>OX637274.1:20000-1286666 GCA_951799465.1 Leptophobia aripa
ATACGTCTGGATATTGATTTATCCGGAGTAGCTCTCCTTTTATTTACAATTTACAAATATTTATACACACACAAGACCAGACAAAGAATTAATTTAACCTAATCCTAATTAACTCATTGTTTTTCTCCTACCGACCTTGTTCCAATTAATCAAACCTACGAACATTATCACACTCAGACAATAGACAGCTCAATCAGTCAAAACAGATATTCACCTACTATGCTCCCGATTAAATATCGGGCAACTCTTCTTTGGCATAGATAGAAGTCTATGGATGCTCGTGACGACGACTTCGTCGTCCAATTCGTCTTTTTCTTGTTATTGGAGCGGCAGGGTCGATCTCCCTCGTCCGTTCATCGTTTTCTTTTGCGGACAGGACAGCCTTTGCAAAAGCTTCAACCGCCCGCCACACATGTCTATCCCTGACCATGGCCGAGACCAGGTTTGGGAGTGTCAATTCCGGAATGTTTATTGCCGAGTTGAGTGCACTCCTTTCCGTGTCCCACGCTGGACACACTTCCAAGGTGTGTCGCGCAGTGTCCGATGGGTGATCGCAATGATGGCACCCGGGTGTCATCTCTCGTCGAGCCACCTTGCAGAGGTATTGGCCAAAACATCCGTGGCCGGTTAGCAACTGAGCAAGGTGGAACGTTACCGAGCCCCAGCGCCTGTCAATCCACATTTCTAGTACAGGTCGTACCGCTCCGAGCGTCCAAAGACCCGCTGTAGCCCCCTCCAAGTCCGCCTTCCACAGCAGCGTCACTGACCGCCTCGCCTCGCTTCTCCACTCCTGGACAGTATCGAACGGCGGGTCCGCTCCGTTGTGGCTAATTCTGTACTGGTTTCTTCTCCAGAACACATCTGAAAGACCGAGAGCATCGTGATACCAGGGACAAGTTCCAGCTATAACACACACCGCATCAAAAGATGCCGTGCGGTACGCCCGCGCCGCCCGTATCGCAATCATACGCTGCGCTCTTCTCAATAAGGCCCTATTGTGTGTACTTAGGCCCGTGTCGTTAGCCCATATCGGGCAGCCGTAAAGGGCTTTGGCACGAACGACTCCCGCGTAAAGCTTCCGACAGCTATTACTGGGTCCTCCGACATTGGGCATTATGCGAGCTAGCGCCCTGCTCGTATCGTCCAATCCAATGATGGTCCGCTGAAAATGTGCTTTGAAGCACCACTTGGAATCCAGAACCAGGCCCAGATATTTCAATGTCGTTCCCACTGCCACGGGATGCCCACCGACGACAATCCGTTTATTCGTCTGTTGCTGACTCCTTTTCCCGGCGAACACGATTGCCTCCGTTTTCTCCAAAGCGACACTGCAGCCGATCGTTTGGATTCTTGCGATCACCTGTGCGACTCCAGCCGCCGCCCTGATAGACGCGTCGCTGTACGATTCTCCTGCTGCCACCACCAGAGTGTCATCCGCGTAGCATAAAACCTGCACACCACGAATGAACACCCCCCGCAGGACCCAATCGTAACCGATGTTCCATAAGAGTGGTCCTAGAACCGACCCCTGCGGGACACCACACTTCACTTCACGCCTTGTCCAAGCACTTTTTGTGGGAAATACGATAAATCTTTCACACAAGTAGTTTTCCACTATAGACCGAAGATAGTCCGGCACTCGGTGATGTCGCAGGCCGTTTCTGATCGCGGCCCATGGCAGCGAATTGAAGGCGTTAGCGATGTCCAACGACACCGCAATCACTACACCGCCCTTCAAAGTTCTCTCCGTCACGATTGAGCGTAGACGGGCAATGGCATCTATGGTGGACCTTCCCCGCCGAAAGCCAAATTGGCAGTTCGACAGATCGGGCCCAACGGATGATAGGTGACACCTGATGCGCTCAGCAATGATTCGCTCGAAACATTTGCCCGCCTCGCTCAGTAGCACAATTGGTCTGTAGCCAGAAGGTGAGTCAGCCGGTTTGCCCGCCTTTCTTAGTAGGACTAAACGGCCGATCTTCCAGTGCTTTGGAAAAACTCCTTCCCTGAGGCATCTGGTCAGAACCGTCTGAAACCTGTCAAATAATCCGAACTTGAGGGTGAGACCCAGCACTTTACCGTGAAGCCCATCGGGGCCCGGCGCAGTTCTTTTCGTGGTTGCTTTGTCGGCCGCTGAGCTCAACTCCGCTTCCGACACTTCCGTGATCTCACCGTGGTCCTCTCTAGCAGTTTCGATCCGTCCTATGTGCGATGTTACTGCTGACGGGAAGAGTGCCTCCACCACCGTATCCAGTAGAGATCGCTCCATGCATTGCGTTGTGGGAGGTGCCCACGGGCGTAATTTAGCCAAAACGGATTTGTAGGGCCTGCCCCATGGGTCTTGGTCAAGAGAGGCAAGGAACTCCGCCCACGCCCTCTCCTTAGCACATACAATGGCCACCCGAAGTGCCCTTTTTGCTGCTTGAAATTCCTCGCGAAGACCAGATTCCAAAGCGCCGCCACTCTCCGCGTTCCTTCTTCGTCGGAACCTACGCAGCATCCTCCGGGCCGATGCACACGTCGCCCGGAGTCCACTCAGCTCTGGGCTCCACCAATACACACCATTTCGAGTTCGCGGCGGTTTGGACCTGGCCATCGACGCATCACCAACCTCTCTCCACACCTCTTCCAGACAAACGATTTCATCGTCGATGGCTCGACCTCTGGTGCCAGAACACCAGGACCCGACCACTGTCGCTGTTTCCAAATTCTCCCGGTTCAAGGATTTTAAAGCCCACGTAGGGCCGATCGCGCTAGAAGCTCGCACCCGAACAGAAGGCATCGCAGACAACGAGGGCTGGACACAGAAACGAATATACCTGTGGTCCGATAGCGTTTCTACCCTCGTCATCACCCTCCACTTTTGAAGCCTCTGGGACAAAACAGGTGTAGCAAAGGTGACGTCTACCACCGAACCGCCAACTCCTCTTATACACGTCCTCACCGAACCGACATTGCAGCACCACAGATTGTTTTCGGCGAGCCACTCCAAAACAGCCACCCCGCGACTATCCGTCACCGAGGAGCCCCACACCGTGGATTTGGCGTTGAGGTCCCCGGCCACCAGCACCTCTAGCGGGCTGCACCAGCGCACCATTGACCCCAGATCCGTCAGAAACCTTTCAAACTCCACCAACGATCGGTTCGGAGAGAAGTAAACTGCTACGACTGCCAAACCGTCCAGCTTCAGCGCCACGCATCCTCTCCGACGACGCACATCCGCAACCCTGGGCAAGATCGTTGGCGATACAACCGCTGCAGCCTGCTCACACTCGTCTCCAAACCAGTTACCGCGGTCTGGCACCCGATATGGTTCGGAGACCACTCCCAATCCTATGGACCACTGCGCCAGGCTTTGCGCGAAGACATCTTGTGCACTGGCGCAGTGGTTGAGGTTGGCTTGTAAAAATTTGATCATTGTGCTGGTGTGGCCATCTCAGTCTCCATTGACTCCCGGTTCGGTTCAGGTGGGGGCGCACGGTTGGGCTGCTCACTCCTCCCCACCCTTCTCTTGGGGGCCGAACACGAAGGTCCCCCCAAGCGGTGGTCTGCCTTCCTACCCAGGGCAGTACATACATTGCAATGGGCGGTTCTCTCCAAACACTCGGCTGCTCTGTGGCCTTCCTTCCCGCACCGATGGCATTGCCTGCTCCGGTCTACCGCAGTGCATCTAGCCGCCGCATGCCCACTCTCCAAGCATCGGTAGCACCGGAACTCTTTTGTTTTAACTATCACTGCCCGCGCTGACACCCAGCCGATGAGCAAACGGCCATCGGACATCTTTGCCGCCGCCTCCACCGGACACGTGACCCAGGCCGCAAACAGCCCTCTCCTGTCCGGGCGGACCGCACTGACCCTTACATACTCCTCCGAGCACTCGCCCTTTCTGGCGACCGCCCGTCGTATCTCCTCCTGAGTCACAGAGTCGTCGAGATTAGCGATTCTGACGTTTACCATCTTTTGCGGTCTCCCGATCTTTACTCCTTCTTGTTCCTGCAGAGCCTCCGACAGCTTCGCTGCCAGTTTGTCGGCTGCTGAATCTTTCCCCGTTCCGGAGATCTGCAGGATTGCCGCTCCCGTTACCCCGCGCCTGAAGGTAATGGCTTCAACGCCAACGTCACCTAACTTTACCCTCTGCTTGGCCTCCCTCATGACCCCGGCGTAAGTCATGCCACGATCTTGGGCCTCTTTGGATATCGTGATCGTAACCGCCGACGACCGCGGGACTCGAAGCTTCTTTTTTTTCTCTTCTCTCTGCGGGAGTGGCTCCTTCTTGCCTTCAGCCTGCCTCGTTTGGCGGCTTGGCCGACCCCCCTTACCAACCCTCACCCATGAGCTCTCCTCAGCCTCCGGGTTAGGTGGGCGTGAATCGGTCTTGGGCAACGGTCCAACAGGAATGGGAAGAGGAACTCTCTTCGGCGCCATTACATCGTCCATCCCCGCTCTCTCTGTCCTGAGCCTCCTCTTCCGTTTTTTTTTATCAGAAGGCGGCGCGGGCGCAGCTGTCATGGAGGTCACCGCCCCCGATTTGCTACGTTCCCTCAGATCCGCAGCCAGGGGGGGACGCACCCGCGGCGCGGGGCCGAGCCGCGGCTCGAGGCCCTCGATTCTCGCGTTTATTTTTTCCCCCACCGTTTTATAAATGCGAGCCTCAAGGTCGGCCAGGCTTAGAGGATCCGCTTCTGGGCGCAGCTTACTCTTCACACTCTCGACCTGCTTGCGCAGCTCCTCCACTTCGCGTCGCAGCCGGACGTTATCAGCGCGGAGCGCCCGCGTCTCCTCCGACACTGTGCGCTGCGATAAGGCGACAGCGTCGTTTCTGATAAAAGAGACTGCCTCCTTCAGCGCATGCACGAAGGTGCCCTTCAAGTTGGAGGACTTTTGGGCAACCTTCGTGACCATCTCCAAGTTGGCCTCTAATCGGGCCATTACTGTGGCCACCGACTCTACATTTTCCTCCTCTACGCAGAGCGTAGTCGCCGATCTTAACTCGCGAGTGCTTTCAACGGACTCGGTGAGTTCCGCCTCCGCTTGCCTCTGCATCTCCTTCCTCTTACATCCTTCCATAACCCGCTTGGCAGCAGCCTGGCCGACATACTCTCCAGTGGTCGGAGGCCGACCTTTGAACCTTTCTTTGGAGACTGGGGTGTCTGTTGAGCTACCCCCACTCCGCGAGCTCCTGCTCCTGCTCCTCTTCTCTCTCACCCTCTTGTGCGCCCAAAGTCGGCCCAGCTCCTCGCGGGACGCGGGACGACTCGCCGATGGAGTGGACGACACACTCGCCACCGACAAGTTGTCAAAGTCCGACGACTGCGACCCTTCGTCGCGCACCATCCCAGCTGGCACAGACGTTGGAGTACGCCTCACCACCACCTTCACCTCCTCACACCCATTCTCTTCTCTCATTTTTCTCTCCTTCCTCGCCCTATCCACTTCTTCCTTGGTTTTGTTTTGTTTAATTTTATCATTTTCCATATTTTGGTTTCGACATGGGGGATATAAAAAGTCCACCCGGGCAGAGACCCCTGTACCCGGGTAACCCTAATACGCTTGGAGGTCGGGTGGTATCCAAGGGTTGGCCGCTAGCAGCCCGAGATACTGCTCGGACACCCACTCAGAAGAGCGGGAGTACAGCGTCGCGCGAGGCCCCGCAGGGCGCCCCAACGCATGCACATTCAGGGTTTTTTTTATGGTTGTCCTTCCACTTGGACCGGCCAATTAAGGCAAGCCCCCTGGCCCGGTATGGTCCGCGAGACATATCCACGACAACCACACCGAGTAACAGTTTGCCCGACGGGGGACGTGCAAAAGTCCCTGACCAACGACTACTTAACGCCATCGCGGCCCGTCGCACCATGGCTTACACCACCGCAACAATCATCCTCCAACAACAACAACAACAACACCCTCCCAAACTGCCACGCAGCCGCTGGTTCTTTAGAGGAACCCACCCTACAAGCACAATCACTGTACTAAAAAGATATATAACTAGATATAAACCTCACGATATCTTTATTTACTCATGTCACTTATCCACTTATTTACAACAAACATCCACACATCAATAAATGAAAACATATTTTAGACACAATGACCTCCTATTAAAAGTTGTACTCTTCCGCCGCATCCATTGCGGTTTAATTATAAAACCGAGGATACGACTACCGGTCCTCTCCACACCTTCGCGATTGTAAAATATTCGCTCCGGCTGGCCGAGGGTTGAGCGGGAATTAATCGTCCGCTTTCTGGGCGCTGATGCCTTTCCCGCATACCGGCGACCAAAGTGGTGGCCGGTCGATAAACGAGTCCCTATTTGCTTCACCTTTGCGAAGACAGATGCCGTCGCTCCAGTTAATGAGCCCCCCCGGCACTGCAAGCCTGGGAACCGTGGGAAAATTCATCCACGGCGGAGGGGAACCTAACCTAACCTAACCTAACCTAACCTAACCTAACCTAACCTAACCTAACCTAACCTAACCTAACCTAACCTAACCTAACCTAACCTAACCTAACCTAACCTAACCTAACCTAACCTAACCTAACCTAACCTAACCTAACCTAACCTAACCTAACCTAACCTAACCTAACCTAACCTAACCTAACCTAACCTAACCTAACCTAACCTAACCTAACCTAACCTAACCTAACCTAACCTAACCTAACCTAACCTAACCTAACCTAACCTAACCTAACCTAACCTAACCTAACCTAACCTAACCTAACCTAACCTAACCTAACCTAACCTAACCTAACCTAACCTAACCTAACCTAACCTAACCTAACCTAACCTAACCTAACCTAACCTAACCTAACCTAACCTAACCTAACCTAACCTAACCTAACCTAACCTAACCTAACCTAACCTAACCTAACCTAACCTAACCTAACCTAACCTAACCTAACCTAACCTAACCTAACCTAACCTAACCTAACCTAACCTAACCTAACCTAACCTAACCTAACCTAACCTAACCTAACCTAACCTAACCTAACCTAACCTAACCTAACCTAACCTAACCTAACCTAACCTAACCTAACCTAACCTAACCTAACCTAACCTAACCTAACCTAACCTAACCTAACCTAACCTAACCTAACCTAACCTAACCTAACCTAACCTAACCTAACCTAACCTAACCTAACCTAACCTAACCTAACCTAACCTAACCTAACCTAACCTAACCTAACCTAACCTAACCTAACCTAACCTAACCTAACCTAACCTAACCTAACCTAACCTAACCTAACCTAACCTAACCTAACCTAACCTAACCTAACCTAACCTAACCTAACCTAACCTAACCTAACCTAACCTAACCTAACCTAACCTAACCTAACCTAACCTAACCTAACCTAACCTAACCTAACCTAACCTAACCTAACCTAACCTAACCTAACCTAACCTAACCTAACCTAACCTAACCTAACCTAACCTAACCTAACCTAACCTAACCTAACCTAACCTAACCTAACCTAACCTAACCTAACCTAACCTAACCTAACCTAACCTAACCTAACCTAACCTAACCTAACCTAACCTAACCTAACCTAACCTAACCTAACCTAACCTAACCTAACCTAACCTAACCTAACCTAACCTAACCTAACCTAACCTAACCTAACCTAACCTAACCTAACCTAACCTAACCTAACCTAACCTAACCTAACCTAACCTAACCTAACCTAACCTAACCTAACCTAACCTAACCTAACCTAACCTAACCTAACCTAACCTAACCTAACCTAACCTAACCTAACCTAACCTAACCTAACCTAACCTAACCTAACCTAACCTAACCTAACCTAACCTAACCTAACCTAACCTAACCTAACCTAACCTAACCTAACCTAACCTAACCTAACCTAACCTAACCTAACCTAACCTAACCTAACCTAACCTAACCTAACCTAACCTAACCTAACCTAACCTAACCTAACCTAACCTAACCTAACCTAACCTAACCTAACCTAACCTAACCTAACCTAACCTAACCTAACCTAACCTAACCTAACCTAACCTAACCTAACCTAACCTAACCTAACCTAACCTAACCTAACCTAACCTAACCTAACCTAACCTAACCTAACCTAACCTAACCTAACCTAACCTAACCTAACCTAACCTAACCTAACCTAACCTAACCTAACCTAACCTAACCTAACCTAACCTAACCTAACCTAACCTAACCTAACCTAACCTAACCTAACCTAACCTAACCTAACCTAACCTAACCTAACCTAACCTAACCTAACCTAACCTAACCTAACCTAACCTAACCTAACCTAACCTAACCTAACCTAACCTAACCTAACCTAACCTAACCTAACCTAACCTAACCTAACCTAACCTAACCTAACCTAACCTAACCTAACCTAACCTAACCTAACCTAACCTAACCTAACCTAACCTAACCTAACCTAACCTAACCTAACCTAACCTAACCTAACCTAACCTAACCTAACCTAACCTAACCTAACCTAACCTAACCTAACCTAACCTAACCTAACCTAACCTAACCTAACCTAACCTAACCTAACCTAACCTAACCTAACCTAACCTAACCTAACCTAACCTAACCTAACCTAACCTAACCTAACCTAACCTAACCTAACCTAACCTAACCTAACCTAACCTAACCTAACCTAACCTAACCTAACCTAACCTAACCTAACCTAACCTAACCTAACCTAACCTAACCTAACCTAACCTAACCTAACCTAACCTAACCTAACCTAACCTAACCTAACCTAACCTAACCTAACCTAACCTAACCTAACCTAACCTAACCTAACCTAACCTAACCTAACCTAACCTAACCTAACCTAACCTAACCTAACCTAACCTAACCTAACCTAACCTAACCTAACCTAACCTAACCTAACCTAACCTAACCTAACCTAACCTAACCTAACCTAACCTAACCTAACCTAACCTAACCTAACCTAACCTAACCTAACCTAACCTAACCTAACCTAACCTAACCTAACCTAACCTAACCTAACCTAACCTAACCTAACCTAACCTAACCTAACCTAACCTAACCTAACCTAACCTAACCTAACCTAACCTAACCTAACCTAACCTAACCTAACCTAACCTAACCTAACCTAACCTAACCTAACCTAACCTAACCTAACCTAACCTAACCTAACCTAACCTAACCTAACCTAACCTAACCTAACCTAACCTAACCTAACCTAACCTAACCTAACCTAACCTAACCTAACCTAACCTAACCTAACCTAACCTAACCTAACCTAACCTAACCTAACCTAACCTAACCTAACCTAACCTAACCTAACCTAACCTAACCTAACCTAACCTAACCTAACCTAACCTAACCTAACCTAACCTAACCTAACCTAACCTAACCTAACCTAACCTAACCTAACCTAACCTAACCTAACCTAACCTAACCTAACCTAACCTAACCTAACCTAACCTAACCTAACCTAACCTAACCTAACCTAACCTAACCTAACCTAACCTAACCTAACCTAACCTAACCTAACCTAACCTAACCTAACCTAACCTAACCTAACCTAACCTAACCTAACCTAACCTAACCTAACCTAACCTAACCTAACCTAACCTAACCTAACCTAACCTAACCTAACCTAACCTAACCTAACCTAACCTAACCTAACCTAACCTAACCTAACCTAACCTAACCTAACCTAACCTAACCTAACCTAACCTAACCTAACCTAACCTAACCTAACCTAACCTAACCTAACCTAACCTAACCTAACCTAACCTAACCTAACCTAACCTAACCTAACCTAACCTAACCTAACCTAACCTAACCTAACCTAACCTAACCTAACCTAACCTAACCTAACCTAACCTAACCTAACCTAACCTAACCTAACCTAACCTAACCTAACCTAACCTAACCTAACCTAACCTAACCTAACCTAACCTAACCTAACCTAACCTAACCTAACCTAACCTAACCTAACCTAACCTAACCTAACCTAACCTAACCTAACCTAACCTAACCTAACCTAACCTAACCTAACCTAACCTAACCTAACCTAACCTAACCTAACCTAACCTAACCTAACCTAACCTAACCTAACCTAACCTAACCTAACCTAACCTAACCTAACCTAACCTAACCTAACCTAACCTAACCTAACCTAACCTAACCTAACCTAACCTAACCTAACCTAACCTAACCTAACCTAACCTAACCTAACCTAACCTAACCTAACCTAACCTAACCTAACCTAACCTAACCTAACCTAACCTAACCTAACCTAACCTAACCTAACCTAACCTAACCTAACCTAACCTAACCTAACCTAACCTAACCTAACCTAACCTAACCTAACCTAACCTAACCTAACCTAACCTAACCTAACCTAACCTAACCTAACCTAACCTAACCTAACCTAACCTAACCTAACCTAACCTAACCTAACCTAACCTAACCTAACCTAACCTAACCTAACCTAACCTAACCTAACCTAACCTAACCTAACCTAACCTAACCTAACCTAACCTAACCTAACCTAACCTAACCTAACCTAACCTAACCTAACCTAACCTAACCTAACCTAACCTAACCTAACCTAACCAGAGGAGAGGTTTGAGCTTAAGCTCAAATCTTACGCAGACGCCGCCAGCCAAAACAAGGCAATACAAGGCGGCGTACCTATTATCAACAAAAAAGTGACCCCGGCCCCCCCAACGATCACCTCGAAATCTCACTCGGAGATACCGAGAACGCCCTCCACCCCCTCTTTGGTTATCAGCGGAGAATGTGCCTCGCCAAAAGGTCTCGTGGAAAAAATTAGACAAACTATTAACTTTAGGGAAGGCGGTTACGCACCGCTCAAAATCACCCCGCTCTCAAAGGGGAAAATTAGAATAAACTTCGAAACCGAGGCAAATAAACGGCACGCTCTCGCCCAAATCAACAAATCCCCCGCTCTACGAGCCGAGGAAGAAAGGCGGATCAATCCACTTATTCACATAAAAGGCATTAATAAAGACACCAAAGAGGAAGATCTTCTCGCGACTATTAGGGACCAGAACCCTTCTCTTAAAAATGAGTCCTTCTTTTTAAAATTCAGAAGGAACAACAGGAACGACCAACTTTATAACGTCATCCTGTCCACCACATCTTCCTCTTGGCGCAAGTTTACGGAGTTAGGTCGCGTCGCCATAGGATGTGCACGGGTACATTGCGAAACTTTCACCCCCTTTCTACAATGTAGACAATGCCAGGGCTTCGGACACACTAAAAACAGGTGCCCGGCCACACAACCCACCTGCGCAAAATGCGCACACACACACAACACCTCGGACTGTGACAAAGCAGCCTCTCACACCCCGACCTGCATCAATTGCAAAGAACACAATGCGCAACACAACACCAAAACAGATACCACCCACCGCGCAGACAGCACTACCTGCCCCAAATTAAGCGCCATGCGCGCCCGCGTTGAAGCCAAAACCAACTATGTCTAACAAAACGATAGGGACACTTTCAATCACACAAGCGAACCTCGACAGGTCTCGCAATGCGTTGCACGAACTACACATTCACCTCAACACCACAAACACGGACATAGCCACAATCTCCGAACCCTACACCGGTAAACTCAATACAGTTAGACAAACACATGGCCTCCGGGTTTACCAAGCCAACAAAGGTGGGCATACGAAAGCATGCATCATCACCAAACCATACATCAACGCACTACTTCTGTCACAATACTCCACCGATAACCTTACCGTTATCTCTATTCCGACACGCACCTCACACCTGTACATCGCGTCCGTATACATCGAACCCAAATCGGACAACAACAACACACTTGTTGCTTTAGAGCATTTTATCAAGGCGCACACAAATGCTCGAATCATAGTCTGCGGTGACTTCAACGCGTGGCACCCACTCTGGGGAGGTAGGACACACACTAAACACAATCCACGCGGATATGAGGTCGTCGACCTCATCGCCGCCACGGATCTAAACGTCTGTAACGCAGGGGACACGCCCACCTTCGAAACGATAACGCACGGTCGACACCGATCATCCATTATCGACCTCACACTAACCTCAGCCAATATATTTAACAACATCTCTGGCTGGAAAGTGCGTCCGGGCCTGTTCACTTCGTCACAGCACAACCCCATCACGTTCAAAATTAACTTGAACAACGACCCTCCGTCTCCCTCATGCAACCACAGCACATTCAAATACAACACCACACACGCCAACTGGCACTCTCTCAAGGAACAGCTGATGACCAACGTTAACAACTGCACGCTTCTCGACACCAACTTCAATATTATTACACCATCGGAGCTAGACTCCGTTGTGGAACTCACCAGCAAAATAATAAACGAAGCGTGCACTTTAACGTTGCCCATCAAAGGACACAAGCCCAAACCCAGACCACCCTTCTGGAATACACACTTACAAACGCTCAAAGCCGAATGTTTAGCATTACACAGGCGACTACATAGCCACAAGCGCCATAACACACCCATTCCCCCCGACCTCATTGACACCTATCGCGACACTAAACTCAACTATGCGTCGGAGATGCGCCGAGCCTCGACAGAAAGCTTTAAAACATTCTGCGAGTCCCAGGGCAAGGACGACGCATGGTCCATAACGAACAAGCTCCTCAAGCATTGCACACCCAACATACAACCTAGCACACTTAAAATCAACAACACCTACACCAACACTGAATCAGAAACGGCTCAAGCGCTACTGAACCATTTTTACCCCGACGACTTACCGGACACAACGAGCAAACACCGCGACATCAGGGGCGCCTCTCAAGTCCTCCCGGACACGGAGGACGAACCGGCTTTCACCACCGACGAGATAATGGAACAATTCCAATCTATCAGTCACACCAAAGCCCCCGGAAACGATCACCTAACGAGCGACATATGCACGGTGTTTGCTCAATTGTTCCCCGAGTTTATAACTAAACTCTACAACTGTTGCCTAGAGATTTCTCACTTTCCCTCCGCGTGGAAGGAGGCAATAGTTAAAGTCATACCAAAACCGGGTAAAACCAACTACACCGAACTCGGCTCATACCGCCCCATAGGCCTAATACCCGTATTCGGGAAAGTCTTAGAAAAACTTTTCATTAAAAGACTCACCTTCAAAGCCCACAGACTCAAACTACTGAACCGTAATCAATTCGGCTTCACCGAACAAACCAGCACAGTCCACGCCATCAAACAGGCTGTAGATTCAATAAGACTAGCAAAAGGCAACAAGGAACTGGTCATTGCTGTCTCACTTGACATCAAGGCAGCATTTGACAACGCATGGTGGCCGGCCGTACTAGACGGCCTTCGTCGCATTAACTGCCCACTCAACATCTTTCGGCTCATTAACAGTTACCTCACCGACCGCTCTGTCTCATTACACATGGGACAACACAAACACACGAAAAACACACAAAAAGGCTGTGTCCAAGGCTCCGCCTGCGGCCCCATCCTTTGGAACACCATCCTCAACACACTTTTAGAGACAAAACTACCAGAAGGGTGCTCTCTACAGGCTTACGCGGACGACGTCCTCCTTATCTGCTCCGCGCCTAATCTACACACTCTACAAAATAACACTAACCACACACTAGAGCTCATTCGTCGCTGGGGCACGAATGTAAAGCTCACCTTTGGCCCCGAGAAAACACAATGCATAGCTTTCAGCGATAAAGCTCTGCATTGTCAGATCTCATTCAACGGAACCCCTCTTAGCTTTCAAAATAGCATCAAACTTTTAGGCGTCATTATCGACCGTAAACTTAACTTTAACGAACACATCAATTACATCACAGACAAAGCGTCCAAAATTTTCCAAAAATTGGCGCTATACACAAGACCCACTTGGGGCCCTCATCCCGAAAACCTACGAACTATTTACCTCAACACAATTGAGCCCATAGTAACATACGCCTCTAGTATCTGGGGGCACGCCGCCCACAAAAAAAGTATACGCCGCAAACTCAACGCCGTCCAAAGGCTATTTTCAATAAAAATTATCCGCGGATTTCGCACCATCTCCACGTGCGCAGCTACTGCTTTAGCGAGAATAACACCACTCGATCTTAAAGTATTGGAAATAGCCGAATTGGAGAGCGTCAGAGTCAATAGGCTCACACACCGGCTTCCCTCTGACATACCCATCGAAACCCCTACACCTTTCTCTGAGCTACTACACCCCGTTGAACGCTCACCTATTCGTACGGGTAGAAACACCAACCCATCAGACCCTACCGCCACACACATCTACACGGACGGTAGCAAGCAAGAGAACCAGTCGGTCGGAGCGGCGTTCGTGGTTTTCCAACTAGATACAGAAACACCTACACACACAAAGCTCTTCAAGCTACACGACACCTGCACGGTCTTTCAGGCGGAACTATACGCAATTCATCGCGCAACCATTCACATCCTTAAACAAAGACACAAACACTCCATTATCTACACAGATTCACAATCATCATTAGCGGCACTAAAAAACATCTCTAATACACACCCGATCGTCCATCAAATACACACAACTTTACGCGACATCAAAGCGCTAGATTCTAACTCACAAGTCCAATTTCAATGGGTTAAGGGTCACTCCGGTGACCGCGGTAACGAGGCCGCCGACCGTGCCGCTAATAGAGCCTCGCAACTACACCGTTCCGCTGAACACATCGCTTGTCCACTCTCGCACCTAAAATCAATTATTAAAAAAGACACATTACACAAATCAAACGAGAGATATAAATCTGACAACAAAGGCCGCTTCACGGCGAACATATTTCCCACACTCGGCGACATCCAAAAATTCTTTATGTCTACACGCGTTTCTTTCCAACTGACCCAATTCATTACGGGGCATTCCTTTTCAAAGGACTACCTTTACAGGTTCAAAATCAAAGACAACGATACATGTCCATGCGACCAACACACCACACAAACACTCAAACACCTACTAGAAACATGCCCCAGATACACCATCCATAGGCACAACCACGTCCAAATGTGCAAGGACACATGCCCCAACCCTTTCTCATTTAACCTCCTAACCCAAACCGAAACCGACTCACTCGTAGCTTTCGTTACTAAAATAATAGACAGCCTAAAAGAGTTCAACCATGAACCTACCCCCCCTGGTACCCGACACACAACACTTGACCTCTCAACAGATTGACTTTGTTTTTCATTTTTTACTTTAATCAGCTCAACTTAATTATTATAAGTATTTTTTTCAACATTATATAGAGACAATTTTTTTATATTTTTTTATATTTTTTTTTATTTTATTTTAGACATGTTTTTTATAAATAATCGCTTTTAGACATGTATCGCCTCACCTAGCTGACTTCTTTATCTTTTTATGTAATTAATTTATTTTCCTTTTATTGTTTATAGTCACTAGATGAAGGCTTATTTAAGGTTAAAAGTTAGTTTAAGTACTCCAGTAATAAATTGGTCAAATCATCCGGCAACTCTCCTATTCACCTACATCACTATGCGCCTCACATTTTATTTTAGGCCGGCAGCTTAAGCACCGGCATCTAGTCAAAGCCCATGATTTGACCACTTTAATTCTGCTTTTTAGTCATAACTCAATGTTCAATATTATATTCACCTTTTGTTTTCTCTTTATATAACGTCTCATCGATTACCTCCTATGTACAAAACGGAGTGACAAATAAGAAAGGTATCAAATAGCCAAAAACTCTTTTGTCACTCCGGTTTTATTTTACTAATTTATTCATTAAATTGTATTATAATCTCAATGCGAAACATGTGAGCCTTCTAAAGGACCAATTAATAAAAAAAAAAAAAAAAAAAAAAAAAAAAAAAAACCTAACCTAACCTAACCTAACCTAACCTAACCTAACCTAACCTAACCTAACCTAACCTAACCTAACCTAACCTAACCTAACCTAACCTAACCTAACCTAACCTAACCTAACCTAACCTAACCTAACCTAACCTAACCTAACCTAACCTAACCTAACCTAACCTAACCTAACCTAACCTAACCTAACCTAACCGGTCGCATCCTTGCTATCGCATCAGTCACACGATCTTATACCGGGTTCCAGTTATAGTTTTCACCAAGTTAACAACTGTTCGTTCGGTTTGTTTCTTCAAGTTCATCAAGTTTCAAATAAATTCAGTTACGTGCAACCACCGCCTTCTCCTTCGTGCGTCCAAACGAACTTTGTAAGAGACCTTAAGTTTCAAGTGCTCAGTGCTAAGTAGTGCTTCTGATTTGTTTAAAGTTTTTCGCGAGCCAGTAAGTCCTAGATTTATTTAAATTCATTTATTTCATTTCTTTTGTCGCTGGTTTTTTTCTGATAGTCACTGTCCGCGTCTGTTCAAATCAATATATTTACACTTTTACACATATTTACACATATTCACACATATTTACACATATTTACACACTTACACAATTATTATAATATATTTACTTGACCACACGGTTACAATTTTTATCGGAAGCGGTATATTATTTTATTTTACATTTGTCCTCACTTCGTTTTTACTTGCAGTCATAAATATTGTATTTCCTTCTTTTTTATAAAAAACTCATACAAATTATAAATTGGTAATTTTTTGTAATAAACCAAATAGTCATCCCGTAAAAGTCATAAAATACCTGCAGCGCTTACCTGCTGCAGCCGCGCTAATAAAAGTCATTGTCTTCGGCCATTTTGTTAAATTCCTAAGGTTGCATTCCCTTTGCTTAAACTTTTCAAATAATTAAAGTCTAAAACATTTTGCATTAACATCCCTAAAGTAGCATACTTTCTAAACAATAACTTTTTCGCTTCAAACAAATAAATTAATAAAGCCCTTTCAATAATAGTTAGAGTCCAAAAGTCATTCTTTTTTTTTTTCAAAATAGTAAAATTTTCATTTTCTTTAAAAAATATTAAAGTAAATTCTCCTAAAAATAAATTCATCCAAGTAAGCAATTATTTGCAGTTAATTCGAATTCTCCTAGTTAACTAAAGTAAATTCCTTGCAAAAATAATTTAAATTTTTAAAAACCTTAGATTTCACACAAATTCGCCCGTGACAAAAACAAACCGACTACCTGCTTTTTCGGGGAAGGGTTACAGCGTCGCGCAAACATAGTCACAGCTCAGTCGCATCCTTGCTATCGCATCAGTCACACGATCTTATACCGGGTTCCAGTTATAGTTTTCACCAAGTTAACAACTGTTCGTTCGGTTTGTTTCTTCAAGTTCATCAAGTTTCAAATAAATTCAGTTACGTGCAACCACCGCCTTCTCCTTCGTGCGTCCAAACGAACTTTGTAAGAGACCTTAAGTTTCAAGTGCTCAGTGCTAAGTAGTGCTTCTGATTTGTTTAAAGTTTTTCGCGAGCCAGTAAGTCCTAGATTTATTTAAATTCATTTATTTCATTTCTTTTGTCGCTGGTTTTTTTCTGATAGTCACTGTCCGCGTCTGTTCAAATCAATATATTTACACTTTTACACATATTTACACATATTCACACATATTTACACATATTTACACACTTACACAATTATTATAATATATTTACTTGACCACACGGTTACAATTTTTATCGGAAGCGGTATATTATTTTATTTTACATTTGTCCTCACTTCGTTTTTACTTGCAGTCATAAATATTGTATTTCCTTCTTTTTTATAAAAAACTCATACAAATTATAAATTGGTAATTTTTTGTAATAAACCAAATAGTCATCCCGTAAAAGTCATAAAATACCTGCAGCGCTTACCTGCTGCAGCCGCGCTAATAAAAGTCATTGTCTTCGGCCATTTTGTTAAATTCCTAAGGTTGCATTCCCTTTGCTTAAACTTTTCAAATAATTAAAGTCTAAAACATTTTGCATTAACATCCCTAAAGTAGCATACTTTCTAAACAATAACTTTTTCGCTTCAAACAAATAAATTAATAAAGCCCTTTCAATAATAGTTAGAGTCCAAAAGTCATTCTTTTTTTTTTTTCAAAATAGTAAAATTTTCATTTTCTTTAAAAAATATTAAAGTAAATTCTCCTAAAAATAAATTCATCCAAGTAAGCAATTATTTGCAGTTAATTCGAATTCTCCTAGTTAACTAAAGTAAATTCCTTGCAAAAATAATTTAAATTTTTAAAAACCTTAGATTTCACACAAATTCGCCCGTGACAAAAACAAACCGACTACCTGCTTTTTCGGGGAAGGGTTACAGCGTCGCGCAAACATAGTCACAGCTCAGTCGCATCCTTGCTATCGCATCAGTCACACGATCTTATACCGGGTTCCAGTTATAGTTTTCACCAAGTTAACAACTGTTCGTTCGGTTTGTTTCTTCAAGTTCATCAAGTTTCAAATAAATTCAGTTACGTGCAACCACCGCCTTCTCCTTCGTGCGTCCAAACGAACTTTGTAAGAGACCTTAAGTTTCAAGTGCTCAGTGCTAAGTAGTGCTTCTGATTTGTTTAAAGTTTTTCGCGAGCCAGTAAGTCCTAGATTTATTTAAATTCATTTATTTCATTTCTTTTGTCGCTGGTTTTTTTCTGATAGTCACTGTCCGCGTCTGTTCAAATCAATATATTTACACTTTTACACATATTTACACATATTCACACATATTTACACATATTTACACACTTACACAATTATTATAATATATTTACTTGACCACACGGTTACAATTTTTATCGGAAGCGGTATATTATTTTATTTTACATTTGTCCTCACTTCGTTTTTACTTGCAGTCATAAATATTGTATTTCCTTCTTTTTTATAAAAAACTCATACAAATTATAAATTGGTAATTTTTTGTAATAAACCAAATAGTCATCCCGTAAAAGTCATAAAATACCTGCAGCGCTTACCTGCTGCAGCCGCGCTAATAAAAGTCATTGTCTTCGGCCATTTTGTTAAATTCCTAAGGTTGCATTCCCTTTGCTTAAACTTTTCAAATAATTAAAGTCTAAAACATTTTGCATTAACATCCCTAAAGTAGCATACTTTCTAAACAATAACTTTTTCGCTTCAAACAAATAAATTAATAAAGCCCTTTCAATAATAGTTAGAGTCCAAAAGTCATTCTTTTTTTTTTTTCAAAATAGTAAAATTTTCATTTTCTTTAAAAAATATTAAAGTAAATTCTCCTAAAAATAAATTCATCCAAGTAAGCAATTATTTGCAGTTAATTCGAATTCTCCTAGTTAACTAAAGTAAATTCCTTGCAAAAATAATTTAAATTTTTAAAAACCTTAGATTTCACACAAATTCGCCCGTGACAAAAACAAACCGACTACCTGCTTTTTCGGGGAAGGGTTACAGCGTCGCGCAAACATAGTCACAGCTCAGTCGCATCCTTGCTATCGCATCAGTCACACGATCTTATACCGGGTTCCAGTTATAGTTTTCACCAAGTTAACAACTGTTCGTTCGGTTTGTTTCTTCAAGTTCATCAAGTTTCAAATAAATTCAGTTACGTGCAACCACCGCCTTCTCCTTCGTGCGTCCAAACGAACTTTGTAAGAGACCTTAAGTTTCAAGTGCTCAGTGCTAAGTAGTGCTTCTGATTTGTTTAAAGTTTTTCGCGAGCCAGTAAGTCCTAGATTTATTTAAATTCATTTATTTCATTTCTTTTGTCGCTGGTTTTTTTCTGATAGTCACTGTCCGCGTCTGTTCAAATCAATATATTTACACTTTTACACATATTTACACATATTCACACATATTTACACATATTTACACACTTACACAATTATTATAATATATTTACTTGACCACACGGTTACAATTTTTATCGGAAGCGGTATATTATTTTATTTTACATTTGTCCTCACTTCGTTTTTACTTGCAGTCATAAATATTGTATTTCCTTCTTTTTTATAAAAAACTCATACAAATTATAAATTGGTAATTTTTTGTAATAAACCAAATAGTCATCCCGTAAAAGTCATAAAATACCTGCAGCGCTTACCTGCTGCAGCCGCGCTAATAAAAGTCATTGTCTTCGGCCATTTTGTTAAATTCCTAAGGTTGCATTCCCTTTGCTTAAACTTTTCAAATAATTAAAGTCTAAAACATTTTGCATTAACATCCCTAAAGTAGCATACTTTCTAAACAATAACTTTTTCGCTTCAAACAAATAAATTAATAAAGCCCTTTCAATAATAGTTAGAGTCCAAAAGTCATTCTTTTTTTTTTTCAAAATAGTAAAATTTTCATTTTCTTTAAAAAATATTAAAGTAAATTCTCCTAAAAATAAATTCATCCAAGTAAGCAATTATTTGCAGTGAATTCGAATTCTCCTAGTTAACTAAAGTAAATTCCTTGCAAAAATAATTTAAATTTTTAAAAACCTTAGATTTCACACAAATTCGCCCGTGACAAAAACAAACCGACTACCTGCTTTTTCGGGGAAGGGTTACAGCGTCGCGCAAACATAGTCACAGCTCAGTCGCATCCTTGCTATCGCATCAGTCACACGATCTTATACCGGGTTCCAGTTATAGTTTTCACCAAGTTAACAACTGTTCGTTCGGTTTGTTTCTTCAAGTTCATCAAGTTTCAAATAAATTCAGTTACGTGCAACCACCGCCTTCTCCTTCGTGCGTCCAAACGAACTTTGTAAGAGACCTTAAGTTTCAAGTGCTCAGTGCTAAGTAGTGCTTCTGATTTGTTTAAAGTTTTTCGCGAGCCAGTAAGTCCTAGATTTATTTAAATTCATTTATTTCATTTCTTTTGTCGCTGGTTTTTTTCTGATAGTCACTGTCCGCGTCTGTTCAAATCAATATATTTACACTTTTACACATATTTACACATATTCACACATATTTACACATATTTACACACTTACACAATTATTATAATATATTTACTTGACCACACGGTTACAATTTTTATCGGAAGCGGTATATTATTTTATTTTACATTTGTCCTCACTTCGTTTTTACTTGCAGTCATAAATATTGTATTTCCTTCTTTTTTATAAAAAACTCATACAAATTATAAATTGGTAATTTTTTGTAATAAACCAAATAGTCATCCCGTAAAAGTCATAAAATACCTGCAGCGCTTACCTGCTGCAGCCGCGCTAATAAAAGTCATTGTCTTCGGCCATTTTGTTAAATTCCTAAGGTTGCATTCCCTTTGCTTAAACTTTTCAAATAATTAAAGTCTAAAACATTTTGCATTAACATCCCTAAAGTAGCATACTTTCTAAACAATAACTTTTTCGCTTCAAACAAATAAATTAATAAAGCCCTTTCAATAATAGTTAGAGTCCAAAAGTCATTCTTTTTTTTTTTTCAAAATAGTAAAATTTTCATTTTCTTTAAAAAATATTAAAGTAAATTCTCCTAAAAATAAATTCATCCAAGTAAGCAATTATTTGCAGTTAATTCGAATTCTCCTAGTTAACTAAAGTAAATTCCTTGCAAAAATAATTTAAATTTTTAAAAACCTTAGATTTCACACAAATTCGCCCGTGACAAAAACAAACCGACTACCTGCTTTTTCGGGGAAGGGTTACAGCGTCGCGCAAACATAGTCACAGCTCAGTCGCATCCTTGCTATCGCATCAGTCACACGATCTTATACCGGGTTCCAGTTATAGTTTTCACCAAGTTAACAACTGTTCGTTCGGTTTGTTTCTTCAAGTTCATCAAGTTTCAAATAAATTCAGTTACGTGCAACCACCGCCTTCTCCTTCGTGCGTCCAAACGAACTTTGTAAGAGACCTTAAGTTTCAAGTGCTCAGTGCTAAGTAGTGCTTCTGATTTGTTTAAAGTTTTTCGCGAGCCAGTAAGTCCTAGATTTATTTAAATTCATTTATTTCATTTCTTTTGTCGCTGGTTTTTTTCTGATAGTCACTGTCCGCGTCTGTTCAAATCAATATATTTACACTTTTACACATATTTACACATATTCACACATATTTACACATATTTACACACTTACTTACTTTTTATTTTAGGGTTTTTGACAATTTGGCGTGACCTTGAACGACCTTTTTTTTTTTTTTTTGCTCGTCAGCAAAATTCAAAGGGAACAATTAGCGTTCATTTTTGTTCCAGTTAGTGCTCTTCCAGCAAAATTCAAAGGGAACATTTAGCGTTCATTTTTGTTCCAGTTAGTGCTCTTCCAGCAAAATTCAAAGGGAACATTTAGCGTTCATTTTTGTTCCAGTTAGTGCTCTTCCAGCAAAATTCAAAGGGAACATTTAGCGTTCATTTTTGTTCCAGTTAGTGCTCTTCCAGCAAAATTCAAAGGGAACATTTAGCGTTCATTTTTGTTCCAGTTAGTGCTCTTCCAGCAAAATTCAAAGGGAACATTTAGCGTTCATTTTTGTTCCAGTTAGTGCTCTTCCAGCAAAATTCAAAGGGAACATTTAGCGTTCATTCTTGTTCCAGTTAGTGCTCTTCCAGCAAAATTCAAAGGGAACATTTGCGTTCATTTTTGTTCCAGTTAGTGCTCTTCCAGCAAAATTCAAAGGGAACATTTTGCGTTCATTTTTGTTTTAGCTAGTTAGTTAGTTACTTTTAGTTCCTGTTTCCTGCAAGAGGTAAAGCACATAAATTCACACCTACCTCCTTGCACAACTTAAGTTATAAGTCATTAATACAAACCTAAATCGTTTCAATCGTCCGATTGTCAAAACTGCCCTTTCGCTTTCACCTCGAACTCTTCCTCAAAAAAAAAAACATGTTTGGCATCCGTACCCCCCCTGCCAAAAAAACCACCTCCCCTAAGACCGCTTCAGCGGAAAGGGTGAACGCGGCCCCTTTACAGCCGCAGCCCAAACCCTCCACCATCCGCAAAAGCATCGAGACGATAGACCTCGATGCTACTGTTTCTATGAAACAAAAACCCTCGAGAGAGCAGGAGGCAAAATCGTGCCTCATGAAAGCTCTCGCTCATCTAGCAGAGTCGAGAAATCTCAAAACCGAGATTAAAACCGGGGTCACGGTGGCGGTGAGACGACTCCACCAATTATTTAAAGACGCCGAGGGAGAATCAAAACAGAGAGGGGTCCCGCCACAGGGACACACACAAAATCCCGACGAGGGAATGCCTCCCCCAGCTGAGTCCGCACAAATTACAGCCCTCGGCCTCCTCACCCAGAACCTGAATCGCCAAATTCAGAAACTGGAGGAGGAGAACAAGAAGCTGGAAATGTGCCGGCTCAGCCTCTCCAGCACACACTCCAACACCGCCAAGGTACTTCAGGAAGAAGTACACAAGAGTCTCGGGAAAATAGAGGAAAATTTCCAAACCCTAAACGAAAAGGCGGAGCAGAGAGAAGAGAGGTTTGAGCTTAAGCTCAAATCCTACGCAGAAGCCGCCAGCCAAAACAAGGCAAGACAAGGCGGCGAAGAACCTACTATTCACAAAAAAGTGACCCCGGCCCCCCCAACGATTATCTCCAAAACTAACTCGGACATACCGAGAACGCCCTCCGCCCCCTCACTGGTGGTCAGCAGAGATCCCTGCTTCTCCACACAGGAACTTCTCCTGTACGTACGAGAAGCGGTAAACTTCAGAGAGTGCGGCTTCGCCCCCACCAAAATCACACCGCTCTCAAACGTCAAACTGAAGCTTTCTTTTGAAAGCGAGGAGCACAAGAACATCACCAAGGCAAAACTGAACCAATCGGAGGGTATAGAAGCCGAAGACGAGAGGAGACTGAACCCCCTCATCACCATTAAGGGAATCGACAAGTCCCTAGAGGAAAAAGACCTGCTGACCACCATTAAAGAACAAAACCCCTCTCTGAAAAACGAGACATTTTCTATCAAATTTAAGAGAAACAATCGTAATGATAGTCTCTATAACGTAGTCTTAAACACCACTCCCACCGCATGGCGCAAATTCCTCGACCTAGGACGGGTCGCCTTGGACCACAGGAGAGTCCATTGCGACACCTTTTCACCCTTCATTCAGTGTCGCCAATGCCAAGGGTTCGGCCACACAAAGAGTAGGTGCCCATCAATCATTCCCAGTTGCGCCAAATGCGGAGATGAACACTTCACCTCCTCCTGCACCGAACCAGACACATCCACCCCCTCCTGCATTAACTGCAAGGACCACAATAAAAAACACAACACCAAAACCGACACCACACACCGTGCAGACAGCACAACCTGCCCCAAAGTCCGAGCCATGCGAGCACGCGTAGAGTCGAAAATAAATTATGTCTGAATTAAATTCGCGCAAACCTTCACACTCTTAAATAACATAAGGAACACACACACACACACACACATATAAAGCCATACACTACCACACATCTCACCACCGTCACAGCCATAGTTTATTTTTACTTACTTTTCTCCCCTCATTTCATTCAACCAAAAGATATCTATACTTCTTTGTCAATTCGAATAAACTTATCTTTGTATATAAGAATCATTTAACGCAATTAGTATTTTAGCCATATTTTTGCAATGATAGTGTTAATATTAATTTTATATAAACGAAGAATGACCGACCAAAATAGACTCAATCTATATAAATTCTCAAACAACTTTATTATGTCAAACATTATTTAACCACAACTCTCACTTAAAAGACTCATCCCCGGTTAATATTATTCAGTCTATTTTGGATAAATCATTACTCTTAGTAAACATTGTACTTAGCACTCATTAGTATACTCTCAAATTAGCCTAGTTTAGTTAAGAAAAAGTTTGTTTGAATTCACTAAGAACATAGAAGCACCAAATCCAGCTCACTTTAATTTCTATTTCTCTACAAATCCACAAATCAAATCATTAGGCCTTTTTTTTTTTTTTTTTATTATTTTATTATTATTATTCTTTCTCATTTTTATTATAACATGTTTAAACGAAAAGTTCAAATTCAAATTCATAAACTCTCATTAAAAATGTTTAGCTCATTTGAATCAATACTTCTTCAAAACAGTATTCTAACATATATTTTTTTTGTAAAATTCTTCTAACAAACGGGTGACGGACCAAAAATGGACTAAAATTACAAAACCCCTAAACTATTAAAAAAGAATCCCAATTCTTAATTCAAGCAAAACTAGTTCCAAATACTCCAACATATTTTCACACAATCACTTTGGTCCATTTTTCGTTTATCATCATTTTTATTTATTATATTTTTTCACTTGTATAATCTTATCACAGTAAATTCAGTAAAAATCAAACCCTTTATACTTTATATTTAGACACATACAATACTCACTGATCGACCAAAATCAACTTAATTCTTAAACTTATATTTAGAAAATTGCCCATTTTTATTTATTCACAACACTCAATAAACAACATACAGATTAAACTATCTGCCTTTTCTGTTTATTTTGGTCTATCAATGTACATCAACAAATCAATTTTATATCAGTGTCACTCAAGGTCAAACCCATGGATAATCACTAAACACTCAACTCATAAACACTCCAACGCTAGCACGTTACTCTTTTTCTAATTAGTTTTCTCTTTTTTATTGTTTTCAACTGCTCTTAAAAATCACTACGTCCATGCTTCGACTAAGACTCACACTGATATAACATAACACAAATTTGTAAAACACAAACAGGGGTTTCGAACAGGAACGGTATCTTACAGCCAAAACCTTTTCGTCACCCCACTCTTTCCCATACTCTTATTCACAACTTGTAAAAACAGAATAGCGAATTAGGATGGTATCCCATAGCCAGAACTACTTCGTCGTTTTGTTTATTATTATTTTATTTACTTTTCACCCTTTATATTAACCATGTAAATAGCTTAATGTCTATTGTACAAAATAGAGCGACGGAGAAGAACGGTATCCAATAGCCAACAACTTTTTCCGTCGCTCTTATTTTAATAATCATAAATAACATGTATTAGCTACATAAGTGACACATTATAAAACCCTTCTAAGGATCAATTAGCTTAAAAAAAAAAAAAAAAAAAAAAAAAAACCTAACCTAACCTAACCTAACCTAACCTAACCTAACCTAACCTAACCTAACCTAACCTAACCTAACCTAACCTAACCTAACCTAACCTAACCTAACCTAACCTAACCTAACCTAACCTAACCTAACCTAACCTAACCTAACCTAACCTAACCTAACCTAACCAGTCGCATCCTTGCTATCGCATCAGTCACACGATCTTATACCGGGTTCCAGTTATAGTTTTCACCAAGTTAACAACTGTTCGTTCGGTTTGTTTCTTCAAGTTCATCAAGTTCAATAATTCAGTTACGTGCAACCACCGCCTTCTCCTTCGTGCGTCCAAACGAACTTTGTAAGAGACCTTAAGTTTCAAGTGCTCAGTGCTAAGTAGTGCTTCTGATTTGTTTAAAGTTTTTCGCGAGCCAGTAAGTCCTAGATTTATTTAAATTCATTTATTTCATTTCTTTTGTCGCTGGTTTTTTTCTGATAGTCACTGTCCGCGTCTGTTCAAATCAATATATTTACACTTCTACACATATTTACACATATTCACACATATTTACACATATTTACACACTTACACAATTATTATAATATATTTACTTGACCACACGGTTACAATTTTTATCGGAAGCGGTATATTATTTTATTTTACATTTGTCTTCACTTCGTTTTTACTTGCAGGCATAAATATTGTATTTCCTTCTTTTTTATAAAAGACTCATACAAATTATAAATTAGTAATTTTTTGTAATAAACCAAATAGTCATCCCGTAAAAGTCATAAAATACCTGCAGCGCTTACCTGCTGCAGCCGCGCTAATAAAAGTCATTGTCTTCGGCCATTTTGTTAAATTCCTAAGGTTGCATTCCCTTTGTTTAAACTTTTCAAATAATTAAAGTCTAAAACATTTTGCATTAACATCCCTAAAGTAGCATACTTTCTAAACAATAACTTTTTCGCTTCAAACAAATAAATTAATAAAGCCCTTTCAATAATAGTTAGAGTCCAAAAGTCATTCTTTTTTTTTTCAAAATAGTAAAATTTTCATTTTCTTTAAAAAATATTAAAGTAAATTCTCCTAAAAATAAATTCATCCAAGTAAGCAATTATTTGCAATTAATTCGAATTCTCCTAGTTAACTAAAGTAAATTCCTTGCAAAAAATAATTTAAATTTTTAAAAAAACCTTAGATTTCACTCAAATTCGCCCGTGACAAAAACAAACCGACTACCTGCTTTTTCGGGGAAGGGTTACAGCGTCGCGCAAACATAGTCACAACTCAGTCGCATCCTTGCTATCGCATCAGTCACACGATCTTATACCGGGTTCCAGTTATAGTTTTCACCAAGTTAACAACTGTTCGTTCGGTTTGTTTCTTCAAGTTCATCAAGTTCAATAATTCAGTTACGTGCAACCACCGCCTTCTCCTTCGTGCGTCCAAACGAACTTTGTAAGAGACCTTAAGTTTCAAGTGCTCAGTGCTAAGTAGTGCTTCTGATTTGTTTAAAGTTTTTCGCGAGCCAGTAAGTCCTAGATTTATTTAAATTCATTTATTTCATTTCTTTTGTCGCTGGTTTTTTTCTGATAGTCACTGTCCGCGTCTGTTCAAATCAATATATTTACACTTCTACACATATTTACACATATTCACACATATTTACACATATTTACACACTTACACAATTATTATAATATATTTACTTGACCACACGGTTACAATTTTTATCGGAAGCGGTATATTATTTTATTTTACATTTGTCTTCACTTCGTTTTTACTTGCAGGCATAAATATTGTATTTCCTTCTTTTTTATAAAAGACTCATACAAATTATAAATTAGTAATTTTTTGTAATAAACCAAATAGTCATCCCGTAAAAGTCATAAAATACCTGCAGCGCTTACCTGCTGCAGCCGCGCTAATAAAAGTCATTGTCTTCGGCCATTTTGTTAAATTCCTAAGGTTGCATTCCCTTTGTTTAAACTTTTCAAATAATTAAAGTCTAAAACATTTTGCATTAACATCCCTAAAGTAGCATACTTTCTAAACAATAACTTTTTCGCTTCAAACAAATAAATTAATAAAGCCCTTTCAATAATAGTTAGAGTCCAAAAGTCATTCTTTTTTTTTTCAAAATAGTAAAATTTTCATTTTCTTTAAAAAATATTAAAGTAAATTCTCCTAAAAATAAATTCATCCAAGTAAGCAATTATTTGCAATTAATTCGAATTCTCCTAGTTAACTAAAGTAAATTCCTTGCAAAAAATAATTTAAATTTTTAAAAAAACCTTAGATTTCACTCAAATTCGCCCGTGACAAAAACAAACCGACTACCTGCTTTTTCGGGGAAGGGTTACAGCGTCGCGCAAACATAGTCACAACTCAGTCGCATCCTTGCTATCGCATCAGTCACACGATCTTATACCGGGTTCCAGTTATAGTTTTCACCAAGTTAACAACTGTTCGTTCGGTTTGTTTCTTCAAGTTCATCAAGTTCAATAATTCAGTTACGTGCAACCACCGCCTTCTCCTTCGTGCGTCCAAACGAACTTTGTAAGAGACCTTAAGTTTCAAGTGCTCAGTGCTAAGTAGTGCTTCTGATTTGTTTAAAGTTTTTCGCGAGCCAGTAAGTCCTAGATTTATTTAAATTCATTTATTTCATTTCTTTTGTCGCTGGTTTTTTTCTGATAGTCACTGTCCGCGTCTGTTCAAATCAATATATTTACACTTCTACACATATTTACACATATTCACACATATTTACACATATTTACACACTTACACAATTATTATAATATATTTACTTGACCACACGGTTACAATTTTTATCGGAAGCGGTATATTATTTTATTTTACATTTGTCTTCACTTCGTTTTTACTTGCAGGCATAAATATTGTATTTCCTTCTTTTTTATAAAAGACTCATACAAATTATAAATTAGTAATTTTTTGTAATAAACCAAATAGTCATCCCGTAAAAGTCATAAAATACCTGCAGCGCTTACCTGCTGCAGCCGCGCTAATAAAAGTCATTGTCTTCGGCCATTTTGTTAAATTCCTAAGGTTGCATTCCCTTTGTTTAAACTTTTCAAATAATTAAAGTCTAAAACATTTTGCATTAACATCCCTAAAGTAGCATACTTTCTAAACAATAACTTTTTCGCTTCAAACAAATAAATTAATAAAGCCCTTTCAATAATAGTTAGAGTCCAAAAGTCATTCTTTTTTTTTTCAAAATAGTAAAATTTTCATTTTCTTTAAAAAATATTAAAGTAAATTCTCCTAAAAATAAATTCATCCAAGTAAGCAATTATTTGCAATTAATTCGAATTCTCCTAGTTAACTAAAGTAAATTCCTTGCAAAAAATAATTTAAATTTTTAAAAAAACCTTAGATTTCACTCAAATTCGCCCGTGACAAAAACAAACCGACTACCTGCTTTTTCGGGGAAGGGTTACAGCGTCGCGCAAACATAGTCACAACTCAGTCGCATCCTTGCTATCGCATCAGTCACACGATCTTATACCGGGTTCCAGTTATAGTTTTCACCAAGTTAACAACTGTTCGTTCGGTTTGTTTCTTCAAGTTCATCAAGTTCAATAATTCAGTTACGTGCAACCACCGCCTTCTCCTTCGTGCGTCCAAACGAACTTTGTAAGAGACCTTAAGTTTCAAGTGCTCAGTGCTAAGTAGTGCTTCTGATTTGTTTAAAGTTTTTCGCGAGCCAGTAAGTCCTAGATTTATTTAAATTCATTTATTTCATTTCTTTTGTCGCTGGTTTTTTTCTGATAGTCACTGTCCGCGTCTGTTCAAATCAATATATTTACACTTCTACACATATTTACACATATTCACACATATTTACACATATTTACACACTTACACAATTATTATAATATATTTACTTGACCACACGGTTACAATTTTTATCGGAAGCGGTATATTATTTTATTTTACATTTGTCTTCACTTCGTTTTTACTTGCAGGCATAAATATTGTATTTCCTTCTTTTTTATAAAAGACTCATACAAATTATAAATTAGTAATTTTTTGTAATAAACCAAATAGTCATCCCGTAAAAGTCATAAAATACCTGCAGCGCTTACCTGCTGCAGCCGCGCTAATAAAAGTCATTGTCTTCGGCCATTTTGTTAAATTCCTAAGGTTGCATTCCCTTTGTTTAAACTTTTCAAATAATTAAAGTCTAAAACATTTTGCATTAACATCCCTAAAGTAGCATACTTTCTAAACAATAACTTTTTCGCTTCAAACAAATAAATTAATAAAGCCCTTTCAATAATAGTTAGAGTCCAAAAGTCATTCTTTTTTTTTTCAAAATAGTAAAATTTTCATTTTCTTTAAAAAATATTAAAGTAAATTCTCCTAAAAATAAATTCATCCAAGTAAGCAATTATTTGCAATTAATTCGAATTCTCCTAGTTAACTAAAGTAAATTCCTTGCAAAAAATAATTTAAATTTTTAAAAAAACCTTAGATTTCACTCAAATTCGCCCGTGACAAAAACAAACCGACTACCTGCTTTTTCGGGGAAGGGTTACAGCGTCGCGCAAACATAGTCACAACTCAGTCGCATCCTTGCTATCGCATCAGTCACACGATCTTATACCGGGTTCCAGTTATAGTTTTCACCAAGTTAACAACTGTTCGTTCGGTTTGTTTCTTCAAGTTCATCAAGTTCAATAATTCAGTTACGTGCAACCACCGCCTTCTCCTTCGTGCGTCCAAACGAACTTTGTAAGAGACCTTAAGTTTCAAGTGCTCAGTGCTAAGTAGTGCTTCTGATTTGTTTAAAGTTTTTCGCGAGCCAGTAAGTCCTAGATTTATTTAAATTCATTTATTTCATTTCTTTTGTCGCTGGTTTTTTTCTGATAGTCACTGTCCGCGTCTGTTCAAATCAATATATTTACACTTCTACACATATTTACACATATTCACACATATTTACACATATTTACACACTTACACAATTATTATAATATATTTACTTGACCACACGGTTACAATTTTTATCGGAAGCGGTATATTATTTTATTTTACATTTGTCTTCACTTCGTTTTTACTTGCAGGCATAAATATTGTATTTCCTTCTTTTTTATAAAAGACTCATACAAATTATAAATTAGTAATTTTTTGTAATAAACCAAATAGTCATCCCGTAAAAGTCATAAAATACCTGCAGCGCTTACCTGCTGCAGCCGCGCTAATAAAAGTCATTGTCTTCGGCCATTTTGTTAAATTCCTAAGGTTGCATTCCCTTTGTTTAAACTTTTCAAATAATTAAAGTCTAAAACATTTTGCATTAACATCCCTAAAGTAGCATACTTTCTAAACAATAACTTTTTCGCTTCAAACAAATAAATTAATAAAGCCCTTTCAATAATAGTTAGAGTCCAAAAGTCATTCTTTTTTTTTTCAAAATAGTAAAATTTTCATTTTCTTTAAAAAATATTAAAGTAAATTCTCCTAAAAATAAATTCATCCAAGTAAGCAATTATTTGCAATTAATTCGAATTCTCCTAGTTAACTAAAGTAAATTCCTTGCAAAAAATAATTTAAATTTTTAAAAAAACCTTAGATTTCACTCAAATTCGCCCGTGACAAAAACAAACCGACTACCTGCTTTTTCGGGGAAGGGTTACAGCGTCGCGCAAACATAGTCACAACTCAGTCGCATCCTTGCTATCGCATCAGTCACACGATCTTATACCGGGTTCCAGTTATAGTTTTCACCAAGTTAACAACTGTTCGTTCGGTTTGTTTCTTCAAGTTCATCAAGTTCAATAATTCAGTTACGTGCAACCACCGCCTTCTCCTTCGTGCGTCCAAACGAACTTTGTAAGAGACCTTAAGTTTCAAGTGCTCAGTGCTAAGTAGTGCTTCTGATTTGTTTAAAGTTTTTCGCGAGCCAGTAAGTCCTAGATTTATTTAAATTCATTTATTTCATTTCTTTTGTCGCTGGTTTTTTTCTGATAGTCACTGTCCGCGTCTGTTCAAATCAATATATTTACACTTCTACACATATTTACACATATTCACACATATTTACACATATTTACACACTTACACAATTATTATAATATATTTACTTGACCACACGGTTACAATTTTTATCGGAAGCGGTATATTATTTTATTTTACATTTGTCTTCACTTCGTTTTTACTTGCAGGCATAAATATTGTATTTCCTTCTTTTTTATAAAAGACTCATACAAATTATAAATTAGTAATTTTTTGTAATAAACCAAATAGTCATCCCGTAAAAGTCATAAAATACCTGCAGCGCTTACCTGCTGCAGCCGCGCTAATAAAAGTCATTGTCTTCGGCCATTTTGTTAAATTCCTAAGGTTGCATTCCCTTTGTTTAAACTTTTCAAATAATTAAAGTCTAAAACATTTTGCATTAACATCCCTAAAGTAGCATACTTTCTAAACAATAACTTTTTCGCTTCAAACAAATAAATTAATAAAGCCCTTTCAATAATAGTTAGAGTCCAAAAGTCATTCTTTTTTTTTTCAAAATAGTAAAATTTTCATTTTCTTTAAAAAATATTAAAGTAAATTCTCCTAAAAATAAATTCATCCAAGTAAGCAATTATTTGCAATTAATTCGAATTCTCCTAGTTAACTAAAGTAAATTCCTTGCAAAAAATAATTTAAATTTTTAAAAAAACCTTAGATTTCACTCAAATTCGCCCGTGACAAAAACAAACCGACTACCTGCTTTTTCGGGGAAGGGTTACAGCGTCGCGCAAACATAGTCACAACTCAGTCGCATCCTTGCTATCGCATCAGTCACACGATCTTATACCGGGTTCCAGTTATAGTTTTCACCAAGTTAACAACTGTTCGTTCGGTTTGTTTCTTCAAGTTCATCAAGTTCAATAATTCAGTTACGTGCAACCACCGCCTTCTCCTTCGTGCGTCCAAACGAACTTTGTAAGAGACCTTAAGTTTCAAGTGCTCAGTGCTAAGTAGTGCTTCTGATTTGTTTAAAGTTTTTCGCGAGCCAGTAAGTCCTAGATTTATTTAAATTCATTTATTTCATTTCTTTTGTCGCTGGTTTTTTTCTGATAGTCACTGTCCGCGTCTGTTCAAATCAATATATTTACACTTCTACACATATTTACACATATTCACACATATTTACACATATTTACACACTTACACAATTATTATAATATATTTACTTGACCACACGGTTACAATTTTTATCGGAAGCGGTATATTATTTTATTTTACATTTGTCTTCACTTCGTTTTTACTTGCAGGCATAAATATTGTATTTCCTTCTTTTTTATAAAAGACTCATACAAATTATAAATTAGTAATTTTTTGTAATAAACCAAATAGTCATCCCGTAAAAGTCATAAAATACCTGCAGCGCTTACCTGCTGCAGCCGCGCTAATAAAAGTCATTGTCTTCGGCCATTTTGTTAAATTCCTAAGGTTGCATTCCCTTTGTTTAAACTTTTCAAATAATTAAAGTCTAAAACATTTTGCATTAACATCCCTAAAGTAGCATACTTTCTAAACAATAACTTTTTCGCTTCAAACAAATAAATTAATAAAGCCCTTTCAATAATAGTTAGAGTCCAAAAGTCATTCTTTTTTTTTTCAAAATAGTAAAATTTTCATTTTCTTTAAAAAATATTAAAGTAAATTCTCCTAAAAATAAATTCATCCAAGTAAGCAATTATTTGCAATTAATTCGAATTCTCCTAGTTAACTAAAGTAAATTCCTTGCAAAAAATAATTTAAATTTTTAAAAAAACCTTAGATTTCACTCAAATTCGCCCGTGACAAAAACAAACCGACTACCTGCTTTTTCGGGGAAGGGTTACAGCGTCGCGCAAACATAGTCACAACTCAGTCGCATCCTTGCTATCGCATCAGTCACACGATCTTATACCGGGTTCCAGTTATAGTTTTCACCAAGTTAACAACTGTTCGTTCGGTTTGTTTCTTCAAGTTCATCAAGTTCAATAATTCAGTTACGTGCAACCACCGCCTTCTCCTTCGTGCGTCCAAACGAACTTTGTAAGAGACCTTAAGTTTCAAGTGCTCAGTGCTAAGTAGTGCTTCTGATTTGTTTAAAGTTTTTCGCGAGCCAGTAAGTCCTAGATTTATTTAAATTCATTTATTTCATTTCTTTTGTCGCTGGTTTTTTTCTGATAGTCACTGTCCGCGTCTGTTCAAATCAATATATTTACACTTCTACACATATTTACACATATTCACACATATTTACACATATTTACACACTTACACAATTATTATAATATATTTACTTGACCACACGGTTACAATTTTTATCGGAAGCGGTATATTATTTTATTTTACATTTGTCTTCACTTCGTTTTTACTTGCAGGCATAAATATTGTATTTCCTTCTTTTTTATAAAAGACTCATACAAATTATAAATTAGTAATTTTTTGTAATAAACCAAATAGTCATCCCGTAAAAGTCATAAAATACCTGCAGCGCTTACCTGCTGCAGCCGCGCTAATAAAAGTCATTGTCTTCGGCCATTTTGTTAAATTCCTAAGGTTGCATTCCCTTTGTTTAAACTTTTCAAATAATTAAAGTCTAAAACATTTTGCATTAACATCCCTAAAGTAGCATACTTTCTAAACAATAACTTTTTCGCTTCAAACAAATAAATTAATAAAGCCCTTTCAATAATAGTTAGAGTCCAAAAGTCATTCTTTTTTTTTTCAAAATAGTAAAATTTTCATTTTCTTTAAAAAATATTAAAGTAAATTCTCCTAAAAATAAATTCATCCAAGTAAGCAATTATTTGCAATTAATTCGAATTCTCCTAGTTAACTAAAGTAAATTCCTTGCAAAAAATAATTTAAATTTTTAAAAAAACCTTAGATTTCACTCAAATTCGCCCGTGACAAAAACAAACCGACTACCTGCTTTTTCGGGGAAGGGTTACAGCGTCGCGCAAACATAGTCACAACTCAGTCGCATCCTTGCTATCGCATCAGTCACACGATCTTATACCGGGTTCCAGTTATAGTTTTCACCAAGTTAACAACTGTTCGTTCGGTTTGTTTCTTCAAGTTCATCAAGTTCAATAATTCAGTTACGTGCAACCACCGCCTTCTCCTTCGTGCGTCCAAACGAACTTTGTAAGAGACCTTAAGTTTCAAGTGCTCAGTGCTAAGTAGTGCTTCTGATTTGTTTAAAGTTTTTCGCGAGCCAGTAAGTCCTAGATTTATTTAAATTCATTTATTTCATTTCTTTTGTCGCTGGTTTTTTTCTGATAGTCACTGTCCGCGTCTGTTCAAATCAATATATTTACACTTCTACACATATTTACACATATTCACACATATTTACACATATTTACACACTTACACAATTATTATAATATATTTACTTGACCACACGGTTACAATTTTTATCGGAAGCGGTATATTATTTTATTTTACATTTGTCTTCACTTCGTTTTTACTTGCAGGCATAAATATTGTATTTCCTTCTTTTTTATAAAAGACTCATACAAATTATAAATTAGTAATTTTTTGTAATAAACCAAATAGTCATCCCGTAAAAGTCATAAAATACCTGCAGCGCTTACCTGCTGCAGCCGCGCTAATAAAAGTCATTGTCTTCGGCCATTTTGTTAAATTCCTAAGGTTGCATTCCCTTTGTTTAAACTTTTCAAATAATTAAAGTCTAAAACATTTTGCATTAACATCCCTAAAGTAGCATACTTTCTAAACAATAACTTTTTCGCTTCAAACAAATAAATTAATAAAGCCCTTTCAATAATAGTTAGAGTCCAAAAGTCATTCTTTTTTTTTTCAAAATAGTAAAATTTTCATTTTCTTTAAAAAATATTAAAGTAAATTCTCCTAAAAATAAATTCATCCAAGTAAGCAATTATTTGCAATTAATTCGAATTCTCCTAGTTAACTAAAGTAAATTCCTTGCAAAAAATAATTTAAATTTTTAAAAAAACCTTAGATTTCACTCAAATTCGCCCGTGACAAAAACAAACCGACTACCTGCTTTTTCGGGGAAGGGTTACAGCGTCGCGCAAACATAGTCACAACTCAGTCGCATCCTTGCTATCGCATCAGTCACACGATCTTATACCGGGTTCCAGTTATAGTTTTCACCAAGTTAACAACTGTTCGTTCGGTTTGTTTCTTCAAGTTCATCAAGTTCAATAATTCAGTTACGTGCAACCACCGCCTTCTCCTTCGTGCGTCCAAACGAACTTTGTAAGAGACCTTAAGTTTCAAGTGCTCAGTGCTAAGTAGTGCTTCTGATTTGTTTAAAGTTTTTCGCGAGCCAGTAAGTCCTAGATTTATTTAAATTCATTTATTTCATTTCTTTTGTCGCTGGTTTTTTTCTGATAGTCACTGTCCGCGTCTGTTCAAATCAATATATTTACACTTCTACACATATTTACACATATTCACACATATTTACACATATTTACACACTTACACAATTATTATAATATATTTACTTGACCACACGGTTACAATTTTTATCGGAAGCGGTATATTATTTTATTTTACATTTGTCTTCACTTCGTTTTTACTTGCAGGCATAAATATTGTATTTCCTTCTTTTTTATAAAAGACTCATACAAATTATAAATTAGTAATTTTTTGTAATAAACCAAATAGTCATCCCGTAAAAGTCATAAAATACCTGCAGCGCTTACCTGCTGCAGCCGCGCTAATAAAAGTCATTGTCTTCGGCCATTTTGTTAAATTCCTAAGGTTGCATTCCCTTTGTTTAAACTTTTCAAATAATTAAAGTCTAAAACATTTTGCATTAACATCCCTAAAGTAGCATACTTTCTAAACAATAACTTTTTCGCTTCAAACAAATAAATTAATAAAGCCCTTTCAATAATAGTTAGAGTCCAAAAGTCATTCTTTTTTTTTTCAAAATAGTAAAATTTTCATTTTCTTTAAAAAATATTAAAGTAAATTCTCCTAAAAATAAATTCATCCAAGTAAGCAATTATTTGCAATTAATTCGAATTCTCCTAGTTAACTAAAGTAAATTCCTTGCAAAAAATAATTTAAATTTTTAAAAAAACCTTAGATTTCACTCAAATTCGCCCGTGACAAAAACAAACCGACTACCTGCTTTTTCGGGGAAGGGTTACAGCGTCGCGCAAACATAGTCACAACTCAGTCGCATCCTTGCTATCGCATCAGTCACACGATCTTATACCGGGTTCCAGTTATAGTTTTCACCAAGTTAACAACTGTTCGTTCGGTTTGTTTCTTCAAGTTCATCAAGTTCAATAATTCAGTTACGTGCAACCACCGCCTTCTCCTTCGTGCGTCCAAACGAACTTTGTAAGAGACCTTAAGTTTCAAGTGCTCAGTGCTAAGTAGTGCTTCTGATTTGTTTAAAGTTTTTCGCGAGCCAGTAAGTCCTAGATTTATTTAAATTCATTTATTTCATTTCTTTTGTCGCTGGTTTTTTTCTGATAGTCACTGTCCGCGTCTGTTCAAATCAATATATTTACACTTCTACACATATTTACACATATTCACACATATTTACACATATTTACACACTTACACAATTATTATAATATATTTACTTGACCACACGGTTACAATTTTTATCCAAAGCGAAGCTTTGGTTTTTTTTATTTTAGGGTTTTTGGCAATTTGACGTGACCTTGAACGACCTTTTTTTTTTTTTTTTTTTTTTTTTTTTGCTCGTCAGCAAAATTCAAAGGGAACATTTAGCGTTTATTTTTGTTCCAGTTAGTGCTCTTCCAGCAAAATTCAAAGGGAACATTTAGCGTTCATTTTTGTTCCAGTTAGTGCTCTTCCAGCAAAATTCAAAGGGAACATTTAGCGTTCATTTTTGTTCCAGTTAGTGCTCTTCCAGCAAAATTCAAAGGGAACATTTAGCGTTCATTTTTGTTCCAGTTAGTGCTCTTCCAGCAAAATTCAAAGGGAACATTTAGCGTTCATTTTTGTTCCAGTTAGTGCTCTTCCAGCAAAATTCAAAGGGAACATTTAGCGTTCATTTTTGTTCCAGTTAGTGCTCTTCCAGCAAAATTCAAAGGGAACATTTGCGTTCATTTTTGTTCCAGTTAGTGCTCTTCCAGCAAAATTCAAAGGGAACATTTTGCGTTCATTTTTGTTTTAGTTAGTCAGCTAGTTACTTTTAGTTCCTGTTTCCTGCAAGAGGTAAAGCACATAAATTCACACCTACCTCCTTGCACAACTTAAGTTATAAGTCATTTATACAAACCTAAATCGTTTCAATCGTCCGATTGTCAAAACTGCCCTTTCGCTTTCACCTCGAACTCTTCCTCAAAAAAAAAAACATGTTTGGCATCCGTACCCCCCCTGCCAAAAAAACCACCTCCCCTAAGACCGCTTCAGCGGAAAGGGTGAACGCGGCCCCTTTACAGCCGCAGCCCAAACCCTCCACCATCCGCAAAAGCATCGAGACGATAGACCTCGATGCTACTGTTTCTATGAAACAAAAACCCTCGAGAGAGCAGGAGGCAAAATCGTGCCTCATGAAAGCTCTCGCTCATCTAGCAGAGTCGAGAAATCTCAAAACCGAGATTAAAACCGGGGTCACGGTGGCGGTGAGACGACTCCACCAATTATTTAAAGACGCCGAGGGAGAATCAAAACAGAGAGGGGTCCCGCCACAGGGACACACACAAAATCCCGACGAGGGAATGCCTCCCCCAGCTGAGTCCGCACAAATTACAGCCCTCGGCCTCCTCACCCAGAACCTGAATCGCCAAATTCAGAAACTGGAGGAGGAGAACAAGAAGCTGGAAATGTGCCGGCTCAGCCTCTCCAGCACACACTCCAACACCGCCAAGGTACTTCAGGAAGAAGTACACAAGAGTCTCGGGAAAATAGAGGAAAATTTCCAAACCCTAAACGAAAAGGCGGAGCAGAGAGAAGAGAGGTTTGAGCTTAAGCTCAAATCCTACGCAGAAGCCGCCAGCCAAAACAAGGCAAGACAAGGCGGCGAAGAACCTACTATTCACAAAAAAGTGACCCCGGCCCCCCCAACGATTATCTCCAAAACTAACTCGGACATACCGAGAACGCCCTCCGCCCCCTCACTGGTGGTCAGCAGAGATCCCTGCTTCTCCACACAGGAACTTCTCCTGTACGTACGAGAAGCGGTAAACTTCAGAGAGTGCGGCTTCGCCCCCACCAAAATCACACCGCTCTCAAACGTCAAACTGAAGCTTTCTTTTGAAAGCGAGGAGCACAAGAACATCACCAAGGCAAAACTGAACCAATCGGAGGGTATAGAAGCCGAAGACGAGAGGAGACTGAACCCCCTCATCACCATTAAGGGAATCGACAAGTCCCTAGAGGAAAAAGACCTGCTGACCACCATTAAAGAACAAAACCCCTCTCTGAAAAACGAGACATTTTCTATCAAATTTAAGAGAAACAATCGTAATGATAGTCTCTATAACGTAGTCTTAAACACCACTCCCACCGCATGGCGCAAATTCCTCGACCTAGGACGGGTCGCCTTGGATCACAGGAGAGTCCATTGCGACACCTTTTCACCCTTCATTCAGTGTCGCCAATGCCAAGGGTTCGGCCACACAAAGAGTAGGTGCCCATCAATCATTCCCAGTTGCGCCAAATGCGGAGATGAACACTTCACCTCCTCCTGCACCGAACCAGACACATCTACCCCCTCCTGCATTAACTGCAAGGACCACAATAAAAAACACAACACCAAAACCGTCACCACACACCGTGCAGACAGCACAACCTGCCCCAAAGTCCGAGCCATGCGAGCACGCGTAGAGTCAAAAATAAATTATGTCTGAATCAAATTCGCGCAAACTTTCACACTCTTAAATAACATAAGGAACACACACACACACATATAAAGCCATACACTACCACACATCTCACCACCGTCACAACCATAGTTTATTTTTACTTACTTTTCTCCCCTCATTTCATTCAACCAAAAGATACCTATACTTCTTTGTCAATTGGAATAAACTTATCTTTGTATATAAGAATCATTTAACGCAATTAGTATTTTAGCCATATTTTTGCAATGATAGTGTTAATATTAATTTTATAAACGAAGAATGACCGACCAAAATAGACTCAATCTATATAAATTCTCAAACAACTTTATTATGTCAAACATTATTTAACCACAACTCTCACTTAAAAGACTCATCCCCGGTTAATATTATTCAGTCTATTTTGGATAAATCATTACTCTTAGTAAACATTGTACTTAGCACTCATTAGTATACTCTCAAATTAGCCTAGTTTAGTTAAGAAAAAGTTTGTTTGAATTCACTAAGAACATAGAAGCACCAAATCCAGCTCACTTTAATTTCTATTTCTCTACAAATCCACAAATCAAATCATTAGGCCTTTTTTTTTTATATTCTTTATTATTATTATTCTTTCTCATTTTTATTATAACATGTTTAAACCAAAAGTTCAAATTCATAAACTCTCATTAAAAATGTTTAGCTCATTTGAATCAATACTTCTTCAAAACAGTATTCTAACATATATTTTTTTTGTAAAATTCTTCTAAGAAACGGGTGACGGACCAAAAATGGACTAAAATTACAAAACCCCTAAACTATTAAAAAAGAATCCCAATTCTTAATTCAAGCAAAACTAGTTCCAAATACTCCAACATATTTTCACACAATCACTTTGGTCCATTTTTCGTTTATCATCATTTTTATTTATTATATTTTTTCATTTGTTTAAGCTCATTTCCAAACCACATTATTCCTATGTATAATCTAGTCACAGTAAACTCAGTAAAAATCAAACCCTTTATACCTTATATTTAGACACATACAATACTCATTGATCGACCAAAATCAACTTAATTCTTAAACCTATATTTAGAAAATTGTCCATTTTTATTTATTCACAACACTCAATAAACAACATACAGATTAAACTAACTGCCTTTTCTGTTTATTTTGGTCTATCAAGGTACATCAACAAATCAATTTATATCAGTGTCACTTAAGGTCAAACCCATGGATAACCACTAAACACTCAACTCATAAACACTCCAATGCTAGCACGTTACTCTTTTTCTAATTAGTTTTCTCTTTTTTTTATTGTTTTCAACTGCTCTTAAAAATCACTACGTCCATGCTTTGACTAAGACTCACACTGATATAACATAACACAAATTTGTAAAACACAAACAGGGGTATCGAACAGGAACGGTATCTTACAGCCAAAACCTTTTCGTCACCCCACTCTTTCCCATACTCTTATTCACAACTTGTAAAAACAGAATAGCGAATTAGGATGGTATCCCAAAGCCAGAACTTCTTCGTCGTTTTGTTTATTATTATTTCATTTATTTTTCACCCTTTATATTAGCCATGTAAATAGCTTAATGTCTATTGTACAAAATAGAGCGACGGATAAGAACGGTATCCAATAGCCAACAACTTATTCCGTCGCTCTTATTTTAATAACCATAAATAACATGTATTAGCTACATAAGTGACACATTATAAAACTCTTCTAAGGATCAATTAGCTTAAAAAAAAAAAAAAAAAAAAAAAAACCTAACCTAACCTAACCTAACCTAACCTAACCTAACCTAACCTAACCTAACCTAACCTAACCTAACCTAACCTAACCTAACCTAACCTAACCTAACCTACCTACCTACCTACCTACCTACCTACCTACCTACCTACCTACCTACCTACCTACCTACCTACCTACCTACCTACCTACCTACCTACCTACCTACCTACCTACCTACCTACCTACCTACCTACCTACCTACCTACCTACCTACCTACCTACCTACCTACCTACCTACCTACCTACCTACCTACCTACCTACCTACCTACCTACCTACCTACCTACCTACCTACCTACCTACCTACCTACCTACCTACCTACCTACCTACCTACCTACCTACCTACCTACCTACCTACCTACCTAGTTTTGTTTTAACACTTCACTGACTTTGCGGCATTACTCGGTAAAGGCCAAAACGTTAACAACACGACGTGCCACGACCACTCATTACTCGCGACTGAAAGGTCAAGCATCATAATTCCAACGGCTATTGGCTGGCGCTTGCGAGGCAGAGACGCCGCCTGCTCGACTGCACGTGCTCGGACATATCCTTTGAATCGGCCGAATTTTGTAAAATAAAATTAATTAATTTAAATTACAAAAGTATTCAAATTAACAAACAAGATATTGTGATGGTTGATCAAAATAATTATTTATAATTGTCATTCAGTATCGACAACATTTAGCTGCTAGGTATCGTTTTTAAGTTTGGAATTTGTGTGTGTCTTTCCAACACTTCTTCTCAACCTTGGCCAATACCGAATTATAAAATGTTCCGAGCGCCGTTGCCAAATAATAATGGAGGTTTTAGAATTCCTTTTAGATCACCACAGTTTAACAATTCTGGCCCTAAGCCTATGAGTGGTGTTTGCCACTATGTAACAAAAACGTCCCAGCCTAAGATATCTGGACATGATATGATATGAATATTTTTAGACAAGGGAAATGAATTTTAATGAGTGTTATGACTATAATGACTATGGTATAGATAATTACAATTACTCCGAACAGCCTACAGACTTTTATCCAGAGTATCACTATAATGAATATTACGGTCATAATAACTTTGACTTTGACTATCATCATCAATGATGATAGTCAATATGATTCTAGTTATGATAATAATGTTCCTAGTTCTAGTAATAGGAATTTGAAAAATGGGGAAAAGTAAGATTTTCGCGAAAAACCCACGAAATCCACACAGAGATAGAATTAAATTTACAGTCAAAAAGAAATTGTATTATATTAAAATTTGTAACCCACATTAGAAATTTCTGATTGATACAGGTGCAAATCAGTCTTTTATAAGCCCCGATGCTGTGGAAATTATATTTTAGTAACTTACCAAAAATTATGATCCATTTGAAGTTACGAACTCACGAGTAACAAGTATCCATCACCATTCGATTTTTATTCCCAGTTTTTCAGAATTTAATAATTATAAAGATATGAAATTATTTATCTATAAATTTCATAATCATTTTTGATAGGTTTGGATTTGTTTAAAAATTGTATTATTTCGTCATCAATGTATGAAACGTAATTATTACGGATGGTTGAATAAAACTCGAAGCGGTATTAATTAACACGTTCCCTTTTTTATTTATCAAACGTTAGTGGGTGCCATACAGATTACACCAGCTTATTCACTAACACAAGCTTATTCACTAACGTCCGTCCGGAACGGCTGCGTAAATCTATCTATCTTTATATAATTCAAAACTTAAAACTACAAAATGGTGCCTTGACCCGTCGCGCCCGCACCTCGCTGACCATTAGGGTTCTTAAACATCTGGTTGCCAGCTTCGCCTTTGCCTATTATAAAATACCATGCTCGCTGTCCGTAACAGTAATAGAAAAGAATTTATTTTAACAACAGATGCATCTAATGTAGCAATAGGTGGTGTGCTATCACAAGGTACAGTAGGTTCGGATAAACCAATGATAGTGAATTAAATTACAGCACTATGGAAAAAGAGCTTTTAGTTATTGTATGGTTAACGAAATATTTCGTCGTATACTCGGTCCTTATTTGTTCGGTAGAAAATTTAAGTTTGCGACAGATCTTAAACCACTCCCATGGATTATGAATCTAAACATAACATAATGCAACACTAATGCGGATGATTTGTCTCGAATACAGATTAATAATGAAGAGATAGCATCCCTTCTCGAAGAATGTGGTATAGACCTTTCCGTAATACCTGAACCTTTAGGTTCTACAACTGCCACTATACATACAACTGCTGAGAATCGTATCCTAGAAGTACCTATCACAGACGAACCTTTAAATAAATTCCTTTAAATAAATAGGTGACATTAGACGACGACCGACGGCTATTAAAATAACACATTACAGGATAATTTCAAAAGATCATCAATGCGTCTTGATGTAAAAGAATATCTAAGACAGCAGGAGATAATATGCATTACCATAAAGGTAAAACTAATCATAGAGGTATTAACGAATGTTATTTGTCCTTGTCCCGTCGTTATTACTGGCCTAAAATGAAGGAGGAAATTACCAAATATATTAATGAATGTACAATTTGCGGACAGTCTAAGTATGATAGGAATACGAATAAACCTCAGTGTAATATAGTACCTCCTGCAACGAAACCTTTTGAAATAGTTCATTTAGACTTATTTACAGCCCAGTCAGAGAAATACCTTACCTTTGTGGATTCGTTTTCTAAATACGGTCAGGCATATCATTTACGAGATGGTACCGCAGTTAGTATTTTACAGTTTTTATTGAGTTTTTGTACACACCATGGACTATCCCTGACTATAGTGACTGACAATCATAACACTAGCTCATTCACCTAATGATAATGGAATCGTTGATAGATTTAATTCCACTTTATTAGAACATTTTCGTATACCTCGTTTGAAAAAGAAGGACGAACCCACAGTTAATCCACACCACTAAGGGAATATTATAATATTATTAAACCGAGTAGTTATTTTATACTTAGTAGGATAGTAATAATTTGTTAACGCGTTTCCGAACGCAACTTCCTGCGCGTATCGCTGACAGTTTAATCAAAGCACATTGTCATTCGCATCTTTGGTTTATAACTTACAACACGCATGGCAAATGTAATATATATATATAAATTTATGTTAATATATATATTAAAGAAACCAATAACTATTATTTCGCATCAACATAATTTTTAATTTTCCTATTATATCTAATGATAGTTATGACTTATTTAGGCTTTCCATTGTTCCTAATAAATTCCAACAAACCTTTATCCCAATTCATCCTTTCATAGCAACAAATGGAAAATTTTCAATGTATCTATCACCTTCTCTGTGAAGAAAGCACGAATCAATTACGAGAACAAGCCGATTGTATCCAGGGCATCATAGTCAGCCAATCTTTAGACAAATCATGCAGCCCTACAAAGGTCACAGTAACCAGGCCAGCAATGGAGCAGTTAGATGACCGTCATTATCTATATAGTCTTCCCTAAGGCATTTATTTCATTATCTGGAATTTGACTTGTTGACTTTCTCTCAGTAAATTAAGTTATTTTGACCTTGACTTTGTAGGGGAAAATGAAATGTGACAAATAAAACCTGTAGCGTTACACTGTGTATGATTTATAAAAATGAACAATAAAAATAGTCTCCCTTATAATAAAATATGAAAAATCAACATAAAATAGATTTTTGCTTTTCAAATCCTTCTTCAGCTGCCTTCGTGTTGTTAGGACATGGGAATGATGAGGAGTCTGCAGAGAGGCGTCAGGTGAGGCTCAGGAAGTAGAAGGCGAGCAGAGCCACGACGTACGAGAGGCCGCTCAGCGCCGCTAACGCCCGGCACGCCGAGCGCACCGCGCCAGGCCCCTCGGCGCCCGCCGGCTCCTCCGCCTCGGGCTCCTCCTCGGCCTCGGGGGCCGCGCCCGCTTCACAGTAGGTGCTGGCCTCGTACACCACGCCTTCCGTCTCCGAATCCGACTTGTCCGGTTCCGAATCGCCGCCGCGGGTCGACGGCGCATCCTCGTCGCGGTCGGCCATCGCGAACTCGGGACGCGACGCCGCCGTCGCGGGCCGCGGCTGCGCCGGACGCGAGGGCGAACGCAGACGCGGTCGTCGCTTCGCCCCCGACGTCGGCGGCGCGTAGCTTTGGACCCGTCGATAGCCTCGCTCGAGGCGGCGCCCGGGCGCGGCCGGCGTCCGCCAGCGGCCGAACACTGGCGGAACGTCGCGGCGCGGACGGCGCAGCGAGCCGTACAAGGCGCGCGGCGCGATGGGCTCCGGCGCCGCCGCCTGCGACAGCACGGCGGACACTCGTGGAAGTGGCCGCGCCGACGCCCACTCGAGCGGCGCGTGGTGCCGCCGAGGCCCGGGCGAAGCCCGAAGCGGCAGCCCGTAGAGGAAGTAGCGATCGCTGTAGACGACGGTGGAAAAGTCGTGGGTCGCTCTCGAGCCGCGACCCGCCGCCTTCGGAGCCCCGCGCCGTCGATGAGCGACAAATCGGCGCAGGGCGTCGGGCCGCCGGGTCGGGACGGCCTCGTAGGGCTCCGAGTAGAGGCGGCCGGGCGGCGAACGGTAGGGTCAGTCCGAGGCCAAAGGTCGCGCTCGCCTCGCCTGACCGGCCTCGTGGAGCGCTTCCAGGACGCAGGCCGAGCTCCACGCCTGGGTGCGACACGAGTCCCGGCAGAAGGCGCCGGCGGCGTTGGTCAGCTCGGGCAGGCCTCGCCAGGGCGAGGCGCGCACCTCGGCCGCGTGCGGCCCGAGAGCCGCGTAGACGGCGGCGACGGCGCGGGCGTGGGCGCCGTTGTCGGCCGCGAAGGCGAGGCGCGCGCGCAGGTACCCGCCCAAAGGCCACACCCACTCCGGCCCCTGAAACACAATTGGGCTTTACGCTCTGCCAGCAGAGGATCGGCCGACGGCCGCAGCGAAGGTGGCACCTGGTGGTAGTTGAAGCCGTGGGCCACGCTGGCGTCGGCGGAGTCGTCGTCGTTGCGGTAGTCGGGGCGATAGGCCCAGTCGGCGGGGTCCAGCGTCTTGACGCCGAGCGGGCCCAGCAGCAGCCGCTCGACGGCGTCCAGCGCCAGCCACGCGTGCTTGGGGTCGAAGAGCTCCGGCGCCACGGCCATGGCCACCGGGAAGTTGCAGCGCAACTGGTAGTCGGCCCAGGGCTGCGACGCGCCGTGCGAGTCCTTGTAGATGCCCCGCCGGTGCACGAGGTCGGGGCGGGCGTCGGCCGCGGAGGGCGCCGCCGGCACCCAGAAGTGGCGCTCGAAGGAGCGGCGGATGCGCTCCGCCCACTGCGCGAAGGTCCAGGCCGTGAGCGCGCCGTCGCGGTGGCGGCGCGCCACGCCCGGGTAGGGGTAGCGCGCGGCGCGGTGCTGCGTGGCCAGCCACGAGGCCGTGCCGTAGGCCAGCGCCACCAGCTCCACGGCGCTGCCGTCGCGGGGCGTGGCGGGGCGGCCGCGCGTGCCCGCCTTCTCGGACGAGCCCATCTTGTCCATCCAGGTGCCGCAGTTGGCGTCGTTGCCGCCGAAGGGGAAGCCCGTCTCGGGGTCGACGCCGAACTGAACGTTGAAGCCCCGGTCGGTCATGTGCGCGTCGATCTGGCGGCCGGCGTTGCGCTCGCGGAAGGCGAGGCCCTGGAAGTGCGTATCGAGCGCCTCCTGCATGACGTCGTGCAGCGGCTGCTCGGCGGGGGCGTCGGCCGCGGGGAACAGCCGCACGACTCGCTCGGTGAGCAGCGCGATGCCCTGCGGCGCTTCGCTGCAGTACTGCTGGACGCTGTACAGCCACCACCACACGGCGTCGCGGCAATTGAAGCGCGCGTTGCGGCCGCCGTCGAGCAGGTTGGGCACGAGGCCGTGGCGCAGGCAGGCGGCGAAGGCCAGGATGTGCGCGCGGGCCTCGGCGAAGCGCCCCGTCAGCAGAAAGAGGCCCCGCAGCGCGACGAAGGTGTCGCGGCCCCAGCAGCGCATGTAGCCCACCGAGAAGTGCGGCAGCCCCGCCGACAGCGACGCGCGCTCGCCCTCCAGCGGCAGAGGGGCCGACGCCAGCTGCACTTTCCATCGAGACAGTTATGTACTCGCACTAATACAGCAAATGATGAAAGGACATCACAAACGTCGACTCGCCTCGGCGGTGAGCTGCACGCTCGTGAGGGCCAAGTCTTCGGCGAAGCGCCCGGGGTGCGGCAGCCGCAGACGCGCCAGCGCCGCCGCCCGCACGGCCGCGTGCAGCGCGCGGACGACGGCCGCGAAGTACGCCGGCACCAGGAAGCGCGGCAGCTCGCTCAGGGGCCGCAGCGCGTCGCGGTACCGCGCCGCCACGGCCGCGAGGCGCGCGTCGCCCTCGAGCCGCCGCCACTGGTATTCCACCAGCCAGTCGCCGGCGCGCAGGTTCTCGCACAGCGGGTGGCCCAGGTCGTCGCAGAGCGCCAGCGGCTCCAGCGCCGCCAGCGTGCCCTGCAGCCCGGCGTACACGAGCGGCCCGTGGCCGGGCACGTCGTAGGCGCCGGCGCCGCGCCGCTCCCTCTCCTCGGCGTCGCAGCAGTACAGCAGCGTGTTGAAGTCGGCCAGAGTCAGCCCGGCCAGCGGCGCCGCCAGCTGCGCCGGGTCGGGCGCCGCGTCGGCGTGCGCGCGCACCGTGCGGTGCAGGGCAGCGAGCGCGGCCGCCTGCCGCCCGTCGGGCGCCACCCGAACCACGACCACTCCGCCGGGAGGCAGGCCGCGCCACTCCAGCTCGGTGAAGGCCCCGTCGCGCCGCTCCCCGGCGAAGAAGGCCGAGGCGGCGAGGGGCCCGGCGGGTCTCACGTCGACGACGTACTCCTCCAGGCCGTTGATGAAGCGCGGGTGCGGCCGGTGAGGGGGCGGGGGCTCGTAGGGTCGGCCACTCTTGTGCCGCAGGCTCGCCTCCAGAGCCACCTCGGTGAGCTGGCCCTCAAAACGCAGGGGCTTAGGGTGGCGCGGAGCAGAGGCCGGGTCGGGGGCGGCGAAGGCCGTGTGGGCCACGAGGATGACGGACTTGCGCGTCGTGGGGTGGTGGCGGGTCACGGCGACCACATCGGGGTCCATTTGATCCACGAAAACCTGTTCGTCGTGAATTTATGTTTGCAAAGTTGGAACGGCACTTGCTTTATTTTGCTAATGCTGTCAATCAGAAGAACATGTAAAGACGCCGCAATAAGTCAATACGTGTCATCAACGTATCTCACCTCGGTGTACCCTTCGGCGGCGAGCTGCCTGTGCAGCAAGTTGAGCGCCGCGCGCGCCTCGGCCAAGCCCTGGCGAGGGCCCACGACGCCCTCCTCGCCCTCGGAGTCGCGCTCGGCGTCGGCCCACGCCTTGTACAGCCTCGATTCGTCCACGACGTGCACGTGGTGCGGCACGAGCTCGTCGTAGCCGCGCGTGGAGCCCGTGGCGCACGACGCGAACGCCACGAGGGCGGCGCAGGGCAGCAGGTCGAAGAGCGAGCGCTTGGCCACGGGGCTGGGGTTGTCGTGCGTCTGGTCCAGCAGCATGGCGTGCGCCACGGCGGGGGCGGCCGCGGCGGGCTCGGCGGGCGGCGGCGGCAGGAAGGCGCCGGCGGGGCGGCCGCCGTAGCGGTACACGAGGCGGCCCAGCTCGTGCGCGTCCCACGCGCTCTGCGCCTCGCGCACCAGCGACGTGATGCCGAGGCGGTTGACGAAGATGTTGTCGACGGCGTCCGAGTTGGTGAAGAGCTCGGCGAGCACGTAGAGCTCGGGGCGCTCGGCGCGCGCCGCGTCCACCAGCCACTCGGCCACGTGCAGCGGCGTCGAGTGGCAGTTGTCGAGCCGCACGCCGTCGAAGGCGCGCGCCGTGAGCCGCACGTACTCGCGCATGTGCGCCCACAGCCACGCGCTGTCCTCGGGCCGTGAGCCGTAGCGCAGCTTGACGCTGTCGCCCCACGCGACCAGCTCCCGGCGCAGGTACACGCGCCCGTCGGCCGCGCGGGCGGCGAAGTCCTGCAGCGGATCGGCGCCCATGACCCAGCCGTTGTGCGCCATCACCAGCCGGCCTGTGTATTTTTGAGGTTGTATTTTTAGCTACGCTTGTGTTGCTGGTGTGCCAAAGAAATATTATATCATTAAACTGCTGAAACTCACCCGATTCACCGAAGATCTCCGCCTCGACGGCGGCGGCGTCGTCGATCGCCTCCGGCAGCGTGAAGTAGGGCGGCACCAGCGGGTGGCGGGTGGACACTTCCCGAAGGCGCGGCCCGTCGCTCTGAAGCCGCTCGTAGCGCATCCCGGCCGCGCAATTGTCGACGGCGGCCCGCAGATGATCGAGCGCGATGTCGGCGGCGGCGTCGTTGAGCTCCAGCAGTCGAGTGCGAAAATCGGCGGCGCAGCGCAACAGACGCGAGTGCTCGTCGGGGCAGTCAGCTCGGTGCGTGTTGAATAGCTGCAGCGCCAGTTCGAGGTCGACGGTGGCGGCGAGACGGCGCCGTTGCGGATCTAGCGCGAGCTTCAGTTCGGCGGCGGAGGCGTGCGGGCCGGGAACGCGATCGCGAGCCAGCTCCAGAAACCGGTGCTCCAGGGCGTCGACATCGCACTGAAACAGCTCCGGCAGCTTCAGGGCGGCCGCCTCCGCCTCGAGAGCGGCCCGGGCCGCGTCGACGTGCGCCGGCTCGGTCACCTCGCGGGGCACCAGCGGCTCGAGCAGGCCGGCGCCGACGCGGGCCGACACGCGGGCGAGCGCCGCGTCGAGCAGCGCGGCCGGCCTCAGGTGCGGGCAGTTGAGGCAGTTGTACGTGGCCTCGGGGTGCTCGGCCAGCCACGGCGTCTCGTTGGCCGTGTGATTCAGCACCACGTCGCAAATGACGAGTGTCTGGGGACGATGGAGAAACCGGGTCAACTCGGGCGAGGGGTCGAATCTGACGCCGGGGCGAAGCTCCGAGAGTACTTACGTTCCAGTCGTTGTGAATTTTGGCGACGAGCTTCTCGACGTCGGCGAACGTGGCGCGGCGGCCGGTCTCCCGGTCGTCGAACAGAGGATTGAGCTTGAGCTGGTCGGAGATGCTGTAGCTTGAGCCCGACGCGCCCAACTCCTGCGACGAGAGATGTAAACGCGTAAACAAAGGGGTAACGAAGCGACATCCGATGGAATGAAGCGGGGCTACCTGCACGGGCGTCAGATGAATGACGTTGTAGCCGGCTTCGCGGGCCACTCGCAGAGTCCGCTCCCAGCGGGAGAGGGGCCCGAGGCACTTGGCCAGGACCGTCTGACACATGAGGGAGTCCAGTGGCAGAGAGCAGTCGCCGGCCTGGAGACTGGGATTCACGCCGAACCAGCCGGAGCCTTGCGGCCCGACGCGGGACTCTCTGCGTGAAACGGGGTCGCATAGAGCAAAGGTCGTTCACAAGCCGCCGGGCCAAGGGTCAGGGCAAACCACTCACGGCGTATCGTAGACGAAGTAATAGTGGAACGATCCCGCTCGCTCGAGGCGAAGCTCGCAGTAGGTGTCGGTGTCGGTGACCAGCAGACCGCAGCCCAGCCGCTCCGACTCGGCCGTTTCGCCCGTCTTACTCGTTTGGCCCGCTCGAACCCATTCCAAGCAATAATACTGCTTGCGGTCGAATGCCACCTGCTCCCCCTTCGCCCCATCTACCGAATAAAGCTGACTCTCCGTTTCTGTCGTACGACAATGTATGAAGTCGGTCATTTCAAAACACTTTATAAATTAGGTCAAGAAGCTATTTGTCCGAAAATTAACGAAGCAATACATACTTGGGTCGCTGGCCACGTAGTTGGTGTACAAGTAGACTTTGCGGCCCATGAGAGTCGGGCCGGGGTTGAAGCGCAAGTACGAGCCTTTTTCGAAGCTACAAGAAAGAGGTGAATTCTCAATGCAGTTGACCTCGTGGAACTAGATGGTGACGAGTCAGATACACACCGGTAGAGCGTGGCGTCTCGATGCTCAGCGTGCTGCAGCTCGAGGCGGCGCACGGCCCAAGCCGCGTCGTCCCGCCGGAGCTCCATGTCCCGCGCCTGTAACACACCAGAGGAGCAGCCGTCACTGGCGATACAGAGCGCTCGCCGAGCCGTCGCCTCTTTATAAGCACGGCTTCTCTTACGCTCCTTTGTTCGTCGACTGGACACAAAGCAGGCACCGGACCGGACAGCCTTTGTTTGCGACCGTTGCCTTCATAGTACTAACATATTTATTTCAACCGCAAAGTTAAAAGTTGCGCCCCCGGTTTTAGAACAAATTTTAATACTTATGAAATACTATTAGTGAGATCATCTTAAAAGATATAGTCAATTCCGCCAAAGGTCATATATTGAACCTGGCTGTTTTCTTAAGCAATGCCGTTACTGATAGCCAACAATAAACAACATTATCGCGAAAACTTTTATTAGTAGCAGTACCAACACTAACTAATAGGTTAATTAACTGATAAGCCTTGCGAGTACTTTGGAGCAAATCCCACGTAGTGTGACTGCTTGTGATATTCACCATATATGTATGATTCTTATATACAAATTGCTTATTAGATAACGATATCGGATGTTTGCGTTTATATGTCTATGGCCTATAACTATTATTCGATCCAGTCGTTCTTATATGGTAAGTATATTTAATAGAACTTAAATGAACTATGCACCAATGCTTTAACCTACATTTACTTAATTTTTATCACTCGTTCGGAGAAAAACAACGGGCATGTCGTAGACGTCTAATATCGACAGGTTAAAGCGAGACGATCAGCAATGTATTTTATTCACCTATGTATGTAAAAATAAGCTCTAGAAGCTTTTAAAACGCGGACGCACACGCCATTTGATGACGTTTAAGAGTTTAATAATATTTAATTTAATTTATTTAGAGGAATTTTGCATTACATTTTTATGGCTGCAAACTATGTTACTTTTTTCACTCAAAAAGGGTATGAACGTTATTTACAAGAGCCAAGTTTCCAAGTTGGTTCTTCTTCTTCTCTTCAAAAAGTTAGTAAAACACCAAACAAACAGGTTCAACTGATAACCTCCTTTTTTGAAGTAGGTTAAAAAGATAGCATAAGTTAGAACATAAAAATATGTAATTTTAATTCAGCAGTATGTTAATGATTTGAAGAATATTATTAATTATTTAAAATAATAATAATAATAGATACTCACTAATTCAAATACTAACAAACTATAATTAAACCTTGCATATTTATTAACAAACTTTTATGTAGCTTGCTAAATTTTGTTTCACTGGCACTATTTGTCTCTCAAATTTGCCAGCTATGTTTTTATATTGAACAAAACAAAAATATAATTACAGAAATCCACTAACATGTATTTTTGTGTTTTACCTTTGTATATCCATACTTTTTTGCAAAACAGAAAATAAACATTGTTAAATATGTAATGCCTAAACCATTTATGTAAGGCAACGGTTAACAGTGCACTGCACCAAATGCTGCAAAACTGGGTAATAAAACAACAATGGGCTATATTAAGATAATAATGAAGTAGAAAAAAGGCTATTATTCAATATTCACCAACAATGTTGCTTGTGCTAAAGTGACTCTAGTGAAATATTCAAACTAACATTGCCTAAATATAATTATTTTAATAAACATTACACATTAAATAGTTTATTATTTAGAGAGAGTACATACTTAACATTAAGTTAATTCATGTTAAAAATATTAAATTCATGACTATCACTAAATTAAGAGTATAATTAGGAGCCAGGAATGCATAATGGTATGTATTTTATTTAAATAAATTATTCTTATATAAAATATAAAATAGGCTATGTTAGCCTATATTGTCTAAATAATACTTACCTAACTTTTCATTGTCAGGAAAACACTCACAATTCCATAAAATTATTACTTAAAATCAAATTAGCAATGGAGTAATGTAAGTTAAATATATTTCATTTACAAAAACTAGTAATATCTATATATTTAAATTTCTTGGACACACATCATTTCATGTTGTGCGACTTTATATTTTCCTGTATTGTTGACCGTGTTAAAGTAATGTGTGTATTAAAATACTCAAATTTGTTTCAAAATCATATTTGTTTTGGGTCGGTTTTTTTTAAGCTGAATGTTTTGTTACAGAAAGTTAGGTATGACCGGCCTTAGAGGCCCACAAAAAGTACTCTTTAAAAGAACTTAACACCATAAAGATTTTAACTACCTTCAATATTTAAAAAGTGATTGCATGTAAGTTTACACATACTTACAGGATTAAGTATTGTCATTGTTGCAGCTCATCAATTCAATTCTTCATGAGCTATGATTAAGCAACCAACAACCAAACACCTTACAAATTAGTTATATGTTGCACATAATATCTTATAAACTAATAAGTAATTACTACGAGTAAATTATAATTCCCTCCTATCTTATCTCCTTGGGACGACCTTTCATGTTTTTTTATACCAACATCGCGCGGGACACAGGGGAGCTTTTTCGCCCACAGAATGTATTTTGCATTTTTGGCCGTTTTAACAGATCTCGTTACGATTTTATTAGTTCTTTTACATAAACGGTGTTATTTGATGAGATCAAAGGCACAGTCCTAGTCAAGAACATATAGTAATACGTATTTACCAGAAATACGCACAACATATTCCCGTCCTCGTTACAAATAAAGCTTACTGTATGTTGGGTTTCATAACGCGCATCACCAGACATTTTAAAGTTAAATTCACATACCTTTATGAAACGCTTGTGCTTTATAAAGTATGTGGACTACGCATCTCCAATTTGGAATCATCACTTCATCACATATGTAACGCAACTGGAGGCCGTACAAAGGAAATTCCTGCGTATTTTGAGTTATCGTGCTGGGAGGCTTAGGGCTAACTGTAACATACTCGCTCTCCTCTGCAGCTTTATTTAAGAGAGAGTTGAGGCAGCAACTATTGTCTTCACCAAGGTAGAGACGGTGGTTGTTTCCTTCCTTCCTTCCTCTTGTTAGTCGTGTCATTTAATATCGAAATAAAACTAACGAAGCGTTAAAATAAAATGCAATATGTAACGTAAATGTTTATTAGTAAAATTACAAAACGTAATATTTCACTTAAATCAAAAGTTGAAAAGGTTTTCTTCAATGGCCTGTTCTGAATCCCAGGTCTGAGCAGTGTCTGGGTCATACTTGACTCTTTTTCTTTTAACGGGCCCATTGGTGTCGGAACTCAGTTTGCGTTTCTTTTTCTTCATACAAGCCTCTGGTTCTATTTTCATTTGTTCTGGTAATTCATCATACACTTCAGACGATCTTTTGTGTTTTTTGTGCTTCTTTTTCTTTTCTTTCTTAGTGTCTTGCAAAGCAAGGGAATCAACTTGGTCTTTTTGTTGTAAGCGTTTGGCAATTTCTTTCGGAACTTTAACCAATTTTTTGTAGTGTATTCCGAAGAGTGGATGGCGACACTTTGTGTCCGGCAATGGTATGAAATTAGTTTGACCATTAACCATTGTCTCATTGGCAGGTAAATGCACTTTGGGTACTCGGTTCTTAAGAACGATGGATCCCTTCATTGTTATTGATTTAATTAGAGGCTTGTCTACATTATGGAAAGTCATTAAGGGAAACCTCATAGCATTATGGTCCACCATGTAGTCATAAACCTTTCCATCCAGTTTTAGCTTCCTTTTGTTATTTAAGCTTAAGGGTACATCTTTAAGGTGCATAATGTCAACATCCTGAGGACATTTGAGCAGCCAAACATCGTCTGCGTCTGTGATAATAGAATCTAAATTTGTTTTGGGTGAAATGGGCTGAAGGTTTGTATTTCTCTTTAAATATCGTCTCATTTGTTTTTGATCACATATTACTTCATTCACAGTTTTATTAAACTCTTTACTTTTGTTTAGATCTAACTCGCTTATATCTCCTTCAAATTGTATTCGATCAGAAACCTTTGATTGTTTCCTCACTCTGGGTTCCAACTCATTGACAACACTTTGACTACTTTTTAAACGATTTGAGTCTGCATGATTATCTTCAAGAGTGCATTCAAGTTTATTATCATTGTAACAAGTGATTTCAGATATATTACTTACATTGCAATCTTCGCCAGTATATTTCTCCTTCTTTTGATTTCTTTTGTGTTTAGTGTAACGTGAATCCTCTGTTGCAGATGATTCAGTAATGACGTTTACATCAATTGTAATATTTTTCTTTTCATTATGTTCATCTTTAATTTGTTTATTTTCTAAATCTTGGAATTTGTTGTCACCATTTAACTCTCCAAGAGAATGTTTTCTCTTCTTCTTCTTTTTCTTTTTTATAGGTATATCTGAGTCATCAACGCATGATAATTGTTCTTCCTTGACTCTCAAATTTAAATAACTGTCATTAAATGGTACCGTTTCATCAGTATCAGATGTATGGTTGTGCTCCTTTTTTAAAAACTTTGAGTCCACATCACTTGCAGGCTCATCTTTAATACAATTATTGTGTGAAACAATTCCGTTGATAGATTTGTCTCGGGTCTTTTCATATTTCCCATCATGTTTCAGCTCCGACTTTATGTTAGAGAGTTGATGAGATCTGAAATTAATTTAAATATTTTGGATTTTTATAAAACCAATAGTAGAATGTACATTTCATGTTCCACTTAATGGGATGTGACTTAGAAGTAGTCTATCTGATATAACTTAATTATTGAATAAATCAGACTTAAAAGGTATATTTTTTTAAAAGGGAAAGGCATAATAACAGGCAAATCATTTAAATTAGTATGCAGCACACCATCGCCGAGCTTACGAGTGTTTACTAGGCATTTCAAGATATGGGACTCTGAATTAAAACTTATAATGCAATAATTTCAACAAGAGGTTAAAGACAACACTTACGTACTGCCGTCATCACTATTACTATTATCATTTGAAACACTAGTCCATAAAAAACTTTCGTCTGAAGACATAACGTTTAGAAACTATATATTTCTTTTAATTACGACAGTAATTACATATTAATTATAATGAATAATGCTTAAAAATATCATATTTCTTCATGTGGAGAATTAAGCAACAGACGTTTCTGATTTCTCTTAACCAAGTTACCACAGCCTATGGGGCACCCAACACAGTATATAAAACGTCAACAGACATCAAGCCTTGATTAAAGAAAACGAGCTAGGTATAATAGTATAATAATAGACTGTGGAAGCTCTGACGTCATAAAATGGCGGATTTTGACATTTGATTAAAAACAATCATACAAACGGATTTGAGCTAACGAGTGTTTGGAGGGTTTATAATGCCCTGTTGTTTTGCTACAGGTTGTAACCATGTCTCCAGAAGAGAAACATGCAGATCTTTTTGATTCCCTGCAAAATAAATTTTGTGAAATTACACTTCTATGGTCCATTCATAATAAGAATGATGCATCCTATTCTATTTAAATACTCATAGGGCTTCAAAACATTTCAAAAACAAATTATTTTCTAAAATGAATTGTCAATCTTCTGTATCTCTCTCTCGTAGTTCTCATTCTGCATAGATTTTACGACCGTCGTTAATATGAATGTTAGCGTTAGCGCTTTCCTACACGCCGCTTTTGATATAACTGTTCATACGAACGTTTTTATAAAAAAATAACACATAATTCGTCTTTCACTGCAGTAACATGTGAGAATGGTTTAAGCAAAAATATACAACATAGGGATTTGTTGTGATAGAAGACTAAAAATTATTCTGATGAAAAGCATTTGTTCGTGGTTTGTATGTTTGCGAAGGTGTCATAATATCAGACTTTTGTTTAAAGATCTGTTTTATCTTTTTTACCTAACACTATTTCATGAATTAATAATCAACTTTAAAATAAAATTATCAGTTCTGCGATTATTAACTATGGTGATAGCAACACCAAATGTGTCACAACAAGTACGTCGTTTTAGTGACTTTTATTAACCGGCTTATATTCATTGTCGGAATAACGCACAAATATTACCCAGAGAATTAGCTGCCGCATATTTCACAAACAACACCACACTTTGACAGACATAATGAGATAAATCCTGCTTTTATGGCTATTTGAAGAAATTAATTTCAATAGCTGTCCAAATCAAGATTTTTTAATTTTATTTTTATGTAGCACTTTGGTTATTTTAATTAAACCGTACTACAGCTGACAAACAGCCTAATATATACTGTAGTGAGTCAACTTGAGTTTTGACTTTTGCCCCGTAATACTTGACATTGACAGAAACTGATTGAAGATTGACGTGATCGCTGCTAGTATTCTTTCTTGTTTAAATTTGTGTCCAACATGGTGAGTTTCTAATGAAACGATGAAATAAATCCAATTTTATCTCTCTAATTATAACACAAATACAAATGTTGACAATCCGTTATCATTTAAAAGTTATTAAAGAGAGTTGTGACCAGTATATTTTTACGATTTTGTGTTAATGTATTCGATACAACTTGTTATCGTTGATTGTCATTTTATCTCGTCAAAGTGCTGTTTAATGAAAAATTTAAACTTGTGATACTTTGTGGTGTTCGTTATTAGTACTGAACAGGTCCAGCTGCAACGGTATGCTCCAAATATTAACGTTATGGTTTTATACAGGCTCGAGGACCAAAGAAACACTTAAAGCGTTTAAATGCGCCCAAAGCATGGATGTTGGACAAGCTCGGCGGAGTTTACGCTCCACGACCATCTACTGGTCCTCACAAGCTGCGTGAGTGCCTGCCATTGGTTATCTTCTTAAGGAACCGGCTCAAGTATGCACTCACCGGCAGTGAGGTAATGAAAATTGTGAAGCAGCGTCTCATCAAGGTGGATGGAAAAGTGCGAACTGACCCCACATATCCTGCTGGATTTATGGGTAAGCTGTTAAAATTTTTAGTATTTCATTTGTTCTTGATTAAATCCTGAGATTCGTTTAAATTTGTCAACAATACTAATTTAGTTGTATTGCAAAATTGGTTTTAATTGGTAATGATACTACAATTTTGTGTATTACTATCTAGTTATTTGGCAATTTCAGATGTGGTTTCCATTGAAAAAACCAACGAGCTGTTTAGGTTAATATATGATGTCAAAGGACGATTCACCATTCACAGGATTACTCCAGAAGAAGCCAAGGTATTTATAGCCTCTCTTGTTTCCTTTTAATTCATCTGTAACTGATTGCAGCTTTATTTTTCTCCTCACAAGTTGTATTGACCTACTATTGCAGCCTTCAAGATATATTTATAAGTATTAAATATACGACATTTGTTAGCCGTAGACTGTGTGATACAAAAGAGAGGTTATCTTGCACTATGATTAGTTAATTGGTGTTAATACTGGTGACACCTGTTTCAGTACAAGCTGTGCAAGGTGAAGCAGGTGGGCATGGGCCCCAAGGGGGTGCCGTACATCGTGACGCACGACGGCCGCACCATCCGCTACCCCGACCCGCTCATCAAGGTCAACGACTCCATCCAGCTGGACATCGGCACCACCAAGATCATGGACTACATCAAGTTTGAGTCGGGCAACCTGTGCATGATCACGGGAGGCAGGAATTTGGGGCGCGTGGGCACCATCGTGTCGCGCGAGAGGCACCCCGGCTCCTTCGACATCGTGCACATCAAGGACTCCACGGGCCACACCTTCGCCACGCGCATGAACAACGTGTTCATCATCGGCAAGGGCACGAAGGCCTACATCTCGCTGCCGCGCGGCAAGGGCGTGCGCCTCACCATCGCCGAGGAGCGCGACAAGCGCATCGCGGCCAAAGTGGCCAACCACTAGACCACTAGACTACTGCTAATATACGCCTAAACCCACTCTGGCCTTTCCTTTGCGCTGCAATAAAACCCACTCGTATATTTACACGCTTTATGCTTATGCTAGGGTCACAATCGGTTTTCATTTAGTCGTCGGCAGAGTGATGAGCTCGCAAGTGTCGCTGGAGGTCTCTTCGGCGCGCGAGGGCCTTCCCGCACAGAGGACAGGCGTGCGGCGGCGGCGCAGAGGAAGCGACGTCGGCGGCGGCGTGCAGCCGCAGGTGCTTGTTGAGGTTGCTGGGGTCCCCGAAGGGGCGGCCGCAGAACCGGCAGCGGAGCGGCTTGTAGCCCGTGTGGGTGCGGATGTGGATCTTGAGGCCGTACTTGCGCGAGTACAGCTTGCCGCAGTACACGCACACGTGACCGCGACCGACGCGGCCCCAGGCGGCCGCCAGAGTCTCCACGTCGCCGCCGCTTCGCCACTCCCAGGCCGCCGAACTCGACAGCGCCACCGCGGCGGACAGAGACGCCGCCGCCGCCGTCGAGTCGCTGCGCAGCGCCGCCACACATGTTCGCCAAAACGTCCTCTCTTCGAAGGGCTGGCACTTCAGGAACAAGTGCACTTTCAAGGGGTTGGGATTGGCAAACTCGACTCCGCACTCGTGACATTTGTAGTTCCTCTTTCCTACAAAGTAATAGTAATTAATAATAAGGTTTTTCTTTGGTCGTCTATTTAGTTGCTATTTTATTATTGACTAGCTTTCCGCCCGCGGCTTCGCCCACGTTTTTTAATGATCTCGACAGGGCTTTCTTTCACGGGCTAAAATCTTGTTACAATTGGAATTATATATAGCCTGTGTTACTCAGGGATGATGTAGCTTTACAGGATCGGATGATTCAGGGAAATCCAGGGCAACTTTCAAATTAACGTACAGGCAATTACTATTCTGACAATTTTATATTCTGATAGTCATCTTCTTATGTGGATGAGCTGATGACGGAAGGTAAAACTCCTCAGCGGTTAAGAGTTGAAAGAAAATTCTTACGAAGTTATGAGTACGAAATACGTACTGTTATTACTCATTAGCTTCACCAAATAATAAAAGGTAAACCTCTTTAACGTTAAGGACGTAGGTCGAAAAATGGATGCGGACAAACGATAAACGTCTCTTCACTCGTTTCCTTTTACTTGTTCACTCAAAATAATCATAGGGTAAAACGTTAATGAAAGTTTGAAGTGCATGGTAGTCATTACACAATGGAGCATCTTAATACCGCGATGGATATATTAGCCTAAGTAGAAGTTCTTTAAAAAAAACTAAGACTCAACCTCGCATACTCACTCACATACTAAAATGTTCGTACTACACATAGTTCCACTTGTTCATGTGTATATATATTTTTACTTATTTTTTTCTGTTCGTGTTTTTTTTTGTTATTCTTTTTTCTGATCTTAGATTCTATTTCCGGTTCTATATTTTAACCTTATTTTGGCTTTATTTTTAATCTATTTTTATTGTGTAAACTGTTTTTGATAAGCTGTATAGGTTTAAAAAATAAAAAAAATCTAGGTTGATGACGAATTTTATCAACGCCATCTATCGAGCACATTGTTCAACACTTCAACCGCGCCCGCGCGCACTGCGTTATTTGTTATTTTTGTTACCTCTCATAAGTTTTAATATTAAGATTAACGTATATTAGAACATATTTAACAATAGATAACTAATCACTCAATATAAGTGTTTAAAAATTATGAAGCAGTGGTTGAAGCAAATTTTCAATTGACCATAACTTCTCTTTCTCTTAACCGATTTTGACAAAATAAACTTTTGACAACGCACCCAACTATATGTTATCCAACTGTGAAAACGCGTTCAAATCCGTTCAGTAGTTTTCAAGTTATACCGTACCAGACAGACAGACAGACAAGAATTCCAAAAATTGTTTTTTGGTTTCTATGACTCTTCTTTAATTGCCTCCTATCAGTTTTTTGGAAAAATATTTAATGTACAGTTTTTCGATTTTTACTGTCTTATTATTAGTATAGATAAGATGGACAAAGAAAAGAGAGAGAGAGCGTGTTCTCCAAACACAAGTAATTCTTTGCTTTAATGGAGACACCATCCTGGTATTTTTTCCAAGCAATTGGGAATAAATATTTTTATTTTTCTAATTAAATGTCATTTTAAATTATTTAATGGGGAAAGATGACATTGGTTATGGAATAGAGTCAGTCGGGGCTCACCTGTAATGTTGCGTAGCGTGAGGAAGGGCATGTCGAGAAGCGCCAACGCACTCTCGTCAAACCACATCGTGAGGTCGGCGTGTGGTGGCGCGTCAGCCGCAAGCCGCAGCCGCAGGGTGGCTTCTGAGGAACAAGTCGTCTTCGTTGCCGCACACACCTCCAGAAGCAAAGCAGCCGCTGGCGGTGAAGGCGCCAACGCGGCCTGAAGCGTCGCTTTCGCCGGGCTTCCGCAGCGCAACACGTCGTCCTCCGCCTCCACATACACCTGAACGAGCCAAAGACATTCTTTTTAAAAGGGTCGGGGCTTTCGAGTGTGGAAGCAAATAATGTGTCGACTATAATACTCGATGAGACTTACCGTATCGCTCGCGGGGTGCAAAGAAGCGAGTTCTTTCGCGAGGAGATTCACCGAGAAGAAGGGGGAGGCACAGCCTCGGCGCACACCGCGTCTCGTCACAACGCCGGGCATGGCGCAGACGAGGACTTAATGACCGGCAGCGTACACGCACTCGCTATATATCTCGCGAGAGGGCGGAGGGCTGACGAATCGGCGGAACACCCTCCGCAAATCTCTCCGCGATTAAACAATTGTTATTGAATTAGCGCCGCGGCCCTCCCTCGCCCTTTCCGTCCGCCTCGCTAATAGCCCGCTAAACACTCATCTCAATAACACTAGCCATATCTTACAAGGACAAACGAATTCTTACATTATACGCAAATTAATAATACAATATAATAATTGATTCGTTACCAATTTGAAATATATTTCTTAAAAATCCAACATATTACGTCTACAAATAGACTCGACATATTTATTTACATAACTAGAGATATTCCTACAACTTAACTATGTCATTTAAAAATCATCTTGTGGAGTTTGAGCTACGCTGAGGTCTTAAACACATTTAATATAGAAGAGAAGTAACCGATTAGTAAGAAATTCAATCACATATCTTAAGAAGAAAATATCATATATTTATATAAAATTACGGAGTTTCTTCGTTACAATTTATTTTTAATCGGAATCAGCAGGTAAATCAGAAAAAATATTTTATTTCTAATGGATGGAAAATGTCCGCATCAAAGGCGTCGCCATTGTGATGCCTGTGGGCAGCCAATTGTTCACTGATCCTCATTTAAAGCTGAAAACAAAAGGTTCTAAATAATTGCAATTTTACTTATAACAATTACTTCTTCAAAACGAGCAGCAATTAAGTGCTGTTTGCAAAACTAAGCTTTTAATATTATTTTAATTTACTCTTAAATTGTAACATTAAGCTCTTTACAATATTAGTAGCATTGTGATGAGGCGCGGCTCGTAATGCAGCTGCACAAACATCGCGCTGAGCCGACGCGAGGGGCTCCAAAGCTACATTGAGAGGAGCACAAGAAACTACGCCATTTCCGTGGAATTCCGTGCACTATCTAATTCAAACTCTACATTTTTAATGTTTTAAAAGTTGTATTGTTTATTTCCTATGCCACACGTGCCATTAATCCGCCACATTGGGCCTGCACACACCCCACGTGTTTGTCCCGTTGCATTTCTTATCTTATCAGCAGATGGATCAAAGCAACGGCCCCAAAACAGTTAAGTACAATTATTGCTCCACCAATTAAATCAAAAGCTAAGGTTTATATTATTGTCAACTTAATATTTAGAAAATTGTTTCATATTTTGCGTGTTATAATTTTGCAATTGACTCGTTAGATCGACTAATCCTGCGCTTATTCGTTATGTGTAAAATTTACTTTCTTTGCTTAAATATATATAAAATGGTTGTTTAGAAACGGCTCGAGTGGCTGGATGTTTCAATTGCTTGATTAAAATATGATTCAATAAACCGTAGCGATCGTCGGCTATCACTAATAGCGATCGTAATTCGCCATTGTCGCATAAGCGTCAACTTGAATTAGTATTAAACGAGGAGCGCGCACGTGCGCGGCCTCAGCGGTTAAACATATTATTATTGTTCTGCGGCCGCTCACATTTCAATACCCTACAAACAACACTATCATTTTGCATTTGGCACGGAAACTTTTGTTTTATATGATATCAGAATTTTTAGTTTATAGAACTACGATTTTTGATTTCCTTTACACGATCATGCTACGGGATCATTAATATTTCATCATTTGTATTTATTAAAAATCTCTCACCGTTTCGCTTTTAAAAATATTTTTTTAATATATATAAGCTGTAAGTATATTTTTACTTTTACCATTCGATAGTAATTTAGTCGTGATAGTGCGTAGCCCGACAAGTGTCGCAAGTGTCGGCACCGCATCGAACAACAACGCAGGGTGAGCGATTCGTTACGTGGGGTCTTTCTAATGACCGCATTCAAAGTGCAGCGGGTGCAGGCTGCACGTGGCGCAGCGTCAGGTGTCGGTCTAGTATCGTTGTGTCAATTTTAACCTTGTGCCAACTCACTGGCTCCAACCACGACATTCCATTGTCAGTTAAAGCCATTTATCAAGTGGTTTTGCCAACACAGGCTGTGTTAGCAATCGGTTACTATGATTTCATTAATTACTCGATTCGGGACTAGCGTAATGCGTTACCATCCTCTTCCTCGGCTGAAGGCTCCGGCGGCGTCAAAGAGTCCGATGGAGTCTCGTGCTGTGCTTCCATTTCGCCTGCTGCCGCGTACAGATCCGCACGCGCCTCTGTGACTTCGCGAACGATTTCTGTAAATTCAATCAATGCATACATACATTTCTTTGTAAAATGAGTAGAGTGAGTGCGTCGCTTTAGTTGACTAAACTTTTCTCACCAGTAATAACATCACGACTCGTAATAATTGACTCGATCTCTTTCGACACTTCCTCTATCAGCCACGGCATGAATTCTTCTTCGACTCCTGTAAAAGTGTTCCAGTGGTTTCGTAAATCAATGAATATAATGTTGATTTTCTTAAACATATACTACGTGTGTTAGTTAATAGTTTGAACATATACCTCTATGCAGCCGTCGAACGAGGTACCCGGCGTCGCGCAGACCTGCCAGCACTGAGGGCAGCAGCTCAGCCACGTAGCCCTGCACCAGAGTGGCGGCTGCCACACGCTGTTGCGCCTCCCGCGCCGTCGTGGCTGCAACTCGAGCCTCCGCCACGCGTCGCTCCTTCTCCTGCAGCAGCCGGACGTCCGTGGCGGCCAACCGTTGCCGCTCAGCCAGTTCGGCGTCCCGTAACTCGCGGTAACGGCGCTGCTGCTCTCTCAACGTCTCCAACTCCTCCTCTTGCGCCACCTCGCCTAGCGCTTGCTGCACGGTCTTGCCGACGAGCACCTGCACTATCTCTTGCACCTCCAGATCAAAGTCAAACAGCTGAAACCGTTCAAATTCTTATATAATATTTGATGAATTTATATTTATAATATTGAATTAGGTGTCAGATTAAGTTCTCCCACATACAAGAAAACATTACTATACACTTACGTCGCCTGGATAGATCTGCGTCGCAGCGTGTGCCCCGGTTGTGGCTGGTACGTAGCGAGGCGTAGCGGGCCTGTCCACGAACAGATCCGTCTGGACGCCCGCCTCCACTTCCACGCCTTTATCGAATAGCTGCCATAATGCAATTCTTGTTTTAGATGTAACATATTTTTCAAGATTTTATAACAACCTTTTAATATCTCCTGTACGTATTAAACCAACTGTGTCTCAGAGTTGTTTATACGTAATGTATAATGCACGACAATGATGTGAAACTTTAGTGCCCTGACCTCCTCGAGATAGCGCTCCGTCTGCACAGGTAGGTGTCGTCGGCCAGGCGCTGGTGGAGGCGTTCCGGGTCGCAGCCGAGCCAGGGCCGCACGACGCGCGAGCGCGCGCCTTCGCGTTCGTGCTGCCCGTGCTGCCATGCTCTCTTGACCATCTCCCTGGAAAACGCATTTCGCATTTTTCTTAAAAGCTCTACTACAAATGACAGCTGATAAGGTGTAACATTTGTGCATACTGACAGCTGCATGCGGGTGCGCCGCGAAAGTGCTGCCGCGCACCACGCGCTTGTCGTGCATCACATTGCTGTACTGCGTGCTCGTAGCCCCCGTACCACCTGTGACCACGCTCCCGCTAGAAACAAAGCGACATGCCGTGAAATATATTCCAAAGACAAATTTTAAATTATATTTCTAATTCTGAGAATACTAAACTCTAAATATGATGCAATAAATTAGTCTTTATGTCCATTACAGAAATACAGGACAATTTCAATTATAAAGGTGGCATTTCCGTCAGAGCCTCACGTGTCTGGCAGGCGAATTGCTTTGCGAGTAACCAAGATGGGGAGGATAGAGGGAGGTGATCGACCCCATTTACACAGACCGGGTCGAAGGGGGCACTGACCGCCTGACCACCCCCCCCACCCGCTTCGCTAGTTATCTAGCTTTTTTAATATTAAATAGGTAACATTCATTCTGAAAAATCTTGGAATCACTTTGATTTTAAGCATACCTATGTATTAACTACTTTCAACCTGATTTAGTCCTGATAATCTAAATTTGGGATCTGTCAAAGGTCTGAGCCAACGTGGCTTATAATTCAAGCCCGATCATTCAAAAGACACAATATACTAATAAACCAACTGTCGTGTTGGGGCAGCACGTTTGTGGCGAATTGCGAGCGGGTGCGGTCTGCTGGAGTACGTGTAGAGGGGGGCGGGAGTCAGCCGTAGAAGGCTGGCAAGCGGCGGTGGCGGCGGCAGAAACTCTCCACAGCGCACTGTTGTGACGAAGCGAGGCTTTTCTGGTGGCGCCCGAGCTTCGCGTGATTTTAACCTCTTCAGTTTCATATGAAGGGCCTGCGAGAACTTGTTGTCGAGCATGGTTTGCGCGAGAGGCGGTTCATCGCGCGCCAAAGGCCTCACCACGTTCACGTTTCGCGCTATCACTGCCTGCTCGAGCCGCGCTGCCGATTCGATAACGGTAAAGCTTGACTCATCGCCCTGACTGTCGCCTGCGGGCATCGTGTGGCTTCGCGAGCAGATCCTAGGTCACGAGGCGACACAGCGCGCGACTTCGGACGCGGGCCGATCGCCAATGAAGGCTGCCCGCTGCTTATTTACATCAGGTCAGTTACGACCTTTCTATATTCGTCCACTACGGCAGTCGCGCAAGCGCTAACGAGATACTAAAGACCGACGCCTTGAGTATTTTTAAAGAAATGCGAGTCGAGCCAACCCGTTACAACTTAACAATTTGTTGTAATCATATAACGAGTCTTAATATAAGCGGAAATGTCAATCTATACTAATAATAAGACAGTAAAAATCGAAAATCTGTACATTAAATATTTTTCCAAAAAACTGAAAGGAGGCAATTAAAGAAGAGTCATAGAAACCAAAAAAACAATTTTTGGAATTCTTGTCTGTCTGTCTGTCTGTCTGTCTGTCTGTCTGTCTGTCTGTCTGTCTGTCTGGTACGTTATAACTTGAAAACTACTAAACGGATTTGAACGCGGTTTTCACAGTTGGATTACATATAATTGGGAGCGTTGTCAAAAGTTTATTTTGTCAAAATCGGTTAAGAGAAAAAGAAGTTATGGTCAATTGAAAATTTACTTCAACCACTGCTTCAAAATTTTTAAACACTTATATTGATTGATTAGTTATATATTGTTAAATATGTTCTAATATAAGTTAATCTTAATATTAAAACTTATGAGAGGTAAAATAACAAATAACGCAGTGCGCGCGGGCGCGGTTGAAGTGTTGAACAATGTGCTCGATAGATGGCGTTGATAAAGTTCTTCATCAACCTAGATTTATTTAATTTTTTTATTTCTCAAACCTATACAGCTTATCAAAAAAAGTTTACACAATAAAAATAGATTAAAAATAAAGCCAAAATAAGGTTAAAATATAGAACCGGAAATAGAATCTAAGGTCAGAATAAACAATAACAAAAAAAAACACGAACAGAAAAAAATAAATAAAAATATATATACACATGAACAAGTGGAACTATGTGTAGTACGAACATTTTAGTGTGTGAGTGTGTATCAGTTTGTGCAATGGTGTTGGTGTGAGTGAGTGTGCGAGGTTGAGTTTTAGTTTTTTTTTAAAGAACTTCTACTTAGGCCAAATATATCCATCGCGGTATTAAGATGCTTCATTGTGTAATGACTACCATGCAGTTCAAACTTTCATTAACGTTTTACCCTATGATTATTTCAAACTAATAACCTTACAAGTACGTATGTCGTACTCATAACTTCGTAAGAATTTTCTTTTAACGCTGAGGAGTTTTACCTTCTATCATCAGCTCATCCACATAAGAAGATGACTATCAGAATATAAAATTGTCAGGAAAATAATTGCCTGTAAGTTAATTTTAAAGTTGCCTTCGATTTCCCTGAATCATCGGATCCTGACTACGGGACTAAAAAAATAGTCATTATCCCTCCTTTTTTATGTAATTAAAATACATCTTTGTAAAAAAGAAACGTTTTTCAACATTAGTCTATACGATGGCTAAGAAGCAACAAAGTTTTTATATGAACTTAAGCCGACTTAGAAACGCTTTATTAACTTATTACAAGAGACAGATGACAGATGACAGATGACAGATGACAGATGACAGATGACAGATGACAGATGACAGATGACAGATGACAGATGACAGATGACAGATGACAGATGACAGATGACAGATGACAGATGACAGATGACAGATGACAGATGACAGATGACAGATGACAGATGACAGATGACATATGACAGATGACAGATGACAGATGACAGATGACAGATGACAGATGACAGATGACAGATGACAGATGACAGATGACAGATGACAGATGACAGATGACAGATGACAGGTGACAGGTGACAGATGACAGATGACAGATGACAGATGACAGGTGACAGGTGACAGGTGACAGATGACAGATGACAGATGACAGATGACAGATGACAGATGACAGATGACAGGTGACAGATGACAGATGACAGATGACAGATGACAGATGACAGGTGACAGGTGACAGATGACAGATGACAGATGACAGATGACAGATGACAGATGACAGATGACAGATGACAGGTGACAGGTGACAGGTGACAGGTGACAGGTGACAGGTGACAGGTGACAGGTGACAGGTGACAGGTGACAGGTGACAGGTGACAGGTGACAGGTGACTGGTGACAGGTGACAGGTGACAGGTGACAGGTGACAGGTGACAGGTGACTGGTGACAGGTGACAGGTGACTGGTGACAGATGACAGGTGACAGGTGACAGATGACAGGTGACAGGATACAAATGACAGCCGACATGAGACAAATGACAGAACGGATCTGAACGCGGTTTTCACAGTTGGATTACATATAATTGGGAGCGTTGTCAAAATCGGTTAAGAGAAAAAGAAGTTATGGTCAATTGAAAATTTACTTCAGGCACTGCTTCAAAATTTTTAAACACTTATATTGATTGATTAGTTATATATTGTTAAATATGTTCTAATATAAGTTAATCTTAATATTAAAACTTATGAGAGGTAACAAAAATAACAAATAACGCAGTGCGCACGGGCGCGGTGTTGTACAATGTGCTCCATAGATGGCGTTGCTAAAATTCGTCATCAACCTAGATTTATTTTATTTTTTTATTTCTTAAACCTAAAAAAGTTTACACAATAAAAATAAAGCCAAAATATGGTTAAACATAGAACCGGAAATATAATCTAAGATCAGAATAAACAATAACAAAAAAAAAACACGAACGTTTCATTAACGTTTTACCCTATGATTATTTTGAGTTAACACTACCCATACAAACAAGTAAAAGGAAACGAGTGAAAAGACGTTTGTCATTTGTCCGCATCCATTTTTCTACCTACATCCTTAATCTAATGAGGTTTACCTTTTATTATTCGGTCAAACTAATAACCTTACAAGTACGTATGTCGTACTCATAACTTCGTAAGAATTTTCTTTTAACGCTGAGGAGTTTTACCTTCTATCGTCAGCTCATCCACATAAGAAGATCACTATCAGAATATAAAATTTGCAGAAAAGTAATTGCCTGTAAGTTAATTTGAAATTTATCTCGATTTCCCTGAATCATCGGATCCTGTAAAGCTACATCATCCCTGAGTAACACATAATTTTATATAATTCCAATTGTAACAAGTTTTAGCCCGTGAAAGAAAGTCGAGATCATTAAGAAACGCTATATACTTAACCAAATCACACGTGGGCGAAGCCGCGGGCGGAAAGCTAGTTTAGATATAAGTAAGAGAAAATATGTTAAGAACTCGCTGTTCTGCGAGGCAATTAAAAACGCCTTTCATTAAATAGCACCGAATCGCCGAACTACCCTAAGGTTAATGTGACCTTCGGTTCGACTAAAATTCTTATCTTTCACGCGATATCTCGAGGGTCCATTTACGCCACTAATTAGACATTTTCATTTCAGCATAATTTTGACTTGGTGACGTCAATACTTCGACAAAAGAAGCCTTTTCCACTTTCGCTTCTCTTCGAAACGACAGTTTATGTATTAAACACTTGTGTCAATCCTCACAGTCTCAACCAATACGATAGTTAAATAATTACAAATTAAAATATTTAAAAAATAATTTACTAATTATACAAAACACGATATTCACTTTACTGGAGACATCATTGAGCAACATCTTAGTCAGTGGAGCTTTGTGCAACAGATTTCATCTGCCTCTTGGTAAATTGCCTTTCGACGACGCGAATATTCGTTCGTTACATGGATGCCAAGTTTTCGAATAAAAATTGGGTTGCTAAAGACGCTCCGAAAGGGTTTGATCGAGTAGCAAGCTTACTTATTATTACTTACTTAAATAGCAGAGAGATATGACCTTCGTTCGTTCCAGCAGCTCTGCGCTACCCTACTCGGTATGATCACGGCTTATTTTCTTGATCGCTCAAACATAGGCACTACTTGTTTGAATTCAAGAAATGCTTTTGTGTTGGATAGTCTCTGCATTAAGATAAGGTACATTCTTAACAACCCGCATCAACCAAGAGCAGCGAAGCAAAACGTTTGCAATCAGCTATCAAAGCTGTTTGCTCTTTAAAAGTCTTTAAATGAGACATTTCGTTTAGTTATGTGAAAGCGCTTCGTGCGGAGATGGTAGCGTGTGGTAGGACGCTTTGTGCGACAACACAAAGTCGAAAACACTGACCAGTGAACACGCGATCTCAAGGATTTACAATAAAAAGGAAAGTGATTTTATTCTTTACATTTACTTGACTTTACAGAAGGGTAAAGTGGCTGTTCAGTTATGTAGTTGTTTTGTTATGTACAATTCTGTTACTTTGTGTATGACTATGCAATTCCATTCACCTATACATTTACATTGTCTAGGTCAACATACGTAATACATACATAATCGAACGATCCCCTTCAAGTCATCATACGAAGCAAGTGGCAGGTAAGAGGAGACTTGATACAACTGATATGGCCCAACTCCTCGCCACTTTGTATGAATTATAACTGATACATGTTATGTGTTTTTAAGCAGGCCACAACGATTATTTATTAACTATGGTGGCATGCGAAGTTTACATTTGAGGCTTAACAAATTTGAGCGTGTAAGCAAAGTTTTGTTATAACTCACCAGGAGGGATTCCTGCGCAGTTTGGCATTATGGTAAAGTGCTCGCGGTTGGCTAGCAAACGTGTAGGGCCCCTTGGGCGTGGGCTGAGGCGCCTCCACCACCACTGAACGCACCGACACGCTCATGCGTCCGCTCTGTTGCCCGCCTCAACGCACGTTCCGCCGCCAGAAACAAGTGCTCGAGCAGCGCCGCCAGCATGCAGCACATTCGCCGACCAGACGTGAACACTTTTGACACTACCCGTCACTTGGCCCCGTTTCGAATGTGGAATGCGAGCAAGGAGAGCGTATAGCCCCAACGGGACCATAGTCGCACATCTCGGCGGGCAAATCGTGATGGTTTCACCTTGGGCACTCTACAGATAGCGCGAGTTGCAACTAAAAAGAAAACAGTGTTTGTTACTATGGCAACGGATATAGTACCCTTGAAGCGCCTCGCCTATCGATGCCACCAATCGCGAAGCAACAATCAATCATTATCGTGTTAACGTTCGTTGTGTTATTTCGAACATCCACCGACATGTAATAATCTAACAACCTGTAAATAAGTATTAACGCTGCAAAAGATGAACTTACTCATTAAATAACATTTTGTTGGTTGAAAAAAACATTGTCGGTAGGGTACCTATAAGTTTTAAACTTTAAAAGACCTTTTTTCGTTTTAATTGTAATTTTTGAACTTGAATTTTATAGTTGTCGGTACGCCATCTCTTCGTCACTGTTGAATACTGATCATTTAGATGCAAGATGGCGGCACACGCTAGTGGTGCTAAGTACACATTTCATTCAGCAGATGGCGTTTCTGTAAAATACAATTTCGTATACAAGCAATACAAGCTCGTCACTTATTCCTAATTTGTTAGTACGCGCTCTTTTCAACAGATGACGCTTAACTATAGGTGTACCATACGGAACACATTGGATGGAGTTTTTTTATAGTAATTGGAAATTTCGCTTCCAAATGTTCTAAAGAAGTCAGTTGTTCTATGATATATAAAAAAAAATTAAATGTAATATTTAAAATTCTCGTGTCACAATGTGCGTTCCCGTACTACGTTCCGAAACGGCTTGACTGATTCTTATGAAGTTTTTTGACCATAATGAGTTGAAAATCGGCCAACATCTAATTTTAATAACCCTTAGTGATAAGGGTTGTCCACCCTACACATTTTTTTCATTTTTAGACACTGACACAAGAAATAATTTCTATGACAAAACAACGTTTGCCGGGTCAGCTAGAATGATAAAAAATATATCATAAAAATATTCATTGTTTGAGAAAGTGTTTTCACGTTTTTTACTACAATAATTCCATTTCGAACCCTTTCGATCATTTAATTAAAATGGCGACGGGTTAGGAGGAAAGAATAATGGAGAAGAAACCAAAAAAAAGAATTGTAATAACTAATTATTATGATTATATTATATTCATTGGAAAAGAGACTTTTAGACCAAGGAGGTGCCTGGTCAGTACCGGTGACCCAAGAGCTGGTGCTTTCCCTGCTCAACGTATAAGCATCGCGATGCAGCGAAGGAATGCCGCCAGCATTATGGATACTTTCGTGCTAAAGGCTTATTAGTTTGTTTATTAGTTTTTTAGCTAAGTAATTATGAAATAGCGAATGCCTATGAATATTTTTTTCATGTTATTACTTGAATATATATTGCATCACTGTAATGTGCGCATCTGCATACATCTTCATACTGATTAAGAAGCCAACCAAACTATGGGCCGATAGTAAGTCTGTAGTCCGCGGGGACTCTTATTATTCCAATAAGTCTTTCTTTGAGTAATGCAGAAGCATGCTTAGTAATATTATAGTGTGAAAGCAGGTTAAGTAATACAGAAGTAAAATGTACTCCCGTCAGCCACCATTCAGCGCGGAAGAAATTATATTACCATATTTAAAACTCCGCCGTGTCGGTTTTATTTGTACAACCCTTTTCAAGTATGTTCATATAAATACCTAACAATAGCTCGCTTTGAGGTTAGCTTAATCCTCTCTGAAATAGAGAAATATTGTTAGTGTTTGAATAAAATAAATAAAATATATCCTCGAATGTACATAAGTACATAAGTATTTATTTTGGGTTTTAAATATATCAATACTGTATTTATATGAAGTATGTAAATTTATTATTGATTGTTGAGGAGTTGTTAAACCTACATTTCTCTAGTCCACGCAAGTGGCTGCCTCTAACTAATCCACCACACGTCGAATGAAGACGTCATAAAATAATGAAGACATAACTTTCCACTGTCATTATAATGACGATTGTAGCCGACGACCCTCAAATGCGACCCTTAGGGGACCCTGGGCTCCGGGTACCACTCGAAATGTGACCTTGTTGTGTGGTAGCGGAGAGCGAGAGTGGGAAGGCTGCCAGGCGCTGCGGAGCTTTCAGCGAGCGCTTAATGACCTGTGCGTAATGCGCTTGAAGCATTGCTTCCGGGCTGTTCTGTTGTAAAAAAGTTGCGCGCGGAAGTGAAGGCGCGTGGCCGCTGCAAGCACCAAAGCGAGCTTTTTACGAAAAAGATATTCCGGGCAATAAAACGTCGAGACGATTAGTTCAGTTTGACATAGTTGATTTATTTATGAGTTGACAAAGAATGCGAATGTGCCCTAGGTGAATGTTTGGGAGGGTGTTTTGGTGCAGTGTTTATCTTGAGCAAATACCAGAATATTTACAGAAATGTATGTAAGCTCATCAAATTACAAGAATTAATTTTTTTAGTTTACGTACACTTCGTATTCGTAAACGGATCGACAAGAAATTAATAAAAATCGACTCGCACGCGGAGAAGAAGTACCTACTGGCAAGGAACTCGCAGTACGGTTGTAAAGAGCTGCTACCATTACACCATGCTCCGGCGAATACATCATTATTTCTACATATAAAGAAATAAAAAGCTTTCCTACCAATGGCCATGGTGAAATCAACAAACACACTGAGATGGATATAAAAGAATTCCAGAGTTTGAAAGGCGTATTTTTTTAAAATTCAACCCGACTTTTGGCTCGCTTCCGGGCACTAAGGTTGCGAAGGCTGGCTAGCAGAATATATATTATTGGTCACAAACGCAAAAAATCTGCATAATTGGTTATGCAGATTGTTTATTCCCATTGACATTATACGTCAATACTTAATACAATTCTACACTTAACTGAGTGTAGAGTGAACTGAGTAAATTGTGGTCTGACCAGTCGCCGCGAGTAGGTAGCACCGTTCACGAGCGAATCGATTAATATTTGTGTCATTTGAATTTTGTAAGATGTTTTTTGTGTAATAGAATATATTTCGGTGAGGCCTGTCAGGGGACAGAGTCCACATGCCGCAGACATGTTGAAAAACTATCGCTAATGAATTCTAATGCATTAAACATAACGACGGAGTGATTTGGCTCGCCGTCGAGCCCACGACGTGCAAAAACCTTACCAAATGTGACAACCATCTTCCGAATTCCTCTAAATGCTATCTGTCATATGTTATTTCATATTAATTTGTGCATTCTATTAAAATAATTTTCAAGTTACTCCAATGTCTAAGCGAATAAAGGAAATCTACAGCTTTTATCTGTAAACTCCCTATTATCTGAAAGCATGAGAAACATCAAATAATTTCTTTTTAATTTTGACCAATATGGTTGTGACTTACGACCTCTATCTCTCAGAGTTGTCATCTTCGTCGACAGAAACTGTTCCGAGTGGAAATCTCCGCTGTCAATCAATTGAAAAGTATGTTAAGCGTTGTTACTCCAGTTCTCTGATACATACATTACATATGTACCTATGCAAGAATAGTAATGTATTGTGTGAAGTATACCTAAACAAAAGTATTCATGCTGAAACCTTATTTGATAATAATACACTTATAAAAATGTCATGAGGTTTTTACGTTTCTTAATCATTTGTGAATTATTTCTGTTAAACTCGAGGTTCAGAGGAGGAATACAAGATTTTTTTTATTTTTTTTATTTGCCATTTTTAATATTTTTTAAAGTGACTTCGGCAAATTGAATTTGTTTTAGAATCGATCTGATTGATGACAGTATCTATCTAAATTCGAACTGAATTTTTACCGAAAATTCACAGGATTTTAGGCACAATATATTTATTTTCTTAACAGATTTTTAATTTTCATTTTACGTTAGGTACAGTTACGATTTAGTAAATTTAACGAAACTTTATTTTAAGTATAGTTTTTTAATATTCTAGCAAGTTAAGTTCACATAACAGTCAAACTACAATGCGCTAATGGTTACATTGTACATATTACAATTAGAGAAAAAAATTCATTTATTTTTGAAAAAAGATAAGCCGATGCTGACGAATGGGTTATGAATCATGTATGCGTTTATTCTCAGTGTTTCTGTAAGGGGTCATTTCTAATGTTTCACGATGATAAAGGTCCAATGTCTGTTTATTTAAGTATTTTATATTTTTGGCAAATAAGGGAAAGACGTGTGTTTTACCAATTTCTAAATTAGTTGATAGATTTTATGATGTTTTAGGCTTCGGCTTCTGAAGACGTATCTAATATTAGCATGATATATAGCGTTTTATCGGTCTCCGATGTGTAAATAGCGAGGCCGTACAGCCCCAACTGCGACGCGATTTTCTTTTGTAAGGTAGCGATGCGCACGCGCCGTAACTTATGGTCGCTTAACACAATGAGTGTACTGTCTCTGATGCGGTTTATTGCCTTTGTCCTATGCTCGAGTCGATAAGTTGGCAAATTTAATTCGCCACTGGCTCCTCCCACCTTGGTTACGGCCAGGTGCATTCTGCAAATACGATTTAGGTATACGCATATTTTTTAACTTGACTACAAAATAACAAGTGAACAATAATATTAAAAACTATTTACAAGTAAGCCTATTGCAGTGTGATAGGTTGATAAAATACGTTCGCCTTATAAATGTAATAAAGTTTTCAGAGAAACATGAATAAATATGTTTTTATGGTATATATTTGAATACATAACCATATAGTAGTAAGAACTCCTACTTGAAATCCGTTACCTTTTCTAAATAAGTTAATAAACACAAAAATCACGTTCTGAAATAAAATTCACAGTTAAAGTGAGAAGTGGGTGTGATTAATCAGACAGCAGGTACCGTACTCCTATGATTCCCGAATGTTCCTTTTTGCCTTCTACGAAGCCTTCGCAATATTTCAATCTTTTTAGTCCCGAATATTATCACGAAGAGATCGTCTTGACGTTCGGAAGATATCGCTGCGCAGACGCCGTATCAAACAAATTCATCTAATAAATATTACATTTTTACACCTTACAACAAATTCATCTATATCATTTTGGGATCGCTAAGAATTGGTTTACATCCACCGCCCAACTCTACTGTTTAAAACTTATTAAAAGCCTTATAAATGGAAGCCTTTTTATACGTTTTTATTTATTGTGTTCGTGTAGCAATAAAATTGTTTGTTACATTATTGTTATGCTTTTCAAATAGAGCTCAAATGTAAAATGGAAAGTGAGTAGGGACACACAGCAAATGAAGACCAAACCAGGAATCGGTAAGAGACGTGATCGATTTGAAATCGAGCGCTTGCGACATCTACAACTCAAATGTCAGATGAAATATTGATGAGTTCTCGAAAAGTCGCCAACCGTTAGGGCTTCGCATACGCTCTGCATACATTTCGATGTTTTTCAACATCGTCTCGAATTATGCGTTTGACCGATCCTCACCTGAGATGGTCCTGCGTCGCACGAATCATTGTTGGGCTGATACCATGGCCCAAATAATAACCTCATATTAGAAAAGGTATGGGACTCTATATTATAAATTCGAAACTATAATAAACACAAAGTAAAAGAGTCTGCCGGTTAACAAAGGGAAGGCTATTTTTCAACGATTGTAGCGTATCAAAAAATGATATTTCTTGAAAAAAAATGTGTTACCTTGAGGTTAAAAGAATACAATCCGCTCCCATATAAATCATACGAGAAGCGAACAATCAGGTGAGTATGAATAGTTACGTGTCGCGCACTGTGTGGAGAATCGGAAGGGTTCCAATATGATTTACGGCTTCCACGGCATCGACCTGATCGTCCCTCAAACGATGGAATCCAATTGCATTCATCTTATGGTTTTACAAAAACTGCACGCGTGGTCACCATATATACCGTCTTGTAATTATACAAGACGGTATATTTCTATTAAGAAAAAGCGATTGATTGAAGTCCTTTTAATCTACCACAGATCACAGGGTACACACGTATTGAATTGACATAAATGATCCAGTGACAAACTATTTGGCCAACTCTGCTCTTATAATAATAAAATACTACATCCCAGACCACAGCCAACAAATATGCTCATCGCATAATTAGTGACCGAACCGGGGATTGTTAACCGCTAACCGTTGCGCCATTGCGTCAAATAGTCTTTATTAAATTGTAAAACATAATATGACTTGCACATATAAAAAGTGTGAAGAGCTGTGGTTTTCCAAAACAAAAGGTAACCACCTGTGGTGCGACTTCGATTTGGTTCGCAACTTCCCATCAATTAAAACCGCAAGCGATCTTTATAAGGCATTGTGCTGTTTGCAAACAGGAGCGCGCCGGGCTCCGATATTGCACAATTGTTTGGCTAACGGCTAACGAGCATTACATCGACACGTGACTGATTGATTGACACTCTATTTCACTCGCGTCTCTATTAATACATAAAAATTCTACAAAGATATTTAATTGTGCAACTTGCATCGGAAAGGATTGGAATTTATCGAAGAGTTAATTTATTTTAAAAGGCAGTTGTTGCGATCCCATTTCCAAGAAATGAGCTAGTATTTCTGAGCAACGAGTGGTGGCCCAGCCGCGGGGAAAAAACTGTGGCTATATATAGTCACGAGCAGAATGGCTATGTCGAGACGCAAAAACCTTAATTAAATGCTTAAGGGAAATAACAAATGTCCAGCTGGATGGTAGGTGAAGTTTTCTTGTTGAGTTTGACAAAAAAAACATTTTGTTTATATACTGCTTTGAAATAACTAATTGTTTATGACATACCAAGAGGCGGCCATCGAGTCCTAGATTCAATTGCATGAAATAATAAGTCATTAAATAAGTGCTATGATTCTAATAATGTGAGAGGGAACTGCGGGGAGAGACAGAGCGCAGTTTGCATATCAAAGCAGCTCACGTGAGCCCTCAGACACGCGCGTCTCTCTCGTTTGTACCAATTATGCCCTACTGCTTATTTAATTAACGGATCCATCAAACACTTTTTAAGCACAGACACTGCTCACGACGGATTGATAAATTGGAATTGCAAACACCTGCTCATTACACGATCGTTTGTATTTTTGTTTTCAATTATGCTTTTTTTTTCATAGACCTCTTCAAGTAGGTAGTACCTAGTGTTTCGGCTTCATTTCGCACTCCAATTTATATTATATACTTATATATTTATATAGATACTACGGATACTATGGCTGTGACGGATCGGTGTTTTTTTCACAGTTCAGTCTTTTTGCACTTAATAGAAATATTTAACTTAATAGAACTTTTATTTAAGTCCCAAATTTGATTTGATAATGTTAAATCATAAAATAATGATTGAATCAAATATAATCACCCCCGTTAACACGAAATTAGAGAGATAATGATTCATGTAATTATACTGAGGCAATAAACAACGGAATAATACAAAATGAGAGTTGTGAGTGATGTGAGGCGACGCTGTCCTCTCTTGACACGGAGGAGTGCCGTTCCTAAGGACCCTTTTCGCGTTTGTTGTCTCCAGATTTAAATACGCTCCACCAGCCTCCACCACCCCCACCACACCCCACCACCCAACACTCGTCTTTGTCCGACTCTAACTCTAATTACCATAAAAGTGATAAATTAATTGGTAACTAACGAATTAAAAAAAACTTACATCGAATAAAAATGCCGTTAAATACATTAAGTTACGCATTTTCTTCTAAAAACAGTTATTTTAATAAGCCGACACAAAAGCCTAGTAGGTATATCACATGTTATTACAATTAGTACTACTTATAGATTTGTATATTAGCAATTTAAAAACTCCCCTTTAAACAAAGTCGGTTCCCGCGTTGTGTATTGAGATTAAGGGCTCGTAAACTAGTAGGCTGCAGGAAGTGAGCCGTGAAAAGGCTTCATTTCAAATAGAAACTGGCAAATAAACGGACATTATTAAAGCATTAACTTCTCAGCACCCTTCTGTGTTTGTACAGGGCTCCCGAAGTGCGAATGTTCCCTTTGGGAACGCCAACTTTAAATAACTACTCTCTCTTTTATACTCCTATGTAAATATTTCTTTGAAATAAGGAAATCTGACAAAATGAAAAATTTATTGGTTAATGTAATAGGTAAGAGCCCTTTAAAAGCGGTCTCTCACGCAGAACCAATGTAGATCGTTATATGTGTGGGAACTTGGCTCGAAACGGAACGAAATGTCGGCTGCTGCAGGCATGACACCTTCCGCACGACTGGACCACCCAGGACTATTCTTTAATGTTTACATTTTTTATTAATTTTATTAATATTTTGGTCGTAGCTCGATTTATATCCAAGTAGGAAAGTCACAGTCAAGTAGACAACTCTTCAGTAATACACATATACTTTTAAGACTCAACAATGATACTAATGTGAAAAATATTAATTAAAAATGATTTTATAACTCAATTGAACGACAATAAGTTTTCCATAAGCGTGCGTCTGTCGCCCTAATGGAGGTGAATTGCAGCTCGTCAGGATCGAATTCCGTCGGGACAATAACAGGCACTTATTGTAAATTAGCGCGTGTTTGTATACATTTTATTTTTTTAAATGGATCGCGTCGATCAGCGTTGAAACGAGACATATCGCGAAAGGCGCGAAGAACCGCCCCCGCGCGCGCGCCCAATGGCGTGCCAGCGCGCCCGCCATTGGCCGCGCTCGGCACAAGCACTCGGAAAAAACGTGCCGTTTCAAAAACAATGGCCCTCGCAGTGTCAGCACTTGAGTCGCACCGTTCACTGTGACCTCGCCATCTAGTCTTCATTCCTACTCTATCCCAATGTTTCGTTGCAACACTGCGCAAAGGGGGAGGCCTACTTGGCTGGTTTGTCAGCGCGAGTGGCCGACCATGTCGTCATGGTGACGTCATATTGACTAGCAAACTTAATATGACGTCACCATGTGAGAGTCGGCTTTAAAAGTCGATACTGGAGCAAGTGGTATTATAGCCTTAACTGATTTCTATGTTCTATCAATTTGTTCTGCCAATGCGAACAAGCAAGTTTAGCAAGTTTAGAAGGATTCGCGATATTATTCCATTGAATGATTTCTTCTGTGAAATAGGACATTAGATTCGTCTCTAAACGCAGTCGCTAAGGATCTACAAACAACGTAAGATTATTTAGTGGCAATTGAGAGAATGATACCGCGATATCGCACGGTGATGTCTTAAATTAAACTAAAATATTCATTAAAACGTCTGTTTAACAATACAGTTACATAATGGTTAAATAATTGTAATTAGTATTGCTTTCATTGCGGTTTTTCAAGTCCTAAATATCGCATTGTTTTCCACATAGGTATGATTTAACAAAACAATGTTGCTTCTAATACACAACAGGCGCTTTTTAACCCTATTAGGTACAGCATGCCTCTAAAGGTGAGCTTTGCTGCCGCGTCACTAAATTCTCTGCAACTTGGTAAAGATCGTGGGGTAGTAGGAATAGGATCATGGGTCACCAATAGTGCTGACTCGGCCTGGGGTCCGGAGTCCTATATTTTTACGTTACTAACACCATCCGATTATAATTAGCGGTTAGTCCCTCACTGGAAGTGACCCGCCTGCTCCTTCGCCTCCTGTTACATAAAAATGAACTTATTAGTTTTGTTTGTCCTGCCCAAATCTATCGATTGGCAAGAACGAACCCATTTGTCGGGCAATATCTTGCAATACTTATGTATTGGCATGGGATACATGAAGACCAAAGAACGACGACTCCGAATAAGGGTCACAACAAAACAAGTTGGCGTTCCCCAAAAACATAAGGTGACCGTTTTCAAAGGACAGAATCGTATCAATAAGCTGATGGAAACTTTAAGGAGCTATAAGACACAGTCATTGTGTTTTTTGCGCGTTCAGTTTGCGTGCGACGACGCGCGCATGGAATACCAAACGAGGTGCGCCGGCGCTGGAATGCCACCCCCCGCCCGCAGCCATTCCGCCACTCAGCACTAGATAATATTATTACATTTGTAGTTTTACGTGCGAGACATCAAAGGTCATTTAAAAAACAAAACTAAGGAACCATCTGACTATTCGCAAACATAATATCGCTACAAATTCGCTCTAAAATCATTTTCCTGATCAGTTATGTAACAGAGACTTTTTTCACAGACGTTTTTGTTTGTATATTGTAGTACTTGCAGATTTTTAGACAACACATGAGCCTGAGTAAAAAGCTCTTGTTTATCGTCGTGGGTGTGTAAAGCAGCTTGTATAGAAAAAAGGACATTTTAGAATGCCTGTTGATGGGCACAGCATTAAAAGCTTTTCACGCAAAAACAAGTATGCAAACGTAAGCTCATCGAGGTTGTTCGGTAGCGCGGACTAAATGTGGGTTATGTTCGGCGCGCCAGAGCTGACTGAATACTGATCAGGTTTCCTTCACCACTAAATGGATCGAGAGTTACTACCGTCATAACAAAAACTATTTGAGACATTCCATCAGGCCATGGATAGCGTCGCGAATTCTGCTCATTTCGATCACTCGGGTGTATTAAATATTTGCAATTTGATGTGAGGGAATTAATCTGTTTATCGCCGACACGAGTTACCCATTGTACCATTTAAATGAAAGTTTTTTCATCTTTATTATATGTTTTTTTTAAAATTGAATATTATCTGCCTTCTTTTAACCTGTTAACCGGACAAGACGTATAAATGCGTCAGGAGTAAACAATTTGATTACGGACGCGTAGGACATATCAAAATACGTCCTCAAAAATTAACGTGCATCCTGGAACTTAATGCATATATGCTGTACAAAAAGGTCAATTAGAGCGACTATATTTTTCGTAAGAGTGAATAGAGAAATTAGTTAATAACAATATCGTGCCCACGCACGTACCCACGCCCATCATACAAGCAGCTCTAGATCACGCATAGTGGAAAGGCATTTTGCAGAGCAAATGAAAACTGATAAAGGAAAATCTAAATCTCAGAAAATCTTTTAATTGTTTTAATTGTTAATTAAAATATAGAAATATGAAATGACAGTCTCCGGGCGTGACGTATTGGCATGTCCTAGCGAACATCCTAGCGAATAATACGCGCCCGGTGCATGTTGCATAATTGGAACAAGAACTCCTTGGTTCACAGGTTAATTACAGTATGATAGAGTAGCTATAAAACTAAATTGTACTCATCACGATTAACATAATCATCGATACATAATTTGCTGTTGGCTTCAAATGTTCATAATGAATAAGATACCAAGAAGTGAAGTATTACGAAGGTTGCAATTTTGTCACGCCGCCGTGTCCCGACACGTCCCGGCGGCCGGACGCACCGTTAATCTCTGCTACCGACCGTGGGACATACGCCCATCACGCACTTCACTACTCTGCCCCCCTCCTTCGCGTGTAATGGCTTTCCAACGCTTTCCTATCTATACGATGCGTTTTGAAAATGATAATTGAAATTACTCAACAGATGCTCTAATATCAAAGCCCATTCATTGGTCAGAACTCTGCGCGATAGAGCCTAATGCCGGTGCATAAATGGAATGGACGGGCCTGCGATGTATGAGCGCGTCTCGGACGTCAAGAAGCGAGCAGACAGTTCATCAATGTCAAATCACTCGTGTAAGAGGGCATTATTTCACCGGCGCTTTTTGACACGAGAGATATTATAGAGCGTGCGCATTGTGCGCGGGAGCAGGCGCGAAGTCCGAAACAATAGCGGTTTAAAATACAATGAATGCAAGCTGAAATACATAACGTGAGCGGCATTCCCGTCACGAGCGTTTACCTTTTTCGACTATTTTGTTCGGCTCGCCGGAGAGGCCGCGACCGCTGACCTCTCTCGTTAATAACGTGCCCGGCATCAGCAATACCCAGGTTAGAACCACTCGACAAGGATCCTGTCTTGTCCCACGCGCTGTACCTAAAAGGGCTGGAGCGGAGGCACTGAGTGGCCTCGCGCTGAAGGCATTCGGTCGTGCTCGCCCAACACGTGTGAAACGTACCAAATGAATAATCTGAAGCAATTAGCATGCGAAGCATCTCGAGACGTAAGGAATACTAGATGCGGTCGTGATCGCATAAGCAAACGCTAACGCGGCCGAAGTGCTTAATTGGGGAGGGTGGCCGAGTAGTGAGAACATTCTAGCCTAATTCGCTGGTCACTACCGCTTACCATACATTAACATCTTAATCTGCGATTCCGGTTAGTGCTACGTGGTGCCAGCTTTACTAATATCACAGCTACACCTCGGCTGGTTTAAAGTTCCCGTCGCAGGACTATTAGTCATTCAATACGTTCTTTTTTACGGCGAATATTAAATAAATAATAATAATTTACAGATTAAGTTTTACCAAATGAAATTTTTAAAACATCTTGTGATATAAACATCATTCGGATAACCTCACAAATATTTCTTAAGTCTATACTAAGTAGGTAATCATTGTAACAGTGATTCGTAGCAGCATCAGCCTGACACCACTAGGAATGTCTCGGTGTTTGATAAGACATAGATGCACTTAGAGGAAAGTCAGCCCACATGCAAGCGAATAGGTCTGATCTTGCCATTCACGCGTTCGGAGTTCGAGTAGAGTTTAACGGCCAAATTGGATAATTGGTTGGCGGCCGGGTGCGATGTATAGGGATGAGTATGGTAATAAGAATCCTATATTGAGTCAGGGGTTCAAACATTTGTTTTGGCATAATTCATGCCGTGAATAAAACACAGGGAATGTGTGTGCATTTGTAAGTGAAAGAAGTTCCCTAGTCTGCACTTTATCAGCTTTACTTTTTAGGGTGAGCTAGTTTACAAATGTATTCTAAATATGACTGAGATTAAGGTTTTTAATACAAAAAAAATAAGAATTGTAATCAGTACCTATTGGTGTCCACCAATTTAGGATTATGAGAGGTCATAAATAGAAGTGAAGAGATCCCTTTGTGGAGTGCAGACTGCAAACAGGAAACAACAAAAAAGTTAATGTCACGAAGCTGTGCGCACGTAGGCAACGTATCCGGCGCTCTGCGTGCTCAGCCGATAACGATGCCCTCACATCCCTCCACCTTCACGTGGGACCAGCCCTTCACCGGTAGGCAGAAGCCTATATATTCCAAAAACTATGACAGGAAATTGTTTTGACCAACATTTGTATAAATAGTCTATTTATTACAGCCGTATTAATCACAACTGATTTTGTAATGCCAAATGACTTAAAAATATATATTTTACATACATAAAATACAAACATTTTTTTAACATATCTATTACGGTTTTATAAACATACACAAAACTCGTAAAAAATAAACGAAATGAATAAAACATCAAACATCAACAAGTTAAAATGATGTACTACTAACATCAACTTTCGTCATGCCCAATTTTTATTCGTTTTTATTATTCTGTTAACTATTTTTAATGTCTTGAATAAAAATATCTTCAATTTACAAAAGTAGAATAAAACAATTATAATTAAATACTAAAAAACCGATGTTATGCACAAAATCTCATTAGAATCGGTCAAGCCGGTTCGGAGGAGAACTCCCCCGCGACAAACACTTTAAAACGTGAATTTTATATATTAGATAAGTCTTATCTCAATAAATAATCATTATGTATAAGTTATTATTTACCAGCCCTGACAATAAATAGTTCAAAATACAGTAGATGTCAATGATAATTCCTTTCTTATAGGATGAAGGTGTCTTTTGTGCAACAAGATTTTAAAACTACAAAGTGTGACGAATATTCGGCTGTAGAATGTCAAATCTAGATTACATTAGAACTAATGAATGTAAAATATTTATTTTACATTCATAAGTTAAAAGTTCCGCTCTGGATTGGCCAAATTTCTAGATCTTTATTTTTGTCAGAATGTGTAACAGGCATTCTGTGAAGCGCTTCCAACGTTTCAATCCCATTCTGCCAACGTTTGTTGCAAAGAGGTTTGAATTAAATACAACTAGAACCAAGTTAATAATTAAAAAACTATTTAAAAGTTCCTACAAAAACGCTCGTGGTTTCAAATTTAAAATAAATCCCTTTCATGTTTGCGCTTTGCGTGGGCACGCAGTAACCCTGACCACGCGATCAGGGTAACTGCGTGCCCAAGAAAAATGTCTTTAGGAAAAAATCCTAGATAATGTTCTTTTAATATCATCGTGTTCTTTTCATTGAACATAAGCACGATCTAACAAGTACCGATATTTGTTCTTTGTCAGCGATGTTTAGTGAAATACAAAATCATAGCATTTTAACCGTTTCAATTGTGAATAAGGTGCTTTTTGAGTTATTCTCCCAATTGTATTATTTCATTTTGAATGCTATGGCCAAGATAAGGAAGAGATTTCAAGTCAGTTTTATAGATACTAGCCATGTGATAATACTACATGATCAACATTTGAAACTACTAAATTAAATACTACTAGTTAAAAATAACCAATATCTGGCAAGAAGGGTTTGTGCAAAAGCTGTACAAATAAAATTGCAACTACTTTGTACGGATCCCCGTTTTAACCTATGAGTAGGTGCATTTTTAAATATATATCTAATTAAGTAATGTGCAGTATGAATGAGCCAGGAGTGGCCCAAAGTGTGTGAACGCGCACGGCTAGGGCATCGCACGTATGGGCCGCGCACCGCGTCGCATATCGATGCGATCGTTCGCTCTGTTGTCTACGACACAACAGTAAAAGCTAAAACAAACATTTAAGTGATCGGAACTGGAGTATTATAAAAAAATGAATGAACAAATATGCGAATGAGCAGTTTTTGCCGGGCACCTGGGCTCGCGGCGCATTACCATTGTATTGTAATGAATGCAAAGCGGGCAGCCGATAGTTGGGGCTCGACAGCTAGCAGATACAAAAAACCGATCGAATTGATAAAGTGAAGCAAATTAATGAATTATTTAGTGAGTCCACCGCAGCGATCTAGCCAAGACGATCGCGCTGCGACTCAACCTGCTGCTCTGCTTCCCGTTTTCTTTCTGCCCAGTAACAACTGCTTTAAAAATTATTTTAGGTTGCCATGAAACAGAGGTATTTTGATGTATTCAAATAGTCTTTTGGTTATAATTATTGATCGGTTTAGTCAGTTGTAGTAATTTATTGAAACAATTAAGTTCAATATAAGAGAGACTACTATTAAAAGTATGTGTGTGGCTCTCAGGTTATTAATTCAGAAAAAGTATGTAAATTGTGATATCGATGAGGAGATAATGGAGTGCGAACAGAAGCTTATTAAGTAGCAATTGTAATAAATTTAAATAAATACATCGCATGTCCGTCGCTTTGCCTCATTGTTATGGATCCGAAGGCGCTCCCAAACTTATTCCCCAACAAACCGACTTTTATCTTTAGTAGCCGAACAATAGGGTTCAAATTCATTTGCTCCCAACAATTGGATGATAGATTTCGCCCGGAATATGGACGCACCGATCTGTAAATGTGTATGTATGATAATATAATTATGCGCAGGCGACGATTTTGAATCGATGAATATTGTATCAGTTTACCTAATCTTTCTGTTTCGAAATCGGTTTGTTTTTTTCGTTTTGATTTAATGTCATTAGAATGAATATATCACTTGATTTATTCATTTATACCTACCGACCATCCCGTGTAAAGTAGATGACTTCAGCACATGCGCGTTATGAACATTAATAGTCCAGAAAAAACATTCAAACGAATCAATGTATTTACAGGAATCGAGTGAGTCGGTACTTACTGGGGCTTGGCAGAGGCGAAGTCACGCGTCTTCGTATTAACTACTTGTTGATTCTACGGCAGCCGCCGCGAGTTATTGCCCAAAGAAGACATTGCGATGCACGCTTCGTGCTTGCTAAGCCCGTGCTGCGGCTTTACTTGCTGTCCCTCGACGAACTATTACTGGTGTTTTAGTGTTATTCTCTGTAATCGAGCGGTATTCTTACTCAACTTTTAAGGCATATATCTATGGATTGATAGTTAGAAATATACATAATATTATTGAATTAACTATCAACGAGTGACCTAAAGATTAGAAAAATATTGTAATTAAAATAAAATACGGTTTGTTGAAAACAGTAACCCAGTTGGCACTCCTGCATCAGTCAGAGACCGCTGATAAGAGATAGCGAAGTTAGCCTCCTCAATGTCGGCTATTAGTATGTGTACAGTGATGCCACCCCGCTAACTGTCTCTTGACCGATGCTATCTCTGTGCGCCACTTGCGAGTCTCCAATGCATATTAATGCCTGCTGAAATTCACCTTTTTTCACTACTAACCAATTTGTCTCTTTGAAGGTGTGATAGAGCACACCTTCAAAGCATTAGGTACGACTAATAATGCTAGTTGTAGGTCTGATTCGACAGATTTGTTAAAGAAGTAAAGAGAGCATATTAAGAAGAAACGTAAACAGGTTTATCTATTAATTTGGTTTCAATAAGGGTTTAAAAAATAAATAATTAATACATTTAAAAGTTTTAATTATGGCTAAACAGCCTTTAAGCTCAGTCGGAAACATTACTTCAATGACGAGTAAATAGATTTAGTTTATTTCAAATAATATCTTCTAAATATATGATAATATATAACTACTAGCTGATCGCGACAAACGTTATTTTTTCAAAAAAAATTATGTCTCTAAAAATAGATGTTGGCCGATTCTCAGTATTACTCAATATGCTCACATATTTTATGTGAGCATATTGAGTCAGGAGAATCGGTCAAGCCGTTTCGGAGGAGTAAAGGAACAAACATTGTGACAAGAGAATTTTATATATTACATTATCCAATGATAAAATTGATAAATAGACTTTTTTATAGATTCAGTTATTGTAATTCAATAGTAAAATGTATATATATATATATATATAAACAATTTTTTTCCCGAGGTGTTTGAGATTTTATTATTATAACTTAATTGTTCTAATAAATTTGAAAAGTATGTTACATATCAATTATTATATTATTAAACATTCTTAATATTAACCTTACTAATATAACTTAAGGTAAAACAAAACACAAACTTGACCATAATGCTGGCAGCATTTTTAGATTCAGTTTAGTTCTTTGCTTTCAGTGAGTTGATGTTTTAGAGTCAAATTTGCTCATTTACAAAGGAAACTGAGGCATATGTGATCGTTAGTAATGGAAATGACCACGTTAGTGGTTGCCAGGCGACGTGGAGTTGGCAGATCATGTCGTGAGCAGTCGAAGCACGTCTCATCATCACGTGTCATGCGCTAGCCGCTGCCTATTTCCTATTCTTGTAGCTGAACACATTTAAAATACTAAATACCTTATAGGTAGTACTTTAAAGTAGGTACTAGGGTAATGTAGCTACCTCAGTCATTAATTTAATGCTGGGCCTGTGAAAGAGGGTTTGTATTATCCGGTAGGATGTCCAATCAGCGCGGCAAATTTATCCTTCATGCGGAATGCACACGTGCACTATAAATTTACGATAAACTGCTTGACCGAAAACGTCGTGCGAAAAGGCGCACACGACGACCTTCAAGCTGAGTTAGGACTCGGAGATCGTGGTCTAGCCCGTGCGGAACCATCACGTAGCTATCAGATCGCCGCCTGGCGCCGCTCGCAGTTTGCCTCTCATGCAAATGGCATGTAATGGCTTCATACGAGTCTTCACGTCGACGACACGGTGGCTTCAGAGGTCAATGTCCTGTCTAACCTTTTTTGCGTACATCGGGCTAAAAGCGGCCATGTTGTTCAATAAACGAAATGGCGAGATACTTTCAAGACAATGATCAAATCCACACCTTTATTCGTAAATGGTTAAAATGTATCACCTGTTATTCTCTGTTGCCTTACGTTTGCAAAAAGTTATACATTACGTAACATGATCCCAAATGGGCACAAATTATATTCTTCGGGTTTTAGAGTTAGGTGGAGTTCGGCAGGTGCAGCTATAATGCGTACCAATATACCACATTTAGATATACAAGTTAAACCCCTGTCGTTTGACGCTTGATGTTTTAATTTGAAGCGCGCCATTCGTTTAAATGGCTAAATAATTCTATAACAAAATTCCAAACTATGCTTGCTGACTTGTAATAAACCCTTTTAGATGTAGCGTTTAAGTAAACATCAAATTATTTCAATACTAATAAAGTTTGGGAATAAATTTGCTCCAAAACATTGACAATTAAAGTTTATTTCCCAAATCTGCGTGCGTACGGGCAGCTAGCTTCACCAAGATTTAATGCAGTTTAAATGATCGTATATGTATGAAAAAATTGAGTTTAATTTTAATCTATGTACACTTTTACCAATCGAGACCATTAAATGACTAAAAAATTAATTATTTCTTACGTTTAATAAGATGCGTTGATCTTTATTAAAACGCTATCTCGGTACACTTCAGCAGTGACTAAAATGCGTGTAATATAGCCTATATTAAAATATATGGAATCCGTTTAGCTGCGCGCGCGCACTCCTCGGATTCCTTCGAGATAGATTTATATGTCGGAGTTGGCTCGACGGCCGCCCGGCATCTACTCCACCCACTAATTATACTCTTATGAAATAAACTGCGTTTGACTCGAAACGTTTCCCGCTAAAACGTCGCATCGACCACACATTTGTAAGCTCGTTTGAGCTTTATCCGCCGGATGGAACATTCAGTCTCACTTGACGGCAGAGTAGACTGATCTGCGGTCTTCCAAGACATGGACATGATACAGAAGCTCCGATCGGACACTTAGGGCTTCACGGCGATTTAAAACCGATTATAAACGAACGGGCTTTATTACAAATTATTTTTGGAAGCTTCAAGGGCTTTTGCTCAAGTTCCTTTCTTTCTTCTTATATTGGTTTGTTAATATTGCCTATTTATGTTATCAAAGCATTCATTTTTTTACTTTTACCATTATTTACAACGGTTAAGTGGCCTTATTTGGGAAAAGCTTCAAAAATATTTGTTGGCAAATTGAATTTTTAACGGTTATTGTGAGGAAAGTTAAGTGAGATACTTGTCTAATAAGATTAAGCTTAGTTTACTTAAACCAAATTATTAAGATGACGAATTATGATTTAAATAATAATGACATTTGTAAAAAAAAAAAATGTGTTTGTCCTGAAGGTTATTATCGATAGTCTTATTGGAATGAGAAGACATATTTTATAGAATTTTTATTATTGAAGAGGTGGTGAGGCAGATGTCATTGACAACACAGTTCCCATTGAGCAAACCTCTGCGTTGCTCACCTTATTAGCACATTCATACAATATGCAGTAAGTAAAACTCAATCAAGTCTGGCATCGGACCCCGCTCTTCTGACTTCATAAATAAAATCACCGGATTATTAAGAAAAAAGGAAATTAAAATGCAAGTTTGGATATTTAATTGATAGGGTTCGGAAGGAATATCAACAGAGCCAAAGTGCCCCTCGGCCCTTCGGCTCGTGTCTCTTAGCTCCCCTACGCAAACACCATTGTTTGTATGTTTGTTCGGCCTCCGAAAGCTGCCAATGATTGCCCAATCGGAAGCAAAACTGTGACATTCATTTCAATTGTCCTATTCAACGAAATATTTTCAAAGCTCCTATAAAAAATTAAGAATGTAATTTTTGTAATTCAATTCCAGCAGCAGCAGCAATTCCCAATCAGGATAAAATAACAAGAATTACAAGATTGATTAGATAATATTTTACTTGGGTACAAGTAAGTTTAATCTCAAGAAATATACATACTACCTGTGTTTTTAATAATTAATTTGGTTAAATTCTGGTTTTAAGTTTGATTTAATTCAGTAATATAGACAATGTTGAAAAAAATCAGAAATTAAACAAGATTTTAGCCATCGATGTTGTTAATTTTTGTGTAAGCAACAAGATGGCGCTGTTCGCACGAAAGCCTCGTAAATGCTATGATAATAAATTCAAATTAATTTTACACGCACATTGAATGGAACTTGAATGAACTAAAATTGGCTTTTGTATGAAGTCTCATTCAACTTTTGCTCTAATAATTAGACCGATCGCTAATTTTGGTCCGTTTTACCGTCTCCTTTTTGAGATGTTACAAATAGTTCAGGTAATGTCAAAATTGACTTTTTGATGGTTTTCAGATACTACATTTTTATACAATATTTTTTTATATAATTAAATAAAAGAAAATAAGAAGTTTAAAAAAATATGTTGATCTCAGTTGTTCTACTCAACGGCAGATGGCGCACCCTATACAACTTAGGCCGCTTAAAATGAAAACGTTCCTTATATAGAAAATGTACTTAATCAAAAAATATATACTAAACAATATTTTAAACGTAATAACTGATTAAACAGAATTAAAGTACTATTACTAACCCTACTTAATTCAGTTAAAGTTCTAAATAATGTGTGCGTTAGAACACATTATACAAATAAAATCATTTTCATGGCTTTTAATTTTTCAATCCATATGGATTTTATTGTTTTTGAAGAATAATTACTTAATATATAAATATGTAAATAGATAATTTAGCGTTTAAATTCTCTAACTGAATTATTTACATCCTTTGCCTCTAGAACTTTTTTTGGCTGATGAGTAATTAGGTATTTTGTAATATAAATATTATAGGTTGATGAAGCCTTGGCGCTAAAATACAGTATCGCCTTTAAATGAAAATCTTTTTTTGAGAAATCTATGAATTGATTTTGTATTAAGAAAAAAATCTTATTGAGTAAGAATGGATTTTTTAATTTTATTTATTTGAATTTTGCTATTGCTACTTGTCTCTGATATGTAACCAGCATCCTTGCCCCGATGGGAAACTTAATTTTTAATTTGCCGGTCAGTGTGCCAAGAAGAATGTATGCCAGTATTTGATGTGATGAAGAAGCGGCTGCCGGCTGCTACGTTATCAGTGTGGAGTGGAGTGGAGCGGCTCGTAGAGCGCGGGACACGAGTAATCATAATGTTTGTAAATAATAAGGTGTCGATGTGAGCCGTGCGAGCGGGGTCGGAGTGTGGGGCGAGGGGCGCGGGGCGGGAGGGGCGAGGCGGTCGGCGCTGGGCGGGGCCGCCCCTCTCGGCGCCGGCGCGCGCCCGCCGCGACCGCCTCACGCCAGTCCGCTCCGTGCTGCCGTCCAGCACGCACGCGCATGTCGCTCGTTGTTGTTCTCGGTGATGTGAGGTGGCCCTCGCTGCCACTCCGCGCGACTGACGCGCCCGTTTCGCGATTGTGTGCGCCAGGTGAAGGCTCACGAGCCTTCGAACCGGCAAGACGCCGTCCACCGTGGATCTGAGGTACGGCGCCATGGCGGCGACCACTTATATGCCGGGAGAGCTGGATCTCGGCAACCTTAGCGGGTATCACGCTGCTTCGCCGCGCAGCGTAGAGCCCGCCGAGATGAAGTATCAGCACCACTTACACGCGGGTGGGTCCCCATCACCCGGAGCGCCGCTCAACCCGTGGGCCGCGCTGCCGCCCTCGGACCCCTGGGCCATGCACCAGCACCACGCTCACGCCGACGTGAAGCCGGCCCCACATGAGCATCGCCACTTGCAGGGCGGCTGGCACGCCCCCGTGGTTTCCGCGCACTACGGTGCCGGCTCACCCGTGCCGCTTCACGCCGGATACCCGGTGCCCATGCATCAACACCACATGTTGCGAGACGTGCAGCCTTCGCCTCACCTGCACCATCACGCACTGGACCGAGACCCACCCGAGGAAGACACGCCGACGAGCGATGACCTCGAGGCGTTCGCGAAGCAATTCAAGCAGCGCCGCATCAAGCTGGGCTTCACGCAGGCGGACGTGGGTCTCGCGCTCGGCACGCTTTATGGAAACGTCTTCTCGCAGACCACCATTTGCCGCTTTGAGGCACTTCAGTTGAGTTTCAAAAATATGTGCAAATTAAAACCGTTGTTACAAAAGTGGTTGGAGGAGGCCGACTCGACGACGGGCAGTCCCACGAGCATTGACAAGATCGCGGCCCAGGGCCGGAAGCGCAAGAAGCGGACGTCGATCGAGGTTTCGGTGAAGGGAGCGCTCGAACAGCACTTCCATAAGCAGCCGAAGCCGTCGGCGCAGGAGATCACGTCCCTGGCGGACAGCCTGCAACTGGAGAAGGAGGTGGTGCGCGTGTGGTTCTGCAACCGACGGCAGAAGGAGAAGCGCATGACGCCACCCAACACGCTGGGCGGAGAGATGCTAGAAGGAATGGGCCACGGGCACTACGGGCACGACGTGCACGGCTCTCCGCCGCTGCACGCGCATTCGCCCGCGCTGTCGCCGCCGCACGCCCACCCCGCCCACGCGCCTCAACACTCGCACCCGCACGCCGCGCACCAGCACGCGCAGCATGCCCAACACGCGCTGCAGGGAGCGCACACGTTGGCGGCGCACTAACAGTTCGCCCCGTGGGCGCCGCCGCGGCCTTTCTACGCGGAGCCGCACTAGCCCGCGGGACCCTGTAAATACGTGTAGATATTCGCAAGCCGAGTGACGCCTGACGAGTGCAGTGCAGTGCCGCCGGTAAGTACTGCCCGTGCGCGCTCGCGTGACAGACGATCGTATCATCGAATTTATTTATAAAATAACGCTCGTCACGGCCTCCCAGGGCCGGGAGGCGCCGTGCTGTGGATATAAAACTCTAGAGCCCATTAATGTACATTAAGACGAAAGCGAATCGGGTGTGAGCCGAAGGAGACGGAGTCATTAGGTGCAATTTAACAATAAGTGAAGTGCGAGTGTCGCGGGCCGTCTCCCCAAAACTATTTATTCAACCTCTTGCAGCCATTACGCCAAATGGCTCATTAATGTCTTTGTTTGTTTTGTTATATTTCTTAGTTTATATTATGGCCAACTCTGTGGCGCTAATTTTTCTATGTAATCTTGTGAAAGAGTCACGAGCAGAGTTTGAAAGGAGGGAACCGAATGAGCGGAGAGCCGGGAGGCAGGCCATATTAGTTTACTTATGTTTAGTTGTTTCCGTGAAGAGCTCGCCCGATTCGACCGAACCTGTTGTAAATGTAATTAATTCGTTATTCTCAACGAAGTTGAAGTTGATATGTATATAACTGTATAAACTGTAGGTACTAAACGAAAGGCAGTGGTAGTGCGGGCCTCTAGTAGGTAAATAATGAATAATTAGTCTTAAAATGTTTTATATTATTATCTAAGTATTTAAATAAACCAGAGTAAATATTTTACAAGGTAGTATTATTCAATCCCGGTCAATAGGGCCACAAGCCAGAGCCAGGGCGCAGGTAGGCCGATCGCCATTCCTCTCTTTTTGTATGCTGCGTTCTGTAACGTCTGGCAGACGCGGAAACCGACGCCTGCGCGCTCTTACTTTACATTTCATTACATCTATTGCTCTAATTAATCTATCACTCGTGTCGGATTACCTGTTAGGCCAAGATAAATGCCCATTAAGTGTGCCTGTTTCAATATATTTCCGTTATAACCGCTTCATTAATCGACTTTAGATGTTGTAAGAGCAAATGCCACAATGCACATAACATGAATTGTATCAATCAAGTATTTGAGCTCAGCTACAAAACAGTATAACACCCGTTGTGTAACAAAACTTTGAATATGTCGAGGGTGTTCGGCGTGGCATCGATCCCGCTACCTGCGGATTTTTTGATTTGTTGATAAAAAACTAGTCTTAATCGGTCGGGACCACTCGCTTGCTAAACTCGCTTTATTAACTGATCTCTGTTCACTTTTAAGCAAATAAACGACTGTTTCGCTTGATGGTGTTGCATTACTCTAAAGTCTTTCATAAACATATAATTGCTCATATGTTCAACTAGGTGGACAAATGGTTGCAATTCGGATTGCAGGTTTTCACCTGCCAATATCTTTGTAAAAACTTGCGCGTTCAGCTGAAGCCCATTAGTTGTGTTTTGTGACAAAAACATTCCGTGACGTGGTCATGGACAAAATGGCATTCCGCGGGCCTAGTGGAGTGTTGCGAGTGAAATGGTGCGCCGCACATCGGCGTGCGCTGTACTCCGTAAAGGGTATGCGAGGTTTTCACTTCTACGAGAAATCGACGGCTGAAAACTTTAAATCGTCACTCCCTTTTCTTGCGTCGGTTTGCAATTGTTGCGAATAAAGCGTTACTCAACACATGACAACACGTTATCTCTTTAACGGCCATTCTGAACACTCCGTATATTTGTAGCGGTAGGTATTTATTTCAGAGTTACTATTTAATTATAAAAATTACTATTATTATTCCAAGCTTGTTTGGGAAAAATTACAATAGATTTTTTATTAAATATTTCGTTAATTGAAATTAATTATTAATATTGAATTTATTTATATTTACCTACAAATATAAATAACAAGTACAATTTTCTTCTTAATGTCTTTTCCGTTTAATATTTGAACAAAACAACAAATAAGCTTATAATATTTAATAACGGTACCCAAAGTTTTCTTAATGCTTACACAAGTTTTAACGCAATTTTAATTCTAAAATGAAATGCATAATTAATAGAAGGTTGCGTGTACGGAAACAGATTTGGGAATTGGAATTTTTTCCTAAGATTGGAGCGATAGTCATTAATATAACGTTAATATTTAAAGAAGACGTGGATCTGATAATTTTTTCTCGGCATCCAATGGTAATAATTCACGTCGACCTAATCCGAGAATTGGGAACACTTGTCTCCGTTCGGTAACTTTCCACGAGACGCGGCCGGCCTCAAGCGCACGCAAATATTTAACAAAACATCTTCGTTTCGTGATGTATTAACAAAATATTATAAACAAGTTTTCCCTTGAACGAGGCAAACACAATTAGGTTTCATATTCAGACAACTATTTGCAAAACTAGAATTTAACTAATTTCACTCTATTATTGGTGGATTCAATTCATTATACTCTGATGTTACCGTTTGGAAAATTATAATAAATGTTAAATATTCAAGAGATATAGGAATTTATTAATTATTAATACATATTAAATTAAAATATTGTTTGTAATATCAATGATGTTTTGGAACGTGACCGTACATTAGACATCAACGAGACTGGTCTAATTACCTCTTGATATTAATTTAGAAATGTTATAACTTTTCTGCTGAACGCACAATATTCTATGAAAAGTACAAATTTAGCCTTAAAACTAAATAGTCATTTCCAGACTAAAAGGTTTTCGCAACAAAGATAACTTGATTCATTAGTTTTTAAACAACTGTATTATGAATTATCTGTTCTTATATCAATTAATTAAACTGGCTAGACACATTAAATAAAGAAACTTGAATATTTAGGCTAAATTCAATTTTCAATAACGCCACAATAAACGAATTAATGTAATCGAATAATTTTTATATACTATTCATGGTTACACTCACAAATATGTTATAGGTAACTTACTTTCAGATATGAGTTAACTATCAGTATACAAAATATAGCTATTACAGAAGGGTTACTTTTATTGAGTGGAGATTCTCAATAAAAGTATGATATGCTAATGCAGGATAAAACTAACTAAAAGACTAGGGTTCTTGTTCTGTTAAATTTTGTGTGATTGTGAATAAGTGTTGTTTGAGTAACGTCGCCTGTTAATGACACTTAGTCGATAGTGCTCGCCGTCGGGCTCAAGGTCCCCGATAACACCAGCTCTAACAAAATCGCGGCCTTCACGCCTCTTCCTCACACGCGAACGCAATTCGGGATACGATTGACGGAAGTGAAGTTCGTAAATAATTGATTTGTCTTAAATGTTTTTGAACAATTCGGAACAGGTTAAAGGCAATTGTACAGATTCATTTCTAGTCGTTTTACCATTAATCTGCATACAACTAATGATCCTTACGTCGCGTTTAAAGAAAAGCCAATATTTTTCTGTTTTATCTACTAAACAAATAAATTGTTTGTCTTTAATTGCGTCAGAATATTATTATAATTATTTACTTTATTAATGCGTCGGTCACACTCAGAAAAATGCGTTAACGTGTGTAATCTTACATAATACTTGTTTAAGCGTTTTATTTTTAGCCTTCAATAATATTTGGATTTTTGAATACTTTTTTACTACGAATAAAAAAAATCTATAAGTAGAAATATTAAAATGTTATTTTAAATTTAAAAAAAACAACTTCTCAACCACACCACCAAGCTCTAACACTAAAATGTGTTTCACAAATAAATAAATAGATGAAGGTTGTTTTTTTTATTTATCGGTTCATTGCACAAACAACCCTAAATTTTTGCATCACATATTGATGCTGATTTTTAGGGTATTATCGTTTACACTACATTGTTAAGATAATAACTGCACTTAAATATTAATGTCACTTTATTCATCTAAGTATTTATTTTGGAAAATCCTAGATCGGCTAGAATATTAAATATTGCAGTCGTTATATCAAGTTCAATTGCGTCTTTTAAAAACATATTAACAATAATATTAAATACAATCATTTAAAACTTGTTTGGACATCAACAATTTTTTATGAAATTTTTAGAAATAAAAATGTAAAAATAATCGTGTAAGTCTAGAATGAGATGTAAGTAATTAAAGACAAACTGAAGGCCAAACACATGAGGGCCTCACGCAATTCACTGATAAGAAACATTAATTTGTAGACAAGTGTAATACTTTAAACGGTCTAACTATACAAAATAATCAAAACAATATTTATTTAATGTACGTAGTGTTGTACAATAACAATTTTCTAAAATTAGCAGGTGTTGACCACCTGCTAATTTTAGAAAATTGTTTTTCGTGTTATGTGTAACATTGTTTTGCGAGGATTGATTCGATCAAATGCGCAAAGATTCAATTTACATTTAGAGTCAAAAATGTTCCCGAGAACTAATCATTACACATTTACACTAGTCCTGTTCTCAATTGGTGGTCAATTGAGAGGTTAAGATCACTGGTGCAAGGACGCGATTGGAAATTTGATCGAATAATACATTTCTATTATGGGTTTAAGTGACATATACTATGCAGTTTTTGATAGTACAAATTGAAAATCAAAACTCTCTTTTCGCGGGTGTCAAATAATCGGTAGTTAGTGACAATAAATAGATAATTTTAATTAGCATATACACAGTAACGCTGCTTCGCCTTGAAACGCGTCGCGTGGGAACCGAACCACTATCGAATTCATCTCGTAGCAATCCAGTGATCTTTTCACATTAATTTACATTATTATAAGCGTTTATCGCCATTCGATAAAAAAAAATCAAGTTTTTAAATAGTCAAAATGCCACTTCATGACATTGGTGTATTGTTATTTCCTTCTGTCTAAGTGGTCTAATGTTTTGTTATCTTAAGTATGTTGATGTCATTTGCGTCATGAATTAATCGCATTTAGCGCTGTTTAATCTTTAAAATGTGCCTAAGAGGAGCGCGCATGCGCCGCAGCTGGTTCGCCAAATTGTCGCTAGATGTCTCTACGCGTCGAATTCCGCCCCCGCTCTAGTCTTTATGGGAAAATAAGATGTTACCCGAATTCCAACACCAATACGATATTGATATTTGTGCTGTATATTTGATTGTTTAAGCAGTTGTGCTTAGGTTCGTTTAATATCCGTCGGCGACGACCAGCGAATGATGATTGATCGGCGATTTGTCTGGCTTCCGGCCATTTGTGTCTAGACTAGACAATGCGACAGCGTAACACTCACTTACCAGTACCCTCGATTTACTAATCCTGCCCACTAAGAGGCACATGTCATATTAATAATAATATCAGGACACTTTAATTAACGGACCGAAAAGCCCAAGCTTAGCTATGTATAGGCTGTTATGGGTGCTAACTCGTAAATATTAGTTAAACAAATAGTCTCGTTATTAGATTTATAGTATTACATATTAATTACTTTTTTTCGCCAAATGAAGATAGTCTGAAAATGTAATAAAACTGATTTTTTTTAAATAATTTTCCCTTAAGAAATCTTCTTATTGAGCCACTTAAAATATGTTAATAATATTCAGTTGTATAAAAACTGTGTCATCAGCACATCAAAGACGCGGCAATTAGATTTCATATTTACCACACGCGTTAAAATAAGTATTATGTTATGATACAGTTCAATTACAGGCACTTTTATTCGCGATTATTTTTTTATTTCGGACCTCTTTAAAGTAAATGATGATTTCTAAGATATTTCTCTCAAATAATCATAGATACTCGGAGTTTGACCTCAAGTTACTAATTAGCCATTATTGGAACTTAATCTATTTTAATCGAAGAGACGAGTTATTAAGGGGAGTTGATTGGCATTCGGTATAGAGTAATATTTACATAATGATGTTGTTCGCTAGGCCCGCCCCACGGACGCACTCGCATTGTGTTCGATAACGGAACAACACTAATTGGATCAACTGGAACCGACCGCTATTGTTTCTGTTTGCCAATAATATTGTTAGGGTAAATTATAAACGTAAACGATATATCATAGGTTTTCTTTAAACATAAAAAAACTGCATCAAAAGGAACAATACGTTTATATATATATAATAGTTTGATTTCAATAAGAAACGTCTAGAGTGGCAATTTCGCAATTTCCTGGCGGTCAAAATCCATATAAAAATAAATAACCGACCGTGTCCTATTAAAATACGAAAGTAGTTATTCAAAAAGAGTGTGTTTAAATCAGTTGTGAGTAAAGACCGGGACAGGTGCGCAGACGCCTCGGGTCACGTCTCCACGTCCGCCTGCTCTGCACCTTGCGACCACCTCACCTTACTTCTGACGTAACTGGCCCGGTCACCCTCGCACGCCATCGGATGCCTTATATACATATAAAACCAACCAACAAGACACCTTCATTGTCTGCTTCGAAGTATTCTTTATTAGCCTGTAACTCGTAAGAGAGCTCCCGTGTTTGTTTTCAGTTATATTAAAAACTCCTGTAGCGGTAATCGGTACCTATTTTTATATTAACTTGTTATCACACCATTTCCGGTGGATATACCTAAACTTACAGAACATTGGCGGCCTTGTAACGACATATTCAACTGTCTCTTTATAGCATCGATGTGTTTAAAAGCAAAATGCAAAGCACATTTGCACCCACGCGCCAAGTGCGTATTTGCTTACATACTTGATACATTTTATTAGTTTTAATTTATTGGTGTTGTACAGTTAGCACATCGGGTAACTATGTACTGAGATTAGGTCGCAAGCTGTTATGTGTCTTATCTCGTAGAAGGAGCGGTTGTAATGTCGCGGCAAGATCGTGTATCGTATGAGCGCGTATTGTTATCAGGTGCGAGTGGCGAGGTGTCCCTTAATGAACACGGAAGGATTGCGACCGGTTCTCTTAATTAACTTCTAAACACTGTACTCGTTTTTTTAATCATTGCAATGCTACTTTTAAAATTATTGTATATGTAATGTGAACAAATAAATATTTTTTAATTAATTTACACGACTGTGAGCGTGTCAGATTGACATCGACAGGTAGACTAGTGGCTTGATCTACTCTCTACGATCTACCTTAGTAGTAGCTATCCAATACGATAAATAATTACAACAAAACACTTGCCATATGTACTTATAGTATATTGTACGCATAGACTTTAATTTTGTACAATTCCTTGAAACATAAGTAAACCCCTTTTCAAACATTTTAAAGGAATATATTAAAGCTCTTAATTGCAATATTAATTATTGTCGTAAATGGATTAGAAACATACTTTTTAACGTAGAACCATTTTTAAAACTCGAGTATTTTGTACATTAATTAACTTTAAAAATATCTCGGCTGCAATAAAATATAGTGACGTTGAATAATTGCCCTCCGTTAGCGACTCTTATATATATATACTTTGTATGTTTTGCAACAGTACATTTGTTGTACTATGTCTTAGGTAAACGGGATGTATATAATGGAAATATATATATTTTTTACTTTGTGTAGGTGTACATGGTACATTATATAAAAGCAATCAGTCAAAGGTGTACAAAAAATATACATTTAAGTATATTTTATTTTTTTATATCTGTCCCCATACATCTTATGTGCTTCATACATTTAAAACAATAAACTTATGAGATAACACAACTAGGTTTATACATAAGACAATTAAATTGGAACTTGCGACATAATACGAACAAGATATGACATACATGTGACCACTGCCAGGATTCAAAGGTTTTTTTTAAAGGTGTTCAAAATGCCTCTACGAAAAGTAAGTAGACAGTCGGCAAAAACATCAACCGACTCGTCCACATTCACTACACAATACGATGTACAATAGTATTTGATTCAGACTGCTATTACTAGACTTCACTCGAGCGACGGATGGAAGGTGAACTATTAAAGTAAGTATTGTAAGTATTTCACTAATATCATTAATAGACCTCTGAAGAAAATTATATTATTTGATAATAGTAACGCGAGAAAGGCAATGAGGCCTGATTAAATCATCTACTGAATATCACTTGAAACTTTGAGTTGTGTAAAAAAAATAGTGAGGCACTATTATTATAATATGGTCTCTTAAAATACTTGATAAATGATACTCTCTGTGGCCTCAATACGACAAAGGTTTAAACCGGAGTAACCCCAGCGTAACGATTGTTTTACGCCAATGAGAGTATAATTAGCCCGTAAAGGCAGGTGGACACGGCAGCGTGACCATCTGATAACCCACGGTGACGCGACATCTTGCGTTATTATATGCCGGTAAGGATACTTATTACGCAGTGGTGGTGAAGCCTTTTCCAGATATTCTATACATTTAGTTTGTTAGTCTTACAGTTTTATCAAATTTGATGGGTTACAAGTCAGAAACACACATTGGTTTGATTTTATTAGCAACGTAATTTAGTTGAAGACTTTGTGCAAACACCATCCATTAATTATGATCTAAAGAATTTTCTTATTAATAAATATATTTTACAATGGTTTTGTTTTATTTCTGATTCTTTACCTCTGTTATGATACAAGACAGTTAATGTCATGGGATTTTTACCATTAAATATCGAATGAAGAGTCGCGTGTGACACTACGCGTCTATTTGTTACTGTTGACGTGAAGATCCGGGACGAGCCATTTTAAATGTTTGGTGTTCCGCTTGGCCATTCATTAGGTTGGAAAATGTTGAACATACGTATGTAAAGTTATCACAACTTTGTTTAATGGATGTGAATAAGAAAATGCTATATTTAATACTTATTCCACTGTTTATTTCTAGGTACTTGTATGATACGTTTGAAATACATACTCTGCGTATCCTTGCTGACTACCTGATCTATCAACAGGTCAGGTTAACTACCATGATGGTAAAATAGAAGATAAAATAAAGTGTTGGTTTTGATTATCAATTGAGAATCGCTTTGTCTTCTGAACTAAAAATACTTCTGAACTGTCATATCTGTAGACACTTGAGGGACCCTATTTTATAGCAACGCCATACATAGTTGTTATTTTTTGTATTTCCACCGACAATATCTATATATATGCCGCGGTTGACTTCCTGCGAATTTTTTGTCTACCAATCGAGTACATGAGAAATGGCTGAGAACAAACATTGCGTGCTAAAAAAAGGCAGTTCCTGTGTGTCACCTCACAGATTGGCGACACCGAATTAAATTGATTACTAATGCATCCGTTTAATTATTCATTCGTTGTACTACTTTCTATAATTTCCTCTTTTATAAAGCGCCAATTAATCTCGTCTAAGGACTAATCCCTCATTTTATTGCTCAGCCTTCAATTTGTGATCAAAACGTTAACTGTAGTGTACACATCACAGACAAGATTATAGGAATTCCAAAAAAAAATCGAGAGAGTCGAGGGCGAGAGAGTGGTATTAATTTGACAGAACTCGATCGGGCCCGAGCAGCAGGTGTCCTCAAATTGTAGTGATAAATGTACGCTATCAGCAACAAACTTGAGCCCTTTCACGGCTAATAACGAAAGGTAATCGGACCAAAGATATCCAATCATTGTTGTTTGATTTAAGGACAAAATATATGGGTTTTTTAAAGTATTATTTATAATATGAAATTAAATTAACACGTTGCATACAAAAGGTATAGATTGCTTGATTGATAGCACATATATTTTTAACATACAATGTAAAAAAGGTCTTTTACTTTATTGATAATCGGAACTTTGGTCAAGTCAGATCAAGGTGGTAGTTTGCAGGTAGTCTAGGTCTATGGCATCGCACTTTCCCACTTCCTACTGTTTCGGTGGCAAACTTTTGATCTGCAAAGATTACAACACAGAAAGCAGGTAACCAATAGATTCTGAGAGAAATCTGAGCTGGAATGCCACTTTATATGGTAGACGTTATAAAATGTTAAATATTTGAGCAATTATCTCACATGACTTAGAAAACGTGCGTCATTTACTAATGAAACAATTTTGGAAGCTAAACTTTATGGAGATACATTAATTTTTATAATTATGAAAGTGGTCGACATCGTCATTTGAATACAACGTATTGAAATAATAAACTCTGTTTTATTTCACAATTACAAAGCCGCTTAACGCTTCTATAAATGCTCATGTTCCAAGCATTTACTACGTTGGTAATAATTTATGTCAACAAGATTCTACATCTGAAGCTATAAAGTGATAGTCTAAAATTAGCGGTGAATGCAAGAAGGTCGTATGTGAGGTCGGTTGGACGCACGCGCACTCTGCGGACCATAGAGCACACGCGGCCAAGTCTCATTTCACAGATAGCAACTATTTAAAATTATTTAATATACAAAATGTAGAAGTCTACTTGGAATAAAAGCTTTTTTCCTGTAAGCCACAAAGTTTATAAATTGAGTATTTTTTGATAATGTAAACACGTATTTAACAAGCCAATGAAACTGTGAAGAGTGAAAATTCCGGGCTTGGCAACACTGGGCAACTTTTTGTGTAGAGTTGCGTCGCATGAAGACGGGCTAAAGTGGGACTCGCGCCAAACTGGTAACGCGGCTCTTGCGCAACTCGGAGACTACAGTTGGTTTCCAATTTTATGTTGACCGGTTTCGAAGCCGTCTCAGCCTTCTAATTTCGGCTCACATTTGAAACTACGTCGAGTCGAAAAGGCAGGTGGATCTAGACCGTTTTCACCAGCCACAAAACGTATTTCACGAGTATTAATTAACGATTGGGGATCGTTATCTGCATACCTCACATATGAGCTGTCCAATAAATCTCTGCGATGTGCTTTATTACCTCGAGCGGTCTTCTCAATACACTTTCTCAATTTGACGTTTCTCCTCAATACCGGCCTCCTAATAAAATACATTTGGCGGTGTTTGAAGAATGGATATTCGTTATCTTGATTGCTGCAGTGGTGAGTGTCGTGTCGACAGTAAAACAGCGTGCCAGTTCGATTCCTGGCGATGCAGCGGAGGGGGCAGTGGAGGATGTCGCGGGACGTGGGCGCGTGTACAAACACAGCCGGCGGGAGATCGCGCACAAATCAACGCGCTGCGCCGGACCCCCGCAGATTCAGCCAGGGTTGCCTTATTCCAACTATATACTGTGCTCCTAATATATTTCAAGTACTATCGGCCGTAAACAGATTAATGAGCTTCTTTAGTAAAGTTCAAGGGTATAAATAGCTTAGAGTAGCCTTTTTATATAAAACATTTTGAAGTACGCCAAAAATGACTTCAAATTAAATATTGAGATCATTATGATAAGCAAGATCTTTCTAAAATACACTGCAATGGAAAAAAGGTTAGAGCTATACTGATGTTTCGGAAATGCGTGTGGGAAAGCAGCCCTGTTGCACCCCCCGGTGCGGCGACAGCGCCAACATCTCTCACCTCCGAGGCTTGGTAATGAACGATATAAATGTGCCATTTGGTACCCAATGTCTAAGCCTGTCTGCGCCTGCGCACCACAAGCTCTCTAGCCTGGAAACATTCATGCAATTAAAACGGAATATTTTTTTTCATTAGGTTAAAATTCTAGTTTGAGCTTTAAATATTAATTTATATAAAGTTATAAAAAAGCGTGTGTCTGATGTCCATTAAAAAGGGTCGACAAAACTGTACTTAAGTACATCCTTTATATAATTCTATAAACTGCCAAATTAAATCGGCCATTAAGTCGCACGAGAATTGTCCTTAAAAGAGTTTCCTAAAGGGCTGTCACAGGCCTATTATATTATTAGGATCGTTTTGGTAATGATAGGGCCGACACGTTGCCGCGGGCGCCTGATCTCGCTCACAAAAAGTTCGTCCACTTTGGTATCCTCGAATGCACCAGACAGCCCTCTGGCGATCGGCGATGCCTCTCCGGACATCCAAATCATTTTTGTTACTTGTATACTAAGTGTGTTGGATTGCATTTAATCTTTTAAGCTAAAGTATTTTATTAGCTTGTTCTTCCTAATATAGTATATACTGAAATGAGTGTTTTTATCATAGTTAAAAAAATCCATTCAAACAAACGCATTTATTGACTACAATTTGTATATTGTTCACAAAAAGTGACATTAAATTCTCTACACCGTTAAGAGTCCTTAATTCAAATGGCTCAGTGCGCTTTATTTGCCTAAAATGTTGTCCAAATTCAAAGAAAAAAAAGGCGAAAAACTATTGCTTTCCACTGAGGATAGCAAATGAAGGACTGACAGAGAGACGTAGACACAAATTAAAAACACGTATAATATGATGGGTGCACGCTCTAAAAAAGAAAACAAACGCAAGGGCAGAGGAGACAATAGTGTTGGTAAAAAATAAGGGCCGCGTCGCTCGAGGAATTTGGAAACGAAATTCGCAGATCGCATTTTACGAATAATCTCGCGTGTTACTGCATTATTATTGAGGAGATTCTAAAACGTCATTCTTTTTTGGAGGCGCGTGCGCATAATTGGCGAGCTCCAGCCTCACCACGGGCCAGCTCCACTCGCAAAGCAAAGCTCAGGAATGTAACAATAAATGTATCAAGCTATAAAACTGATTCGATGTTGTTATCAAGATGGTTTAATAAATAAATAAAGAATGGGGTTTTAAAAATGGTCGGTATGGTAGAATTTGCGGTAGAGTCAATTGTGACGTGCTTTGGTATTTTTTACCGCTATTGCGTGGAGGGAGCCGCGGGTTCGTCCGACAAATGTCATTCGGCGAACAATAGCACAGACTGCGAAAATGGTACGCGCATGTCTGACAGACGTAGCTAACAATGGAGTAAAAAAACAAACAATCGAAAACAGAGCCAATTCGAACGCGACTAAACGGGATTTTGGAAATCCGGTCGGTGATGTCTCCAGAGTGGGCATTGTCAAGATGTCACTCGTCGAAGGATCGATTGAAAAAATCTATCGAAATCCAATTTGAATGATAGTTTTGTTAACGTATGTAAAGTGAAGGCGGATCTGGGACAGAGCCGTTGCGCGCAGACAATGTATGCACAACGAGATGTCTCGGGGGTTGGAGAGTTCAAGCATTCACGGGCCCTTGAACTGGGGTTTTTTCTAGCAGCCCTTGTCACCTGCGTGGAAGTGAAATACGAGTGATATCCTCTCTCAAATCACGCATTGAAAAAGTACTGAATAAATAGGAAATGCAACTAGTACAATCACGTTGCCTTCGCGACGTGAAGTGGTAGCGGGAAGCGAGGTCGGGGTCACAGGTTAGGTCCAGTGACGTCGCTCGCTATTGTTGTCCACTCAAACAACAAGTCACCTCACCTACACGACACGCTTACATATTCATTTGCATACCACTTTGGTCATTTTCGTATGACTTATCATTGAAGAATGGTTTATAATAAGACCAAATGTTAACTCAATACTAAGCTACTGAATAGACGATTTTACTTTCTTATTTATTATTAAAGATGACAAGGATGAAATACTCAAAATACCATGAAATCCCCTAAACGAAAGTGATTAAGCAAAAAGTCTCTTGTGAGCCGAGGTGAGAAAATCCGCTAATTAGCAGTTTTGCGAGTGATCGCGCAATGGGTGGCAAGCAAACGTATTGTTATTCGGCTTCCTTTCTTCAGCCTCAAACTATAATTACCATTCTTATGTTTTTTTTAATTCTTAAGACCACAAAACGTGTTTACGTCTGAGTGAACAACACTAGCCAAATATTTCTACTTTGTCACCCTTCAGAGTCATGCTTTTTAATTGAGCATTTTTCAAGACTTAAAAAAATCAGTTAAAATGTAAATGTGCGCCGCAAAAAAAATTGCACAACGTTGGCTCTTTGTTGGCGCGTGCGCAGTGGGCCAACCCCGTCTTCGGTACCTTCGGCTCGCATAGCATTATTAATTCGTAAGTGTCCGCCAGTTACCTGCGCCCGCGTCGGTTGTGTCTCTATGCAAACATTCGGCACGAGTTCAGGTGTATAATCTTGTTTTAAATACTTTTTGCCACTTCCCCTTTACGCATACATTAAAGCGGGATTATCATTAACGATGCCAAAGATAAGATACTATTGAGACGTGAATGAATTCATCTTGTGAAAAGGAAAAGTTTGTCTTGTATGATATCGAATAACTTAAATAATATGGCCAAGTGATTTGATGTAAGGGCGTTGTAACAATCACCTGGCAGTAGACAGGAGCGAAAGCGGCAGCTGGATCACATTGTCTCTTCACTTGACTTGCGAAAGGGCTGCTTCGCGCGCTGAGAACGAACCGCCCTGGGAATGCGTGCTCTCGTGCATGCGCCTACCTACGATGACGAAACTGAGACATTCCGGCGACGCGAAGCACAATTAACGCCTCGCACTGATTGCCCGGCTCAATGATACGGCGAGCATGTTGGGTAATTCAGATTTATGAAGCGCCGATCTCCGAACTGTTAAAGCAGATGTTGAATTTTATTCCCCAATATTTTATGTTAATTCGTCGTATCAATGTCTATGGGAAAATAAATTATCATAAAAAAGGTAGATAGCCGGCCACGAGTATTCCGTTTCGTCTTGGCGATTTTCTAATAGATCACATGCATTAATATGCTCAGGACTGGTTCTCGTGAGATCCGTTAGTGGTATTATGTAAATTATTAAGTTTACGGCGTCACCAACCGTACATCTGAACCGCCATCCAAATATCTGCGCTGGGTCAAACTCGGCCCTTGCGCATTTCAGAGATAAAGCTCTTTGTCGTGTATGCGCCGATGTGTTAGAAAAGTTATTGTTGATTAGAGACTGGACAATTTAATTTAATTTGGCCTTAGGAGTTTCTAGAATGCTACTTTGCAACGACTTTCATTTAGATAAGAATGCAAATTGATTTAAATTTAGAAAATATTAGTTCAAATATTGTTAACGTCTGATATCAAAAACATGTTTGCGTTCGACAATTTAATGTTATCTCTATTAGCAAATGTGGAAATTTCCAGACGTCTAGTAGTTTGAAATTGACATTAGAGAAATAAATAGGAGCAGATGCGATCTACAAGAGAATATTCTCATAGAGTACCGTTAGAGACGGTTAGAAATTAAAAGTGACCGTTCAATAAACATGATTGTCATATAAAGGAATTCGATTACTATGCAGCATGGCTATTGTGGGCTAGGGAAACGTTACCAAAACTAGTTTTAGTCGAAGCGATCTCATAGAGGCATTGTAGAGATTAATACAACCGGATGCTGGCTCTCCCGGCCGCGACGAAACGGTCACACTGTACAAAACCAGCCGGGCAACATGTCCCGATGTGTAGCTGACCCCTTTACACCCCGCATTGCTGCGGCTCATTCATCACGCTCGGATCAAAGGAGTCTGTTCGATCAGCTGATGGTGTTCGACTCTAACGGGCTCGATCAATTAAACACCCTTTTAACGATTTTCGTTAGAAATGGAAAGCCAACCTGTTTAACCGACATATTGCTTCGAGTAGTAATCGGAGGATGTAATGCTCTCAACCGTCGCATCGCCGATAATATCGCGTTACGTCTCTAATTTTCAATACAATGGGTTGAAAAAAGGCTGAAATGAACGTGTCACAGAGCCACCCTCGGGCAGACAATGGCCGGAGAGGAGGTCGCGGGCGCATTTCGACACAATGCGCTTGCACCCACGCACTTTTTTGTCGCATTGTGCGTCGCAATCGCGCAGGAAGATCGATCAATGCCCTAGACACGTGTGCCGAGCATGTAAATCACTAGGTTCGAGGTGAAAGTTGAAAAGTAAGAGTCTGCTCGCATCTGCTGGCTGCGGGGTTGAGACGCCGCTGCGGGGGCGGCTCAACCCCGCTCACACAAAGCTCTTAACAGATTATTCCCAAAGTCAAGAGATAAAGAGCATCTCACTACGACTTTACAAATCAGCCAATCCTTTTTTGTGAGTCATTGTTGTGATGTTATTTGTTTGACAAGTTTTAAAATGATTTCGGAATGATTTATGAAGGTCTGCTCCTATTTTATCCAAATTATCAAAAGATGTTGGTATCATGTTTACGTTGAGGTTTTGTTCTCTGGACAAAGGTGATATCAGATCACGAACACACACAATTGAGCTCTAATATTTTCTATGTGAAAAGAGCAAAAGATATGTAAAAAGTGTAATTATTTTAATTACTAGGCGTCCTTACAGTTGCAAACGGATGACTGTAAACATATCGAAATGCTCTTTTTATCCGGTTATTACGAATGTGAAAAATGTATCAACGATTAGTATCCTTCTAAATGATAAAGAACTTCTGGAATTAACTCTTCAGTCGAGTGGCGTTGCTAAATCGATTTTAATAACACTTTAGATAGCATTTGGTGATAATGAATTTCGATTAGCAACCGCGAGCTCTTGTTTTTTTACACCGGCAAATTGATTTAGTTCACCCACATTGTTAAAGTTTCAATATGTCTTCGTAGACGTATCAATATAGAAGCGGACACGGTCATCTCATCCATTGTTGCAATAAATTATAAAATTAAAAGTGTTAACGTTTCCAAATGTTACAAAGCCATTAATAAATTGTGGCTAAATATCGCCATTTGTCGTTATTGATGGCAATCTGAGTAATTCGAGGGTCCGCGGCCATATGTCGCGGTCGCGCTAATCCGAGGTGAACGCGGCCTGCGTCTGCGCAGTGACGTCGCTTTATCGCACAATGGTGTATGTGGGTGACGGTTCAGACCGATTTGTCAAAGTTTATTTATGGTTAGAAAGTATGTATCTAATAAACATTTAAATAAATATGAAGGATGAGTGAGTAAAGTTTAGAAAGAAAAGAAAAATGTTTTGCTGTGTATGGTAAGCGAGGGCGGTGCCACATTGGACAACCTTCCATTGTGCGCCGTGTCCGATTCGCCGCGCCTTTTGTGCCGACTTTCAGCCAAAACGTAAATAAACGCATCTGTTACCGCACTTGTGATAACCCCACGTCGCTTCTCACAACTGCCACCATGTTGCCTACGACAAATGGGACCTTACCCTTACCGCGGAGAGCTCGTTTCTAGATACCGAAAGATGGCGCTTACACCGTTTTGAAGCGGCCGTTCCGAGCCATCCGAGGTTTGTTTTACAAAACCGAAATTGTTCTAAGTTTAATAAAACTTATATTAAATCGGGTGCGATTGACAGCTCTCTCCCCGCACTATACAGTGTGGCTTATTTATATTAAGCATCACTCTTTTCAGGAATGCTTTGCGATTGCGAATCAAATAAGAGCATTTGTGACATTAAGATAATGCAGCCCCTTGTTTTAATGAGATTACATCGTTTTAGGGATGTCGAGAGGTGGTCATTCGAGTGGAATGGCTGTTAATTTGTTGCAGTTTATTGTCCGGAAGAATTACAAGTGTCCAATCTGGCAAAAAGAATCGTTTTTCTTCGTTTTCATTCTCGTACAAAGTAAATTGTTATTCATATTCGTTTTTACAGTGTAGTGTAAAAATGGACGATTGAATAAAGATATTTTGAGTTTTAGTTTTACAATACAAATATTAAATGTAACTTTGTGATACATCTTCTTATGCTTTCTCGTTAATGTCTTTAAGACGAAACAATCATAATTTGTATCATACGATGAGGTGTGATTATATAACGAAATTGCTGTTACCACTTATTTTAATTCGGTTATTGGTATAAAATTTTTGGATCTGACATCGAATCCCATTTTTTACCAATACTATCAAAGTTAATTAAAGGAAAATGGAAATATTCTCGACACTTAATAAATTGGCACAAAAAACACCAATAAACAAGAAATTGCGTATAGTTTCATTATGCGTAAGATACAATTAAACCTAAAACCTGCTGAACCAGCAAATTATACAATGCGTAACTTGCGCACATTTTGAATATGAGGCAGACTTTTTATATTCAGCATATCTTGTACAAGCAAATGACTTGGTTGTGTTTTTAAGGGGTCCCGCAATGCTCTCATCTGAGTTCAGTCTCTTGCGGATAAAAAAAAACGGGAGTTTGAATCCACACAAATCTGATTAGTCGAGAGGGACTGAATTTGTACTTCAACTTAGTCTGATGAGCTATTCTCTAAACCGAAGGGTCAACGTTAACTCGACATTTTATTTAAGTTTGGGAAACTCCAAAGTGTATAAAACCTGTATTATGTGGAACAATTAAGAGGGAGCGTTTTGCAATTTTTGAGGAAAGCTATATAGAAGAGTCACTTTTTGACGTGAGTTGAAATCACGAATAAGAATGCGCAGTTTTTATTATATATATATATTGTAAATGCCGTACACGATAAATCAAGTGGCTCGCCTTGACGTGAAACCAGCGCCTTCCTCTAACACTAGAAACACTGTTCCACATAACATTACTATCGTTATTTATTACTCTATTATATAAAAAAAAACCTTTTAGACACAAGTCGAGGCCACGTCGAGCCGTATATTGATTTTGGCGTATCTAAAAATCACTTTGTCAAGTGTTTTAATGGATTTTAAAGGTTGCCGAGATTGAGATTTATAATAACGGAAGATTTCTTCAAATTGTGTTTTTTTCCTAGTTATATTTCAATTGTTATCCGTCATAAGTGACTTTAATATCAATGTGAATGTGATGAAGATTATTATCTCAATAAACGATACAAATTAATATAATGATTGAGTGATCTCAAGTGAGATATGAGCTGTGAGTGGAAGACAAGTGGCGACATGACACGGGTAAACTGTGAACAATAAAAACATGATTAGCAAGCGCCACTCAGCGGCCACTATTAAATTATACTGGTGTGTAATATAATCAATTTCTTTTAAATCAGAGCAATTCATATTTAAAAGTGGTCTAACTATTGTTGGAAATTTGAAATTGACATCCAACAAGTACAATTTTATTTAGTTTTTTATTTAAAAAAAGACAAGTAGTCTAAATACATAGTGTTTGTAAATAGTTAAAGAATTATTCAAGTATAACGCTAGACTTGAAAACACAAAATGTTTTAGATAAGGATATGTCGAATGAGGCGCGACTTTGTAACATAAAAGAAACGGTTTTATCAAATTGGATTATTTTAATAGAATTGTGTGTTGATTGTTAGCGGTGTGAAGTGCATCTCGAGTGTTTAATGCGAGCTGAATTAGCATGTCAATGCGCGCGCGCCGCTGGATTATTCTGGTTGACACCAAACAGCGCATTATCATAATTGGGCCAATTATCAATTTTGATGTATTTATTAGCACATTATGAAGTCAGCTTTCCCGTTTGTTTATCGACATTTCATGTATTACGATATTTGCGACGCAGTTCACTTCAAAATTTATAGAACATACGTATATATTTAGCATTAAAAATCTAGGCATAATTCACGCTTCAAAAAACCAATTTGTTTCGGGATTAATTTCACATATTTGTTTATAATAATGTCACGTGTTGTAACGACACGTGAGTATTCATCAACCGAATTGATAAGAGTCAATAAAATGTGGTGTTCTTCATCACTTGTCGTACAATGACTTCGATATTATCTTTGTATTTTGTTTTTATTTTTGAGCAATCGTCTCTTGAAGACGCCGAGTGGGAGATGTTACTGAACCGAAAGGCGAATGCATTTATCAGTAAGCGTTTAGTGACAATTTGTTAAGAAAACGAATAATGGCGGGTGCGGAAGCACGATGGCCGGAACAAATTGAATGGCCAATAAATATTAGACGGCTATTTGGTGCTGAGGGTGGTGGTTGCCACCTGCCGCCGTCTGTCGCTAGTTGCCAACCGAAACAGGTGATTTAGCCTCCTAACTTGTCATACAAAATGCCAACTAAGATGTTTACATACATTAGCCATCTGAATTGGCTGTAGATAACAGCCCCAAATAAATGGGCCACGTAGAATATTGATGTGATTGCTACATAGGCGTCGCGGTGGTGGTGGAAATGAAAAACTTAATTTCGTTATTTGTCAGTTTGATTTCGTGTGTACGACGCATACATTAGAATTAATTAGTGGGTGCTGGTGGCGCAGTGCGACAGAAGCGCTCGCGCCGGCGAGGACGGTTTTTGCATATTACAACAAAAAAACGTCTTACGGAATATTTCGTAAAGAATTAATTTCACTTTTTCACGTAATAAATTATAACGAGCATTTTAATACATGTAATTAATCCGTGCCAAATAGATTAGCCATTAAATGATGACTTATTAAATACTGTAAAAATATGTGACATAAAGCAAAAGTCTTAATGAATAATAAGGAATTAGGGTAAATAGGCGGGTGTTCGGTTGTCAGATCGGTCCGGCGGCTGACCGGAGCGCGAGGGGTGCGGACGGGTTTGCGGCACCCCGCACCCGGTGGTACACTCGCGCTCATTACAATATTCCCACATTCTTACGCAAGTGAATTATATCTGAATTTACATAACACTTGTATTCATTTACCTATTTTGCGGGCTTCTCGAATGGTTTTATTGTGTGCGGTAGAAATAACAGACCCAGGTGGATAACACACCAAGTGTCGTTAATATAAATGCGATGTTTTTGAGTGTAAAAATAACTACCTTTTTATATACGTTTTTAGTGAATTATGTTTTTAAAACTAGTGAAATAACACATGTACCTAATTTAATGCGACTTAAAGCTACACTTAATATTTCAAATGAGTATTTTTATAGTTATCATGTTCCGTCTGTCTTGTATTGAATCGATTATTTCGTGTCACAATTTTCTCTTTGAATATACTCGTGTATAAACAAGGGGCAACATACAACAAAACGTGTATTGTCGCGTTGAGGTCTAAATAATAATATCAAAATTGTATTCAGTGTGCGATGACCTTTTGGCTATCCTATGACATGGTGTCGGTAAAACGGTTCACATAAAAATATCTATAATTGAGCAAAGAAAAGTTTTTGTTGGTTAAAACCCAGTATAATATATATCTCGAAGTCACCAGTAAAATACATTTTTCTCATTTTTTATCTTTGTCTTAGTTATAATTAATGAATGTATAACTTAATCCAGGCACCAAACTAACACCTCTAGTGGTTTTATGTTGCCTGTTTGTATTTCGTTTTTTTTAACAAGAATATAAAAGAAAATTGAAATCTGTAATTGATACATAACAATGGTCAATGCAACATAGGAGTCGTCGATCGAACAAAGCCGCGGCATAATGGTGATGAAGCCGCACAAAGAGGATCTACAAACTAATCATGATCGCCGTAAAATTCCGACTGAATGCCAATGAAAAATGATTATAAAGCGGAATCGCTCAAAATCCACAAAGACACGGAGCGTTACGCGGCTTTGTTCGCCTGTCGGTCTCTGATTTATTACCGCACCGGGAATCGAACGCCGTGCAAAATGTTGCGTCACGCCGCACGCACGCTGGCCCAGTCGCGTCTTACTGTAGGCGCAGAGCAGCAACCCCACTCGATAGCCCATTGGTATACCGCGTGTCTCGTCCATCTCCGGTTGAACGTTCTCTCGGCTGTGCTTTCCAAAATGTTTCGAGTGCTTATATAATGTTAGTGTAATAAATTGTAGGAACGAGCCGTCGCAGCGATTCGTCACGTGTGGGGCTGCGGTATTGATTAAGCGCGGCTATTTAGTTGTGCGGGATTAAGTATTTTCGTATTAGGCAACATCACTGTGATTCCTCCGACGGCACATGATTGATCGACGCAGTGGCGATACACTTGATTAACTATACTATGATAAGGGTATCGGAAGCAGCTCGGTCATTGATTAGTCTGGTGTAATGAGTACTTAATAATAATAATACTAGGGATTTACTGTTAGTCTATTGAGCCTTAAGCTTTGTGGAAATGATTATTTTAAAGACAGTCTAGCTCTGTACATATACCTCCTCTTTGTGGGCCGATATGACAACTAATGGCATATATATGTAGTGATATAGATGTGTCACGGCGCGTGTCTAATGAGACTAATACGTGCCATTATGTCGACGCTGCCGTTCCGAGAGGACAATGAAACGGACACACAAATATCCACCTTTGTGTTGCTTGCCCTATTCAGGAGGAGTTTTGAATGCACTCTTAGAGACCACACTCCATGAAACATCTGAAGGGTAAACTAAAAAGAAATTTAACTAAATATTGAAGCATTCAATAAATAATGTTTGGAAAACTTCTTGTTAAAATAATCTTGTTTGTTGGTTATCGAAGCGAACATGCAGTAAACTTTGAATTTTATCCCGACGTTATAGATAGTAATTAATGCATAAGTTTTATTAAGTTATTTGTAAGCTAACAAGTTATATTCGACTTTACCTCATTGCATCTGCTTAGAATATAACGTTTTAATTTATATTCCAAAGCTGTTAGTACAGAGTTTAATTATCGCAAGATTATCCGGCATTAACATGTTACATGTTTTATTGAGAGAGGGACAAAGAAATATTCTTTCGAACAAAGTACGACTTTTATCACACCGATTTTTATCGCTCACTCAACGCTATTATAAATAAATAAATGCTTTAATGATCTTGTGCATTTCTAGCCTAGTTTAATTTTATATATATTTTTTCTATTTGTACAATAAAGTCATGTACCAGGTTCTCATAAGCTGGAAGCTAGTTGGGTTGGTGAGTGGCGACGACTCGACGGCGGCCAAGTGCGTGAGGCGCATACTGTACGCTGTTTGTTTATCATACACAATAGACAAGGAGCTAATGACCGATGCGAAGCGCCGAAATATCTGAACACCATTCGAATGTACGCCGCTAACGTCTATTCATGATAGTATTTCAATTTTTTTAATACATTTTAGGCTTGGACACGTTCCGCGTAAATAATTAATCTTTTAACAGATCATTATTGTTATATTACATGTATAAGCGTTTTAGTAGTTAGTCGATGTTCAATAAAGGTGCTAGCACCTTTATTACACACATACCAACTCCAACTGAAGTTCAATAGAGGTTTAAAAATGTCACATATAGTATTCGGCTCTAGCTACAATGTCTCTCATAGTACCTACAGTGGATGCGCAAGCGCAGGATGAGCGTTAGACACGTAACGTGCCATTGTTCTCGTCTGTCAGTTTTTCTGACAATTATTTATTCTTTTCTGCAATTGACATTGTGTAAGGAGGGCGCGACAAAATCCTTCGTGTCCACACGCAACTCTAGACATTTTAATTGTTTTTTTAGATATCTCTAAGTATTCGGTATTGAGTTTTAATAGCATTCGAATTATTGCCTACTACCATTGAAGTCACCGTGGCCACGGAGAAATCGGGCAAGCCCGTGTGTCGGAGGCAAGCGGTCATTACCCGAATTTAGTCGGACACAAAAACACGGCAACACAAAGAAAGTGCATTTTCCTCTGTAATCGTATATTATTTGGAGCGCCATACATTATTCATGAGACATGGTATCTAGCGTACCGTCCGCAACCGCCGATACGGACGATAAATATTAATTGATATTTATGTAATTAAGTAGCCATTAGGTCTCTACCGGATTTGGGATTTTTCTTATGGAAAAAGAGTTTAAATTATACGTTTTGTCATTGAGAATCTTTAATTGACGCTAGCATCGAAGCGGAGATGTTATGTGCTATACCGGCTGGAATGCGTAACGCTGACTCATTACTTAGGCGTTCGCAATAATGAATCGCAAGTGCATGGCTGACATGCCACGCGGCACTTACATCCGGCTTCTTCCGTTTTACTAGACAACAAACCGATTCCAGATACTTTGCCCCACTATTCGTTAAAAAGCAAAAACGCGTTCTGGACACTTGAGCAGAAGTCTTTCGGAGTTGGTAATTTCTATGAAATATTACATAAAAATATAACAATAAATTGATCATAAATCTTCTCTTTTCGCCAATTACCTTTAGATCTTATGGCCGAGTTGTTTTTTCTCGTTGTAAATATTAGTAGCGTTGCTTATCGCTCGTGCTTCCGTTAGGTACACTGTGTAGAACTGTGCGTCAATCTTCATCAAAGCATTTCCTGGGAAATAGTCTCGTCAGAATCTACCAGCTACAGAATAAATACCACAGGCGTTATTTGCGAACGGTAGTGGGTACGCTGAATGTAGAGGTTAGTTCAGAAGCGACACTTATCGCGGTTTATTGTAGCGTTTATTTGAATACTGCGCGCGCGCACGCCGCGCTCTCGTCGTGTCGCCTATCAGCTCATCTACCTATATTTATTTTCTATGCTTTTGTATTCATATCTCATAGCAAAGCGATGCGCTGGCTCGTACCTATTCATACTCTTGTACCATAAATACAAAAAAAAAGCAAGCGAATTGTAATTTTGAAAGTCAAGTAAAGTCCATAACAGGAATAATAGCTTATAAATAGCTTTAATGAAACAATGCAGTAATGAAATATTTAAAAAGTTCGCTTGTTGAGAGACGTGGGCTTATTTAAGTAATAAATAAGTGTGGGAGAGGCCACCGCCGGTCGGATGGACCGGGCTTATTAAATTTCAACGAAAATTTAATTAAGCGCGTTTTTCTTTTTATTCCATGCCCAGATTTCGTCATCGGATTCAAGAGGCAAGGGTTCGCGTCTAGTTGTAGAATTAAATATATTTAGATACGTCTACATTGCGTTTGTTTTATATATAAGTAGTGAGAAACGGTTCCGTAGTAACTTTTAAACTTTAGCTTCGTACATTAATCAATTATTATTTTCTAAAAACAAACAAGGGATTTGGTTTATTTTTCATTTACACATAAACTTTCATATATCATTGTTATTTATTGGTATATTATAAATAAATATTATATTAATCGAGCTGTCTATACATTTTATACTCTCGAATGCCAGATTTGCCAGTAAAAAGTGTAAATTGAAACATAAAAAATAATACCATGTCATTTGCTTTCGTTCAGATGTTAGAACGATTTACGAGACAAGCCGAAAAAGGGTTAACACCCTTCCAAATTAAAATACTCCTGTGTTATATAGTTTTTTGAGGTTCTAAGTAATTATTGAATGTTAATTTTGAATTAAACAATATGAAACATTTATTGATATGAATTCCACAAATGTTTTGAAGTTATGAAATCATACTATAAAATCATAATAGAAAAGCAAGGATTTTATTCCAGTGATATAATATGTATCAAAGCGATATACATTGCACCCTTCCAGTCAGGTTCCCGCAGATACAGCAGATATATGGCCCCCTTGGGAGCCGCTGTTTCACCTTAATGTATAAACACTCAGAATATGCCCTCACTTTGACTTATGGCATTTGTTTCTTATTCGCGAGATCCTTTGTTTTCAATTTACTTGACGACATGGTCCGAATAGGATGCCCAGGGGTAATCTCTTTAGAGGGACAATAGCTCCTGATACCACAAGATAGATCTTGTAAGCGGTAGGCTAACTTTTAAGTCAGATTAACTCGGTTGCTAATTGTGTTGTGTGTGTGAATGCTCCAGTAAGTTGAGCGTTTGTTATGAAAAGTAATAACGAACAGTGCGCCAATTTCTTTGAATGGAGGCTGCGTCACGGTCAAATAGTTGCATTAGCATAGCCGCCCGCGCACTCACACCGACAATTAACGCGATTTAATTGGCATCATTTGAATAACCAGTCGTGGCCTGTTGCACTAATGCTGCCTGCTGTCCTTACCACCCTTCCAGAGGTTTATCCACGAACGGTACACACGCCGCGTGTTTCGCATGACCTTACAACATTTACTTTGTTACAATAATCTGCATTAATATTAAATAAACCTCGAAGACTGGTTGATGTTCACTAGTACATGAGTCCTTCTAAGACTTGATCAAACATCGTGAAACTTTTAAAATATCATAATTGTAGACGTTAATCAACGTGTGAACTATAAAGCGCGTATAGATAAGATGGACCTGAAGGCTTATTGAAAGAAACCTCAGACGAATAAAAGACGAACCCGACGCTTGTTATCTAGAAATGGTTGCAAAATGGCCCACTGGATGATCATACATATTTTTTTAGATGAACGAAAGAAACACTTGTAATATATGTATGTGTACAAGTAATAAACGACGCTTGTTTTAAAAGTGAATGCACAACCGGCCTTATCCCCTTTAGCACCTGTCAAATGCTCAGCTCAAATGAAATGTTGTAGTTGTCGAGGCAGGTCACAATAGGAAATAGCTACATTAAAATGATACTCTACAGTGAACAGATCGATGTGATTACCGATATGAGAGAGATATTCTATGTTTAAGTGATTTTTGTATGTTCCTCCGAATTCTAGAATACTTTAACTTACATGTGTATGCTACGAAAGCATTACTAATTATGAAGTGGTTTTACGATTGTCGAATTATGCAATGAACGTATTTACAGGACGGTAAATCAGGTCTTGCAGCCCAGTAGCAAGCGATGTAGCTGTGCGAAAACCGATGTAACTCTAAATAATTCAGCGATATGAAAGCAATAAAGCGGGGGACTATTCGATAATAAATCGTACGCAATCGCGGTCAGGTGCGACCGGGTGAATTCATAGTTTATGAAGATGGTGCTCGTAAAACATCTCCCAGCCTCCCTGCGGTGTCGTTCACTCAATTTTTGATTAGATCAATGCTGCATTTCCGTAATCGCGCTTTATCAAATCCAACCGAATAACTTGATTCAGACTTAACCCCAAATCAAACGACCTTAATGTGTCGATGATGTAGTATCGCATTATCTGTAATCTAGACTAAGTATTGTCTAAGTTGCATTACATAATTGTATATAATTATACCTGTTAATGAATAAATCGCTAATGAAACCGATGGGAAGCGCGTTCCGTGCTCGCGATAATCACTGCCTCTCGTGAATAACTCAGTCTAAGTAAAACGTGTCATTATCGTTAAGTATCGTTATTATTAAATTATGTCAATGTTTAAGGTGTTTTATTTACAAATTAATTCTGAGACTGAGCATGTTCTCTGTGTTGTATCTCCGCTTGACAAACAATCGAATGATCCTCGATTGAGGAGCTACGAAGTGCTACGGTCATTATAAGTAAATATTTGTTGTGTTGTAAATTACAAATTTAAGCTTTACGCGTATGTTTGTTTTTATATATATTATATTTTTTAACTGTTCACTTTTTGAATACTCCTTCAAAATATATAATGAAAAATCAATAAAAGTTGTCTATATATCGTTCGAAGATTGTGGATCTGAAAAGGTTATCTTGAGCTGATTACATTGGTCACAGATGGCCAGTTGCATAAATACAAGAGTTATCTCGGTGCCGGTGACCAGTGAACTGGCCACCGCGACTGGTTAAGTGGTCGTGTTTAGGAGTTGCGCAATGACACGACTAATATTAACTTTTACTGTACGCACTTATAGATTACGATTATCTCGTTTAAGCATTACGTTTACTTAGGGCTTTTGCTTTTTTATAAGCAGTGAAATTTATATGAGTAGATTACAAATGTTATGATTGTATATATAAGATATTAACAACATAACTTAAACCAATTACCAATATTGTAACGGAACAAAGCATTGTCCTTCACAATTATGACGCAACGAAAAAAATTATGTGTTTAGTGGCGTCTCCAATCTGTCAAGTCGACATCGTTATCATTATACCGCTAGTGACAAGTATAATGTGAGCTTGATTTATCGACACTATTTCTGTGCATCAAGTGTCACCCAAACACTTGATCGATTCCTTCTCCAGCCGCAAGCTTATCTCAACAAGTGGCCAAAAATGGGCCTAAAGCATTTGACGTAAAATCACTTGGACGTTTGATTGGCCAACGGCGTTCGGGCCTTTCGTGCAAGATGAGTAGGCAGTAAGCCTTGGTGTCTTTTAGCTTTTGAAATGTCAAAGACAAAAATTAAATAGTAAATTATGATGATGATACGATCACGTTTGAGAAATCTGAACGTCGTTAAATACCAAGTGCAGAGGTCGTAATATTACAGAGAAGAAAATACGTACAAATTAATAAAACATGATTATAGATTTTTCAAAGTAACACTTAAGAAAGGTCATCTCGGGTGCAGGCCGAGTGTTAGGGGACACTGAAGGCCGCGGAAAGCTCTCGCATCTAGTAAACGGAGCACTCCTACGCTTGTTTAATTCCTCCAACATTTCCAACATCTTATCTTTAATTTGGACTGGTTTAAGTTTTTTATTAGAATAGTTTCGCCTCGATACCGGTCCGGCTTCTAGCTGAAGGTTGTTTATAGATAACAGTAAAGTATATTTATTGGTCGCGCGGCTGCGACTGCGCAACGTAAGGTCGTTTGTCGCGCGGAGCCTCGGCCGGCGAGGCGACTCGAAATATCATAGTTTCGTGTTTCATAATGGCTCAAACACGTTTTTGTCGGCTACAGACGGCAGTGGAGTCGTTCCCTCGCAAAAAAGTTAGAGACCTGGGCGGTGCTTGCGACTAGCGACGTGCCGCGGCAGACGCAATGGCCGCGCTCGCTCGGCTGGAACGATCCGCTTCATTGTGCTCGCCGATAATATTTTACGCGAACAATTCCTTTTTCGGATCGGCCGTTTTTTACACCGCCATGAAATATGACTGGTTGCTTTAGCGGAGCGAAACTCGCTCGCAACTCTGTAACGGTTGAGTCCCTGAACAAAAAACTTTCAATTTACAACCGTGTCTTGCAATTATGTTTTCTACAAAGATATCGTAATGACACTGCCGTTTGGATCCTTTTGCAAATATCAAATAGTTTAAACGGTGATGGTGTGAGAGGCGACTCCACGGAGTCTCTGTGAACGTTTTAGTTTTCATTGAATGTTGTCCAAAACGCGGATGAGCGGCGTGATATACTGATATTAGTTTTTTAGTGGCCGTGCTCGTTAAGCGAATATAGCAAAAGTTCTACAACACTATCAATATTCAAATTTATTGAGACAATTTAGAACCGGTAACGTACATTTGTACATGTTTCACGAATTAAACGTGATTTATGTGCGACGGCATCTCGGCTTAAGACTACATCCTTAATGGGTCAGCGTTTAATGAGCTGATAACGATGCGTCTATTTTGATTCTAGTCAAGGCTTCGCGAATGTCTTGGACATTAGGCAATCCGAGTTTTGCTTCATAGTCTCCAGTTTCAGTTGCGTTAAAGACATTGATGACACAGATGGCGAAACATTATTAAAAACGATATTTATATATGTATATTTTAATGTGGATAATAATTATTATTATGCTTAATGTTTAATGTTATAATCCATCCAAAAAGAACAGGTCTGCGGCTAGACGGGTACGGTAAGCAATCACTGTGTACTGCCAAGGTGTACACACATATAAATAAATATTAAAATCTTTGCCTACATAACAAGTGTTGCGTTGCCAGCCTCTCTGCAAACCTTTAGTTTTTAATGAAAGGCACAATTACGATTTAACTATGAAATTGTATAAAACAATTATATTAACTGTAAATGTTTTTTAAAAAGCTTTCATCATAAAGATGACAGAACCGTATTTATCAGCACTTTACGTTCTTGATATCTTTGTTTTTAATCTTTTAAATGCCTTTCACCGTGTTCACTGATATGAACGAATAGACAAAATGTTCAAATTCGCCATATTATTGTAATTGCTCTCGCTAAACTCACGTTCACAATGTGAAATTAAATGATATCTGTTACCTACCTATTTATATGTTATTTTATTTTTATGAATTTCAAATCAATATTTCTGTTTATCATACATTATTGTGTATACACACATCTTTAACGAACTTTGCATCATAGTTGTTTTCAATAGAGTCTTATTTTTAAATCTATATCAACTATTTTTATTTCAAATGCCATAGAATCCACATGTACACACCTTTAGAAACTCGTTCTGATTCATCCTAATAATTACTATCTATGACCACTGTTATCGTAAGCCTTAATTTCATTGCTTTTTAGCTCATGAATATAATATTTAGCCTAAAATTATAAAAAAGTACAAACATGCTATTCAAATTTGTAGCGAAACCGTAAGCGTGTAAAAAAATATTTTCCACTTAAAAACTTAATAGAAATTTAACAAGGCAATATTTTTGTATGTACCTTGTTATAGTTGCAATAAATAATGAGGATAGTCGGAGTTAGTTTGAAAGACAAACGGGTTTATGTTTGAGTTCGTGCGGCGCGCGCGCACATTGTCAGCGGTCTCTCCCGTCGAGACGAAATTATGATCATTGATTTGTCATTCATTAATCTAAGACTATTTCTAAAGGAATTATATATTAAGTCATGGTATGGGACGTCAAATTCTTGTATAACACACACTTTCAGTAATATTTCTTATATGATTTTGATCGCACTTTTCGTTTTTTTTCTTTTTGCTATTATTATAAATATTTGGATATAAAGTAAGATTTGTTCAAAATACAGGTTAAAGTAAGTGTAATTCAACAATTTTTCCTCAACATCAGGTTTTTGTTGACGAGGTTCGTGTAAGGAAAAATCGTAGTACACGGCTAGGGATGTACCGACAGTCAGATGAGCAAAGACATGACGGGACGCCGTCAGCCGTCAGCTGTCAGCCGGACGCTCCGTAGAAGGCGACGCCAAATAGAGGAGAGCGCACGGTCGCGCACAGAATTACAATGCGTCGATACTGTAAGAAATCCATACGTGTTTTTGGTGAACGCACTATTTAAAGAACAAAGGCATTTCGATGAATCATGAAATGATGCCAGCGCTGGCGACGAGCAAAAGAAAACCTATATGGTATCATTGATGACAATGGAATGGAATTCCGCTGTTTTCCGCCAAGTATGTGTTGTAACTCAGCCCGCGGGAAAGCCGTGAGCAAACGTCGACCTAGAACCGAAATCCATTTAAAACCATCCGATGCCTATGGTTTAGACATTACAATAATAACCTCAATGGATGAACCAATAACTGTCGACGACGCTCGCCGATAGCTACAATCGTAAAAATACCGATGTTATGCGGAATACTGATCGGTATCTTCGTTAATAACAACTTCACCGTATGTATTATTAGCGTCCTCTTTATTACAACTATTAGCTTATAGTATTTAACATTAATACTAAAGATAAATTGACGTTTTTACTCTGCACATACAATAATATGACTCGCATACCGGCTCCATTGCAAAAGCACTATATATACGTACGCGTCATTTGCCGTCGGTATGTCTGAGCAATTCAATGAATTATATTAATATAGAAAAGGTGGTTTTTGATGAAATTCCAACAATTGCGGCATCAGCAACGCTCTCACGTCGCATATCACAGAAATACCAATACGAACAACTTAATGCCCACTTACCACCATCCGGTGAAGCCGCGAAAATATCGAAATAATAATTAATACAAAATATTTATAAGTAGTTGCGGCTAAGTGTGGATAGAGCTTCCTTGATAAACTTTTTTAGGAAAGTATGAATATGGTACAAATCCTTATTGAAATGTTATATTACCTTATTTAACTTTTTGGTATCAGACATAGCGACATTTTTGCTCTTGCATTGGTCATGCGCGCTGACTGCATTTGGAGATGTTTTTACAATAACATTAACGTCAGAGCAGTAAATAAGGCTAGCTTTATACTCTTATATGCTTAGTTCTACTTACTACATGTACCAACTCTCCAAGTACCTATGTGTATCTCTAGAAGTAACATTCGGACCATTAGTTGTATACAACCAGTGATACGCTCTTGCTAATACACTATGTATTTCGTATATACAAAGAAGTGTTCACATAAACAAGAAGACGTCACCCGGATGTCGTTCGTAGTTGGATATGTGCGGCTCGTCGTGCGTAGAAAGTGTCGCCCACACAACACCTTATACCTCACGACACGATTTATGCCTTCAAAAAAAGCATAATTCTACATGTATATTGAAATAAATCCAAAACATATTAACAGGCTGTATGCAACTTTGAATGTGCTAATCTATATTTAATTAAATAATGTTACAGCTTTTTAAAAATAATAAAAGAAAATTCTTGCCAGAGTTATTCTTTTCTTACATTTGCTGCAAACCAAATAAAAAAAGGTTAGTTACAAAAATCGTATGCGTCGTATTGCGTAAAGTGTCGCGTACCTGACCGCTGCAATGGGCGCTATATATTACCATCGTGAGACGTGGCCAATGCCATCGAATACCTAATTACATTCGGTTTCTAGACTAGAGAAAATTCGTGAGCCTCACTCTCTCTGCTCAAATGCCTCAACCGCGAGTCTCACTTTTCAGTTATGGCATTAACCGATTAGATTTAAATTATAACATATTTTAAATGCGTAATAAAATGCGAATTCTTAAATGATTGTAGTTTGGTATCCGAAATAAGCTATAAGAGCTTTAAGCAATAGATGTGACGTTTGGCGAGGATGGCACACTTCCAACTGTTTCCAGTGCGATGCCTCCTTGTTAGTGGATAAAAAGAAGGTGGGCTTTTAGAGGCGTGTTTTTACTGAACAACTACTTGTGTATTTGATTGATGTAGATATGTAGGCGTCGTTTTGGGCCGTCTGACAGAAATTGCATACGATTTCAAAGTCATTCTGTTCGTACTCTTAGAGATTTCTGAGAACCATTTGAAATTATTCATATCAAAATCACTTATATATGTAGAGTTTGTATAACAATTAGTGCGATGGTCAAGAAGCAGAGAAAGTAAGCCGTAAGTATGCCGAGTAAGTAATCGAGTCGAAATGAACTGAGAGATTCAGAAAAACGTTCAATGGATGCAATAACTCAAAACTTGGTGTATAGAGGAGTAGGTCCGCTGACGTTTTTGCCTGCGCTTGTCACCCGTCAAACAGTCGTCGGACTCATGATGGGCTGCCTTCGATGGACGCCTGCCAACCTCCTGTTATGTAACCAAACATCGTTTTTACGCTCCTGATTTCACGATTTTAATCTCTAACCGCTGTACAATAGGGTCGCAATTCATTAATATTCGGTCGGTCGTTAGGTTGTTTCAGGCGCGCCTCAATCGAGTGGTAGTGTTTTTTTGCCCTCGTCGACCTGGCGGGCTCAACGGAACTGCTTACCCATTGTATGGTAATACTTGGCCGGATTTTGTTTGGCTCAATTATATTATGAAGCTTAACCACCAAAGTCAAAAGTCACCCGAGTGTCTTTTGTTGGGCGAGGCACGGCGCGTGGAATGAACTCACTTCGCCGGTAATAAATATATAGATTATAGGGGCCAACAATTAGGACTTGACTTTCCCGTGCATTCATTCTATGAGGTCTTGGCTGAGAGTTGAGTGAGGTGCAGCAATCGGTATAAAGCACATCAAAGTTGAGCGCAGCCATAACGTGCGATGTTTATCGCCGGCCGACTTTACTTCCCTCACACAACACTGTTCCCACACAAGCCCTACTTTAAAAGTGTAGGTTGTACTCCAATCAACTGGGTTCTGTATCTAAGCTTTTTGTATTTAAAAAAGTTTATATGTAACTTTTACAAAATTCAATAGGTACATTTAATTGTTCGCGTATACAACCAAATGTCTGATTTATTATACACAAACTGAGCACAAAAAAGCTTCGTCAATACACTAACGAATCTCTAAAAACTATCGTCTACAACTTATTGCTTGTGATTGCGGTGGTCTTATTGAAAAATTTTTGAACATTTCCGATTGGACACGGATTAGGCCGCTTTATTTGGCTACTGTTAGATTGATTCTAACTTATTGGCCATTTGAAGCACGCACACACACAGCGCGATCATCGGACACCACTCCGTGCGCTACGGACCATATAAAGCGATATAAATGTGTCCATTTGAATATGATTTGCGTAAATATGTCACTTAAACTTCATATTACGTAGGATTTGATATGTCCATTACACGTTAAACTATGCTAATTGATTTATTATCGTCACGCGATTGATTAGTCTCTCATTTGAATATTATGTTTTTAGATTATTAAAATTAACCAATTTCGTAACATGTTTTTATTGTAAATTTTACTAGCTAGCGTGTGCAATCTTTTATTTGAACTGTAATCACTAGAAATAAATAATATATAATCCTACTAATCACAATTCACTTGTCTGTTACATTTCTCTTGAAATATTTTTGGTTTATAATATTATATATATACAACTACAATCAATTATTTTATCGCTTCGTTGAGTCGTATGAAAAGTGTTACGTTTTATTGGTAAACAAATAATATGATGCAGGTTGCGCTTTTATTTGCGGGTAATCAAATAAATTACAAACTAAACGTAGTGCACCTGTTTCCATTTAATTAGCAACTCTAAAACTAAATTACAAACATAATATAATTACTTAATCGTCGTTAGTTATTAAGCGAATAAAGACAAAACGTATGTATACACAAGCCTTTGACTATATTAATTATTATTAAAAAATATATTCAGTTTTTTATAATTAATTGGCATAGTATGTTTTTATTAGAATTGTTCCCGGCTTATATATGCTATACTACTGACAATCCTTCAATATTATTACAAATTTCGAAAGTATTCTTAGTAGTTTTGACATTTTAGAGCCGGCAACAAAGTGATCCAAAGTCCAGAATGGAAAAAATCTGAAACAATGGCTAGGCCCTTCGCAGTGACCCCACGATCAAATCGATTACAATTCAAATGAATTCAATTCACACGACAATGACCCAAGCAACGGTCACTGCGTTACTGTACAACTAACAAACAAGCAATAAATTTCACATCGTATGAGTAACCTGATCCGCATGAGCCAGTGACCGGTGGTCATCACCACACCTGCCCATTGCTCGGCGCACATCGATGAGCGGTCGAAAGGCTTAAGTGAAAAGTCAACTTGGTTCCGCAACTTTTTTTAAAATCCATAACAATATTGGCATTGCATTTTATTCGTTTTTCATTATTTATTTTAAAAGCCAGCTAGTTTGTTTATGTGTATGTATTATATTAGTAACTGAGGTTTTCATTTCTCCTTAGGAATATTTTATAAGTACGTTTTAGTACGGAACCCAAATTATTTCCGTTTGGCTATCGATAGCTGAGAAATGCATGCCCGATGTAAAAGTATGCATGAGTTTGAAATAGGATAGGCCGGCCGAGGTATAGGCCCGAATGATCGCTCAATTACACATGTTTTGTTCGGCGAGGAAGCGATAAATATTTGAGGCGAATGGCGACCTCCTCGCATCATTCGCCGGATACCTTTGCTTCTGCTCTACGTTATATGAATTATAAACAACATTTTCCTCTCGATGGTGTGTGAAAGCCGAAACGTTATCCTTATTTTCAAACAATTCGTTCAATATGAGCAGTCTGTGAATGTGTTGGGCCAATATTGACTGTACATTGACAAAGGCCATGTGCGGCCGCGGCAAGTCTCGCGTACGAACAAACAACACTAGCGCGCGATACAAACAGCGCCCGCGCTTTGAGCTGCCGGATCATGCCACGGATTAGAGAACGCATTGGAGAAGCGGAAAGCGAAAGAGACAAGAAGCAGGCACCATTCTCAAAATAATATTTCCAATCAAAGTTTATCAAAATACAATTCAATTCAATAGAAACAAGGAGTAGAGAATAACTGACGCTTGTGTGCAAAATTCGTCGTTACACAACTGGCCATGTTTATGATGTGGTTCAGATGTGGGTGAAAAACCATATTCGCTTGTGACGGGTCAAGTTGACAAAATATGTGTCGAAATTACCTCATCCATACTATCTAATGATTGAATCTTTCGGCAGCAAATGAGACAATGAATGTTTAATTAGGCTGTGTCCACATTTCCCGGAAGACTTGCCACCAGCTCCCACAGGCTATTTCACCGGCTTGTTGACTGTCAACTGTTACCCAGTGTCAACAGCATTTGTCTTCTGGGAGTAGCGTAATGGCACTCAATTGTCTGTAAAAATATCTATATTAAATGGTGATTTAACGGCTGGTTCTATACATAGTATGAAATGTTATACCTTGTACAATATATGTATGTTAAACGTGCTCGGTTGCTGATGTTGTGACAGCTCAGCACAAAAGCGTTTAGCGCTTCGGTCGGGAGGTTGTCGTTTTGGTGCGCAGGCGACGCTCGCAGACCTAATCTGATCCCTGCTTACATTCAATCATACAGAGATATTATTAGTGTGGACCTTTCTCCGAGCATTTTTTATTACCTCAAAAACAATCTTAACTATCTACGTTATTCAAATATATGACTTTTAATTATATTGTGGGTATACCTATAGTTTTTCACAAAATATTCTTATGTTATAGCTATGAACATATTTTATTATAAATGGAAACACATAACTATTGTGTATACAAGGAGCAATCCGTAAAATTAAAAAATATATTTTGAAAGGAGCATCCACGACATGCTGTCGCGATCGGAGATTAGTACATGAAATCGGATAAAAGTCAAGTAATAAGCTCGCGACGTTTGTCCGATAACGGAATATTTATACATCCAGTATCCGGTGAGACGCGTCGACATCGGCCACAGACACACATACACGAGACCATTTTAAAGGTACTCATTTTAACTGTGTATAAATACAGCAGAGGCAATTAAGTAAACTTCGTATATTAATCTGCTGATAGCATTAGAAAAGTCCGTTAAGAGATCTCTCATTCTATCCAAGCATAAACATGCCACCGTTAGATCCAATGATAAAATACCTGATCCAAATAATCACCAGAGGAATGCAAAAGAACCGTATCGATACCTATTGATATATTCGGAATTCGATTCCGTCTCGGAATGCGCACTCGAGTGGCTTTTACGTTTTCGAGTAATCGAGTAACCATTCAAATAAAAATTCTATCAACTGAGCAAAGTCATAAAGTCAATACAGGTCGAGTTTAGTTCAAACACTTCACAGTGCTTTTGGTGCTGCGGTGGCATTGCGAAACTCTCACTATTTAAACGTTTTATTCTTGGGTCTGTCAAATATTTTAATGATTTAACAAAATAATGTAGATTACGTTTATCAACAGGACTAATAACCAGGAAAACAACTTGTAAGATGCTTGGTTTTTGGACAAAAATGTCTCTCACTTGTTTGGATACGATTCGTCGTTGTCCAGATCAAGTATTCGAACTGTAGTTGATCAAGAATTCATTTTTATATAACCAGTATTATAAAACCGTGGTAGTTATGTTTACTTATATGTTCGGCTAGTAACTGCCTTGTGGCGCTGACTCCTGTCAAGTTGCCACTTCTTTATGCGATCATGCATGAACCCTTCCTTGTAGGTATATTATGTTTGTTGCGTTAGATTCATTTTTAATGTATTGAAGCGAGTGTTGGTGAACCGTTGATGTCGTTAGAGAAGATGGCCATCTGGATCAAGGTGACACAAACCAATAAAATATTTAAATAGTAAATGACATTCGTTTAGCCTTTAGATCTTATCTGAATGACTTTTTTGTTTTATATCATTTCATTAGTTGACAAGTGGCCGAAATTTATTCGATTGTTTTTGAATAGATTAAATAAATCATTCGGCTTTTGGGACGTGGATTTCTTCCGCATCTTAAATAAAGTCTAGATCTTGTTACGTCACGGAAAATATATCAATATAGTGGTGAGAGATCCCGTTAAACGTCGCACACACACAAACACACGTGTAATCAGCTAATAACGTGTACAATTATTTAGAAATCGACGCGAGACCGCGCATTAACGACACACGTTGCCAAATTAATTAATTAAGATGCGATAAGATATGTATATGACATTTTTGTTTTATTTTGTCTATCAGAGCTGTGTTCTCCGTGTTGTTAACATTAATAATTTTCATTAGGAGCCAATCTCGCGCAGTGTGAGACAGCGGAAGCCGGCCGTTATGTTGAAGGGTGGCTCAGTTGGTTTTGGCAGAGGTTAAAAGAAAGTAAACTCGCTGAGTGGGCAAACATTTTACAATACAATATTCAAATATGTACACCTTCTGTTGACACGTCGCGTGTGTATGCACTGTATATACGCGGACTGTGGGTGTGTGCGTGCCACTTGATCATCTCAGCGAATAAGCACTAATATTAGTTAAACACTACATCTAATGACAGTTGTTAAAAGTCATTTGAGTATTTGTATGGCAGTTAATACCTATGATTTATGTGATCAAATTATATGCCAGGCACCAAATCGGAGATTAACTCTTATTACGTAAAGGCTTGTAATAATTTTCAAATATTTAAGCATTTTATTACATTTTGTGTAACAAATAATCAAAGTCTCTTCATATCACTACTCAGTCAGTCTTCGAATGCAATATAAAAGCTTATATTAATAATATAAATATTGTGGGTAGATATTTTTGATAGTTGAGATTTATATTTGTCACAAATGGTTTTTTTAACCGCTAGCATAGTTGGCTATACGTTGCGTGCATATTATGCGACAGTTTATCCAAAGCGGTTCAAACATTGCTCATGAAAATCATGAATTGTGATGGCCTATATCTTATAACGTAGTGTGTGACATCGCTGGAAGCAGTTAGCCTTGAGTTACTGCTTAATGTTTGCTGACACTTGGACACGCTGCCGTAGACCAAATAAAAGTGTGGGGAAATATATTTATTACTTTGCCCCGGATTGGCCTCGTACATCTAACCTGCGTTTGGTTTCCTGAAACTGTGCCATAATTGTGATATTAGAGGTAATTCTTATAGTTAAAGGAAGTATAACCCCTAAACTTTTATTGAGTAGAAAGTATCTTTTAAGTGCGTAGTGGTCACCGAGCATACATCTCTGCGACCGTGACGGGCTCTTAATTGCCAAAGAAGCCAAGTGAAACGGGTATTTTTGTCAAACCACAATTGCTCTTACTATGAGGGACTTTTCCATAAGTGAATGTTAGTTCTTTGAAGCCTTGAAGCCTCGAGGTTCCTCAAGGAATAACAATTTCGTTTTGAATAGTTCAAACTTGAGCACCACCAAAAAGACCTGGCAGCCCTGATTTTTTGTTGCCCTGGGTTCTAAGTGGACAGCGTCGAAATGTTAAACCGACGTTAAATGATGTATCAATTTATCGTGTTGCAAGTGAGATGCCCGGAACCCACTTTTTCCCCTCACTTCCCATTTAAATCCTTATTTTACCTTTCTCTAAATAAATTCTCGTGTGTTGCATGTGATGCGCCTGGTAGTTTCCCTTGTCCCTTTAAAAATTGTTTTGTAGTATAGGATTGACTTAAAACTAAAACCACATGGACATGGAACATCTCTTCGCCTGTAAAAAAAATCTCCAAGTGACTTAACTTGAAATACCATGAAGAGGTCGCTTTGGGGTGAATGCCCTAGCTAGTGTGTGCCGCGTGTCTGCGCTTCTAGCGAGTTAATTACGATTTTCGCCTGTCACGCCCGCTGCCCTGCTTAATGTTCGGAGCTTTTTGTGTAAGATGTGCTTAATCTAATTTACCACTTCAATTAAATATATTTTTAATTGTTTCATTATTTTTTGAAACAAGCAAACGGAAGAGCTTTACTACCTACTGCGAGGTCAATAACGCGAAGTCTGTGTGCAATTGATAAAACGGAGTATTACTTTAAAATACTGTGCTGATCAACACTGCCTCTATATACCTCTCACTAAGATCAGACACATAAATATGATTGCATGCTAACCGAGTGATCTGCCTTCGTACGTCATCAATAGATATTTACTCGGCTGCGCGCCATAAAATATGTTATGAGCTCCTGTGCGTGGTAGCGTAAATTAATTTGGCCCGCGGCTGAATCATACTTCAGACAACACGTCCACGCGCCAAGGCCCTGATCTACAGATACCTACTAATAGGTTTTGCTTAGATACTGATAGTCTGGATTCACTGGCAGATATATTGCTGATCTGGTACATAGAAATAAATCCAGCGAATGGTTTATTCCAGTTATTACTAGTAGCGCAATATAGCTTTAGATAGTCAAGATCTATAAAACCCTAAATTAAGTTGAGTGAATTAGCAAGTGGCTTCACTACAAAACCTGTGTTACGAACGTACGCACGGGATAAAATGTAAATTTTTACGAGTTTAAAGTGGGCACTTTTACGACACATTAAATTGACGTAAAGTGGTAAATACAATGGTAAATAAATTAGTGTTTACTGCTTTTATGCTCACATCATTTATAAGTAATCACTTTATTGAAACATTTCGCAGCTTTTGAGTAACAACCGCCGACTGACGTCCTCGCGTAGAACTTTCTCGAACAAAAACTTAATTCCGTATCTTGATTGATGGAACGTTGAAAACACGAAATGTCTCGAGCCTCGTAACAGAGCCACCAGAATGGAACGCAATGTTTTCGGAACTTTTTTAACATCAGCTCTAATTAGACATGTGCTAGAGAGAAACCATATAAATCTGTGGCCAGTTACTCATTCGGAGTTAATAACCCGTCACAGCCGCTATAAACCCGCCGTCTCACCGTTTCGGAGGCTTTCGAACGCGAGATTCCCCATACAGCGTAAATCAGCGTTGGGTTACGTGGACGATGGCAACGTCTTGACTTTGAGAAATTAATTAGCGTAACGAGCTCTTTTAATGAGAGCTGAACGCGTTCGCTCCTATGGCCAGGCATTTTGAGTTGAATAACATATTAACACACTGTTGTCTTTAATTGTATTTGGCTCTGGGTCTGTTTGTATAAAATGATATACGTGGTATTTATCTGTTTTTAGTAATGTTTGTTTTAAATAGTGTAGGCATGTGTGTGTATGTCGGAGCGGCTTAACCGCGCCACTGGCTGCACCTGCCGCTAGTTGATCACACGTCCACACCGCTTACTCTCTAATGCTTCAGTTCATTGGATAAAACTATTACCTGACCTCCTTGCATGCACAATCTGCACATTTACTACAACCACTAGTTAAGCAATAAAAATGTATTTGGGACTTTGTATTTTTTGATTAACATGTTACAGCAACTTAATTATGATATTTCAAAAGACTCATAGTCAAAATGTAGTGAAATGATTGATAATAAATACGAACCACAAGTAAATTAATTAATTAGCAGCGTTTCAGTGAAATGTTTCTCGATATTTGTGCAAGAAAGTTGTCCATCAGCAAGAGTGTTTTCGCTTTCTCCAGCCTAGAGACACCCACATGGCATTCAAAGCAGCGCTTATTCGTCGCAGCAGACATTTTAATAGTCACATCATATTTGTAACACGTCTTGGCGATGTCGGTTTTTAAAATTTCAAATCGTAAATTAAGAAGTATTTTATTTTAGATTATTCTCTCGCTGCTGCATTAAAACTAATATTATTACCAATGTTGAATTAGCATACAATCAACAATATAAAATAATAAAAAATAACTAAAAATGAAGAGCCGCCCCTTGGTTTATTTAAACGCAGATGTAAGAACAAATACTCAGTAGTAAGATCATCGATAAGAACTGATTTGACCAATCACAACTTATAAATATTTAAGTTGTTCGGTTAATTTGCGCGAATTATTCGGTGCGCGGGCGCATTTGTCATTCAGACCACCGAAACAGAAAGAAAATAAAGTCATGGTAATTGATACTAATTGTTATAAATTACGGTGGTATTACACGCTCGCAACTCTCAACAAGCGCATAATAATATAATTTATTCTTCTCTCGCTAAATGTACAGATGAGAAACTGATAAAAAAAATCCAACATACTTGAAGACCTATTATGCAAATGTTATGTCTAGAGTGCCAGCGAGTCTACTCCTCCATATTTACATGGCAAACCAAAACTCCGGTTCAAAGTTGAGACGTGAAAGTGAACTAGAATAATGTTGTGTTTGAAAACAGACTTGGCTAAGCAATACTGATCTCCGAAACGTCTCATCTATTAACGAAATTAATAATCTATTAAAACAATCTAAATCAGGTTATTTTTCAAATCATGTTGATTTATTGGCTAATTCCTGAACGTGTCATGAATCAGCGATTGATAGTTGACATTGCTTTGTTCTTTGTGTTATTAATATATTTCAGTGTACTAAGCCTAAAAGTACATTGATAGGTATAGGTTTTGATAGCCTTAAGTTATATATATATATATGTATAAACTGAGCTAAGTTATAATTAACATATACCCTTCGTATTAATTATAGCGTATAATATAGTGTCCTTGTGATATATAATATGTGAGTGGTGTGACGACTGGCGTAAAGTCAACATTAATAATATGTAATTAGGTGGCCTGACAGTTTGTTTAATTATCGAAATTTTTCACAGTTTGTTCTATTTTATTTCCAATAATAACCACAGGCTAATAATCAACGGAGAGAATACGATGTCTAATTCAAAAAGATAAAAAAGTGAAACGAAACATGGCGATCTCAAAGGTTGAAATTAGCAAAACATGTTTTTATTGAATCAAAATGATTTAGTCGTTTTAAAAAATTAAATGCTAATTTCACTTAATAAAGATAAAAGTCATTAGCATTTAAGCCGTCATTCAAATTTCTCCAAAAGCTGCGCGCGCGCACGCGACCACGAGCATATTGTAATGTATGCAAATTATTGCAAGAGATCCGATTTTTTGCTCTTAATGCCGGGGCGTTACATTGAAAAAGTTAAATAATATTCATGACATGTTAATTTAATTTATAAGTGTTAAAGAGATGTAATTGAATGAGCGAGTTATTCGCGCTAATGCGGTGAGCTCTGTCTGTTTGTCCGCATCGCGCAAAGCTCGGCGCGTGCCGCGGACAGGTTTTGGGAGCCTATTTGCATGTTTGCTGGTCTAGTTATGAGGTAATGTGTGCTCATGCTAAATGAAAAGTAGGGCCTACCGCGGCATATAACTAAGGCCCGACTGCGTATGCATTACTACATATGTGGGCTTTACTATTTCAGTGTACGACGTAAAAAGAACCCGAAACATTCTCACTTAAAATACCGGATTGGAGCAGTGAAAGCTCGACAAAAATCCTAAGTGTATTATATTAATATTGTTTACAGAAAACAAGCTTTGCATATACAATTCGCCATTATTGAGATACAGCGAGGTGCGGAGACAAATCACTGTGCCTTTCAATTGAATTACAATCAAAGCAACTAACTATTTATTTACCAAATAACACATTGTATGAATACAACTCTATTTTTTAGTAAACTTACCCAATAGTATACACGTGTCTATTTAATAGAATAATCTCAAACATAAAAGTAATATTAGTTTCCAGAGCCGACGATGCTGCCTTTTAGTCATGTCCCTGGGTCCAGTAGCATCAATATGATAAATGGAAGTGGATCAATAATCGCTATAAATCGATCGTAATGTCGTTGAGTCCGCAGGCTGTATAGTGTATGCAAATGGGCGCACCCGCGTTACACGACTAATAGAACCACTTGTAGTAATTTCCACGAGCATTTTGTTTCATTCCCTTTTATTTATAACCGCTATCACATAATCCGTTATTTATGTTATCGATTTTATAGATTAGCTCCACGTTCTTTATAGTTTTAATTAAAATTATATTTGAATGTTTTTATAATTAAAACCAGCCCAGCACGATCGAGCAACGCGGAATAATCTTTGAGAATTCTGCTAACAGTATTGCATGAATGTATTTTTTTGTGAGAGCCAAACAATAACCCTATAAGTTGGAAATTCAACCAACGTAAACGAGCATTGGCATCGTCTATATATGGCGATAAAAAAATGTTGATATTGAAGAAAAACGAACTAATTACACAGCTTCATTTAAGCGTGATGACGTTTTTGCCGCGTTCCAGGCGGCTGAGCTGGGAAACTAAATGTTATAAATAATGCCCACCCTTGGTGATAAGCCTCTATTGTTAAGTGGTAATAAACCAGTGACGACGGCTCAATCCCTTTAAAAAAACGTTTAAAGATTGGCGGGCGACATTAGGTCCGCAACAGAAAGTACTGGTATACGATGTTGGAATCTTTGAACGCGAGCTTCCTGAAAATACGCCAGCGATTTAAAGTGCATAATTCTTATTTGCATATCTAAATGTCTCTAATTATTCACGATGATCGGTTCGACTTCATGGCTACTTTTTACGGAGAAACCTTGGCGACAGACCCTGAGGTACCAATGTCCAAAAACCAGTATTTGAAAACTGGTTGGTTTGTTAGAAAATATTATCTATTTACGACTTTTGGATATGATTCTATTAGAAACAATATTGAGGGATTCTTATAGCGCACGATAAATATATTAATTGTTATTTAAAAAATTAAAATGAAGTTTTTTGACTACAAGCAATGCTAGGGCCAAGTTACAAGTGACATATACCTAACGAAAACGTTAAAAAGCTCTAAATAAAGTTCCTATTATAAAGCAATCCGTTTAAGTTATTTGGGAAACAATATTATATTGATGAGGCGGAGCGAAACAGTACTACTTATAATATATGTATTGTGTTGCCCCTTCTTACGGCAAAATTTTTAAAAATTTTGTTTTTCACGTACGTTCGTAGAAATAACTAAATGATGATTGTCCGGTGTGAATAAACATATATTTTGTTTTGGGCTCTGTGTCAAGCCTACACATAACTTTTTAAAATAATCTACATACCTTGTTGCGTGTATATTTTCAATACCGATCGATAAGTATACATAGCTTAGTAGCGTTAATCCATTTATTTAGCATAAACAAAAAGTGGTTCGTATATGATATAAAAGCACGCCATCCGCTCATTGTTAAGTACATTTATATGTACTGTATAGTATTTACAATGATTTATGGCACAATGCATCAATGACTTGACGTCAACTGTTACAGAAATCATCGATAATGAGCTGAATTACCGATAATTCACGATAAATCCACTTTATATGTGTCGATGAACGAATCATTCCTCAAGCGTGAATGGTTTATGCGTTAGTGAAAATTGTCTTTTTCCATATTTATTGTGATGTATGAAGATGCAACATAGATAAAATATACAGATTTAGGACTGACCACAAAAACACGGGTTTAAAGCAAATTATAAGTGAGTCTGCGTAATCAGATGTATTTTGTCGATTTCTCATTTTTTGAACATAATGTATATGTACAAAAAACAATTGTATTTTGATTTAGTTTCTTTAATACACCAGCAATCATTTCCTTGGAATTTTTTAGTATAACTTATCTACTTGTTACGATTCATTAACAAATATCGTGTGAGGAAGTAAAGAACATATCCATTGGTGCGTTTAAAACGCCAGTTTAGTGAAATTTTATGAGAGAAGCTATATGCTATTTTAAATGTATATCATTTTTGCTTGTAATATTTTTTGTTTGTAAGTTATATATTAAAAACTTATTTGTTTTAATAGTTAAACATATCAAATATAATAAAAACACAACTTAAAAATCCCTTTACATCGAAAGGCCTTAGTTGATATCGCATTGGTAACTCTCATTAACACAAAAAAGTCAAAGTCAAAATATCTTTATTCATTAAGGTACATAGGACCCTTTTGAATCGTCTTAAATCTAAGTGATTCTACGCCTGTTCGAACGCGACCAAGCTGAGAAGAAGAACTATGTTGGACATCAACGCGCGAAAATCACAAAATTTATTAATTTAAGAAACTGCTCAAAAACGTACATAAAGTATCATGGTACTGGTTTTAAGTTACGTGGTCACATTATATACTAATATGTAGCTTTTTGTCTTTAACTCTTAAATTTATAAGTTATTAAGAACATGTCTATTAATCACTGTTTGCCAAAATAAATAAAAATGTATAGAGATAACCCTAAAAATATTATCTACCTGACTTATGTTGGAAAATAGTTAAATTAAAAAAAAATACATGGAATATCATTACATAGTACGCGGTGGAAGTAGTTTAACGAGTAGATACAACACGATTCCCACGTCACTTTTAAAAATAAGTTCATTATTACATTGTTTTTTATCAAGTTTTAAAGATAATTAGACGAACCGGTTCAATTTATTTATCAGGGGCTGGTTCGAATGAACATTAGTTTTAAAAATTAACTCAATAATTAACTAAAAGTTATACCAAAGGAAAATTACTCAGTTGAAGCTCTGTGGTCGAAAAATTCCATACACCACTTGAGACCTCATACTGTTTGTAATGTGATGACAGATCACTGTTTGATGACATGCAAAGACAATCTGAGCATTCTGTAAACGTGGTCGTTGGCGCCTGAGCTGATTTTGATTAAATAAATAATTAGCATTCACATATACTCACACCTTTAATTTATTTGAATCTCAAATGATGTCATTAGTAGTCTTTAAGGTAAATCCGTTTTACTAGAGATGGTCTACTAAGATTCCTAATAACAACGGTTTTAATAAACTTGCTACATGATTTAGATACTGTGTCACTTGTAACTTGTGCTCAGTGTCATTTTCTATGTACCTACATATAAATAAATTCATATTTTTTGGTATTAATTACTCGAAAGAGGCGAGAAGTTCTAATTAAGACATTATCCAATATTGTTGCATAACTTAACAAGGCCACAACAGTGTTTTTATTACGACATTGTTTGTAATAGTCTTGTTTTTGTTGCTGATTCCTACATAAACAAACGCCATTAAAACAATTTTATATAAGATTTTTGTGTTAAGCAAAAAGTTTTAAAACATTTGATCGAAACTTAGAGTAAAATATAAACACTAAAATATTGAGCGAATGTACAAAGCGGATCGTGAATGGTATCGCGTGCCGACGTTGGCTCAGTCCGACATTAGAGATGCAAATAATTGGCAAACAAACAGACGAAGGAGTGAAAAACGCTAAAATTACCGTAAGTGACGAGACGGGTGTAATCCCACTGATTTGAATTACAAATTGAACACCGACAGTTTTAGCGCGTAGCGAATAAATAATTTGATATTATGCAAAAGATGATAGCTGTGACCTTGACATAGACCCATAAATAAGAATATCTTAACCGCTCATACATATGGACGCTCGCACACTCAAATATGGTAAGTGCTTATGAATAAATTTTATTATTTAAAACTCGGAATGTTCATTACTAAAACAAATACGCGTAAGGTGTAGTAATACAGGCTGCTCTTTTGTTTGTGCCAACTTTTTTGAAGCTCGTACAATCAATAATCGAACAAAAATGCGATTGAATACGAGTTTTTTATGTGAGCGGTTAGATTGGAGCGTAATATTCAAGGTGAGCTGGCTGCGCCCACGCACGTCCCGCAGCTTGCGTCAACACTGGCCTATCTGGGATACTTGAAACAATACCTACATCGCACGGCGCACCACACGCCAGCTGACGCAATACTTACACCTATATAACGTCTTCATTTTATTACACGACGTGTCTATGGCGACACCTAAAACACTCTTCGTGTTTACCGCTACCTACATGTTAATTTACCTCCCTAATTATTATTAAAATATTTCTCAATGGCACATTCGAAGCACCCTGTGCGAGCCGAGGCGAATGGTGCAGCAACAATAAAAATAAGACAACAATCGGGTGTTGCCATTAAACAAATTCGTGAATATGTAATGCACCTCAATGCTCGATATTAATATTTATACAGTCGCACCGATTTGAATAGATGTCTGATATCGCTCGTTAGCGCGGTGCCTTTAGGCGTACCGACACGATGTTAGTCGGTTATTAGATTACCCCTAACGGCCTTTACTATTTACATAACCTTCAAAACCAGATACATTCCGTACTGTATCTGAGTAAAGAAAAAACTCACATTAGTAGTTACAAGAAATACATTTCAAATATTACTCTTAGAATGTCGTATCGGGAGATATGAAAGAAGAATGGGTGTGAACGGGACGATTCTATCTCAATCTAGCGCTCAACTTGTAAATATTACCTGCAATTACCTTATCTATTCACTTTTTGTATCTGTGGCTTATTTTTGATCAGCTGATTAATCTTTATCATTTGCTAAACTAGTGTTTATCCTAACGACACACATATCTTTATGATAAATACTTAATTCAAAATTAAACAAAAAGTTATTATATATTAGTAATATTTATATTCACAATATTAAATATTTTAAATTTAAAAAATTTTTAATTTTAAATTTAAATATTAAATATTTATAAATTTTACTAGAATATTCTGCGTAACCTACATACAGCCCTAGCAGTCTGGGTGTGTGGGTTATTCATTTTCTATAATTAGATACAAGCCTCTGCCACGCAGTAATAAATAAAATATTTATAGATAAAGTCAAAATAAAAAATGGGATATAAAATACTGTATAAAAACTGACAATTTTCAATTTTCTTGATGGACAAAAGTCAAGTTTTTTTTATTGCGTGTTATTAATTGTGGTCGTAAAAGTAAGAAACTTGAAAGATATTCGTTCGTTTGTTTTAAAACATCTCTCTTATGATAAGCACGTAGGTGTAACAAAAAGGCATGTATCAGGATGCAGCCTCGTCACTCGACGACGCGTGATGTCACGGGCTCCATTCTTCAATTATTTTATATACAACTCCACAAACCATTCATGGAGGTCGTAGGTTTTTTTGTTTCCTGTTACGCAACTTGGATGTTAAAATCCTTGCATATTTTCATTATATGAAAGTATCATATGAAACATACCCTCTTTTTTAACAATAAATATGAGTTTCTTTACAATGTATGTTCTTAATAATAAAATACACAGTTCGCTACTTATTATGCTATATAGCTATTGGAATGACCTAACAAATGGATTGAGAATATTTGGAATCAGATCATATACACTCATATATCAATATTGTAAGCCGAGCTCAATAGGATTGAATTCTTGATTAATCACGGTTGCCTGTAAATTTAACAAACTATAATTGCGCAGGCTTTGTTTTGTAATATGTTGTGGCGGAGAGCGTCAGAAAGGGAATGACATAAAACAGTTTGAGTGGGACAAAGGAAGTGAGTACGTGCGCCACAAAGCGCGGGACGATATTAGCCGCGACGGTGAAGGCATCCTTTCTTTGTGTGCTTTTTATAACGTTCCACTAGTGGAATATTAAATGTTATTACGATTTTTATAATAACGACATCGTCAGTGCAGCTTTTAACACGAATCAGCGTCGATCAGCGCTTTTAGCAGCTCAACTTTAACAATAACAGACGTAGTTATGCAATTCTATGTAATTGGCAATGTGTAGATGATTAATGGAAGCCGTGTCGCTTCTACCAGTTAATTTACTTATTAATGGCATCTCGGTAATAATTTAATGGGCCAATAAATCTTTCAACTGCAAATTGCGTCGAATACTGGCAACAATTAGACGGCCAATTTCTCAACATAGGTGGTTTTTATACAAGGTCACAATAATATTACAACTTGTTTAGAAACATCCTTTACTTGCGAATGTGTCTAAAATTTTTGTTAACAACGAACACAAAAATGCAAGTTTCTATTACAATAATAATAACATTCTTTTGGGAAGTATCTACTTATGAAATAAATATTTTTTACTTAAATAGAAATGAAGCTTCGGAACATTTACTATATGATTCATAAGAACGTTATTTGGTAATGAGAAACCTAACGTGTCGTGTTAGCAAATAAGGTTTCAATTGTGCTAAATTAAAGAAACAAACACAACAAATAACAGCTATATGTAATTAAGTAGGCATACATAACTTTTCTTTGGAGCATTGTTCCATGATCCCACGATGGTCGGTGAGGAACACGTAGCTCTTATCAGCTCTTATCTTAGATTTCGGACCTCGCTAGTGACCTTCCTCTGACCTCTGGTAGGAACAGGTGACTAATGACGTCACGTTGAGATGACGATAAATGACAACACGTAATATGAACGTATAGGATATTTGTAAATAGTCTTGCTGCTAAGAACAAAATAACTCTTTACATTTCTCATTAAAAAGAAATTGTATACGAACTATGTTGTTATATGAAGCGTCTCTTAATTATCAAGTACCAGGCTCGTATAAATTACAAAGAGGTGTATTTAATATTTATATGTTGTAATGAGCACTAATTAAACACAAACTAAAACAAGTTTTGAAGACAATGTAATGTGTTTTTATTTCTTCTTTATATATTAAGTTAATCAATAAGGAAGTCAATAAATAACAAGAATTAGGGAAATATACAGTAATTACAGAAACGTTATCTCGTGTATCACGCCTATTGTTATGTTATTCTCACCGGCGCAGACGCGTAGCAATGACCTCACAAAATCCACCGGCCTCAGGTGACGTACACGATACCTTCACCAATTCATACCAGGAGACGTTAGGAAGCATCTTTGGGTACGACCAAGTCAGCCAAGTCAACCCCCTTTTTATAGTGTCTTTGATTTTTAACGCGCCTACATTACCGTAATGTAAGACTTTTTCTATAAATCTGTGTGTACACGTGAGTACTTAAAAGGAAAACATTAGGCTGTATGAGTGCGGCCTCGCGGCAAGGCGCTTCCTGCCGCGCGTACGCTGCGACGCAACATGCGGGTCTTCCGTGATTACTATCCAAAACTTGCATTCACAATCAGATTTATGGCGTCGAAAATTTAAAAAACAATAAGTCAGTTTTGTAAGTCAAAATATGCAATTTTGTTAAGATGGTCTTAATAAATATCTATGTGTTACCTAAAACAAAAATTTCATACAAAGGTAGGAACATCCATCCCATAGAGGGATGACAGTAGCTAACTCTGTCGTCGTAATATATTTAACTTAGCGTTTGAATATAACTTATGTTTTACCTTTGAGTCACGTAATTAGCGTTACTCTTCGAAAATATAAATTGTTTAGCGCGTGTATTTATCGGATAAGACAAATACAATAAAAATAATATATTATCTGAACGAAGTTATCGCCGGAAGCGCGCGAAGGCCTTGCGCGGACCTGTTTTATTGTCTTTAATTAGTAATTTGTGGAAAAATCCAATTCGATAGGTTTAAGGGATCTAAGTCCCGTTTTGTACAGCTAGACTTAAATCAGTTGAGTGGTGGTTAAATAAAATGGTTTTAAATTACCGTCACAATGTTACTACCTTATAAAAATAATGGTAACAATTATCCCAAGCTTTTTGGCCAAATAAAGTATCGTCTCCATAAACTGCTGAAATAGTTACCTAAAATAGTTTTAGCGAAAGTCCCTTAAAAGATACATATTTATTACTTGGTTGAAATATCTTACCTATTTCGTAGCCAACGGTTCTCAGCGCTATTGTCTAGATAGCAGGAACTAATAGGACTCCAGTTTGGTAAAAGGGAGGTAAGCAAAGGATAAAACTGTCACATTCAAAGGATCGGGACCTATTGTAGTAGTTACCCTTCTGGCCATTGCCAACAATACTGGGATATACACTAAGCCTAGTCATTATGCCGATCGATCAAAATCGCCCACGACACGATATAACAACGACATCATTCTATATTATGAAAAGAGATGATAAATTCAATTTTGATGCTCTAATAAAGATATGGACACTAAGATATACATATTCGCTGAGCTACAAGAAAATACGACAAAGACTCATCTCAAATATTGAGTAAAAAGTATAAATGTACAACTTTTGTTTTTAGTTTTTTATAATAAGAAATTCCAACATTTTTGAAATCAATAAAAACGATCTAGACTCAACGACTGGTGCTTGTATATAACTTACGTACTTCTAAGGACATTGACATTTGCAGGTGTTTTTAAATATAAAATGACTTTCAAACATTAAATTCACGCAAAAGTATTACCTTATTTCAGAACGTTAGATAAAACTAAAATGTTGTTTCCTCCACCTGGCCTCGATCAAGCGACACGTCGCTTTGACGCGATCAAAGCGCATTAATCGTATGTAATGCATCCGTCTATTAAAAGCCATAAAGTAAATATGTCCATGCAGTCGCTTTAGTCTATTTGAAATTTAAAAAAAATCACCTTTTTAATAAGAGTTTCTAAAAACAGATGCGAATCTTATCCGGTTTCGATACTATGTGTCATGGAGCTGGCCAATCAGCACAATAAAAAATTGTGCGGAGATGCTGATAAGTCATAAAGCTAGTTAAGATAAGGTGATCAGGCTTGGCCGGTCTGATCAACGCAGGCAAGTAGGTCGCTGCGATGTTGCGAGACATCAGAAGGTCGCGATTTTGAAAGGACTAGACTAGTTTTAGCTATTTGTGTTATACAAACTGTCGTTAGGAAATTTTTCTTTACATAAAAGTGGGTACTTCATTAAACATTTGCCAATCTTAAGATGCAGCCTTATATTGTTTTCGTTGTACGAGTATTTTCCAAAAACACTTAACTTTAATTGAGTACAATTGTTGTATAGGAATACAATTTATTATTATATTGTGAAAATAGTTGTCATAACAAAACAAGATTTGAATCAGTGTCACAAGTCGTGGCATCAGTTCTAAAAATATAAGCGATGAGATATCGTTAGAGCCCGGAAGGCCGTAGAAGGCGCTGGCGTCGCCACACTGATCACTATCGCCCAGCTGATGACGCTGCTTATAATTTACCATATTGTATGACGAGGCATTCTTCACTATTGTCTGGTAGGCTTGGCATGGCCAATTCGACCTTAAATATTGTCACTGGCTAATAATAAAATAATTGTTTAATATCGTTACCATAACAACGCAGCTTTTAAGGTACCTTCAGGATGTGCTTTAATCGTATTTCCAAACAAATAAACGAATCTCATAAATGGCATAGGGTAATAGGACATGCATTAGCCAGATAGTCAAGAAGGCGGACGCGTTGTGAAATCCTTTAATTACAATGTAACATTTCATACTTATATGCCTGATAAACATTACAAGCGACTTATTTATTTGCCTAAAACATACGTAGCTTTCTCTGACTAAAAAGCACGTTACAACTAGAAAGTGGTCCCGACTTTCCCCGCGAACGGAGCAGGATCTGTTTATCTCGAAGTCTCAATAAGCTCAACCAGAAAATCCCTATAAGTTAGAGCTTGTAAAGACATTCGGCCGTATAACTTAGCATTAGGTAGAGTAGGACAGGTTTATTGTTATTTCTGTTTGTATCGGATCATAAACTGCGGCCGCGTGTCTGACTGTATTGGCACTTGATGCTGAATAGAATATAATAGCCATGTTGTAGTGCAAACGGCGAAATAGTATGTGGGCGTCGTCAACTAGTTTTAATTATTTTTACTAAGATACTGTCGTATACTGTTTTTTAGGGCCTTAGAACAGCCTTGGTCCTATGAAGCTTAAAAATTATTATTTAAAAAGATTTTATAGCTTCGCCGCCATTTTTTATCGAACGTATCAATTGCTGCCACAGAGTAAAATTATATAGACTACATTTTTCATTCCAACACTTTGTTTTATAATTGTTCCAAATTCAAAAAACGTAATAATTTCGGTTACTTGATCCGTAAGTTCTATACTTCGCGTGTTTCTTATTCGATTAAGTTGACAATATTTCTATATTAAGAAAGTATTATTATTTCAATGATATCCGATTGTACAAAAGAGAATATTATGAGTATTATAAATACTTAAACTGATAGAGCTCACGTTACAAATGTGTTTTAATCGCTTGCCTTTTAAAGTATAGACGATAAGAGACTGGTTTTGAAACCTAATACTTATCTATCGAAGCGCTATACAATATTGGCCATAACGGATAGGTGGATGGAAGCGAGATAGTTTATGATGTTGTTTGTTGGTTGCCTTGACAGTTGCTTGCTTACTGGCTGCTACGCTGGCGTACAGAGATCTATACAACTAGATGGCACAGATATTGTGGAGTCCAAAGACTAGTTTGTTGTGTAATCTAATTAATTCAAAATCTTCTTCTCGCGAATATCTTGATCAATTTTGAGCACGAGTCGCATATTTCAACAACGCTGAATCGAAACGAGTTCAATAATTTGTTTTTTTGATAGTTAAAGAATGTGCTATTAAACCCGTATTTTTTAAATAATAATCTATGTCAAATGGATACAGTTGAAATAATAAATGGCCGCGCCATCTAGTGATTGGATGGCAAGGGCTCAAACTGTTGCCACCAAAGTACACTGTGTTTATAAATTTAAACATACCTCCGTTGTTTCTATTTATACAAACTTTGTATGATTCCGATAGGACTTTTAGTTAATATCATTAATAAGACAAGTGTTGTCTTTATATCAATGTCGTCATGATTTCCTTTGTATTTTATTTCTGGCATACTGCAGCCATAAAGTCATGTTAGTATTCAGTTTGATCTTGCTGATTTCCTTGTAAGTCTGTGAATTTATTCATTAAATTATTTTCTTAGTTTAGAAAATAGTTAAGCTTACATAACCTCTTTTAATTTACTTAGAATACATGATTAGTTTGAGAGCTGTCTAGTTGAAAGGTGGTTTATTGTTATAGTTTATAAGTAAATAGGGAAATAAACCCTGGCTAAATAGTTCATCAAATGGTGATAAAGTATATAATATCGAATAAACAGTGTCCGGTCAATAAATAAAGTAGATATATCGCAATTTGTAGGCAGCAGCCATTCCACCATTCCGCCTGCCTCAGCGGCCGGTTAGCATTGAGGCTTCACTGGTGAAATATAGCCCGGGTACAGGCGAAAAGAAAACACAACGGCTCAGAAAAAGAAAGCACCTTTTATTTTTCTGACTTAATTTATAAACTTAAAAAAAAATATTGTTTTAGTTTTCCTAAAGCCTAAGCTTTTAATAAGACGATGGTGATCGAAGGTTGTGTGTCGATCTTTGTGACCAGTGAATTTGTATAGAGCCACCGCCAGGTGAAATGCCAAGCGCTGGATTACCTTCTCAAATGATAAAATTTGATTAATCTAAATATACAAAACAAATAAGGCGAGTGCACGCGACTGTACCGACTTGTCGTCCTTGCTAGGATAAAGCGCGGTTTAGCTAATCATTTCCTTTACCATTTCCATCTATTTGGGACACGATATCGATCTAACTCTAAGCTTAGATTAAAGTAATTACAAATAATAATGCGACCTACATCAAATAATATATTTGTTTACATGCCTTATTACATAAATTAAATGGTTGAAGTTCTTTTAAAGAAAACATTTAAAATATATTGTTTATCTATTAAAACATTTAACAACAATAGAATGTGCGTGTTTATGTATTTCTATAAAATGCACGACAAATTGGCTTGTAAAGTAGGAATGAAGCAAAATCTCAACACCTGTATCGAAAAGTGGAATTAGTATGATAATAGCCGTTAAGTATGCGCTCCGGCCGCGGGGCTGTATAATGACAGTGGACATACATTGCTGACTCACTTCTAATTTGTAACGCAGATATCTGCAAAAGCGAGTAATGTAAATGTATAATGGATAATTGCAGCGTGTTTGTTTTGTTGAGCAGTTGTATAATTGCTCGGTGATTGGTTCGTTTTTGCATCGTCAAGTTTTACGAATGATTGCTGTATAATCATGACGTGCGATGTGTACGCTATCACTTGTTAATGTTCGTTTGATTAAATAATTACAATAATTTGTACATTTAACGTGTATTTGTTTCTTTCTGTTTCTTATTATACTATGAAATTAATATCTAGCGTGAATAACTTGTATTGTTCTCAATTGAATGCCAACTGGGCTCTGTTGTTGGTCGGACCTATGTGACCAGTATAACACATAACTAATGGAAAAGTGAGCAAATACACGAGGTAAGAGCTGCCAAGTCTTTGTATGCGTCGGTCACGTGTCGTGTGACGTCAATGCATTGTCAGGACAGTGAGGTCGTTGGCTCGGCCATCGATGCTGATTGATGGCCGCGACGTGAGCACAGCCTTCCTTCTTGCCGACTCCTGCTCAATAACTCACACTTCCTTTCGGTTATTATAGGAGCGTCCAACCAAAGCAACAACTTTATTAGAAGCTGAAGATAGTCTTAAAGATTATGACTTTCAATTTTAAAATCGAGTTTGACGTTCGAGTTTATAAAATATTTGTGTGGTATTCAACAATACGTGTTGACAAAAAGCGAAATAACTCCGACATATATAAATATACTATTGAAAGCCAAGAATCGAGTTGCGTTGTACAGTTGCACGAATCGATTAGAAAAACTGTTCGATGAGTCGAGACGGGCAAGAATTGCTCTTTGTGCCTTATTTGGAAATGTTTGCAATAACGAAAGTGGCTCCATCACGCGACACGGCCTGTGGCCTTAGCAACTGATGCTGTTAACGATTTAATCCCAACCACTTCACGTAGTATGAACTGTATATCAAGTTAGAACATTGAAAAATACTATATTCAGACACATTTCACATTATTAAAGTTTTATTTTTATTTTTTTTAACTTACACGATATGTAGTTAAAGAGTTCGGCCAAATTAATGTAATCCCCATTTTGAAATTAAAAACAAGCTTTATATGGCTAAGTTGAAGATAACTATTCGAAACAATATAATTGCATGCATTTAAAGTCTGTAATTAGTGATAAGATATAATCACAATATTATTACAGCGGGTATACGATATATCTTGCACGCTTCGTGATCTTTCATATAAAAACTCGAGCGTCCGTCAGCTGTATGGGACTGCCTTTCGCCGAAGGTGGACCCTGACGTGTCGATCCTTATCGTTTTAACAAAATTGTATATTTCGTGCAAGTTACATTGCCGTATCATTAATACATAAGTTATATTCATTAATAACGTCACCCTTGGATTTGAAATAACATCATAAAGAAAAACCACAAATTATTAAAGCCATTTGAACGTCAGGTGTGTTAATTTAGCAAATTCCTTGCATAATTTCTGTCAACTATTGTCGAAGGAAATGTTCTACTTTTTGCGGATAAAGGTGTAAACGGTCAATGTTATTTTTATGACTATCCTGTTATAAATGTAGATCAGTTGATCTGAACTCGTGAACATAACTTACCATACTGCTGCATCGCACAAGTGTTGACATGTTATTTTGGTGTCATTACAGGAACAACCAAATTGCATACCTCGATGCATATTCATCACTTATTGTCTTTCAACAAACGACCACTCTATCATGAACCCGCACAGTTGTCACGGAGGGTTCACGTGACGAGTAAACTGGTGGGATTCGACAGGTCTGCTTATGATGGACACTGCTGCAAAGGCATCTTTGTAAAATGACAAGTGTTTCATAGAGTCGCCCTGACGATGAAGCCGCTCTCGGGGTTATTGCACTGCTTAGAGGCAGAACAAGACAACAATTCTCATTAAGTATATATTCATACTCCAAGCAATTGATGTTGTAAGAAATGACATACCATTAGATGGTATCGTCGCACCATATGTGGTGGGATTGATGGGAGCATCTGCTACATGTGGGGGAATGGGGGGGAGGGACAAAGGGCACAGTTTATCGAGTGCCGATAGCGACGGAAGCTCATTTACATTGCTAATATTACCTACAGTCATGCTAAAAATTACGCCACACGTGCGTTTCGACTCGTGGGTTCTGTATCGAAAACAGTTTTTGTTAAAGTTTTAAACATTTATGAAATACTATTATAGATACGTATCTATTTTATATTCCTTTACATAATATACGGAACTGCAAAGTATTTAACTCAAGTCGCTGTATAGACCCGTATTGTGGATCTTAGGGAAAATAAAATTCTTTCGTATTGTATTAGATTTTGATACATTTATTAATACGTTTCAAATTCGACATTGTGTCTAATTTTACGCAACCCTAAAAAAGAATCGGTTATCGGTGTCCCGGTGTTAACATTAACATATAAATAACAAGTGATTTGAACTATTGACAGAATGAAACCGCTCATATTTATGGCTCCGAATTAGCATACAGTGTCTGTTACATCGCAGCTGCACTTACACTGCAATTTCACACGAAAATTATTAAAAATTAAAAGTTCTAATGAATTTTATCAACAAAAATATAAAAATAGCATTACACAAGATTTCTAATATATTTTTCCGGCTTTACTTATTTTAATGTATGTTGTGTTTTGTTTTTTGTATACTTCGCACCCTTTGCACCAGTCGAATTGTATTTTAAGTGTTCTTTTATTGTGTGGGTTGACTGGAAGAGATCGCTTATTAGCGACAAGGCCGCCCGTTGCTCTTAAATGACTAACATCTATTAACGCCATTTACTTCTACTGTTGAAGTGCAATAAAGTGTAGATAAATAAATACATAAAAGAAATAAACTAAGAAATTAACGTTTATTTTTATTTGCATTGTGAAATAAATGTAAATTTAAGGAAAAAACTGTAATCACTGAAGATACTGTGTAGGTATATAACAATATAAAATCTTTGATAATTACAGCAAGAAGAATAACCCCTAATTGGCAAAAGTGATTTTCAATTAAATATAATACACAAGTATCACAGTTTCCCTTAACAATATAAATAATATAATTCTTTGATCTCAGATTATATTAGTATCAAATTTGCAAACTCGCGAGATCCGTGGTCTCAGCGTGACTTCCATATTTTACCGATCATAATGAAACAATGCCTCTTATTAAAGCTCATTGACACAGTTTCGTATAATAAATATGCAGCTGTACAGTAGACTAAAGTAGGTAATAAATCGAGAGGATATTATCCCAACACCTTTACCCATTGACATGCTAATTTTCAAACAAAACCAATAGAAATCGATCAATTCAATAAATACATTTAAATAATTCGCCAATTAATCACTAATTCCTGTGATCGAGCTCCAACTGTAATGATTTATTTTTGAAAACCTTATTTTTTTAACTGAAGCCTGTATTAAAACATTATCGCAACATCTGCTGCAATTGATTATTGATGCTACCTAATAGTGACTACTCTGAACGATGGCCCAAAGAAAACATAAAATTATAATAAATATTAGAACAACGATTATAGATTTGTGTATAATAAATTCAAATAATACGAAGGCCACCGGAGGAGCCGTTAACAATTAACAGTGTTATCAGATTGGAAAACTAATGGCGGAATTAACTAATACAGTAAAAATAGTTTGAGAGTGGCAGCGACCCGGCTTCCGTGTACAAATTGCTAATCAAACAGAAAATTATACAGCGACTACCGTTTATCATAAAAAAAACACATTTAAAATCGAGAACAATAAATTGGCTAAATAATAGTTATCGAAAAATACAGTTCAAACATTATTGTCATCCGGGAAACATAAATGTATTTCGAAGGAAGACAATAGGACGAAGACAATGGTGGCGCAAAAAGGGACCGACGATTTTTTTAATAAAAAATTCGTTGTTTTTTGCAAAAGGTCCAACAATCAGTGCGCTCTGAACTTTTTTAGATTTGTTTATTTTGTCGGTTGAGCTATGTGTTTTTATATTTAGGGGCAAATCGGTGATGTCGTAAAGATTGAGGAAATATTATGGAAAAAGTTTGGGCCCCGTTATTTTCGGGGAACTCGACGAGGATCGGCCCTAATCAGATCGATGGCATTTTTTTAAACTTATAATTGAAATAAAACTATATAATCGTATCCTGTAACGATATAATCCCAAAGTCAAGTAACGGCTTCAGAGGTGGCGTCGGGAACCCGTCGAGGAAGTAATTACATATTCTAATACTAATCCCGACATACGTCAGTACAATGAAGCCACCGAACATCGTAACGGTAACTCTTTCTTCTTGCATGAGAAAAAAATTAACCGCATTCTTAAGACCCTTCGAAAAAATTGCATACTTACCTATAATCCAGAAAAACAGAACTGAACCGTTAAACAAAAACATCCCTTAACACGTGTATGTTAAAGAACTATTTTGGAACAAACAATCCGCCGTGTTTAAAACAAAATTTATGCGCGCATTTGCATAATGTGCATAGCCCCTATATTTTATTGAATAAAAAAATAGGATGGGTAAAACTTTTTTGCATATTCCTACAAAGGAAACGGGTTAAACTATTCAGGAAGTAAACCGCCGTGGATTTGAGTTCGCGGGCTCGAAATCAAAGTTCAACCTTTAATTGTAAACCTTAGGCGCGGAGATGAAAAGGGCAAAGTTGCGAAGCGTCACCATTCGCATTACACCCTTTGTGCGCCGGCATCCCCGGGCGTTGCACAATAGTCCAAAATGTACCTGACTGTAATTTATGCGAGAATATTAAGAGAAATCAACCTGCCCCTTTTTGAATATTAAGTGCAACCTAACCCCTGACATTATTGAATAGGGTTAAGATACTATTTGAATAGAATAATATAAAAAAATGCAAATAAGCTGTCCCCGCATAGGTGCACCGTGCGATCGCAGGTAGCCCGGCGAAGGCAGCGAACCCATGTCTATTGAATTCGCGAAGGAACCGCGACTGTTATTGCGCACTTGTCGCTTCGCTCCTATAATTTGGGAGAACGGTTCTTTCTTATGCAGAGTCGGGGTCGCACAGATAGTACCTTTTTTAATAGCGCTTTTTTTCTTAGGGTGCGTATGCAAAGATTTATTGTTCGATATCGGGATGTGCGTGAGAATATGAGATAATCGAATTTGCCTATACTCATCCACCCCAAGCAACCCTTTCGATTGAATGGAATCATGGGAAAGATGTGAATATTCAAACAAGGTGTCATCTCTGTGAATATCGATTGCCGTTGCTTCTTTTATATGAGCATGGGAATTGATACGGTGAAAAGGAAGAGTTCGAACCTTTTTTGCATAATCTATCGCCTAAGATTCTCATTGTTCGCCGATAACGGTATATTTCCTAAAGGGTTAAGAAATGTCGTTAAAAAAGTCTAAACCGTTACACTTTTTACCGGCTACTGTCCTTTTAGAGTCGCGCTATTTTTTTGTTCTGACCGTAACTGTTTTGTGCGTACATTTAGGTTGTATTTTTAATACTTATAAAAAATACAATCATTCCGAGCATGTGTAATTAATATAAAGCGATTTAGAAAAGGCAAGTTTTTTCTTAATGTATTATAAAAGGATGAGGTGTATTGTTTTTGTTGTTTGCTCTAGTTTTTGCGGGTCGGGTTGTTCCAAACAAATATTGCGATAGAGGTAAATGTTTTGGACATTATGACGGAGAACACAAAAGGTTTACATTAAACCCGGCCATAAAAATATTTCCTACGAGATGTACTGTGGTTACAATATGGAGCATTTTGTTTTTATCTCTTCTCATTTTTTTTGGTTCATTTTCAAACAATTTTAATACCTTTTAGTGTAACTAAAATATTCCACTTTAAGTGTTTTATTATTTAGTTAACGTGTGTTAATAAAGATAATTTTCTTTGATTAATAAATTATGTATCTTTTAATGAAAGAATAAATTTGGCTAATCTTTCATTGTCATAAGTTTGTTTGTTTAAATTAATCATAATGTTATGGGTAAATACCCCATTCAACTGCTTCGAGTTGTAAATTCATTACATTTTATTTTACATACATTAGCATCACTAATATCGACTTCTGTAATACAATTTTAATAATAATCGTGCGCGTGCGCGAGATTTTTGAATGAACAATTAATTGTGTGAATGAAGATATAATATATTAATGATAAGCATGAACGCGAGTGTTTTGCTTACGATCATAATAATTGAAAAGAAAACTTCATTGTTCCGATTGCAAATGTGGAAATAAAAATAAAAAAGGCTCGTATTTCGAAGGAATCTTTGACCAAAATGATAATGTATGCATATAATGAAATATATTTACAAAATGCTACAATTTACATACGGTATTTATCTTTCATATAAGAATGAAAAGTAACTCCGTCGTGTGTCTGAAAGACATAATAAAACTTTTAAAAAAATGTCTTCAACTTTAAGGATAGTAATTCTTAAATAACTATTACGGTTACAATGTGTTCTGCTGTTTTTGTCTTGTTAAAGTCACCAAGAGCCTGCTCTAATTTTTTGCTTTTACCGTAAAGAAATCGTCAGCAAACAGTTAAATGTGATCCGCGTTTTTTTTCCACAATAAAAAAAACCAGTCACAGGGATGCCACTAAAGGGTTAAATAATGCAAATTGGCTCATAAACAAAACGTACCAGTGGCCCTCCGGTGCACTTTTACCGCACTTTTCGGTACACTCTTTAATTTGTCTTCAATTGTGACGCTCTGTCAACATCTCACCATTCTTTGTGATTTCTTTATAAATTGCAGTTTCTTTGGAAAGTTTCATGTTATATTATTTGTTGTTTTAAACTATTAAGAAAACTGTAGACCTCATGACTTTTTAATAATTGTACTTTTTAAAAATAATTGTTATTTTTTTTCTATTAAATAGAAGAGTATAGAGATTGCATTTTCTCTATATTGTCAATATAGGAGAAACGGAAATAATTTTCTGAACAAAAATATAAAAGGAAAGGCATTCAAAAGGATTGTTGTTAAATGCTTTGAGTTGGTTATAATTTCACCTTAATTGTTTTAACCTTTCCAAAGCATCGGAGCTTCCATAATGGTATTAATAATAGACGTAACTAACTAGCGAGAAATATGTGATACGCGCTAAAATATAACATTTAACTTTTTCTGAAAAATAAGCATTCTTCGCTTTCAACAAAAACAAATAAAAAATATTATTAGTTAGTTTAATTAAATAGATAAAACATAATTGTAAAAAACATACTTTTACAAAAAAAAACTCAAAACTAAGTTCAAATAATAACATATCTTGTGAAATGTGAAGCGAACAAAAACAGTTATCCTGTTGTTTGAAATATCATAATACGACAATGGAGACTGGCAACACCTTTTAAAAGGAAATGTCATATTGGTAATGGACAATAATATCGATGAAATATTATTTTTATGCCAATTTAAACTTAGATAAGGAAGTATAATATAAATGTATATCTTTAAGCAATCGTTAATGTGTTGAGCGGTTGCATTTAGCTTTCAACAAAACTGGACTGCACCACGCAAGGCACTAGTGATGTTCCATTCATATTTACTACATCCGCTTCATGATTTTTACATAAACAAGCCTTATATTACAACACTTAAGAATCTAAGTAAATGTATCAATGAACGCAACAGAATTAATTTTCATGAACTTGACTGAAGAGTAAGATTTTTTTTTAGAAATATTGTTTGATGGGGCTCACATCACTAAAGCGGTAGGTAATCACAGATGGGATAATTTCGATCCATATCCAATAAAGCTGTGTATTAAGTGAGCAGCGGCGCGCCGCGGACGGAGGCACATAACATATCTACTTTATATCGCGCAGACGTCAAAATTTAATTGAATCTCTTGTTAAAAATAACGAGAGCCAGCGTTATCTTTCGAGCGGAGTGTGATTACACTATAATTGCGCTAGTTGAAAGGTTTTTCTGTTCTCGGGCTTTTTTACAGCGGCTCGACGTGTTTATTACATTCTTGTGGTGTTTTTTTTTTTAATTTTACATTAGTAATTATTTCTTAATTGCTGATTTAACTAACAAAAACGTCGTATTAGATATAGAAGCCAATTAGAAAAATGCAATTGTCAAACTCAAGCTCAAAATATCTTAATTCAATTATGTCTTTTAAAACACAATTTTGAACGTCAATTTTTGAACACTTAAACCGGTTCGGAAATTATCTCCTAGGAAGAACCGGCAAGAAACTCAATAGCTGCTCTATTAAAATAAACAATTAATACAAAATTATGTTGCTTACATGACTCAAATAACCAAAGCATTGTAAGGTTAAGTATTAAATTGTCCCGATGCTGAGCTAATTGCCGACACATTAAAGAGATCTTTGTCCATCAAATATTCGTTTACGGTATACCGTAGGAGGACTATAGTATATTATGCCTTTTCAACCAGAGCACTCGATTGTTAACCTCTTGACTCATATCTCCATATCTTTGTGTGTAGTAAGTAATGTCACCCAGTTGCCCATATAGAAAAATAATCAATAATTCAGACGCAGCAAACGACCGTCCCATTAGAGGGTTATTTCTTTTTAACATCGGATTAAAAAAGCAAATTATAATAAGCTTTTATGTAAACCTGTTAAATATAATTATGTATCTGGTTACGTAGAGGTAAAGAAAACAGTGAAGCAGTTTCTGAATTTATGAATAACAATGCGACCCTGACCTACACCACGTAAGGGAAATTGGAAATAGCATTTTCTCTCTCCTTCCTACAAACGTCATGAGATTCTTTCTATATTGTAACTACTTTGCTTTTATAATTATAAAATATCATTCTCTTCAATACAAACGAAGTATATAAGAAATTTAATGCCAAATTACAGATACATTTCAAACTTAAAAATCCATCGAAAACTTTTTCCACTTAAAAATAATTTCTTATAAGAGCCTTAACTCAGCATGTCCAAAACAAATCAGTAATAATATAGTATTAAACATTTTGTTGGCTGAATAAATAGCGTCCGGGTGAGTTATGGGCTCTTCGACGGTGAACTGACCGTCTACTGCGAATTGTATTTTTAAATTTACTATTTTCTTGTATAACTTATCATTTGCTATGGATAACTCAGATTACATTTAGCAAGTGTTAAAAAAGTATAGAATAAACTAAAGCACAAGGCCGTGCCAACTTTTGTGGAATGGTAATCACTAATTAGCAACGGGCCGAGACAAAATTGTAGCAATCATGCGAAAAAAATGCGATATGACCGCGAGCGGATCGCGATCGATACGTATAATCGATACTTATAAATCGAGTCTGTTATGAGACGATAAAATCGACTCGAACCGCCGGCGGCTACCGGGCGTCGGGCCGCGTCGGGCTAAGCGACGATTACTCCGCACTCTTCTTATTTCCTTACTGATGCAAGATTATCGATAAAATAATTAAATGGTTAGTCTCGAAATCGATTCCCGCGTGTTGTTATCGAGCTGGGCTTATTTGTTCCCTTTTCGGGTCCAGCTTTAATATTATACTTGATTCATCAAACGCAACGCAGTGGCGTTCTCTTATTTTTCATTGTCTACTATCTATGGGCGACCTGTTGTGCTTTGAACTGTTTGTTAAAATGCATAATAGTAATTATTTATTACTAGATATTTGTAAGTCTTGTAACTTTCTATTGTATAGTCTTTACAAGAAAAAACTTAATTTATCTGGTTTTATTAATGCATAAAAGATATTTGATGAAATGTATATTTTCTATGTGTATAAAAGTTTTGTGGTTAAGGTAAAAATGTGTTATAACGCACATTGAAGCTTATAAGCATACGTGTTCCCAATTCAAAGGGCATTGTGCCTTAAGGAAATATGTTAAATGGTTGACACATTTAATTCGGCAGGTCATGCGCCTGCGCCGGCGTGGACGTCTTAATTGTGCCGCGATAGCCACGACCGTGATTTATAAGCTTCCCTCGTAATACACCTTTGTCGGCTTATCTGCCGGCTTAGACGGCTTCCGCTCATTCCTTTTATTCCTTTTAAAGAACCCTTTGGACCTTTCAATGCTTAAAAATAACATTTATTTGTCAATATAGTGAAATTTCAATGTAGACTAAACTTCTTCTTAAAACTATAGCAAATTGGAAATACTCAGTTTTTGAACTAAAGTTGACGATTATTTCCAGTTAGAAATATTCCATTGTTAGGTGGAAAGTTGAACGTATGCGGTATGTGTAATTATTCACAGGGTTATTTGACAAGTGCTAGACAATGTTTACTTTTAAAATAAACTATCAAATTATAAGAACCGAACAGACAAAAGCATCTTATTAACTTTTGAAATAGTATTTCATTCAAATAAGAAAATTGTTTTTAACAATTATTAAGTTGTTAAACGGTTAGTTAAATAGAATTTGTTTTCTAAAAATGGGAAAGTCAATAATTGTTACATTACAAAAACAAGTATATTTAATAATAATCAAGTGGCGTGCCGTCGAAAAAAGGTATATGAAGCGAGACGAGTGATGAATTGACATGTACCCGGCCCATTAAGCGGAGATAAGGAGGCATTTAACTCAATCCACTGCTGCGGCCGCCACCAGGTTAAACAGGGTGTTCTGTCAGGTGCCAAATTCCACTTGCCAACCAATTGGAAATTTCATTTCCTGTAGCTTAAAAATATTGATGATTTATATCGACATCATTTATATTTCTAGAATATAATCAAAAAGTTCTTAATAAAAAGCATCTTGTTTCGTAAGCTTTATAGTACAGAAACAAACGAATGAAATCCAATTGGAAAGTGAATATGTTGTAGATACACCCCGTATACGAGAGCTGATAACTGCTTAGAGCGCGTTCGGTAGCTCACTAATGAAAGCCGCTACTGATACTCACCCACTACTCTCGGATTAGCTTCTTTTGAACTTCCTCATTACGCTACTTACCTCCTTGTTTAATGGACACGTTTCAACTTCTATATAACGTATATTCGATATATATTAGGAATATTATTATTTCCAACATATTATTGTACAAATTGTCATGGCTTCAATGGACACTCCATAAATAATACACTCATATAATGTAAATTTAAATCGAATTGAATGTGAAAAGTTGATATAGAAGTTAGTAACAAAAAAGCTAACAAATGAGAATTTACAAAATCATATTCTCATAGAAATATGAGAAATCTAGTTTGTTGGTATTTGGTGTCTCCCTCCAGGTCTGCTCGGTGCCAATATAAAAATCAGTAAATGTATGCACGCGAGGGCGAGAGCCTAATGAACAAGTTAATTAACGACGTTATCTGCAGATAAGGAGATAGCACGCACTCGGCCCACGCCAGGCACTGCCCGGGAACAGATTGGGCCAATTAGGGACCACGACCAGGCAAAGTTCACAGCATCTTGCCCTTGCAAAATAACAGTCCTAAATGCTAGTATAAAACTATCATTCAATATTATACAAAATGTACCAAGTATTTGATAGCGAAGCAAAATATCTTGTGCCTGGTTCTATTCATCTAAATGAATAGTAAAAACTGTATAGTAGCCAATAAGAAACAAGTCAAAATATGAATTATGGCTAGAATTTAGTACCTAGACTATATTTAGGTCGGTCCGTGGTTCAAGACCTGAGACAGAGATGAAGCGTCAATTGCGACAATAAACGAATGAGTCGGCTCCTTCGCGATAAGCGGTTTCGTTTTGTTCTTGTTCGGCTGATACCGCCAACACGGCATACATTAAGCTACCGAATTCGGCTCCACGTTCGGATAAACGACTCTTATTTATATGCATATTGATAAAACTAAATTAGGACCTTTTAAGTAATGAACACTTTAAAAACGTTTATTCGTATATTGCTTTTTAATAATGCATATTTTAACGTTTTGAACTGTTATCGTAGTTACGATCCACTTCCAGCTAGTTTGGAATTCAACAGTATTATTCGATGTCCATCAGTTAACAATTTTCTTTAAGAAAATTTTCACCACCGATAATTTAAAGTAAATAATTAAGTTCGATAACAAGATCACATTTAAATGGCTTGTAACAGACGTACATATAAATACTTATTAATTTTAAAATTGCCTTGTAATGAGTCATTGCGAATGTATTGAAAAAATAACTAATAACTACTTGTTATTTGTCAATGTACAACTGCCTTAAATAACATCCTTTTTACCGGCATTTAAAATGATAGGTTATCATAATGTGACCTATTTTGAAGGCCTGTTAAAAATGGCAAAAAAACTTTAATTAATAAAAACATTTAATTGATCAATTTAAAAAAATAATTCTAAACAGCCAGAATGTACTGGGCGTGTTCTGCCAATGATTTACGGCGTCAATTACCGAGTAAAGTGCGGTATTTCTACAGAGCGGTCACTTTGCTTTTGTGGTTATTGATATTATTAATATCACTTTTGCAAGTATGTCTTGTATCCCATAGATATAGCCCGTTTCTAATCGTTATTCTAATATAATATAGTATTATTAAAATCAATACTAGAAAACTTAAGTGTCGAATACTATCTTCGTTATGTATGTTGACATGACTAGGTTCAAAGCATGTTAACACAAAATTTACAGGTTATTAAATATCTGTTAGTCTCTAAGTCGTATTTAATGTGATACAATAGATATTGGTTTATGTGAGATGCAGAAGCAATCGTGGATTTGAATCGCGGCGAGTCGGGAGCCGGGTCACGAGCTTGATAGAGTCGTCTCTGCTGTAATTAGCTTTATCTTATGGCAGTGGTCATGAGAGCAAAAAGATAAAGAGGTTTAAAATATCGTCTGTTATCTAATAAATGATCTAACAATATTGTATTCTGTAATACATTTCTGTAATATTACATGTTGAAAAAGATATATTACCTTATAAGGCTACTCTAATTAAAATCTACAAGGAAACACACAATTAATTGTACAGCTTTACGATTGTAACACATCGACAGGCGCCGATCAAAATATATTATATTAATGACACATGGTCTGTGATTTCTTTTAATTTCCTTGTCGACTTGAAAATCAAGTACACATTTAGTAAGCAATAAAAACCAATAAGATTGTATATTGTGACAAAGACTTTACTTAGTCCATACAAAATGCAGATATTTTGCACATATAAACAGCGCATACGTCAACACGAATATAGCACACAAAGCCTTCTTAATGAAAGCAAACAGTTGTAGTACATAGTGTGCTGGAATATTTTACACAGTAGCAGTGATCCTGCGCCGGCGCATTGGGTAGCTGATTCAATAAGTACACACGAACAAAACACGCTGTTACTGCGAACCGGTCTTGAGCACGACTCAAAATATATTTATTCGATGGCTAATGTGTGTACAATTCGTAAACCTTTTAATTTGAAACGGAAATGACTGTTTTGTAATATTCAAAAAATAGGCTCTATTAGTTATCTGTAATTGTAAGCTACTACTGAAACACTCTGCATGAAATAAACGTGCTTATATTTAGACAATGAATCAAAATACCCTTTAGCATATTTGAAATCTCAATTTTATTGCGGCTTACAAAAAAAAGATTCATTCAGATATTAGTCGAGGAGAAATCATACGCACACAAGCGTAAGCGGCTAATAGGATATTAGTTTTAAAGGCAAGATAATAACATTCCAATCGGATCCCGTTTTAACAAGTTAACCCAAGGTCATACATTCCGAGACACTTATACGAAACAAGAGAAACGCATTTGAGCCGCCCGGTAGCGCTGTTACAGATAGCGGGTTCGGTTCCCGTGTTGTCTTATCTCCTAGATAAACTAGATAAGCAGGTGACTGTGGGAGGAAATCTACGCCTATTTATGTTCCAGTTATAACGACAAAAATATACGGAATTTAACATGTAGAAATTAAGCTTCCATCATAGATTAGATAATTTTTTTAAATCCAAAAAACTCTATCTCTATGATCATAGTTTACTCCTAGACACGGTCGAAGTACCAGGGGCGAAGAAGGCGCAAAGAGCTGTTATCAATAGTGTCGATGGAAAAACTCAGTACCGAGTACTTACTGCACGATCTTAATGAGAGTGGACAAACTGGATGGCCAAGGGCTCGTGGGTTCGATTTGTGTGGATGTGACTTTAATAAATATTATATTTTATATTCATTTTTTTCTTGTACCCAGTAACTCGTGTCAGTGATTGTGAAAAATTATTAGATTTTTAATCAAAAATATAATTTTAGTTTGTTTTTTATATTATATAAAAATAAAACGCAAAACAATTTGTATAGAACTATCTAGTAACACAACAATTTTTTAAAAATATAAAACCCATATAAATGTGACAAAATAATAATTAAAATTTGTCAATATGTAACTATCCATAGTATTTGTGGCGAGCATCATATCACGCGCCCTAAAAGGCGGTAGTTTCATTAGTCCGACCAGTCGCCACTGCCCACTGCCGCGATCCCATGTCAGCCTAGTAGTTTCTTAACCTTGACTATGTATTTATAATATGTATGTATGTATAACAAATAACTACGAATAAAAATATCCTCTCAGAGGTCTTAACAGCATTGGTATTTTATTTGTTTTTTTTTACATATATATAACCGTTGTATAAAACATTCATGGTGTTTAAAAGGAGTCTCGGAGAGTTTCGTGCCAATTCTTCTCATTCTCTCTTTGCTGTTCGTTTTGGGAACTAGTGTAAATTTCTATGAAGATTTTTAAGAAATTTATAGAATACAGAGACGTAAATTTCACTTTACGTATCCCCTTCTTAATTGTGAGGTAATTATAAAGAGTGTCAAGTTGTGGTTGTCAGACGTAGACGATTAAAGTAGGAGACGGGATCGGGCTATCACTTATAAAATAACCCATAAATGACAGAGGCCTATAAATCGAGACATAAGTATTGGGTTGTCTATGGTACGCAATACGTCGGACGGACGGAGGACGCTAAACACACTATTATCTGCTATTTTCCGCTGAGCATGATGCCCGCTGCAATTTCACTCCTATTATACAGTAGCTGAGTCTACGCATAACAGTGTAATTGATACTTATTAAATTTTATTGCCAGATCGAACGTTGTCTCGTACGTTTTACGTAGCGATTTTAAAAATGACAAATAACCAATTATCATAACTTGTCTTGAAAATTTGATATTTGATGAGGTAATTCAATACTTAAAAAAAAACATTGCAATGCTCTAACCATAGAGTATTTTCTATCATTTGACTCATTTTGACGCTTAAGACGCGTTTAACAAGACGCTTAAGTGCCATTTATCAAATGTTTCTATTGAAGTTTAGTGTTCTTTTTATAGAAGAGGGGGCAAACGAGCAGGAGGCACACCATAAGGGTGAAGTCCCATCACGAGGCTGAGAGCTAGTGCCGGTTGCCGGTTACAAAGTGAACCACCATAATATGATGTGTTACAGACATCAGATCGCTATTTGATTTGCCTATTGCTAACAATTAGCGAACTCTTTCTAAGCAAAGCTTACTCATTTTGTACTGACTTGACTTGAAATCGTTTACACTTTTTTTCAAAAAAAAAAATCATCAAGTTGTAATTTCACACATAATAAATATGAATTTATAAATAAATTAGTATGTGTGGTCCATCAGCAATATCATTACGAGTTTGAGTTCAACAAGTGCATAATTAATTTAACATTACAAACAATTGTATCGTTATTAGGCATTGAATAAATACATATTATTACGTTTTTTTTGTACTAATTGTTCGTTTATGCCCAGAGTCTCAAAAGTCTAAATGATCTAAGATATAGGCTTACGAATGTCAAGAACATAATTACTATTAAACCTATTTGCATACAAAACAAAAAGATATGAAGTATTCGCTTTTTGTTTGGCTAACAAGACAAATTTGTGTGTATGATTGACGTTCTATTATTCACCATTCAAGTGAGCGGGCCAGTTACAAAATATGTAAAAAATATAGGCTCCAAAATTTTACTTTTCTTTTTACATAAATATGACCTTTTTATTCAAAATTAACACTCCTGCTTAATAATTTAAATGACCGTATTAGATCGAACCATTTACCAACACATGAATGTATATTAATAAAGAATAATTAGAATAAATGGCGTGACTAACTGCAGTATGTAGGAACGGCTGCGCGCGCGTCACGGGCAGGTCACGACGTCTACTCTTGATCACATTGTTATTGATTTATATTCGTTCATTACACGCGCTCCTAAGTGATTCAATACCTGCGCCACATAGCTAAAACAAATAATAACAATTAATAGAACATCATTGTGCTTAATAGTACTTATACGAAACTTTTTGTCATTCTAATTTAATACATTCTAAAAACGTGGCTTTAACTTTGAGAGATTATTTTGATACATTAATAAAGAGATATGAAGTCCGTGTGCATAGGGGCTATAATCGTCTTGTTAGCCGTCAAGTGTCCACGGCCATTATTTGCAAACCAGTTCCAATACGTAATATCACTTGTTTACTTACCTGCTGCGCCGCTGTGGAATGCGATAACAGACCTAAGCGTTTGTCTTTCGCTATGTCACTAAACTATTATTTATTGTATACTATTTTATAAATACGGATTGATCTAACTTCGTCACGGCTTATATTCATTGTCTTAGTTGCACTTACAGTAAATGTAGTGTCAATTCTTTTTTGCCGATTCATAAGATACCCATGTGAATAAAGATATTTTTGATTATCAAAATTAAAACGACTTTGTTTTACACATAAAATCTTATCGTTACGAAGCGACTCCCGCGCAAAGAAATCCCATTTGACAGACTTAATTAATATATATTACCAGAATAATAAATTAAAACTCAAACACAAACCCAGTAGCGAGCGGTATCCGAAGCCTCCAAAGTACTTATCTCAACAACAACAAAAACAAACAAAGATTTATTGTGTATCGATCGTCAAAAGAAATCAATACTTAAGGCTTTCCCATACAGATAAGATTATTGTAGTGTAATGTAATTAAAAAATCTTACGTTACAAAACTTTTAATTCCCCATACAGTAATTTAATTTAAATGTATTTCTAAACTATGTATAAATATCACACTGGCAACTGATATGTGATTAACTCTCAATTTCTGTTTCCTAAGCCTTTATAACATACGATCATTGATCTTGCAGAGTAATCGACTGAGTTCCATCAGAGTCTAACTGATACTCACCATTTCATTCACCAATCTTTGACTGATTACTAAAGACATAATGTACTTTGATGGAAAACGTACACCAGTAGATACAGTGGTATTTTTAATTGCTATTTTTTAAAATGTTTGATTTGATTAGTTTAATTCCCTTTATATGCATGACCTTATTAAAACAGATATGATTGATTAAATAAGTTATATTTGAACATGTGATTTAGTATGTTTTGATGCAAAAATTTGGAGAAATTCAAATTGAAGTAAGATTTGCAGATTCCTAAATCTAAATCCACTTAAAAAATGTAAAAGTCGATGTCTCCTCGTGTGTTCTTAGATTTTACACCGATTACAAGTGTTTAAGTGAAAGCTGACGGGTCACAAACGACTAGTTTTATAACGAATTCCACCAAAATATAAATTTCAGTTTCTATTTTACATAATTCGTGTTTCGTATTAATTTCATATCTTTTGAGGTAATCTTTGGTAAGTGTTATTAACCACATTCAATTAGACTTTATTGTTGACACAGTAATTGTTTAAGAGATTAGTTTGCCTCCTTATTATATTAACGGCTCCGTAAATATAACTTTAAAAAATCGAAATAACGTAAAATACAGAGTTCATTATACCAGGTATGAGTGAAAATTCTGGAGTCTACTTGCACTAACAAAGCTTTTATTTTCAGCTTGTATGGACCAATAGAGATTTCTAATTAAAGTCGAGTTTCACCAATTTTAGTATACGATTGCTAAAAATTCAAGATCGATTATACAATAAACTTTCACGATGTTAGGTGCAAGGTTATCGCGATCCGCGGGATTTCTCGCTAACACACTTGCGCAAGAGCAATTATCACATAATATTAGCCAATTAACGGATATATCACGACCGACACATTATATGTTATTAAATATATCGACTTCACTTTGTTTCCAACTAAATCATAAATCACCGGGAAGTCTTTTTAATCACGCACCGCAGTGGTTTTAATCTTAAATATTTATGACCTAGTGCGACTAAAAACCACATGTTGAAACATAAAATTAATCTTCGTTTAATTCTCCATTTCAAACGCGGATTTCGTTGACACATAAAACAATTTTTGTATAAATATTCAGCTCGAAGATAGTACATAATGGGCAATTCGCGAAGGCCACAGACCGCGTAGTTTTGCTATAAGCAAATTGAGGACACCAAATTTGGCCGTTTCATGCCCAACCTTGTGTTTAATAGTTGCATTAAGACAAAACGCAAACTTGTTGAAGCACGGCACACGCAAACAGATAACCTACAAACGAAACAAACGGGTTTATTAACTAAACGTTTGTAATTGATTATCAAATTATATATTTTTTTTCATTTCATTGGCCTGGCATTGTGCCTAATACGCCGCTTTGCGCACTGAGATCAAATGTTTTTTTTTGCACAGAGATATTTTTATATAATTACTTGTAAGTTGAATCCTTAATTAGCTAAGATTCTTTAGTGCTTAACTAAGGCTAATAATAATCCCATATTAGGCACTCTGTTACTGCCTAATGAGACTCATTGGTCTATTGGTGTTTTGGACATTGCGATCGCTTAAATTACGTCACCATTTTTTGAATAATAAATAAGTTGCAATATATAATGTCTACAACGCCTTGTATCGGTTACACGTGGCCATAATTAGTTATGGTGGATCTAGTCGTATTAAAGTAAAAAGAAAGTGGTTAACCTTTTGGTCCAATAAAATAATTTCGTAACTAATAACTACACGCAGTAAGAACATCTAGCAGCATGCGGTCTCGTGATTTATAGCCCAGACTGGCATCCGATGCTTTAAGCCGGGCTCCTAAGTGTTTGTGACTGACGAGTAAATTACAATTACACTCACTAATATGTTCTGTTTAAGTTGAATACAAACTCTAAATTAAAAAAAAAACATATAGAAACCACAAAAAATCGATCGGAAGTATTATATATCAACATGGACAGCTCTATACAAGGATAAATTGTAATCCCTATCTTGATGAAATTGTGTCATAGAGATTTGCCAAAATCATTGGCAAAAAACAAAGTCATAGAATAGAGGCGTCGAGTCGTGAGACGGAAGAGATTGGCATCTATGTGATTAATCAGAGCCGGTCACGCGCTCGTGAACCAGCGACAGGCGCCTGCACACTCCTGTTGTCCTGGTACCTCACACGTCTACGCCATCACGGTGACAGACCTTGGGAATTTATTTTTTCATTCAACTTTAACCGATAAATTTTAATGTAACCAACCGTAAACTACAAATACTATTATTCCTAAAAGACTTCCTACTTGCTCATAAACACAGATCACACAGAGCTAACTAGTCGAGGTGGCAATTGTTAAGAAAAACCTTTACTGATATTTACAAGTTGGTAAATAACTATTGCGCCGTACAAAGTGTTAAAGTACCTATCTTACACAATGATATAACTCAATTGCGAATTTGTAACAAAAAAACTATTATAATGTTATTCAGTTCGGCGTTAATGTCTTCATATGCAGATAAGCAGCCGTCGAATGAATTAAACGATTGCATTATTAATATATTATAATAAGTAAATGAATCATCAATGTATCAAACAAATATGACCGAAGACAGCCGTTTATTAATACTTAATAAACTGTAATTAAATAGTGTAATAATTTAAATAATGCCGGCTTCCGAAACGATAATATATGAAAATATATTCAAAGTGAGTCCGTAAAAATTACACGCTGCTGAATGAAGGATCATTATTGTGGATTAAAATAATATCAGACTTGTTTCTCTACAATTATGGTAATTAACTCATCGTATCATCGATGGAGCCAAAGAAAGTAATTGCTACAAAAAAACCCCCTTCTGGAAAATCTATAAATAATATGTTGTATTGGGGAGGAGAAGTTGTATATAGATGGCTTAGATTAATAAAATATACTATACTTTTGACGTTACGTTAAAATAAATTGGCAGTAAGGAAGTCACAATAAATAAACATTATTAAAACGATCGATTCGTTGTGTATATCTGTTATCGCGGATAAAGTGCGCAGTAACGATGCACGAGGCTAGCGATTCCAAGGTCGCTAAACTTGCACATATTAACCTAAAGGTTGCTAGTATAGATAATAAAGTGCAGATAGATAATTTAATACATTTCTGGTGTTTAACATAATTGTTTCGGTTATTTTACACATGCGGACCGAATAAGTATACAGCTCTATCTGTCCCGAATCCCAAGTGCGGCTCAAGACATCGATTGACCGAATCCTGGCGCGACGGACGCGTAATATCTCGGAGAGCGACGCGCGACGCATACGTAACGACGCGCAATCGCTCACCCCATTACATCGCTATACTTGCGAACCCATCTACGGTAGCTCTACGGCAGGAGAGATTGCGAAAAGGCAATTCTCAGAATACAACTGCTACTGTGTCCTGCGGAATATAACGAATGTCACATGATGATGAACTATTTATATTCCTCAAAGTGGCATGATGTCGTTGTCAGCACAAGACTGTAATATTTGTAATAGAAGTGAATTTATCTACACATCAAGTCTGTCTGAACCCAGACACCAGTTAAGACTATGAAATGACGATTTGTTTATTTGTTTTTGTAAACATCTTTTTCTAACAACAAATGAGATGCGACCAGCGCGGCTTCGCCGGGGAAGGCCTTTATGGTAGTTCCACCCGTGCGTGATAAGAGAGACAAGAGACATTGTGCTAGTGCCGAGGCAATCGTTATGTCAAATATCAGTATAGTACATACTAATTTCCTTGAATTGTGTTAAAAATGGCGGAATGTGTTAAAAATAATTGATAGCTTCTTGAAAATATTGACTGTTCGACATTCTGAGCTACACCCATCAACCTATACAAGAAGTATCAGTCTTAAATGTCACACGATAAAAACAATCTAGAAAAAGTTGACGTACGCACAAAGTGTGTATTGAGAACCCAAATAACTTTCTAAATAAGCTACTATAAAATTCCACGCAGAACCGATTTCGCTGGGTTTCACATCTTGGGTCGGATCATAGCTATTACTCGGATCGATGTCGGATCGAAGCGGTAATCAAGCTTTCCCGCTCAGCTACCGCACTACACAATAATAGTTAATACTGTATTTTTTTACCTACTGGGCTATGAGCCACGGCCAAGGGAGAATTCTTGAATGGTTGCACATACGAGGAAATATTATGGAAGAGTTGTTAGAATATTGTGAACATAATTGTATTTTTTGTGATAAGTTATTAGAATGTCTAGAGGTATACGTGCGTTGTACGCGGGGAGGGTTTTTGGGGGTTGGCGGGGTTCTGTTCGTGCGTGACAATCACACTTTATTGCGTCTGTCGGGAAATTGAATGGATGCAGTGTGTATATTCATATCGGCTCTATAATTCAAGAGAGGCAACTTAATAGGGTTTCCAAATTTCAAAAAGCAAAATCTGTTGTTCTGTAAGACAGCTTTGGATTAAGGCGGCGCAATTAGTATTTTAAAAGCTTCTATTATGATTTTTTTTAAAAGCTTCAATTCTATCTATAGTTTCGGTTATTAGATTAAAGGGGTACCATATGAAGAAATAAACAGAATCATATGATATCAAATTCAATAAAAAATTTAGCGTCAATCAGTTCAGTAGAAATGAAATATAAAAATAAACGATCGTAACACATAAATCATTTAAGTGATAATATTTAAAGTAATTGTTTCAACGAACGGCCGCTCGATTTCCCGATAAGCGATTACAGAGAGGCATCCTCTGTATCGGATGTGAGTGGGCAGCGCCGGTTCCTACTAATTAAAATGACGTCACAAAAACTTGCACAGTACATTGTGCACTGGAGACATCAGATATCGTAAACAAAAACAACGATGCTAGTGATGTTCTGCGTTCGATCGATAGATTTGTTATTACTTTTAACGACAACTCGTTCAGTCGGGACTGAAGGAAATTGCTCTTTCGTTCAGTATGTGTTTTATGTTTCGTGTATTTCATTGGAGTACAGGAACCGGAGACTTATATTTTTTATTATTAATATATGTGTTCATAAAGTGTGTACCACAAGTACCAGTGATGTCAAGATATATATATAAATACAACAATAAAAATAGGCGAAGTATCGATACGAAGCGCTCCCTAGCATCGGCATCTCCCTTCGCGACAGCACGTACGATCCTCATTCCTATAATTCTTTTTAAATGTGAAACGTTATTTTTTTGACAGCCCTCTGCTTACGGAACCCACTCCACTAAATAATTTCACTTCATTTTATGCTCGGAAAAATTCAACCACAACATAATCCGAGACAAGGCAGAAAGTATTTTTTCTTATTGGAAAATTTAATTCAAAATTTTATTGTGAACAGCGTTTTGCAGACTGCTTCAAGTATCGAAATGGGTACGAAAACATTCATTCCCTTAAATTCCCCAAAATATAAGTAAAAATCAATCAGAAGGTTACGGAAGTAAATTGTCAAAGGAATGTATCACAGATTATATATTTATTTTATGACACTTGCGTTGGCTTTTTATTGCTGTAATATATTTGGATAGCATTTGGGTTATGTTATTGAGCCGTGATAGTTAGCCTGATTGTGTGTATGGGGATCGCGGGTTCGCATAAATATAGCCAATAAACAATATTGGTATCTCTTGTGCTCGTAATTTTTGGCTTAGTCTACTTTATTGTAGTTTCAAGTATCAGCTCTTAAATGGGCGATGACTTTATTCATAGTAAGTAAGTAGAAAGTAAGTATAGGAAGTAAGTACATGTTATATGGCGTTCTTTAAGCTACATTTGCTACTTAGAATTTTCATCATTAATCTTATTTACAAGTACAAACTTTATATATATATATATATATATATATATATATATATATATATATATATATATATATTTATATATATATATATATATATATATATATATATATATATATATATATTTCGCGCGTATAGTGCGTATAGTGCGTTTGAATTATATCTAGATAGATATTCTAATTACTGGTCCTAGATACAAAAAAGCACCTTCACTTCCGTTGGGCATACTGGGAATTCAAATACAATTCGACACAAAGATACTAAAGTATCTACTAAGCAAAGCTCAATAGATACTTTTATTGAGAATCGCCTAAGTTATGCTGTTGACGTTATAAAAACTGTCAACGCGACACGCGCTTCAGCATTTCCATTTGTAATAATATTCTAGTAGGCTATAAGGTGTATTGCTTAACGATTTATCAAGGAAACAAACGAGCAATAACGTTAATAGTAATCCTACTTAGTTGTGCAATAACACCTCCCTATTACGGGCCGTTATCCGTGGGGAATAAAAACGTATTGTTTTCGTGCGAAGTATCATTCGGAAAAATATTATTCGGATACACTAACTTTTGTATGCTAGAGAGGGGCAGACAAATTAGTTGAAGTAATTATTAATTATTTTTAACCACAAAGATGTAGCTAAGGTCTTTTAATTACGATTTATGGACATAAATTGTTGTTTAACACAATTACAATCAGCATTTGCAAATATGATATATTGAAGAAACCGGTTTGAGGGCGACATTCCCATGCATCGAGCATTTTCCTTCTAAGTGTCTATCATACTAACACACATGACACATGCCTACCTTTAAGTTAATTACAGAGATAATTAATTATTCTACAATGTAATTGAATTAGTTTGTATCGAAAAATATTTAATATTAAGTTGTTTGCATTTTAATCTGGTATAAAAAACTATTCATATGGCACACGGATGGCGCTCTCGGACAACTATCATGAGAATTGAAACAATGATCTTTTATTGAATATTTTTGTTTACGAGAACCGAACCCAATACACCAAGCGTCACAGTCTCTTAGCTACTTTTATTTATACTTAAATAATAAAAAATGCAAACAGAATTGTTCAACAGAACCAGAAGATATGTCGTAGTCATATGTCGTCGTCATAGATATGTATGCAGAATGTCAAGTTACAGTAAAGGCATACAAAAATAATGGAAATTTACGAGTGTGATTTCTATGAAATATGAACCGTATCGCCTATTCAATGAATGCATCCGCAGTGCGATTATTGTGGGAGCTAATTGAATTATTTGGGCCTACAACGCCAACGCCCGCAGCGATTTATGCGAGCATAGAATCAATAAATACAAGTAAAAACTAACTAGCAAGAATAATATTAGACGTGGGCATTCTTAAAAATCATTCAGTTATTTTATAATACCTAAAATAAGGGAGTATATGAAGCACATATTTATACACGTTCGAGAAAAAATACCTAAAGATATCCAGTCCATTTTTAAGAAACGGAAGATAAAAATCACATCTGATTCAATCGATAATCTTTGAGGCCTCTGAGAGCACGTGTAAATCTGAGAGTTTTTGCTGTCGCACCGCAAATATGTTGACGCTACATACCTGGGATCACTGAAATTGTGCAACCGACTCATTATTATTCTTTAATAGTTTGATTGAACACTGATAGAGTTATTTTCAGTTTCATGAGCCAACGTTTCTCACGCTTGAGGAATTTGCAGAATATTAAAGAAATCGCACCTTGGTATATTTGGATTTTTAATTGCAAAACATGTTGGTTCCCTTTTTTTTGTGCAAGCTGCCGACTAATTACAACCTCTATAAATTAACTTGCAGAAGTTAATTTCGACAAGTGGACTTAATTTGTTAATTTTCAAAGACTGAAAGATAAAGGGTTAACTTAATCCTACCTCGATGAAGGGGTGGGGCGGAAAGGGGCTTTGAGGGCGCCGAACTTGGTGTATCTTATAATAATTTCAATTTTGATATACATCATAATGAAGAATATCATAATGTCATTTTTAAACATGAGCCAAGGAGCTTTCAGCGCGGAATACCCTTAAAGCTTCCCATTTGAATGTGACAGAAGCGCTAATCTGGTGTGTGGGCGAACGAGTCTTGAGCAGGTGAAGTGAAGTTGATTGCGCAAGCGCATCGCAGCTCGCTGATTTATCACCATTTATAACACGTAATCGTTCCTAATTGCCATTATTACAAAACATTCCGCGGATATCGGAGATTAATTCATAGTTTAAAATGTTCAAGAACACTATTGTGTTTTTTTTTTAGATTGTACGTTAATGAATAAGATTACAGTCAGTCACTGGCCGATCGGACTTTAATTTCATTGCGGTTGTAAAACATACACCTACGCTTAAATAACTCGCTCACCACAGATGATAAACAGTGAAACGTCAAATTTAAATATGGGGTAATTGACAAGTAACAAAAGTTATAAACAATAAGGATAACAAGACACGTCTCGCCCACCGGTGCGCCTCGCGTTATTTGTGTGACGTACGGACATCGGGGAGAATTATATATGCTATATAGATAATATAAGTATAGTTACAGATAGATCATAAGTAAGTTATATTTTCATAAAAGAACTTGATAGTTTAACAAATTATAAATAGTTGTAATGGCGGTATGAATGTGACACAAAGAAATGAATTGGTTAAATGTGCGAAGTGTCAAATATTATGGCAAATGTCTCGTTGGGCACAATCCACAATGACAAGTTTTAGAGAATGTGACTCGATTTAAATGTAAATACCGCGATCTGGGTTAAGGTTGTCACGAGCTTTTGCGTTAGTCTTCTAAATATTCATTAATTGCTTTAATCGTTTCTATTATTGCTTCCTTTTAGGAATCGAATGGAAGTTGTCGAAATTTGACTTTTTATATTTTTGTTATTATGAAATAAGTTTTCGAAACGATATTGTTACGACCTCAAATTTTGAATCAGTTTTCAATCAATTTAAAATATAATTGTTGATCTTTTTTTTTATGTACCTAGAGGCAAACGAACAGGCGAGTGCACAGACGACAACAGCAAGGAGGCTTACAAGTAAGTTGCCGGCCTTTAAGGGAGACGTACGCTCTTTTCTTGAAGGCCCCCAAGTCATAGCGGTTCGGGATTTATGTTAATGGATCCACCATTTCGTGTGTCTGGTGTAATAAGAACTGTATTTAATAATTATTTTGCCAAAAATTAATTATTCAAGCCACACATGAGTTGAGATTATATACGCGCAACTATTAACCTATTGCCTTGTTCCTTACATAAAAAATCAAAGCAAACAGTTTCCAGTTGAGCAGCGACGCGGACACAGGCGGCTACACATCCACTTAGCCACTAATGTTAATGCATACATAAAATATTGGAAAGTAAACATATCTATTGGAGAGGTGAAACACTTCATTAGAGCCGCAACGGTATTCTATCAATTATGTTAATGCTCAGTTTGTTATTTATTAGTATTTACAAAAAAAAAAACGAATTTTTTTACAAAATAAAAATAATTGTTAATAATTCTGACATTTGATATAAGCACTTATTGCAATTATGCAATTTAAGCCTTACATTAAAGCTTTTATTAGTTCAAACAGTTTACAAAAGACGGATACAATAATAAATTAGTTGGACGTGCCTCTTTCCCCAACAAAAATAAAACTAAATCACCGAAGCAACGATGCATACTAAAAAAATTACCTACAATCAATATAAAACGAGATTTAGGCTAAAGTGCCTCTAAATCTCCACCCCAGTTTAATTCAAGATGGGGAAGTTAAAAAATAACCATTTCAAGGACGGTTAGTTCACCTTGAGGCCGTCAGCCGACAGATTATAAGTATTTGTTCAAATTAGTTGAAGATAAACATTACGCGAAACTGTTTTAAGGTTCCTGTATTATTTAGCCATAAGCCATATTTGATTTGAATAGTCTTTCATATTGTGTGCCCATGTTTTTCAACCTGTAAATCTAAAATACATATCTAATCTTAAACCAAAAAAGCTTGATTCGAAGCTTGAGCAATATTAAAATCTATCCTTGAGAGGCTAATCTGTTATACAATGATGCAAATAGCAAAATTATACAGCGATTATCCGCTATCACTTGATAGTGATCATGAGTGAGCTTTTTATAATGTGGTATGTGTATGTTTGACGTTTTTCTAATACGATTATTGTTTGTGTATACAATGATTACCAACTAAAATGTTAATTACAATTGTAAAAACATAAAAGTATAATTCAAATCTTTTTATAAGTGAAAAACTTCCGCCATCGATCATAACTTACAAATAAATCAGTAATGTTAATCTTGGTGAGGCTCGAAATTTTATTTACAACCTCACAAATGTGGATATAAAATCTACTGAACACTCCACCACAGATCTACTTTATTAAGCCGTTGGGTTTTGGCAAAAGAGGCTTTTGTGTCGTGTATAATAAAGTCGCTATTAGCTTAAAAGTTTACGCGATAGAGTTGAAACATTCCACTCGTTGATACACAATAAATCACACGCCAAAGATATGGGAGCTGGCTCTATGTTGACGTTAATAGCGAAAAATCTTTGGATTTCGTCATCTTATTCCCACAATAATTTGTGATACTTTCCGTCATTAGGCTGATCATGGAAACTGATATTTTAACGAGTTTATACGTGTTTACTTCATTACAAGTACATATAATAATTGTTACAATTGTTGTGATTTTTTGACTTGTTTTTTTTTTTTATTATTATAAATCATATCAGTATTAAGTTAAAGTTTTACAATAATTCCTCAATTTTGTAGACGAATGTAGTGACGAATGCTTTATTAAGACATAGCTTACTGTACTTAAATTAAAGATGTGTGCCGATTTATGAATGTCGTGTTAAGTTTTCTCCAAGCCTATAACCCCTGATACCCTTTAGAATTTAAGTTATTTATTTCAGTTAAGTATCTATTGTTTATAGTAAAAGTTACACAAAACCGTTTAAGGCACCATAGGAAAACTCTCGTAATTATTAGTAGTAATTATTAGAAAACCCTAACTATAAATTGTTTATTATTATTGCACTTTTTCCAACTTTCTTTAGCCTTTTATTATTTCTCCTACTGACGATTGCCTGCTTCATATTATTTCGTAGAATGTTTTATCAAGTAACGTTACACAGTAGTTAAATGATGATAATATTGTTACCAAACATAGTCAAAGGTCAACGTAATATTACCTATTATTTTGAAGTTATTAACGCGAATAAATAATGTTTAAATTGTATATTTATAATTAATAGAAGAACTATTATTCTGCTATGAGAAATGAGCCAGTACTATGCATGATTGTGTGTGTGTGCATATATGGTAAACTAAATAAGTTTAAATATGTATAATCCATAAACTATTAGAATTATTGAAATCATCTTAATCTGTAAATTAACTTCGAAGTTTCTATGTTTAATTTATTTTGAATAAAAATAATTGAATATATGTTGAGTATGCTTTTAATTGCCATCTGTCAGAGGTGTTATCCGGTAAGAGATATTAAAATAAAATCGACTTTAATAAATATAAAATATTTGTTTTCCGCGAGTCATTGGGACGATCCCGTATTGGTTTTAAAGATTTATCGACGCAATAATTTGTTTCTTCGAACTTAAATACTAGTTTGAAATATTGTTCCGATGTTGGATTTGCATAACAGCTATTTAATTCTCTTAGAGTCGTAAAAAAGTGACGCTTTATGGCGACAATAAGACACACGAACATAATGTTTTTGAGGCAATAACTTTTCACTTTTGTCATATAAATCTAAGACTACTTGTTTTTTTAGATTTTTTTTAGTTAAAGCTAAGAAAATATAATTGTGAATTTGTATAATAGATAGATATTTGATAGTGTCACTATATGTCAATGTCGCGTAAACTAAGTTCGATTAAAATGTTTCTAGTTTTATTACCTTGCCTTGTAATATGTGCATATTGAGAGTTGTTTCGGAGCAGAATTTTTTGTGATCGTGCCTTTGGGGAGTCTTACCCAAATTGCCGTAACAGTAGGGTTCAGTTGAGGGAGACTTTTTTTTATTTTAGAGTAATTTCCCATTACATTTTACGTGAGCCGCGATGCTGTGGGGTGAACTTTTTACGCAATTCTTGTATGCCACAGCTTTTTTTCATCATTTTGTATCCTTCGTTGTCTCACAGAAGAAACATTTTCTTTCTTAAACTTCGTTCATATGTTTATTCATTTTTATGGATTAATCACGGAGTATTTGACGCATTTGCTGTTGCATGGTGTAGTGGTTGTAGACCTTTACAACCGTACTGTGAAACATGCTTGGCATTTGACATTCAAAGGAGTGGCGGAGAGTATCTTGCCAGTTCTTCTCGTGCGGTCCACGCCCTTGATTAGGGAACTGGCAGTAAACGAGTCAATATTTTTATAATTTTTTATTTTGTTGATGATTCATAAGTGTACTTATAGTTGTTTTGATTTCTTAATAGAGTAAATTGTTTTTTTTTACTATAGCACATACAATTTAAAAAAGTAAACAAAAGACATCGCGTAAGAAGGAAGTATTAAAGTCAACTCACCCCAGGGCTACACTTTAAATACATCCGATAAAAAACTAAACGCTACCCCTCAAACCCGACTCTCCCCACGCAAATAGAAACGTCCATAAAGGAAAATTTATCCACAAATTAATTTGTACAGCGAAATAAAATTAAAAGTATTCTGTTCCGTGTCGAATCTGACTTTTGTACGAAATTTATTTTTAAATTGAAAAGATTCCCTATCTTTTTAAGTGTTTTTTCTAATGAACTTTTATGCAATTTATAGTTATACCTATAAATGGTATTCTGGTTTGCGAATTTCAGTTCGTAGATACATACTCTAACCTACAAACGATTACGATTAGCGATACCATTAAACTTATAAAGTGTAATACCACCAGAAGGGTGGTACCTAATTGTAAATGTAGTGTCAACATTTTTTAAAGGTTTTTTTATACAAAAAGGTGCCATTATTTAGTTTTATGGAACTAAATCAAGTTACGTAACCAAATTGCAGCTTAATCAATGGAATTACCTTTGATGGAAAATATATATTTTCATGAAAACACGGTTCTTAGATGCGCCATGGCGTTCGCCGATGTTTGTCAGTTTTATTGAGCCCCCAAACGTTTAGCTAATCCAGCAAAAAAACACAATAAGCCGCAACAACGTCATAAGAGCACTAGCAAAATTATATCGAAGTCATTTCAACCCCCAAGTCTCAGTAAAGCGTTTGATAAAGTGGATCACAAAACGTGCACTCTGATGCTACATAAATAAAAACGAGGCCAGGAGCGATCCTCGCGGTATGCTTCAATATAAGGATGTGTACACACGAGGACGTACTTTATTAACTTGTCAACTTTCAGTACTGTGTTAAATTTTATACAATATTTTGTCTCAGTTTGTATGCACTACAGTATAGAAACACTTATATGCTCTTGGTGTTAATGGGTAAAAATATAATTGGAAGTAGAATAATAATTTCAAATCACTTCTGATTGATTCGATTGATGAATCACCGTATTAATTTAACAGTAGTTAGACAAACTATGTGTGTGTTGAAAAACGTAGCGTTTCGTAAGCTTGACTCTTGACAGCTTAGCTTCAAAAGTGGTTTGGCTTTCATGGGCCAACCGTGCGAAACGCCTTCCAGTTGTTATGAAATGTGAATTATGAAAATAATAAAAAATAAAACTGCAGGGGTCTAACAGACGGCACGCGCCATCACGTGCGGTGCCAACGCGCCAACCAAAATATTGAAAATTTCAACCGCAAAATTGTGCTCGAAACTCTTTGTGATGTGACGGCTTTTAATACGACACGTGACCGTCTTAATTTCATCTATTTAGTTGAATAGGTGCCTTTGGGAGGAAGCGAACGGGATGAATTCGCTCCTCGTTCAATGCCCCTTGATTGCACGTACTTAACATTATTACAATTTAATTAGTCGTGTAGTCATTGTATAATAGATTTATTAGGACAGCACATTAGTATTTATAAAATTATTAACGTTATTTTCTCATTAGTCACCAAAATTAAAAACGATCCCTCAGTATTGCCAGTTCTGTTTAATATTCGATTTTAATAAGGATTATCTCTGCGCTATTCATTCAATATTTATTTGCCGTTAAAGTCCTAAAATCGAAATGCTGTAACTATTTCTAAAACACTGTACATTGCTGTGTTTATATTAACTGTAGTTATCTTAATCAAGAGACAATCAGAAATGAATCTAAAGGCACTGTTTGGCATTGTCGATGGAAAACACACGCCCCGCATCTAATACTAGAAAAATTTAATACTGTTAGTGCCTGCACCGGCAAAGGATTATAGCGGGTGTAGTTTTTTAAATAGGGTTAGCATTTTTGGTGAGGGGGCCGTGATAAATGACACATGCGAATTTCGAAATACCCAATTTCGGATTTAAGTCACCCCAAAGTAGCCCGGTGGTGGACAATGGGAGTAAGCCGGCGATCTTTCGCGTAATTTACACTGCCTTTGAAAGGGTACTGTTTACTATAACGATATTGAGAACGCTTTATGGGGCTTAATAATGCATTTTTCTATCGCTTTTTGACAGGACAATATCTTGAAATTGATGGCCTGGATAGAGGGTGGGGCATTATTATCTAACCAAGTTTCATTAATATTCAACCAATACTATTATGTTTTGTTTAAACGTGACATGGTCCATAAGCGTGACACTCGTCACCAACTAATCAGGTACTTTACTGAGCAGAACATAAGTTCAATGCACTTCCACCCTCAGGTATTTGAGAACATAGGAAATTCTTAAACAACCCTTCTGTCCGTTATTAAATGTCATGGACACAACACGGTAACGCGGTACAGCGTTGCAATTGCTTTAAAGCCAATGTTTTCAAAAACATTTTACATTCAAAATATGTATATTTATTTGTTAAACACACATTTGTATGCATTTTATCCTGTCTGCAGCTTAAGACGTATAAATAATAAAACAATCTCTCAATTGAATATCGCGACAAAATATTAATATGGTATGCAATGCGCTATTGACAACCGTTTTTATGCGATGCACCTTTAGTGTTCGGTAAAAACAAATTGTTTGCAAAAAGTCTCAAAATTGCTGACGATAATTTAATAAGCGCACCGGGCTCTCTATATCAACATTATTACGTTTTTTATATTTACCTATATATGTGGGTATTATGCCTGTATATGTAAGTTATATTACCCGCAGCTTTGATCTTATAGATTTCCTTACTGCGCTTTTAGAGAGCTTATTACCTGGTGATCTACAATATTGGTAATAAATACCATTTTGTAATATATTGTTTATGGTTTAATTTATTGAAAACACGGAGATTTCACGTTCATCGTTTTTATTTAAATTAATTTTATAAAAATAGTAAACAGCGCATTGATCACGACGATTAAGATCCGTATTATGCAAACTACCTTGTTTGGTTTTGATGATCCTTATTTTGTATAAAATTATATAGTTTTTGATAAATTATATGCTACTAATAAAAATGATCCGTTAATGTTTCTGGAATATACCAGGAGGTCCTGGGCATGGTGTAGTTAATTATTTCGGGTTGGGAGGCAATACAAGGTTCTTATATAATGTTAAAACATAAGTATTTTTATCTATACGATTGAATTAATTCGTGAATTGAATCGCGTCAACAAAGCTATTATGTTACGATAAATATAGCAATTGTGGTGACGTTTTGACACGCTTATTACCTTTAACATCTTGATTACGGGCTAATAGACGAAATAAGGTATATCGAGGAAAGTATGCGGGGTCAGTAATCAGTTGTCACGGTGTCATTACAGCCACAACGGTCGAAGTGCACCTTGCAGGACACCTTGCGTAACGAACAGATACCATATCAATTATACGCGATCCACGTACCAACCTAAAACATACTGTAACCTGTTGAAATAGAGTTCAAAGTCACACAGACTCGGATGCCACCCTACCTGTAGATTTTATTAAGCTAAATATCGTTGTATACGCCACGCTTGTCTCGAGACGTTCCTGTAGAGATCTTACTCGATAAGGGGTGGAATAGGGTAATGGACAGATGGACTAATAACTGAAACGAAATGCGTATAATTTGATAACCGCTAAATAGCTTACGAGCTACCGAAGACAAAAAGTTAACGCTAATCAGCACCATTCCTTTATCGGCTTGGTTGACAAGTTCTAGGATAATTGTGTCAGCAACTCTGACGTAAATACGATAAAAATAATATTTGAATTGCAAGTATTCAATTTAATCGCTCACAAATGCTGTCTTCTTGGTGAAAAACTTAGAACCTTACCTATACCTATACCTTTTAAGAAATGGATATATCATTGTAATATTTAAATTGCATCGATTTGAATTGTTTTTTTGTTAATTTTACAATAAAAAAGACGAAATTTACAATAAACTAAATCGTTAGAGTTTGGTATTCAATTCTAAATGATATTATTGATATACTAATAATAATTTTACAAACACAAAGTATGAACAAGTTAAACAATTATCCTGTTTTGAAACTCAACGTTTGCATACAAATGACGTCACACTATACAGTCTTAACCCTTCAAGTTTTACGATGCAATAAATAGCATAGAACACCTAAGTAGAAGTTCTGATAAGTTGGTGTGAGGGTTCGGTCATCTGATAACGGGTTCGGGGTGTAAAAGACCCCACGGGTCACATGTCAGGGTCTCGCACTTAGTTTAAGAGGCATTTTTCTTGCGAAGGTCGGAATGGATAGCAGTTTAGAACTGTTTATGTGAGTTTATTTTGGCTTGCGATCAACTAAGGCGGAGCGTTTATTTTTCCCTTTCAGTACTATCAGTTTCATCAAGAGATTTATTACATGTGCTTTTATTATGCATAGAAGAGGGGGCAAACTAGCAGAAGGCACACTTTAAAGGTGAAGTCGCTGCTCATAGACACGCAAGTGGGTGGAAGTTTATGCCAGCCTTTTAGGATATGGTAAGCTCTCCTCTTGAAGGTGTCTAATCCATATGAGAAATACCGTGTTGCAGCTGGTGTCGTGACGTGGTAAGTAATGTCTTATAAAACGCTCAGTGGTGACAGTCGGATGGTGGTGATGGAGGTGGAATTTCTGTCAAGTTGTCTTTATACCAAGGAGAAAATTCACAGGTGGCGTTAAAAGGTCACATTATTAATAAAATATCAAAAAATTGTTTATAAAACTTTCGTATCGATGCCCAATCAGCCCGCGAGCGTATTTTTCACACTAAGGTTTTATGCGTTTATGACGCCGTTAATTTGACGATCACCTGCGTCTGCGCACGCAACGGTCTTACTAATTTCATTGTACGTGTATTGCATGTTTTTGTATGCGTATATTACATATCGTAATAAGTTAATCGTCATGTACAAACTGTTACTTTAATATAGATATACGTATTAAGACTTAGCATACAGTCTAGACTTGCGTATAAGATACACATGGAAGCTTCGCTAAATGTCAATAGATCAGAACAAGTGGTTGTCGCGTGGACTGAATGATACTTAACATTTTATACATAGCACTTGAAGTCAGCAATTACAATTACGTAAACAAACAAAGGATAAGTGAATGGTTGTATGTAACCGCAAACGGTTGCGGTGAAGCTCACAACCCGACAATGTGCTCCTTAGGTTGGCAAAACCACATAACACGTGTCGAAGTTGTGTTTATAAACTTTGAATGGGTTTTATATAAGAAAAAGATTTAATGTTTTATGTGCAATTAGACGGATTTTTGTGATGTTTACAATATTTAAATAAGTGAGAATTATATCGACATATTTATTTAAATGAATATACCCTTTAAGGCCAATTTGTTTGGAATTAGACGTTGGTCAGGAGACGCGTCAATCACGATCGGTATTAGCCTCGGAGATGGGCACCTGCAATTTACTTAAGCTGACCTTTGTTGGAATTCAATGGACCCTGCTGAAGTTTAATAGAATGGGGAAGCTTTTTACATTTTGTATTTCTACGATTCGTGAGGCATTTTTGCTTTTTTAAATTGGATTTAAGTCACAAACAAACATTTTCTTTTAGAATATTATTGTGCTTTTCCAAGCACGATGTCTTTCAATCATATTTGAAGGCACAGACACACAGACTCAAAACAAATGCAAATCTATATATTCCTAGTACTAAATTAAGATGAAGGATTAACACAGAAACAGTAAAAATAAAATATGAAAGTATTCCTCTATAGGACGAAGCGGTTAACTTTTTAGAAATACCCCGATACACCAAAACTTCAACTCAATTGGACCGTCTCATAAAGACTTGAAACTTATGCGTATAAATCATTGCTTGGACCGAATCTGCCCACTTTCACGTACATGCAATATGTCATCTCGGCCGGCTGTTATTTGTCTTGCAAAAATTCAGAAGACATCTTAAGAATGTCCGGTCGAAGGGGCCCAAAGGAATGTGAAGGGTTAGGGCGGGGTGTGTTGTTTGGGACTATTAGATGTCAACAAGTCTTGGAGTTCGTTGTTCGATTATGTTGAACATTTTTTTACAATTAGTTACGCTCGACTTGCAGTTAATATGAATACAGTGAACTGTAAGGGCGCTAGAAGAATGATAAGAAAAATCCGGTTTGTGAAAAATAGTTATATATTAAACGTCGTTTTAGATTTTTTTAAAGTCCATTAAGTATCACGTCAGCTTTATATATTAACACAAAGAAAACAATGCCAGAATGACAGTTTAACGGTCTTCAAATGAAAAACATGTAGAATTTGTTCTTCCTTATCTCGGAATCGCGAAGTAATCCCAGGAGTGACAGTTTCAATAATGCTGGTCGCAAAAAAGGTTCAATCAACCGCCCACGAGATTCCCACACTCACTTTTGATACATTCCAATCGTTAAGTATAAATATATTTAAATGGTTGTCCCTATTTTAGAAACTCATCAAATTCGCTTGATTCCTGTTAACTGTCTTATTCTCTATTCGTACACATTTTTATTGACCAACGAAACATACCATATGAACACGCCATACTTTTAGCCGTTCATTTGATAATTGCAATATATAAAACTCATTTTTATGTAAAAGGAGGCAAACGAGCAGGCGGGTCACTTCGAGTGATGTGCCAACCGCCGCCCATGGACACTTGTAACGCCAGGAGGCTCACAAGTGAGTTGCCGGCCTTTAAGTAAAAATAACACTCTTTTTTTGACTACGACTTGGTAGTCATCATAGTTATTATTAAACAGTTCCTCTTGTAATACGGTCACTATTTACATAACACCAACATTTGTATTAAAAATACTATTAAATTTCCTTAATAGGCTGCGCAGCCCGTCGCAATGTTCCGCCCAACCACATCTCTTGGGCGGACGGCGGTCACTCGTGACTTTTTTATTTCGCCCTTTATCTGATTTATCCGTGATTTGGGACAATCCCACATCCTCTGTGGAAACAATTACTTTATTGGAAGCTTTCCATCATTTGCCTACACGACATTTATCAAGACATACTTTTTGGTTGTCGAGGGTCCATTTTAAGAAAGTGCCATATATTTAAGTTGTTCTTTTTACATATTTTACCCAAATATATTAATTTAATACTCCAATATACAAGAATTAGGTTTGTTGTAATATTTAACAAATATCTTCATAAATAATGTTATTATATGTTTTTCTATATAAACACACAAATACACACCCATTATAAATTAAAATGCTTTTTATTTCATGATTAGTGTCTAAAATATTATGTACAAAAATTTTCCAATATACCGTCAGTGTGACATATAAGTCACCAATGTGCCAACGACACATCAGTGAGCGTGCGTCACCAGCAACACAATGGCCATTGTGGCGGCCGCACATTGTTTTACCCACTTTCTATTAACCTTTAGTGACGATTGTGAAAAACTGCTGTCAAACGTGTTGCGAGCTCCTGTGAAGCGTGGGCCGATTGGAAACTAGAAAATAGCGATGTGCAATTATTTACATTTCTTTTACCAACCGCTTTTTATAAGGGGAATCGAGTCTGCGATCTGCCGAAAGAAGCCCACAGGTGCTGCTGGCATTTGAACCAACATTTAATGTTTTAAAATGCATGCTCTCAAAATAAGCGATTAATCCTAGGCGAATGGTGATCAGCTCTCTCTGAAACAAATTTTGGGTGTAAGGCATTTACATTTTTGACATTGGCCGTATTAAGGAGCCTTCAATTGTGGATATATAATCGCAAAACATATTGGTGACTGTAGACGCTAGGCGCTAGGCAAATACGCCGACTGCATGATATTACCGCATCCAAAATATTATTTTTTTTATACGCATTGTATGGCTTGAGCTAATGTTGCACATCGCGTGTCCTCGTTTGAAGTTAATAAGTATTCGTGTTCAATTCTGTCAATGTTTAAATATTAGTTAGTGCTTGTAATAGTAATTCATTTAAATATAAGGCAGTAATAGAAAAAAAACTCAAAAATATTATTTTATATTGATTTCATTATAAAGGACTTTTAACAAATAAATAATGGTTCTTGCGGCCGAGTATCCATAATGCTGCAGACATTTCCTTGTATCGCGATGATAATTCGTTGAGCAAGAAAAGCACCAGCTCTTGGGTCACCGGTACTGACCAGGCGCTCACTTAAATTTAATAAGCGCTTGTGCACTACTCGAAGTTTTATAATTAATATTTGTATATTATTTAATTTAAATATTATTATTTGTATTGTAAGAAAATGGAAAATATAAAAATAATTACCCAGTAATGAGTGAAACCAGTGTTGACAAAGCCAAGACACAGTAGTATAACGCGTCATTCGTAACAGCCAGTTGATAACAATTGATATAAAACTCTTTTGGAGTGAAATGTTTTGTGTCCATTGTATTATAGTTCGATCGCACTTTAATGATCGATGCTTATGAATAATCATAGTCCGTAGTTCACACCAATGTTCGTGTCTGGTGCGCGTCAACTTATATCAAAATATTATTGCAATAAATTATTTTTGCAGTATTTCTTTTTATATCAGCTAATACATGTATAAAGAAGGCTATTTAGGACACTTTTCATTCATTTTAAGGTATATATACCCCGTAATATACAAATCAATTTATTATATTTTTTCACGTAACTGAATTGGACATTTCTTTCCCTTTTTGACTTTTATAATATGACGCAAAATAACTCTGGTTACACGCATGTTAATTAAATAAAAGAGTTTAACCCCCCGATCGGTGCTATTAAAAAGTACCGTCTCCGTCAGTGCTAATAGGCCTCTATATCTTTATTAAGCAGCGAAGGGTTAAGAGGGAATTGTACGCAATAAACGAAATGGAATAGTTAACCCTGCAGCGTTCACACTCACTTTAATTTAGTTAACTGTTCTGTTGCGCCCGAGGCCTGCACTTGTGCTGCGGAAGGGTTGGACAAGATGACCGCCTGTCGATATTTGCATATCGACATTCTACACTGATTGTAATCTATCGATAGGCCTGTAGCGTCTCAAAAGATACAAATAAGGTGGCAAACAATTTGAATACAACGCCACATTCCTTTTCTCACTTAAATGTTGTTCGTATTATTCTAGTAAATCCAACCTTTACGAGATTGTTTAAAACAAGCCTCAAATGTCTTGATACATTTAAAACTAAAAAGCGAAAAAGATTGATAAGATCAATATATATCATATTGATCTTATCGAGTATTATAGATGAAAGATACACAGTTGAAAGCATTATTATTTTAACATTGAGAGTCTATTTCAAACCTAGACACTTTATCGATACCTATTTAACATCACTAGATGTTTTCATCACCAGCTAATTTATATAGAGCCGCTGCACCCTCTGGTAAGAGCTTATAATCGCGCGATGAAGCAGCGAGTTGATTAATAGGCGACTCAAATTCCTCCGCAAGCCTTTTGCCAAATTATGCCGGCTCCTGCCAGGGCTCTAGTCATTCTCATTACGTTGCTCTTAAACATAAATGGCGAAAAGACCTTTTGCGTTTGTCGAAATTATTTATAATATTTTGTAAGGGAATCATTTTTTTGATATTCCACGGTTTGAATCATATAAATAGTTAGATTGTTTATTAAATAATAACAAGTAATATGTATAAGAAGAAATGGTTTGAAGTATGTCATTTGATTTTTTCAATATCACAGTGAAATCCTATATATATAACTATGTTATTTACATGATTATCGTGTCTTCTATAAGTCTTGTTCGTAACATAGTCTAGTGGTTAAGCGTGCGGATTTAAGGCTTTAACAATATTTAAAAATATATACTTTGTATTATGTCTATATGACATAAAAGAGAACTGCACAGTGACCGATTTAATGACAAAAACAATATTTTTTTTTACCTTTTAGATATCGGCAAAAAGATAAGGCATCGAGGACAAACTCATTTTCTTGGTACTATAAAAGGTATTTTTATGGTTGCAATTAAATTATATAACAATAATGAGCACACCCGGGAACCTAGCCTACACCTGCCTGTACTGGTTTGTTGTTCATTAAAGGCCGGCTTACATGCATCGACTTTATATAGATATCACAGCTCTGTTAGATCAAGTGGTGTTTACAGACATAAGTTTGTGTATTTAGTTTATGAGAAGCACTGGAAACGAGTTGTGTGATGTTTTTTAAAACGAACAGTTTATTTTTAGCCTACTGGTAAAGACAGAATGCTTAGGTACTTCTCGACGTTAACTAAAACACAATTTTGGCTATTATGATTTCAAAAGACATGTTGACTTAGTTTAAAAGAAGTGGCGTGCAGTACCACCCTAGGTATTAGGACAAGCTACATGATAAAATCAATCAGAGTAGCTTCAAACAAGTGTTGTGATTGCAATTGCACCTGTGAAGTGATCATAGTGAGACACAAAAAGAATTAAAACAGGTTTTATTTACATTATTTTAAACAATATACAAATGTCAGAGATTAGCAAAATATTACTGTCCATTTAAAATCGTCTTCATGGTTATTATTTGAGCGTACTTCATAAAAATCTATCATAACCACTCCACCACTCACGGTTGGGAGTCACACGGTTGCCAGCACCGCTATGTGGTCTGCTTGCGTATACACTTAGCAATTTAATTCAAAATAATAGAAAACAAAAATAGCAAGACGCGGCTGTGTATTGTTAGCGGTTTCGGCAGAAAGTCAACAGGCCGCAATACAAAGGCATTTATTGCACGAATTTCACGCTTGCACGTAGGGTCGGCATTACTGCGGCATATTACTTTGATACTTTAATCATATATATAATATGTTTTATTTTATATACCTGTTATACACTGTGTGTCTTTTTTGTCTGTTCTGTGTTATATAAAAAATGCACCAATTTGTTAAATCATCAAGTTTAAATACAATACGAATAACTCTGTTGCTTATTTACATAAAATATCAAGCAGAATACATTTTATTTTCTGTTGTTAAAATATTATGTTGTGTATTCTAATGGAAGCTTAACAACAGAAGATTGCGAGCTGCCAAGGTTGCTCAGTAATTCCACTTATTATGCATTAAATAGCGAAATCTTACATTTTGATTGTTTATATAAATGATAAAAATTGATAGAACGCAGTATAACAGCATCCTCGCCTCTGCGGTGCGTAGAAGGGTTGCATCAATACCCCACACGAATTTCGTCACGGTTGTCCCCAAGCTTTAACAAAAATACGCCACAGACTGTACAACAAGCGGTACAATAACTGTTTACAAACTGAAAGTTATAATTTGTTTTTACTTTAAAGCTAGTTGCGCTGTGCCGCGAGTAACGTTGGGGTACCATGCACCCTTCTTCGACGTGAATATAATTACTAATTTTTATTTCAACAATAGAGAGGAATAACTAGTTTCTAGTGTAAACAAATTGCTCACAACTCACGCGTTTTGACTTGTATTGTTGAAGTGACGTCACTATTTAAATAATATTTGTTGCGAACTGGAAGTTACTACTACTGACCCACTTCTGGTAGGGGTTCACATTTAACGATTTGTATTCTTTCAGTATATGCCAAGTATATGAAGCTGTGTAATAGGTATCTAACAGTTGGCGATTAAAACTAGTGAAATTCTCTACATAAGAAGACAATGAAAAATTAGTGTAATTAAAAATATTATATGTAAAATTTGAGTCGTATTGTTGTTTCATTTTCTCTGTAAATAAGTTTACAATGAATACAATTTGGAGGGCAATAGTACGCCATATGTGGTCAATTTCACTGCAGTCACAGTGCATTAGAGCTAATCCGGGCCATAATGTCAACACTTCTGTACAAATTTAACGAGATCACCGTATGTATAGTATGGTACCCATACCTTCGTATTTATCGACTCTTTCAAACATACCAACATTCTATAGTAAATATTTTAATTATAAAAAAATAAGCAGCATATTTGTATCACAAGCGTATACAAATTCCGTTCAATAGAATTTTCCACGTGTTTATATAGTGTGTAATGTATACACACTATATAAAGCAACTTTAATAAGGAAGCACTATCAAAGATTTTTTTAAAAATATGGTTCTAAACATTATACATATAAAAAAGGACCAACTAAACTAAACAATTAAACCTATATAATAACCATACCGTAGAACCTGATGAAAATACGATGTGTATAATAAATAGCAGACGAAAGTATATACCATTTATTTACTTTGGAAGGGTTGAGCATCTTCTGTCAATAGCGACCCCAGTAAATGCGTTATTGGCTTAGACGACCGTTATTGTTTTAATTACGGATATATGAGGATATTAATGCAATTATATCAATCTGCGGCTGCAGTAATAAAGGGAATTAGTTTTTTATTGTAAATTTATGATGAAGTGTACCCACATACACATACAGTGTTAGTAGTTCTTTTTTAATAAATATCAAGATTTTCTTTATATATAATCTGTTCGTCTTCTAATTAAGGAGTGGCGGATAGTTTCTTGCCAGTTCTTCTCGTCCGTTCTACGCCCTTGATTTGGGAACTGGCAATAAATGTGGAGTCATTTTTTTTTATAACTTTATGTTATTTCGCAATTCATAAGTGTAGCATAGTGACCTATGTAAATAAAGATATTTTTGAATTGATTTTTATTTTAGATAATAAAAATAATGGATACTAAATACATACTACTTTTATTGGTTATAAAAAGGCGGTTTACACGGAACTATATATTGAAACATTTAATCTTAATTCTGTCTCGTAGATGATAGTTTATTAACTGTTTTAATTTGGTATAAAAAAACGTTTGTGGACGTGGTTTTGTAATACAGTACAATAGTTTCCTTTACATCATTAGATGATAATAATTTGTCACATTCTTCATATTTCTGGGGTCCATTCATCACGGGTTCAACCCCACTTTATAATTTGATTTCAACAAGCTGGCGCACAGCGCGGTTACCCTATTGGTATTTGGCTTCACATCGGTTAATTAAAAGAGAAACTCTAGTTAGAGCTATTTGAATTTTCCATTATGGAAAATTAGGAGTTAACCGAAAATTTTAATGTTAATCATTGGGTAAACAAGTTTTATATACAATGTGTATATCTAAAATGTATATGACAAAATTGCGTTCGGAACTGGCGGAGTTATCGCTCTCAGCGATCTCTTCCAGTCAGGCTTCCGAGAAGTAGCAAGGCAAATACAAATATACAAAACTAAATGATACAGTTGTATTTATATGGTGAAGACTAAAACCAAGATGGATGGATGGTAGTGAAGTGGATAGAAAAGGAAAAAAACCTTGCAGCGGACACACAAACTCAAACTTAAAATATCTTTATTCTAGTAGGTCTTTATAAAGATACTTTTGAATCGTCAATTTTGACACTACCACCGGTTTGGAAGGCAGTCATCTACCGAGAAGAACCGGCAAGAAACTCGATAGGTGCTCTTTTAAAATAAACAATTAATACAAAATTGTGCTACTGACAATTAAAATAACAAAGCATTGTAAGGCTACTCAAGAATTGAACTGTCCCGATGCTGAGCCAATTGCCGACACACAGTATCAATTAGCGATAAAAGAAGAATTATAATATGTATTTATCAGTTATTAGCACACAAAATATAATCGCTAAACGTGCGTCTGCTATTATTTAACATAAACTCTTGGTCAAGTTGTTAGAAGCAAATATTGTTACCAAAGAAAAATACCACTTATTCAACGATCGTACTATAGCAAAACCATTACACTAAAAGCTTACGATTCTTACATTTATTTTCGTGTAACATATGATGATATTTGAAAAGCTGGAATACGCATTCGTAAAGGCTCGACCGCACGATACGCGAGAGTGTTGTTACAAAGTTTCCCTGTTACGTGTATAATCTCGTGTTTTACAACGCAGTCGGTACACCATACAGCCATTGTGGTTGTATATAGTCGTTTCATATTTTGCCTTCTGTTTTTGATTTGAAAGCTTTTCGTTACATAAGAGCTTTATGTTTATATAATGTACGTTATATTATTTTAGAAGCAATTACGTGGTAGGTATTATATTAATTTGTAATATATACTTTACCAAAATATAAAGCGACGTAATTCCCTATATAAATCTATAACTGTATACAAACTAATGTTTTCATGAAAAGCTCCCCTTTATTGTTGACCACAGTATCTGATATGTTGGCAATATGGAGCTGTCACTCTCATCTGTCGCGCTGATAGGACAGGAAAAAGTTTGCCTTTAAAACAGTCTGACTGTACCTCAATTATGCGTTTAATTCAACATATGTTACATTTAACAAATAAAAAGTAGTATTGTTTTTTTTAATATACAAATAAGATGTTATGCCCCGAAATAGCAGTTTTTACGCGTATGAATGTTAGATATGTTGTTCCTTAAAACAAAGGTCTGTAAAAAATCTCAGGGGTGCTAAATAAAATTGAAATTCACTACGTGTAGTGCACAAACGAGTACTCTGGGGACATTAGCCGCTCTAATTGTGACCCACTACTTCTCCGCGTTTACTTCAAAAAGAGCTTTTCTTTAGGCACACTACGAACGAGGCTGCGATGCAGTTTGTGAATTAAATATTTAACAAAAACTTGTTCGACAACTAATATATTAAACAGTTATGCACATAGTATATGACAGTATGTGGTTGTTTTTAAAGTTCGCGATGGTTTTACAAAATATTAGTTATAGAGAGGAAGAAAAAATAATTTATTATTCCATAAGGCATTAACAAGTCGATGTTGTGTAACATCAAATTAAGCTCCTATATACACCTAAAAAAGTACAACTGTACTTTTTGACAATTTCAATCCTAATGAGAATGAATTTAATCGTTGTCAGAGACAGTACGTTTCGTTCTTTAGTTTATATAAAGCCTAATGAGAAATCAGACAGAAAAAGCTCAGTTGTCACGAAAAGGTTTTATCGAGTGTGACCGACGAGATTGGCGTTCTCAAAAAAGCGCACTTTAATTGTGTTCGCGGCGCGAGCGCCTAGACGCTCGTGCGTGACTCCCCACTTATTTGATTAGTTATAAAAATGTTTTAGCAACATTAAAATGTACTAGAATATGGATTGGATTCACAATAATACAACTCCTACATACGACTCTGAGATTCTTCTTTTTATGTTACTAAAAAATTGCTAAACTTTTAAAAGTGTTTTTATATTAAAATCTTATTTTCTAAATTGTTCCTGATTTTAAGGTAAAATATAAGTGTCATTGATTTATAAAACTAAATGTAAAAATCCCTATTTTAATATGCACCTTTTGCAATATGAAGAAACAAAAAACATTGCATTTTTTCTTGTATAATTAAGAATAGATCGCGAGGGGATCTTCGAGGAACTACGCCAACTAATGGGCAAACGATCGATATTGAAGTTTTTTACCCTCCCGAGACAAATTGTCTTCAGGATGAAATTAATTTGACAACTCTAGGAGTCCCAAGACGTCCGTATTAATTTGTTTGGACGCGTAAAAATGTGGTCGGCCAAGGGTGTCGCAAACTCCGGCCACGTTGTATGGGGAGAGAACGACATTGACTTATGTCGCCTCTTCGACGTGTATTTACGATCTACTTCAAATAATATATGACACGGTATAATTCAATATCAGATAATGATCGCAGAAATTATCAAAGAAATGTGCCAAAACTACAAAAATACATTAGCAAACTTGTGTAATGTAATTAAGTATGGTAATACATTTTTCAAAAGATAATAGACCCGAAGGTAGGAGGAAGATAGAAATGAAGTTACGTAATAAATCTGAGTTTCCGTAAACAAGGAATACCGACTGTATCATACGTACCCAGTTATCGTCTAAGCGTGGACTTAATACGATCACAACATATAGGGGAAGTAACAAGTAGGGGGAGGATTTATGACGTTCCGATGATACAATCGAATCAAATATACCACCAATAAATCAATGTCCGACTCACAGAGTGCGAAGCGGGAGCGATATTTTTGTTTTTATCACGCTTTTATAAGTTTTGCGACTTGTTCCCATCAACAGGTAGTTATTAGTTCTAAATGCGTTCGATCTGTAATATTGTTTGTCGTGTATTTCAATTTTAGTAGAACAATATTCTTTACTAATATATACGTAATAAAAAAAACCTTACAATTATATTATGAAATGAATCAATGCATTATGTGAATGATATAATAAAATTGAGTTTAATTCAAGTCGTATTTCCGTTACAAATTAAACGTTCGCCTTATTCTAATGTAGGTACATGCATACATATATACATGTATGCATGTACACCTAATATTTGTATATCTTATATTGTATAGATGAGGTATAACAATTTAAGTTTTGACAAATGGTCTTTTACTATTTTGTGTAAACAATATTTTGAAATAACACCCGCGTCACGCGTGTGTATATGCATCGATTTCAATTAACAATGATCGGATAAGTTGGGTAATGAGAGGTTGCATGGATTTATCGTCGGATAACCGACAATTAAACGTCTTTGTTCGAGACGCGACATCGCTCCGCCCAAACCTCGACCTCACAAAACGTATCCTGAACATAAAGCTTTTATAATTTAAATTTAAGCCACCCTCAATTCGCATATACAAATTATTATATGTTATTGTGTGAATAGTCGTTATAATAAAATTAATACATTTCTAATCAATTGCACTTGTGATGCATTTGTTTTATGGATCTTTGTTGCAAACAATACCGGGCCTCACAAGTCGACGTATCGTTCGTACTTTAAAGCCAACAAAACATTTATCTTGATTTCGATAGTCGAGTAAACAGAAATGAAAAGGACGACAAAGCTTCTAAATGCGTCCATAGAATAGTATCAAGTTCGTAAGCACAATGATTGTCTACACTAACTTCGTCATAACCCAAATCAATTCCTTTTGTGGCTACTTATCGGACATCTTCGTTATCTTGCATGCGATGACTCAACATTTTTAACACGTGTATTATCACCTTTATTTACATTAACATTAGATCGGTATTGCCTTATCATATCTTATAGCTTAAACGCAATTGATTCACGTGTATCTTCTAAGCACCTATACATTAGGTTTAAATTGTATTAGTTTTGACAATGGCCTAACACCAGCACCGTCAATAGAGTTTCTTGCCTCATTCACGAGCAGCCATTCATGTTGTTATACGTAATTCTAAATTGAATGAAGTCGTGTTCATTCATGCTTGTAATTAAGCATACATCATTTTAATATTTGAATGATTGATGTATGATAGCAGCCGATCTAAACGGTATTAATAGTATCTATGGTAATAACAATTAAATATATAATAATACATATATTGTGTTAAATAAATTGCTATTCAAATATGTCTGTGTGGCAAGAATGTTCTGATCGGGGCTGTCATTACAAAAGGGATATATCACACAACGTTGATCCTGCGTCTGCGCACGAGTCCTGTGATTAATTCGGCCACACCCCGCCCCACCCCGTGGTATGGTAATACATGCCTTTGTCTCTTGCACGTAGGTAGATCCTGTTCGATGAAAAAAAATCCTCAATGATCATTGTCACATTGATGCAGAGATAAACTTAGCAGACAGGATGGTAAATTTATTTTCATTCGAACCTTCGCGTATAATTAACTCGTTAATATTCTGAATATCATAGCAATATTTAACGTTTCGGAATAAGTTTGTTTATATGCATAGTACCGGTCTGTAATATAAGTATTAAAGATCAACTAATCGTGTTGAATATTTCATCGCGTGACCAAGTACGGAGCCCGTTGGCACCTATTAGGATACACCATAATTCTGTATTGAGTAAATATTTCGAGACACGTAAATAGCTGGAACAGTCTTATTGTCAGCACAAATACGGGACATTTGCTATAATTATAGTGTGCTCCCTGCACAATCCTCCGTATTAGCTTCCTCGATTTTTGAGCGAGACCCCAATGTTTCTTCCTCCTATAATTTTTAGTTTAATTCGCTAGTTGAAAGTACAATGCTGCTTTTACATTATACCCAATAATACATTAACAACAACACAGAGCAATGTACTGCAACATTTTTTTTGGATCTGCCTTCATTATAACTAGCATGATGGGGAGTCAAACCTATGATTAGAGCATTATTGGCACAAGGGCAAATGTGTGGCCAAAAATGTTGCAACACAACTATAAAGTACCCAAAGCATTGTACAATATTGAACAATGAAAAATTATACTTCTTAAAATCTAAAATATACAGCTATCTATTTTATCGTGAAATTTTTTTTTAAAGCGATGACCAGTCTTTAAAAAATGGCCCAAATTAAGCAACGTTAAACATGTGAAAAATTGCGTGGCCTTCGTGGAATCAATGGTGGATCGCGCATCATTGTCGAGTCAATAAAACCTTCTCTGATTGATGAACTTCACTTTTTTGTCCGTGCAATGTCGAAAACATCTTCAAACTGTTAACAATGGCCTTTTTTTTCACTATCCGATCATCGATTAATTTTTTCTTAAGGGAAATATCAATAATCTGTAAACGCCCACTGTTAATTTCGACGTTAGTAGAATTGAAACTTGACACGTGTTACGAGGCGAAAATAATTTTGTGGGTGCGTGATTGTGCGCTTTTATCACTTTTGTTTGTTTCTTTTGGCCGACGCCTCGCATTGTGGAGGCATTTAGTGCGTGACTGGTGCTTTTTTATGACCATTGTAATGAAAAGTGGTTGTATCATTGACTCGAGTGCATCGATGAGTCCACCTGACGCTGCCATTAGCGTCGCATCTTTCCGGCCAATCTCCAAATTACCTTTTTTCCGACATAATTGCAATCAATTTGGCGCGAGGCTCCAACGCAACAATTTTATATTTTCAACTAATTTGGGAGAATGTAATTTACCGTTAGCTTGAGGAGTTAATCAAAGACATAATTCTAATGTAATTGAGCGCAGTGAACTCTAACCGAGACATAGTCTCGCCTCGTGTGAGAGTTGACAGATAATTCGAAAGCTTTTTTATTATTGAAAAGTCAATTTGTTGGATAAACACGATAATAAAATATCGATTTCTCACCAAGAAGCTCGATTAAAGGTATTTACGGTGCGTTCGGGGTGACATAGGAGACGTTGATTGCATCAATACAATTTCAATTATCGAAACAAGCCTTGTTTTCCCATATTTACTTACAGATCGTTAGTTTTAGGGTAGGGTTGTCACATGCCCGTTGAAAACATGCATTTATAAATCTATGTGTAAGTATTACCAATTGTTTTTATTAAAATCCAATTTTTGTTAAAATAAATTAAGTATTTAATAAATCATATATCTTTTAAACACATCTAATATTAAAAACTCATACGATTATATTGTATTACTTTTTAGATCTTTTAACTGTTCGTAATCGTAAAAAGGCCAGCCCTAGCAGCCCTTCGGCGCGACGGGACCACAAAACATTCAATAACATAACTTATAACTCGAAAACGAGCCTTCAAATTACACAAAACTGACAGCTTTAATATTTGCCCTGAGCTTGTGGCCGAGCTGAACACCTCATGCTGCGCTTTTAATTTGTTCCATACATCCTTTCACGTGGTTTTTTTCTGTGTTTTGTTTGTGGCCAGCGGTGATCGATCGTTTGCCCGCTTCTTTAACTTGTTTCATTTTGGAAGGAGTCGCTTTCGCTAAGTCATTAATGTATACTAAAGCTGGGCACTGTTGCGGTGCTTACCCAAAATTATCTTTCACATTATTGAGTGCTGTGCAAACAAATATTTTTTTGGTGTTTTAGAAACTTACTGTTAATATTATTTTAAACTTTGATGTCATATTCGTTCAAAGCTTACAGGTGTGTAAAGTCAAATAAAAACTGCCTGCAGTTGTCTGATACAATTGACTTTGGATACGGTCGATTAAAATCCGCGTCAAGACTACTACAATTCATACTAATAATATGTCGGGTCCGTTAACTGACCTGCAATTAATTGCAAAAAAATAATTTGTCATTTTTTTTGTAATAGCATATACATATACTGTGTAATAACTGATACTTTATATATAAAATAAGTGTTCTTACTTTTTAAATAAAATCACCGTTTATAGTTTAAGAGAACAATCTTATGAAATAGACCGCTAATTCCTGTATGACTTTACACGTTAAGAATCTAAAAGCCTGCAGGGCCTCCACCATTGTGGGTGGTAAATAAATATGATTGTAAAATTTCGCAGTTAACTTTACGAGCAGCAACGACGACTCAATGACATGCACCGCTGCAGGGAATTTCTTTCATTTATAACTCACTAGTATTAGATGTATTTAATATTTACGTAAGACTGGCTGTTACTTTGTATAAAAATGCTAACTATTGTGTATATTGAAGACTAAAATTTAATATTTTGTATATGATTTTTTTGACTTGAAAGAAAGACATATACAACATACACACCCACACACATAAAAAAAATTAAAAACATTCACACACTAAGTTCAGTGACTACGTATTGGTCATACAGACTAGCCTAATGACCACAGTAAGTAAATCAAAAGTAAGAAAATCATAAATATAACAGAAAATGTACAACACAATAAGAGTCACAAGTTAAAACCGTAAACTAAAACACATACACTTAAAAAATACCACAAAAACTAAATAGGAAAAGTGAACAGTCACGCAACAAAGTCTTTTCTCTTCCAACCGTAGTATAATAAATTTAAAAACTCTTAAAATTTATATTAAAAGCTAAAAATAGATTTGCAAGCATGACTTGCTAGTCGGGTACCTAGTACACGCGAAATTTACTTATCCTCAATACGAGAATTAAGGATGCTTGATGTTCCCACAACTAGGCTCCATAAAGCTGGTAATTCATTTAAAGGGCAACGTGTACGCCTCTTTTACAAAATCCCAAACAATGTGTTGATCTTGACAGTAAGGAAATTTAAAAAAGTAGTTAAACAAATAAGCTTTTACAAAAAGCATTTTATAAATTGTCAGATTTCATGTTTTCATGATGAAGCTTCTTCTCAGCTTGGTCGCGTATGAGCAGGCGTATAAAAGCTTAGTGGATAAAGAGATTTTGACTTTGACTTTATACGACGCGAAAAGCAATGTCAGCTGATGAAACTACGCTGGCCTTGCAAAAACAGCCAACCCTGCCACCTACACGACATCTGTGGACAGAGCGCGCCACTAGGGGGCCCGGTGCCCATTGCTCGCGGCTCGTAATTTAAAATACCTGATTTATAGTCCAACAGTAGCATTAAATTTGTAATCATATATTGATTTACAGCCGCGATAAGGCGCGCCCGCTGTCTTCCGAGAACACTATTGCAATTGCGTCGACATGTGGGTGAAAATGCGAAATATATTGCCCGCGAACATAATATGACAATATTCCTTTGTTGGATCTATTAATCGGTACAAATACAGCTTTGTGTTGTGGTTTACATTTAAATTGTTAGTGACTGCACGGTACACTGTTGTAGGGTTTTATTTATTTGAACATTATGTAACAATATGCAGCTTAACAGCTTAATTCAACTCAATGAAAAGTCCTCAAATGGTCAAAGAGAGATCTAAAATCAAAAATATTTCTTCGATTTTTATATTGCATGCATTTTTATTTTATTTTATTACATCTGTCCCCAGACATCTTATGTGCTAATACATTTAAGAAACAATAAACTTATAAGATAATAAAGGTATACACACAAAACAAATATATGGGAACTTGAAACACAGTTAAATATTCTATGACAAAACACCCAAATCAATCCAACAATCGAAACAATAGTGACGTATCAAAATTAGTGCGATGTGTGAGTGTGTAATTGGATTTAGTCGACACTTCCTGTGCATTGTCGTCGCGTCTCCCACCAACAACCTGCGCCGGCGCATTCATAGATTATGAACCAGATCTCTCATTTAACGCCTTGAATTATATTAAGCTGTTTTCATTTTTATCTAATGTTATACTCGGCCTGTAAACATCTTTATACATATAGAGGATGTAGTGAGAAATTTACATACTTATTTAAGAACGCGTTGCTAATATCAAAGTGGGAGCATTAAAGTGCATCACATCTGCGGTTTCGTTAATCTATGCGAGGAGTGAAAAGCAGCGGGATGTGGGTGTCACGTTGAGGCGGCAGGACTATGATTTGCGCCGCGCTCCGCTTGCCATCAACAATGATTGATGCCGACTAATCTCCACAATCGAAAACTGCACGTAATCATAACGATTTTAAATTATTTCACGCTTTTGTTACTCGTTAAATTAATTGTGAGTTCGTTTTGTGTGTATTTTTGGCGTTTACTTAAGGTCTCTTACATTCATTTACGAATAACGTTTAAAGCGATTGAAACTATATTTATTACGTACGAGATTAGATACAATTCATAGAATGTCGCAAAAGCACTGATAAAGGCGAAGAACAATGACGCTATCAGCGGCTCAAGCGCAAGACGCGACTCAAGCGTGAAGTCGTAACCGCTTATAATAAAATATTATATATTCGACACCACGTGCCGAAGACGACAAAACGCACGTAAAGAAACAAAGGTGTCGCTTTTTGTGTGGCGCAAAGCAATTGTTCCTTTTTAATGTTCCGCCGAACACGCTGTCATTAAGTGAAACGATTCTACAACTAGGACGACAAGCTAATGCCTCCTTGGTTATAGATCAAAATGTTATCAACATATAGCTCAGCTCAGATGTAGCCCATTTGCTAGTGCACAGTAATAGTTGCAGCTATCAACCGTACTGTACATGCTTGGCGATTAAAGGGAGTTCTCCGCAACTCCTTTTAGTTTTATGGCAGTTCTTCTCGTCCGGTGTTCGCCCTTGATTTGGTAACTGGCAGTAAATGTAACTGACGATTCAAAAGTGGAAGGAGTTGGCTATGTTAATATATTTTTTATATAAATACTTATGGACTGTAGTAAAACCTCCACCTCAATCATCTTAGGATTAAGGATTGGTAGATAATGGTGCTCGCCTACTGACTGAAAGTGTCTGAACGCTTACGTGTGGTCAGTATTTAATTTTAAGTTGAAATTATCGACGCGGAAGTACTAACGATTATAAGGACAGGTCAGCACTCACCGTGAAATTCAAAATTAACATTTTATTTTGTCCATAATTGCTCACAATTTGGGTGCAACGCGTGAACCGAGTTATTACCCGCTAATGTCAATTGCAGCTGATTTTCAACACAGATAAGTCGGCAGCTACTTAATATTTAATGACAAGATTCATTTTCACACACGTGTTAAGTGAAATTATTTCAAATTTTGAACAACAAAATCATTGTTTCTTTAAATACATCTAAATGCGTGCTTGTTTTAAGTTACTTTATACAGATGTTAAAAATTTATTGTAAACAGAATCATAATTTGACGTGAAGTTTTGACGTTTACACAGCTTTGAACTTTGACAATATCAGGGATACGATCAAAACAAATAATAAAGTGTGATAAAGTCGAATGCTGCCAAAAGGTGACAATATAAAGGTTGTAGGGCTTAAACTGCACTAAACTGAATCTCCGACTCGTATAGGGTGACGAAGCGTAGATTAGAATCACCTCAAAGCCCGACTTTTTCCCATTCCGCTAACTAAACATGGGAACGGCGATTTCTATAGCTAATATGTAAGTTGACATATTTTTTTTATAATTTATAATATTATATGTTGTTATTTCATACAAAAGAAATACATAAGAGCCATTATTTATTTAATAGTATAAATGTATGACACCTTGTATTGCCACTCAGAAGCGTTACAGAAAAAGCCAATTCCACATTAATGTGCTTGGTCAGCGAAAAAGTGAATAGAAGATATCCCGAACACTTGTTGAGCAAATGACCAGCCTTTCTTTATGTTTGAATATTTAATGTAATGCATACTATAAATTTAAACCATTTTTATTTTTTCATGAATATGAAACATTAGGAAATCTAAAAATTAGAATAGGCTATAACGCAAATAAAGCACATTTTGAATCTGATTTATGTTAGGTAGGAAGATAAAACTAATCGAGTATCCTAAGCACTTGTATGTCGTTTACAGGATGTCAGAAGACCATGTCTCTCAAACCCTTACGTCATCAATACGGTGATCCCCCAAGTAAGGAAAGAAGTTGTAAGCTGTTATCAGTCGATTAGAAGGGCGTCTTATCAATCTATGTTGACCGCTGACCTGAGCCACTCCCTCTCCTAATATTGGATCTTTTGTCTAAATAGTTTTCCTTGAGGGTTGATTGTGGACATATCGTGAGGCTGTTCTTACCATTTGATTGGCTTGTCAATAGTAAGCCTAATATCTTTTGGATTTAAGGGTGTTTTGATAATGTTTGTGTGCAGATAGATACCTGTCATAATAACATGTTAATCTCACTATGTCTTTGAGAGGCATTCCTCATAGGTTATTATTAATATTCAGTTTTAATAAATAAACCGCTGTATTTGTGAGGTAGTAGTAAGAGAGTAGTTACGGAGTAGTTACGTGGTAAAGGCTAGCATGTTATGTAGAAAACCTACTTAAAGTTACTTTTTAATAATTTATATGTATGTACATACATATGCACATATTTTTTAAGATTCAATAAGAGAGAGAGAGAACATCTTCTTTAAACACAAACTGATTATTACTTAAACGGCACTATCCTGCTATTGTCTAAACAACTTAAACGGCATTTTTTTTGTGTTTGAATGCAATCACGGTATTTCTTGTTTTGTTAATAATAACGTCTATAATCAGGAAGGTACCTGTTATTATAAGTAGAATTGTATACATGTTACGTCATGTTTAATATCCGTAGCATTGGAGCGATCTAATATACGTTGGTGAAGACTTGTCAAACTGAGAAGTCTAATCGAGTTTGGGATCTAAGTTATTCTCTATAAATACACGACGTTTGACATATTCACATCATACGACATGACGATAGGAGACTAATAATACTTCGGCATTTAACTGAAAACTTACAAAACGAAAAAAAGCAATTAAAGCGTAATTGGGTAATTTAAATCATTTTTTCAAAATGTTCAGGGTTAATGAAATGCTGAAAATGTTATAAAACCAATGCTTTACAAAAAAAGGTTGAAGAAATTCTTATAAATTATTTTAGTGTAGATATATACTTAAATTTATAGATAAAGCATCGTGCGTTATAAAGACTTTAACGAGTGAATACTGTATGTACATATACTGCAAGTTCCGGAGTCTTCACATCTTGTGGCTTATATACAACATCAATATATTAATAAATGATATGAATAGATATATAAATATATTATCTAGCAAGATTGTATGTCATTTAATTCGAATATAATGTTAAGTTAATTGCTAATACTCGGTATGTTATTCCCATAGCCTCACTCGATTTGCAAATCAGAATCAGTTTTTTCGTATTAAAGTCGAAGTTCGCGATGTTCGGGTCACTGGGGCCTCTGACGTCACGCGGAGGCCTTTTGTGCCAAACACGAGTGAAGCCGCGCGGCGTGACGAGACGAAACGATAAAAAGATTACACGTTAACGTATAGAAATCGTGCGTGAGGTGAATATTAATGAGATCTCCCCTCGCACTAATAGATTTTAATCGGCTGCGGCCAGTATTGACGCGAGGATTTTAAATCCGTGCTTTTTAAAAAATAAAGGGCTTATCAATATAAAAGTTAATAATTTGGCAATTTATACGCACTGCAAGACAAATCACTTAGTTTTATATAGGTCTAGCTTTACGCTACGTCCGTGAAGTGTTCCTTGCAATCCTGAGTCCATGTGAATTTGTATTTCTGTTTTTAAAACTGTATTGTGCTGCTTGGTGGTATAAAAATAAATATTTATAACAAAGATGGTTGTGGTATATGAATATGGTTTGCTGTAATTATAAGATTTTTAAATAATTATTATACTAATAGGTTGGAGGGGACTCCGGACGGCTTTAACACATATATTGGTTCACAGCAGGGATGCTGTGAACCAAGGAATAAGGAAGTAAGGAATCGTCCTAGACTCTAAGCCACAAAGCTGATCACTTATTTGTCTAAAAAGGAAAGCATGATTAGAGAAACTGATGCAAAACGAAGCCAAGGATTACACTTTAATGTTAATTTTAAAAAAGAATCCCGGTACTTAAAAATAAACTAAAAGTTGGGCATAAAGACACTACTCAAAGAATTTCCTCAGATCCGCGACCTACTCAACGGCTTATACGTAAGTGCTGCGATTTGAATACATTTATCTATTTTGAACTAGTGTTCTGCCCGGTTTCACACTAACTAAAACAACACATTCATTAAAATAATATTTTTAAATTTATTTCTATCTATTTAATTAGAAAATAAAAGCTTGAAAGCTGAATTAATTGCATATAGCTACAGTGTCCGTGTTTATGTTTATAGGTATTACCCAGGAACTAATAGTACTAATTGAAATATCTTCTCCGGATCAACTAGATGCAGCGCAGATGAATGAAACATATTATTATACACAAACATACAGTTCCAAAATTGTTATATATATTAGATATTAATGGTAAGAGCCTTACAGCCCTTGTTTTCATTCGGTATTTGCATGGTGAGGGACAGGCGATTTGCATCCGGATCAAAGAGATGCATTACGCCAATGTATTCACTAACACGTAAATAAATAAAGATAAACATTATGGCATGGGTGTTGAAGTCCGATTAAAAAGTGTGGGATTCGCTCGTGTGATCAATTTAAAGGGTTGTTTTTTTTTAACTACCCATTTGTTAGCCCCGCAACGAGGCTCGCGACTCGTGATGATGGTCAGAATCCCGACAGTACCTTACAGACAGACTTTTTAATATAGTATTTGTTGAAATGTTTGGCAATATTTAAATATGAAATGTAAGAAGTTTTTGGAGCAAATATACTTCTGTAAACTTTTTTTGTTTGATCTAATTAAAAGTGGTTATTTAAATAGATTTAAGTAAGACAAGACGGCGTTGATCGGAGGCCGTTTGTGGCCAGTATCGATTTTTCCACCCCGACTGTTGACAAAGGCAGGTTCTTACGGCAAATGAGATGCACCCTAAAGAATATTATGGGCAGACATCGCTCCACTATCCTTGTATGTTGTGCGCAGATATCCTTATATCGGCTTTTATTGATCTGTCTTTCATTGCTACGGAATTTCAACGGAAAATCTGAGATTTTTTTATTTTTATTTACGTCATTTCCTTCGGACTGCTGAACTTGAGCTGGTATTAGCTCTCTATAAATGCGTTCTCCACTCTTCGCACCAAATTCACAAAATAATATTTCATTTTTCAATGTCATCTTGAAATGTAAATCGCTTTGGAATACAATATGAAAAACAAACACGTAATTCTAAGAATAAGTCATAAATCTTACATAAAACAAGTAATTAAATGGTCACAAATGGGTATTTATTGAATATTTTTAACTTGTATTTATATCAAGGTCATATTTACTGAGCACATGACATTGTTTGATTATAAACATTATATAGAAGAAAATGCCCTAATTTTCTGACCGAACACATTGATTTCAAATCAACAAGCTGAGATTTCGTTAACAAAAAGTACGCATTGCGTCAGCCGTCATAATCTGTTTAAAAATCCAAGTTTACCAACAAAAGATTCATTGTAAAACGTCCACCGAATTTAAATCAGCTTTATTACGGCAATATGTAAATTGTGTAGCGTCACTACCCTTATAAAGCCTTGTTTGAATTGAAAATTTAGCCGACAGCCGCGCAGTATCTGAACGGCTTTCAGGCAACACGCAGCCTCTTGAATTGAAACACTGCAAAAGAGAACGCGGAAAACAAAAGGAAATTCATTTGCAACATCAATAATTACACTGTGACATCCGTTATTTGGTTCGCGTGACGTCACGAGATGTCAGGCGAAAGAGATGGGCGATCAGAGCGAGACGGCACGTGTAAGTAATGGAGTGACTTCGTTATTAGTTTCTTATATGCCTGTATCGTAGTTTGACGATGTTAACTACAGTAAACAGAGAAACTTTCAAGCTTTTTCTGTGTGCTCTGTATCGAGAGGGACATGGGGCAGGCATATTTCTGTGCCAATCAAAACATTGATTCAAAAACGCTTGGATGAATTATTGTTCTGTTCTGGTTGGTGAATGTTTGATGTGTCTGGCTGGAAACTTACATAAGGCAGACATAATATATAACATATACATAAGAGTAGTGGTATAAGTGAATCTAATGACATGAATGGTATTCATCAGCCGCTAACAGAAACGTGACGAACCGTGCCCTACTTAGATATACATGTTGACTTCGTACAGAATCAGATAGATATATGTGTTATTTTGTTAGCTTTTACTTATTCTGAATGAGAGTATTTAAACGCCATAGTGCCTAACTCCTAAACGATTACCGTTACAACAATTGGTGCTAAAATAGTTTTTGCGCTTATTATTATTATTAAGTGTAATTTAAAATATTTTGTGTGCCGTATCACTAATACCACGGAGCCGGTAATAAAACAGCTGAACAAGCTCATAATATCAAATTAAACACAGTTTGTATTTAGTTTTTGCTTTGGCGTTGACACTAAATGTATACTAATGAAGAACCGCCCGTTGCGGCTACGTAATTACACCTCATTACAGGACCCTTCAACTTCTATTTATTACTTTAAAATATACAACAAGTTGTAACTTAATTTCCTCGTGCTTACCATTTTTAATATACTACGTATATAGAGAAATTTATTAATTAACAATAGGACAAACTTTCTCACACAAATACCCTTTCAACTTCGTAAAAAGCCTCTTTAAAAGAGAACAATAGTTTATAGATAAGAGTACTCACAAAAATTGGTTACAATCGACACTTGAGGAGTCGAACGGCAATCGAATGTGACATAAGACATCCCCTACCACGGGCCGCAGGGCAATTCGGCCAACGATTAACATAACAAGAGTCCCATTACGCACCTAGAGTACCAAGAACAGTTTTCTTTTGCGTCCCTCATATCACCAATAGAGCTTAATACGAAAACATAGAGTTGTTTTTTTACTAGCATCTCATTTAATATGTGCGAATAGTATTTTTTGCAACACCGTAGTCTAAAATTTGACAGTCGGGTGGTTCGTTTGTCGATCGTCATCGATTACTCACAGCTAGTTGGCAGCCTCGGGCAAGTTCGGGGTTCGTAGTTAGGTATTTTTCGTCACTAACTAGATAACAAGTGGTTTTAAATTGGAATCTACATAATAATGAGGAAGCGAGGGAGTATGCAAGTGGCATAATGCTAAAACCGGGAGATAAATTTGGAAGATAAAAATAGCCTATACGTATTGAGATAGAGTATGTTAGCTTTTCTAAAATTCCAAAATGTAAATACCATAATGTCAAATGTAGCCTTACATACAATGTCATATCGACCTGTTTATATGAAACAATATATTATCGTTAAAAAACTGATATACAAAAAGTTCGGCATGGATTTTTTGAACACGTACATATACGTTATATACAGTAGTATATGTAACAATATATTGTTATTATATGTTTTACATAACAAAGTTAAAGAAATCTTAAAAATAAACAATGCAACACATTACATAACACAAAAATAATAATACAAAATTAAACTACGACTATTACAACTAATAGTAAGAAACCTGGTAAAGAGAAGGTTAATCAAAATATCTTAAATGACAACTGGTATTATAGCAATGTAAATAAATTGCAAAGTTATTTATTTTGTTTGGTAAAAACAATGTGCAAAATCGACATGTGCCATAAATGATCATTATCCCATGCTAAAACAAACGACGGTTGTTTGTTTGTCGGTTTGTTTACACAGAAAACTGAACAGTTTCACAGTCGGCTGACGAGGGACAGTATTTGGCTAGAAGCGTTCACTGCTTAAAAATACAACTTTCAGATGTTTCCACTTTGCGAGTTAAGTGCGCTCCTTATTCTCGTATTTATTTTCAGCTCGATTTAAAATGTTACAAACTGACATATAACTCACCTTTGAATTTTGAAATGTATGAATAACTTTTATTTTGTTTATTATTGAATTTGTATGGGTAAAATGTGAAGGAGATTTGACATATTACGTTTGAAGTGAACTAAAGGATTTTTTTTAATTGAATTTATTTAATAAGGGGTAAAAAGAAATACAAAAAGGGTTTCTAGCAGAGCGTGGTTTCGATCCACGGACCTCTGGGTTATGGGCCCAGCACGCTTCCACTGCGCCACTCTGCTCTTGAATATGTTTCTGAAAGTTAAGTATAGCCCGTACAACTGTAGTTTATCTTTATTCAAACAATTATATTCCTTTAAAATGTGGACGTCGAGAAACAATAAATAATTTGAAATTGTTGCTTCAACCACCATAAACTTAAAATGTTTAAAACCACTTCAATGTTCGTAAAATGCATTTTATTTTGCAAGGGGCAAGTAATTGAAGCCTGCGGCAACATTTAGTTTTGCCTCAGTGGTCAATTTATTACAGCACTCGACTATTTTTATAAAGTTCATTATCATTTAATAAAACGTTGCGAAATGCAATTAACTGTTTTCAAAGGTTTACAAAATACTTTCTTTTATTTTGAAAATTGTATTATTACATACAATTTACCAGAGGACAAATTTCTGATTTCTGACATATTAAAAAAAAATTAAAATCCATTTTTTAATATTGTTTAAGAGTATAGTGATATTTTAATAGCTTGCTATCAATCTCGTAAATAGAAGGCGAAAAAAAAATCACTTTATTGAAGTAAATTAGGCAAAATTAGCAGAACCGGTGTTGAGACATTAAATGATATTGAGCCAAGTTACCAATAACTGTGGGACCCCAGGGGTCCACAATAAACTAGTACAATGACCCCCCGCCGCGTGGCGGGGCCTCCTAGGCCCAGAGACAGATAATCTGTTGGGGTGATTTTATTGCTTTTTACTAGAGCTCATTACGTTTCTTGCTTAGCATTGATTACTTGAGCGATTTGGGATTAACTTATAAAGATTTTATTGATGCTATTTTAGACTAATTAGACGTATTATCATTTTTGTTCTGATTTAAATGACTGATTAGTCTTGGATCAGTCTTACTTAATTTCAGCTGACTTGTATCGTATCGTACGTTGTTTTTGAAATTTTAGTCACATTTACACTTCACTTATAATAAACCTTATACACCTACAGGTTATTTTACAAAAACAAAATATTAAAAGTAGACTCATAGGATTACTCCAGTCAGCATATTATGTATCGAGGTACAAATACTAGCTAACTTTTTAAGACTAATAAGTATTTAAAGTCTAGCCCAATTTACTAATACACCAATATAAATATTGAGTCTCTATTAAGCGTAAAACTCTGTTTTTTCCATTATTTAACTTATCACTATTTAGCACTTAACACGCACACCGACACTTAATCACTGACCCAAACGGTTTTTTCGTTTTACACTTTTACTTGGCCCGTAATACCAAGGAGTTTAAACGCCTCGATATTCACATTATAGAACAGCCTTAGATTTCCAGCTTTTTCATTACATTGACGACATCCTGCACAATCCCGAGGTCGTCATTACGAACGTACCGTAGACAGTATCAGTTTGGTCAATGACCCTTATAACTTTCTTTTGGAAACTTTGCATTATTAAATACTCTTAGTGGTTCCACCCAACAGCTGCCTTCCATAAGTCTAAAGAGACATCAGGACTTGTTTATATACGAGTAACTTAGTTTGTACTGATAACGTGGAGTTCACTGCTAGTAACCCTGCCAACCAGCTATCCAAGCATGGTGTCCAGCGTCACACCCAGCTACTTATCTGTATTTTTAAACGGTACTGTATTGTTGGTCTATGTGTAGTAAACTGATTAAGTTTTATCCGCCATAAAACAAGGATCTCATGATTTTTATCTCGTCGCGATTCAAATGTGTACAGAAGTAATAATTTAGTCACGCCGCCGGTCTAACAATAACAGAGAGCGCAGATAAACAGTTTGATATCATAAAACAATTCGCAAAATTACCGAAATAATTTATTGAAACAGGGCACAGTCACACGACAACCCCATTCATAAAGATTTTTTATCACAACCTATCCTATCGGGGAACATCTTAACTGTCGTCAAAGCTCAAGTAAGATTCGACCTAAGCTCTATAAAATAAGGTTCACAATCGAAGTGGCCCCAGCTTATGTTAAGGACGTGTGCATAATCGCAACGTCATTTGACTAATGACACCTTAATGCTGCGTAGTTAGTAAGCGGAATGGTTTTATTGTGCGAGTGCAATGTATCGAGAAGTTTTAATTTTGGTTTATGAACCATTATTTAGGGACACCCTTTACATGCGGACAAATGACTCGAGAGAACAAATATGCGGCACTTGCTGCTCAATGTATGATCCCAAACCAATTGAGTACAAATGGGTCTTAAATGTTTCTACTTTAATTCTTCTATTTTTCTGTTCTCTAATGAACTTACATTCCATAAAGAAAATAAGTAGATCACACAGATCAAGTACACAGCATAAATTAAAAATGCGTTCATAAACATCAGTCTTATTAGGGACTACCATAAAAACAATGAATTGAATTGTAAAATATAACGTCATGGTAGCTATATCGGATACCCTTCATAAAATAATAGGCGAAGGGACGCTTAACAAATGATATGACGCACTATTGTTAAAAACCTTGTTTTACTTTATTGTTAGGGGACCTTCAGATCGTCAATCGGTACAAAGTTGCCACAAGGAATTGTAATTAGTATTATAAATTGAAGTTATAAGTGCATACAGACAGAACCGTCCTTAACAAATTTGATCAAATATGAAAACAAAATGTAAATGTGGATTGCTTAGGCAAGGAAAATAAAACGAATATTTTTAATGAGTTGAAACGAAGGACAATAAAAAACAATCGATAAATTTGCATATCCACGTCGATAGCAGGCATCGCGACGATTTATCTTATTCGTTTGTTTCACACTACCGATAGAGATCGGCACGCGACCATTGTCCCAGTCGGGGCCATGGGACCGTCCCCGCACGTGCTCTTCATTATTTCGCGCCAAAACGTCCGCTTTGTTAGAAGATTAGGCGTGAGGCGCGGATGCTTAATGGGACTTCTGTTTTCGTTTTGTTCGTTGAATTCTTTTGGCCAGCAAACGATTTTAGTCAAACCCATTTTGGCCAATTGCGTCCAATTATCTGAACCGATATGCAAATATTAGATTGCTCTACGTACAATTTTTGTGAAATTTCGTTTGCAATATTTGTGTCAAAAGTAATTTATTCAAATACTCTATTGTAAATCGGTTCTTTAGATATTTTGTAGGCATGGTATGGTAAATATATTTTTAAGTTATAATTTGGAAGCATCATACACGAAGACAAATGCTACGCCGTAGCAGCCGCAAGTTAAAGCGCACACTCAAAAAAAAGCTTTTTTACGAAATTATAGAAAAAACTTTTTTGATTTTATTAAATAATCATTATTCTAACAATGAATTATATTTATCTGTTTAACCTAAATCTATTTTTTAGTACAGCTGACAAATAAACGTTTTTTCACTTAACTTATTTGCAAACTTACGCGAAAGCTTTAAATATCAATTGTGCTGGTTATCAAAACCTATAACGCAATTATACGCCCACAATAACTAAACACTGAATAATTTGTGTATAAATTAACACCTTCATAAATGTTAGTTTCTTCGGTTGCCTTCGTGTACACAGTACAATGAGAATATTGGCGAATTAAATCTAAATAGAAATGGTATTTAAGTCGACACATATTCACCTTAGTTCAAGCGTTCGTAAGCTTTAAAAATAATTAATGAAATGGAATGGCATCGGACACAAAAGACAGATAAATCCAAAAAGCCATCTCGCAGTAAAAACTCACCCTGCCGTGCGTGCTCATATCAATAGCGCGTTTGTTTTATCCCGGTTTTCGCCCCTATTAATGGCCCCAATACAAAAATATTGAAACACGCGGCTTGGCCATTGTGCTGGTGGGCGGTGCGAAACCATATTTATTATTTTTGTCACCATTGTACGATGGATTATAGTATTTAGATGAAATTGGGGATAAGGTCCGCTAATCTTTTTTTGTCGATATCGATTTTTGGTTTCACAGCACTACGCGTAGGCGCATTTACGACGACCAGTTTATAGCGTTATAACACAAAATCACTTATAAATTATTACATGTATTGAGAGTTTATTGAATATCTTATTGTGATTAAAATGAATTGTGCCTTTCTAGTATTTCATAATTATTCAACATTTATTGTCGTTTACTTCATAATAACGTAATATTTAATTAGCAGAAATGTATATCGCTATGCAATCTATAAATATATTGTTTTAAACTAGTTGTTAGAATTCGTTTCAACTAACTATGCTGTTACAATATAAATCCATTAGAGTATGATTTTACTCATGAATGACGAAGTAGTGACGGAACTAGCTCCCAAGTCGTTTAACTTCATAACGAGCTGCCAAAACATTTAAAACTTGTCCTAATCTTAACCGTTATCGTAGAGCCACGTAGCGAAAGGCAAAGTGTGGTGCGTTAACACCAGAGGATAACCCTTGAAGCGCTGCCGCGGGTCAGAACGACCCCTATCAGATCGAAGAATATCGCCGAGATGGTTGATTTGACGAGATACTGACAATTTATGCAAGAAGCAAATCCAAATGAAGTGTTTTCACAAATGGCGCACGCGTATGACCGATCCGTTTCGTAAAAGACACTTAGTCGTATCAGATTTGTGTTGTTACGTACGCAGCGTAAAACATCAATAACGAAAAAATCATTACATCTTTGGATTGTTTTGAAGCGCCCTAGCTGGGGCAGGCGGGGGCAGCAATCAATACTGGCTGCTACTCGGCCGGAATACTAAGCAGGTGAGTACGTGAGCACGCCGCGTGCAGCGATGCTTACTAGTAGGTACTCACCGTACCGTCTACTGATCTAATTATACTTTTATATCTACTAAGATTCCTTTAACAGCGAACTAAATGCTTAACTCGGAATTATGAGACGTTGCAACAATTGCGTAACGTCACGTGCTTTCAAAAACAGACTGAAGTTTTTGAAAGAGCGGGCCTCTCAGTTAACGAATGAAACGGATATAGAACTGTTTATCGGCGGTTGGAGATCTCCAATGTCAACAGATAACCCGTTGCTAGCAACACAAACAGCGGGCAAACAATGAAGCACTCATCCTGAGAGCCAATCCAATCATCTCAAACAGTAACTATCCGAGATAACAATACTCGAGCAGCCCTTGAGAATACGGCCAAATCAACTTAACGTTTCATTCCGAAAACGCCCTTGTTGACTTTTGACGTTAGTACATTGCAAATGTTATCTTAGTTTACTTAATCAGCACTGGAACGCAACCGATTCGATGTATGGTCTCAGGGGCCCCTTAACCGGTTAACTGGTCCCAAAACGAGACTCCCCATTCGAGGGTCAAAAGGGGTTTTCCTTCATAATCTCGATGTGAAAGGAAAATATTCCTTATCTTTTTAATTATAACTCAGTGATCGTTCCGCTACGTCATCTGTTTTAATTTTCACCCGCCTCTGGGGACTGCGATAATGTTAAGATATATCGTCGACATTATGATTAATTCAAACTCATTTAATACTCGTTCCGATATAATGATACTTCTAACGTGTTCATAACTAAACTTCCACAACTCTCCATATTTCCTTAAGGAGTTTCACTAAAGAACGAACAGACATCTATCTATATTATTAGTATTATTGTAACGTTTACTACGTTACAAACTAAACAAATTAATTTTAATACACATCTACGTACAATATTATATTAATATAAATATTATTTCTCAATTTATCGTTGTAGTGCAAACTGTTAATAAACGTATATTTGACTCAGTGAACAGAGACCGTTTGATAAATAAATCTGTAGCATTGATTTGTACAGTAATAAATAACCGGCGAAATAACAAATCGTTACAATTCATTTCGCATCATCAGCAGCCGAGTGTGGCCCCCTCTTTCGGCCGCAGATATGACGGGATCCCTCAAATCTGGTGTCAAACTACATCCCATCTGTCACTGCTCGCGTCGCCATAAAAACTTAATAAGCGATCCGTCACCATAAAATAACCATTAAAAAGCCGTCGGACGCTTTTAAAAATACATCAAGAAATGAAATCGGTAGTTAATTACCAAGAGACTTGGCGGATCGGATTTCCGAAGGGCGAATGCGGGGTGGGTGCGAAATATCTCGCTGTGCTGCCCAAACATGCTCCACTAAAACAACCCCAACATGTCCAAATTATGATCACCTATATGTGCAACTGAAAATCTATTTCCTTAATAGGAAAATATCCCCAGGATATGCAACATATTGATTCCAATTTTTTTGTTATTTAAAGTCAACCCTAAGCTTGTTGTTCAAAAATTACGAAATGAAGTATCTATCAATTTATACGTACTAAGCAAAATTCAATAAACAAAGCGACTACTTCATCACTTGCATTGTAAACACTCGAACACGTTTTTACAAGGCCATCAAAAATGCACAACAAATAATGATGGATAGGATCTTGAAAATCCCTGACGTACCTAAACACTTCCCTTGATATATGCAAATATTGACTGGTACATAACAGGTACGCACATAGCCGACCCCATTCACGAGTGAACGCTTGACTGACTCCTAACGAATCATTCGGTCACCCCACTGCCTCCCACGCAGGTACAGCCTGTGCCTATGCTCCGAATTTTCGCTCGTGAGTCCTTAACGCCCAATCGTTGCGGGCGAAGGGTTAAAATTTGATTGTTAATTACGTTCTTGTCTACGAACTGATAAATTGCGTTTCGGTCGCCAGATTTGCTCCTCGTTTTGTGCTATTTGTTGAGAGCTGTTTGTTTGCTTTGACTTTGAGTCAAAAGCTAAATACTCAATGATATAATATTTTATATTTGATGAACGATGTTGGACGATTTGTCCTCGTCAAGAGGTAAATAGACAGGTTGTGACTTCATTTAGATCTAATTTTTTGATATGATTCTGATTTAACTGTTAAAATCCTTGAGTAAATTAGAATATATATGACACCAGACAACTTATTTCTATACGACGTAATATAATCATGTTTAGAGAGTAAGATATCTTTATAAATCTCGGGAATTTTGTTCTATAGTTTATTGAGTTTTTTCAAGATCCGTATAATACAGATGAAACCCAAATGTGTCAAACTTCATCGTAATACGATAAAGATCGAGCCGAGCCCTCGCCTAACAATTTCGCAATTTATACAAATCTCCCATAGTCGTGTCAAAGTTATCTTTTTATCTGCAATTAGGATTGCGACACCTCCCGTCCCGCGAGGGCCAGCATCAAAGGCCTCTCATTATGTCACTTTATTGAGTTATCAAGAGAGGGAGATTAGTTCATACTTCCATCAAATCCTATCATACAGCCCGACGCCTTCCACTAAAAACAAGCTCCATTTTGGCAAACCACAATCTTTTCATACCGCATGTTCAATGTTGTACGAGCACAACAAATTGCACCGTATGCACATGGGCGTAAATGTTAAAATCGCTTACGCGTTTATTAAGTAATACAACTGTAGTGTAACGCAACCCCCTTGTCTTTTATTTTGTTGTAAGGCTGCTTAGTAACGTGGCTGTTACAAACCGCTTACTTATACACCTCTGAAACATCTTTCGTTTCGTTAATACAATGACAACGATTGGGCCAACCGAAAAATAATACTATTAGATAACAAAACATATAATTTAAAATATTAGTTTTATTAAGAATGATAGTAGTTATTAGTTAGCGAGCAGGCAGTATATTCGTGTCTGAACCGCCTTAGTAGAAAAGGCTCAGTGTAGAAAGGGATTCGGTCCCTTAATTTAAAACCGCGATAATGAGATGCATGATTCGATTATCTTTCTATTTTTGATTTTGACAGCGTAATTGCTATTTTGTTTTGCATTAGTACAAGCGAAGTTTGTCTCATCACATAAAAAAGTTTACATTTTTTGAGTTCAAAAAGACTGTAAAGTGATTTAGCCATTATATCTAGCATAATATCTCAATATATATATTATCTATATATATATATAAGATTGCTTTAACAATTCATTTGTAAAACAAACAATAATATGTCACACTCATAGATTCGATGCGGTGATAAAACACAGAACACATAAAAAAAACTATTCGAGAGCCAGAACAAATCTTAGTTATAACTGTAACTGATAGTCGAGTGGCGAATGTCAGATGATAGGGTACTTTAACATTTGTTGTCTATGATCTATATCTTATTTATTCACATATATAAGCACTTAGTCCTTATATATGTGATTATTCGTGCTTATCATGCATTTATTATATTTTTTTATTTATTGACCAACAAAACAAAACTACGAGACATGTATGTGCATAAATTAAAGGTATGCAAAGAAAGTATGAATTAACGCTTCTAGTTCACCTAGAAATTAAGCACAATATTAATAATTCCTTTCAGTGAAATGAATTTAAAAAAAAATATATTTGTCGATCGTGTTAGTAATTGGCACCAGCAATTAGGCTGGCCATTATTTTTACGCGTTAACACGCCCGCACCACGATTTTATCGTGTCGTGCAAACGCATGAAGGTTTTTACGGTCCGTAAACCGTTAACTATTTATAATAATTTTAATAATGTAATTAGAATCACATTTGGGTAATTGCCTTATCGTTTGTTTACGCTGCAATCATATTTATAAATCTTTTTATGTTCAGGAACTTTTTGATTCAGTCTCCGGATGCCAAACCTTGATACTCGGATGACAGTAGGTATGAACGCAACAATATGACCGTTTTGCCTACTACCCAAGCTTACATATTATGAATTGCAAGCCTGTATATAAAAGTCCGCATAAATATTCGCAACATCACAGCGTTTAGCGTAAAAAGCGTACTCTATATAAAATATATGATCCAACATTTGAATTATTCGCATAATATACGTCCACGTAACAGGAATTGCAATTAAACTGTAGCGAATATCAGCAGTTATAACTCAAAAAGTGAATCAGTAAAAAGTCGAGTTTTATTATGGGCGTTATCACACGTGTCCAAGCGCGGGAAAACGGCGAAAAACACGGATCCAGCTCATGTTAATATTTGAACCGTTTTTATTTGAAATTTCCATTTACAAGGCGCCCCCCACCCCCCCTTCCGACCCCCTCATACATATTCATTGAATGCACCCTCACTTTCTCTGCAGTTCATATTGCTGTGTTCCGAATCAAAGAGAATTTGATTTATGCTATTGATGATTCTTGTCCTCTTACGTCTTCGCTAACGACAGCCTCCGTGTTCAAGTGATACTTACGTTGTATCGCTGCAGAAATTTCCAGAATATTGCGATAGGTTTTGAATAAAGCCTTGCGTTTTTACATAATCTTCAATGTATATAAATACGTAAAGTTATTATGTGTTACCAAAAAATAATTATCTGTGTACATTAATGGCTTATGCTTGAATCAAGCCTTCAAGATGGCTAACCAGTGTCCAGTTCCGGTGGTGCCACGGGCACTTCCAGTCTCGGCCATGAGGTCATAAACAAAAGCCAGTACTTCCGGCTTTGTAGTCGTATTTTAGTATGTGTTATTTATATTATTAATATATGTATTATATTTAAAATAAAGTAGCATGCTACTATCTGACTCTGTTATAATATTATCTGTACATGTCAGGCTATTTCCATCGTATCTGCTCTCCGAGTTGACAAGTGAACGATTCCTCCCTACCTCGATATCCGCGCGAAATTATTTCACAAAACTTTACCTAAGTTACGACCCTCCATAATGTACAAACGATTTTGGTCTTTATTGGCCATGTTTAAGGTTCTATTCGAAATGTTCACAACGCCCGGACACGTGATTAGTGACAAGCAAGATACCGGGAATCATTTGCTAGGCGAAAAGGACAGGTGACATGATATTATGCAAATTTAATGGGTGTAAGCGAGATAGCAGTGGAATCGTTGTTCCTCTGATTCGACTGAAACGATTTATTACACGATGAGTACTGAAAATTAATTATTTGAGTTGCGGCGTTACGTTCGCGGCTTTTTACGGATTCGGGGGATTTACGAGGCTGCTCTTCTGAAATTTTTGACTTATGATTCAAGTTCTGTGCGGAGGGGGAATCATGTTGAAATAAGTAATATGTAAAGATCGTGGTAATTGAATTATGAAAATAACAAACTAAATTTAAAAAGTTTTGTCTTTGTGGCAGAGTACCCATATTATTAGCGGCATTTCCTCGCGAGAGTGATAAAAGCGCCAGTTCTTTGGACACCAGTACTGGCAAGGCGCCTTCTTGTGCCCAAGGTCCAAAAGTAAATAGAATAATATTTACTACGTATTAATATTTTTAAGATATAAGACCTTGTTTATCCGTTGACAGTGATTTAATTGCAAATTACAAGGTTCACGTGGTGTGGGTGTGCACGGAACGTTCGAGAGGCCTTCATATTTCACTCCATGTTGCCATTCCATTGAATATCTTTGATCAGCAAATAACCGAACACCGCAAGTTGACTTCAAACGAGTAAAATATTCAATTCGTCCTTTGATCCCGTGCCCGGTCCCAATACGAACTGCAACCAATCGGGATACACCAACTCTGATTGCTTGAGGGACTGTTAATTACGCGTTGACCTTCAGAGGCGGGGCTCATATACAAGGATCATTTGGGAAACCCTGGCGGACATCGGCCCAAAGCAAATGAATTTCCAATTTAGAGTGGTATCTACTAGTTCAATATTAATAAATAGTTATTTAAGAACAAATATATTTAAAGATATTTAAATATTAAAGTTATGCTCTTTATTTATACAGGTAACAAGACTTAAATAAACAATTTAATAACTTAAAATAAAAACTAAAAAATTCAAAAGTTCTTGTGGCATTTCTGGCACACTGAATACTTTATTAAAATAAATATTTAACTGTATAATATTTTTATAAATCCGACTCCATCCCACACTAAAAATTATTAAAAAAATATCTAATCTTTACGGATTACATTTGAATCATAAATATAATTATTTATAATAAGTGCACTTTATTTATATAAAATAAGTATTAAATAATTAATAACTTTAATGTCTTAGCATGTCAGTTTCTTCAAGATCAAAATTTACCTATTCAACCTTCAGCTTACTCTTATAAAGAAATCTTCTTAATAAGATAAAAAAGATAAATATAAAGAAAGGTAGTTAAGATGAAGATCAAGAAGGTTGTTAAGATTATTACGTACAAAACTATAATTTGGCATAAATACGAGATTAAGTGAAAACAAGCGATCCCTAAAAAGTTTCCAATTCCAACTGTTTCGTAATGAATTTTACTCTTTTATTCCTTAAAACCTTGTTATGTTTTTCATCCTATTGAAAAATCCAATAAGCAAATTAAGGCTCCGTTTAAAGATTATTACTAACGTCGAATCAATACTGAAAATCCTTAAAAATATACCGTGTCATGTAATTACGTTAATTAACATATCCAATGTCAAAATAACAGGCGATACATAAATTAAGGACGTCAGTATATCAGGACAGACAGACGGACAGCTGATGTGATCAATCCTGCTTCTGGAAAGACTGGTTCGTGTCGACAACATTTGTGTAACGATAGAATACACTCTGTCACAAGTGGGTAAGGTTTAAAATCGTATGGTGTATGTTTATTTGTTGGATTCAATAAATTCCTAAGTCGGTAGCGATTGTTTTCACATTAAAAAAAACTGCAGACATTGTCTCCGGACGGGTGCATGCATTTTTCGTTTTTAACCGAACGCTATATGAAATCGGATTAAAGGGAATGGCTACATACAATGGTGCTTTTATTAGTCATCACTGTGTCTGATATAAATGCACACGACTTTTCGATACAATTTCATTAATTTTTAATTATCTTTCAGAGATATGCAGGTTACCAACTTGTTATGAATTCTTCTAAAGTAAACGATCAAAAGAATACGTACTCACGTAAGTATTTTCTACCGACTAAATTAAAAAATAATATAATAATTGAAGCGTTGTTTAAAATATATGTAATTAATGTAATAGAAAGTTCTAAATAAGACTGGACGATACATATCTCGCAAGACCACACAATGATACAAGATTCGCGCGTGAATACTGTTGGACAAAAGGTGTAAGATGTAACATGAGCGGCTACTTAGGGCTAACTGAGATCTCCTTTTTAGGAGTGTGAAGGTGCGTGTATGGGGGCTAATTAAACGAAACAAGCGCTCGCGCAGCGTTAATCACAGCGAACGTGGCGCCCCCCAGCGAGACACAGAGAGGCTTTTAGTGTAGATGTCCCTGTAATCTCTGGAATTCCGATTATATTCCGTTAATTAACTAATTATGTATAGCTTTTGGAAGCGCTGGATTTATGTTAGCTTCTGAGTACAATAAAGTTATGTACATTATTTTTTATCAGGTGTGTTGGGTTTATCTTAATAATATATTAAAATATATTGAATTACACATACATTTGTTTGTATTAAATTTAACTGTTTTATATGACGCAAAAGTTGTAGTGAACTAGATTGTTATGTCTCAAACAATCCCAGTAAAAAGCTCGTACGTGACAAATTAATCTTCGCTTGAGAGGATAATTAACAGCTAATCCAATAACACGTAACAAAAGTCGGGCACAAAAAGTTGAATAAAAAGCTCGCAAATACACAATACCAGAGAGTTCGCAAAGCTGTATTACTTCATTCTGCGCGCTTCGACGGACAAAAAGGAATGCGTCGCGATGCGGCCAACGGTAGCGAAATAATAAGATCGCACAACAAAATAAATAAGTGGCCGAAACAAAAGGAGGACTGGAATAAGGGCAAAAGGTATACGAGTGACGCGGTGTGGCCCGCTCATTGTCTTCTAAACATTCACGAGTAACAATCAGTGGATGCGGCATCGCTGATAGCTGTGCAATAAAACATTTTATGTCTTTTCTATAATCAAACACAGGTTCTCGGTGGCAACAACATAACATTAATAGAATCTTACGATTCCTACTCGTCACATGCCCATCACAACTTGCTAATGCGTGCCTTTTAAGGGACCGCTTGTCAAAGGCTGTCCATACTTGCGAAGATCAATGACGCTTTCATTTCATTGATGATTGTCTCATCTCTATTGTAATTGTTTATTATGACCAAGAACGACCAAAAGTATTGTCAATTAAAATGTCATTTAGATGTAAATTAATAAAAGTGATTAAATTATAGATTGATAGAGTAGTAAATAGGTGTAAATCTAATATAAAAAAAGATTGATGAAGCTTTCTAACTGTTGTAAAACCATTCAAATTCTTAATTGAAAAATATACCACATCAAAACTTTGCAGCTACTTGTATCGCTTGAATGTAAAAAGTCTTGCAATGGAATCGAAGGTTTGATGCCAACGCGCTGTTGAGCATGATCCTAAGTTCTTCAACACAAGGGTGAAGATTCCCTGGCATGTGCTAATTAAGCCGGTCATACCTCTCCATTGATAACTTGACAGAAGACTCAGTTTTTACCAATCACGTATCACGTGCACGCCATTTTTAAATGACGTTTTTAGTTTTTCAAAATCAATGTTCGTACGTTCGAGTAATGTTAGATATACGAATCCATACTATATACAGTGGTTTCTCGAAATTATTTAACCACTAGACAACAAAGTTTCGCGTGTCATGTATAGCTGAGTATTAACGTTATATACTAACTACAGTACATAAGGATTTGCACTGAGGCCACGTCTGGTGCGGCGAAGCAGATATTTGAGCGGAGTACAGTCGAGTTTCAAACACGGCTGTCGGTTTTACATTACAATTGTCGCGCCAACCTGCGACGGAATATGATAAATCAGCGAACGTACAGTCGGGCACAAAAGTAACGTTAAACTCGATAGTAGATTTCCCCATTTGACCCATTTCTTATTTAAATCTTAAATTACCTATCAAGGACAACATAGTCTATGTTGTAAGAAAGTTGTAAACTCAGTTAAGTTTCCATAGACACTAGAGTGACAAACACAAAATATTCAATGGATTGAAGATTAGTAGATTGAATATCAGTGCATTGCTGTTTTAGTATTATTTAAAATACTAAACTGGTTGTCTGATATCGTATATAATCGTATTTGATAGCTTAGCTTTGGCCTTTACTTTTACTGTAACTTAGTAGATAAGTTAAAATCATTTATATGAAATCCACTTGTCTATGCGATTATACTACCATAGATTTACAAGCTCATAGCGGCTCATATGAGGTATTTACAGACGAACGTATGATTATCCCACGTCTTATAGTACTTTGAAGCTGAATTACAGTTCTAGGTTGTTATATGGGTTTCAGTGTTAAATATTGATTACGAAAAACATAAAATAAAAGTAAGTTTGTCTATGAATACTGTATAAAATAACATGGTAAGTGTCATCTGTTAACTCCCAAATTTGGGTGGTGACCTAATAATGTTGTTTTTACCAGGACACGATAGCACGTTCCCGGAAAGACTAATGAAGATCTTAATTGGGTGTCGTGTGCCCGAGGACTTATCGGTCTCACGTGCCAATGTATTGCGACTTAAAAACCAACGTGAAGTTTTAATGTCCAAATATAAAAAGAATTAAAAACCTAATATTCTACATGTTCATATGTCAAATATAAGCGTTGTATTGAGAGAATACTTATTCGAAAAAGACGTCCTTCAAGTTATATATGATATGGTTTCTATTTGCAAAGCCCCACTACATCATATCTTTAATTCCAAACGCAAGTGTCAGGCCCTTATTAATCACAAGTCGTGACGACAACTCCCCGTATCAGCCTTACAAAAATAAACAATGCCGAAATACTCACGCGATACAGCCATTACAAAATAACTCTGTGTAGTTGTGATTCGATTTAGCAGATATAGAATCAATCGCGAGCCACGCGACTCTATGTAAATTTGTGAATGCGCCATTTTCGTGACGTCACTTTATAGACTTATTACTCATACAGCTCCGAATGCGACCCAACGTTTGAACTTGACTGTAACTGTATAATGAGTAAGTGCGACTTTTCGATCATTCCATACATTGGCTTGGAAAATGAATAGTCTAATACAATTCAAAAGAAAAGCGATACAAGCAAAAGGCTCATACGCGGTCATATCTCATCGATTTATTGCAAAACATGCATGAGTTTTTTTTTTTTTGAGAGAATGCCCGAACGTCGCCTCGCATCAAAATCATATTTAAAATAGGACAAAAGCTGTCAGGGCAGTAAACCTCAGGCGAGCTGGTGTGCCGTAGCGACGGGGGTGGCTCGCACACAGACACACTGAGACGATCATTTACATACGACGGGGCGCTTAGAGTGAAGAGGACACCGCCCGAGGGAATTCACCCTCTCGCGAGCGAAAGGGAGACGACTATATTCCAACCATTTGCTAAAAAAGCGAAAAGTGGGCGGGGGATTACATTATAGTAGCGAAAGTAATCGATATTCTGTTTTAGTATGAGGTTGTTAGACCCGTGCAACTGCAGCCTAAATACAAGCCGAGGTCACGGCGCGGCTTGCTTTTTATGCCACCCTTAATGTCTTCACGTCATTGTGTCAGAGCAGGCCTCTCCTGAAAAAACGAAGAGCCGTACTAACACGATATACACTTTCAGCACAAAATACTGTCGTGAGTCTCTTAGAAGAAGGCTCGATAATAAAAAAAAAACTTTTTTTTCAATTACAATAACACCTGCGGATGTCCGACGATTATCGAGAACGTTATCATCAAAAGGGTTAACACAAGGGTCAATGGGGTATCAAAGATGCACCGTTTAGGCCAAATGAGCCATGGGACATTTTGCGCATAATTTCACAGACCCAACTCCCAAATGACCGCTACAAGATATACAGCTTCATAAACCCATAATTCTTCAATTCTTCAAGATATTTAAAGGGGCAAATCTTTTCATAAGCCGTGCATTAATTTGAATTCTTACTAATGTCTTATCTGCTTAGAGATAGGAATAAACAGAGATAAAATGGCGACATAAAACCGATCTTATCGGGGATATAATAAAATATCATTCCCGAAATTCCGGGAGTCACGTAAATCTGCAGTGACGTAAGACGACGTATCGTGTCGTGGCTCGTAATTCGGTACGTAACAGCGAAGGGGGGATATTTATATAGTGATAAAATCCATTTACGAGGACTGCCTTACAATGCGGGACGAACAAACTTTATTTCCATAGCTTTCATATCTCGCTGGCTAGGGCTGCCCTGGGGCTACTGTTTCCTTTATTTCTTTTTTGATCAGGCTATAGTGAAATGTATTGAAATTTGTATTATTAATTCTTTATGTATGGTATTTTTAATGTATTATACAAAGCAAGTATCTATGCATATGTTATTTATGGGGCTAAAACACGTTTAAATAAAACTTGACTCACTGATCTTAATATAATGAATATGTTAAATTATTTTACACAACTCGGAAGTTTCAGCTAGTTCCAGCAGTTCAAGTGTCTACTGTTTAACCTTTTTTATTAATTTCAACAAAACATATACATATTAATTTAATAATTGTATTTTTGTTATAAGCCCCAACAGTCCGAAATATCTTACAAAATAACATATGTTTCAACAAATTATTACTAAAACACCGTCCGGCTTACATTTCATCGATAATCCGTCATCCCTAGGAAAGCCACCCTCAGTTTTCCTTCGAATTTTCCTTTTGTGATCTCCACTCACTTAATTGTCGAAGAATTTTCATTGGTCCCGGTATAGACGCCATATTTCTATGCATCCGTCGCGACGACTTTTTTATTTTATCCCAACTGATTTATATTCCGTTTATTTTAATGGTAAGGTTCGTTATTGTTCTTCGCTCTCGATAATATTTTCGACTCTAATTGCTCTCTCGTCCGTGCCTCTTGAAGCTCTGTTTGTTTTCATTGAATAAATTGCAACGCTTTTAGTTTTATTTTGAGATAAAGCTTTACAAACGATTACCTTGCAAGGCAATCAACTATTGTGGCGCTCATACCTCCGCTATGCAATGTTATGGAGGCCATTACAAAATATTAGCTCTAACGTCAATAACAAGCTAACATGTAAATAACATTTCAATCGCAGCAATTACTCTTGAGCGGCGGTACATTGAATGCTAACTGATTAAACGGTAGCTGAGCGGACAAGGATGACAAAATAGCCGCGCGCGCCGATTCACTCGTTCTCATTCAAGCAAAACTACAAATTTCCAGAATGGCTGCCCATTGAAATGTCACGCTGTGGCCATTGTGAACGCGTCCCCGGCAGCTGGTGTTTCTTTCAATGTCAATAAACCGTTTATCGATAACTTGTGAATACATTATTGGGTTCCGCGCTAAATTCGCGAAGGCTGAGCTATTAGGTGGTTTTTGGATGTCCAAACTCAAATACAAATTACAAAAGCGCATGAGAATTTTTCAGATGTTTAAGCCGTTCATTTATGTACTGACTCGACTTTATTAAATCGTAAGCGAAGCCTCGTTTGAAGCGCGGAGCCGCTATCTAGGTAGTTGAGTACAGAACTAATATTATTGCAAAATGTCCGCCGTGCATCCCGGCTGGTTCATTAACCTCCCACTGCCCCCCTTCCCCCCACTTCTACCACCTGGATGCGAGGAAGATAAATATACTACATAACTTTGTATGAACTATGAAATATTCGGCTAGTTTAAAGCTGACTTCACTAAATTCTGTTTTTACTCTGTGCGATATCAAACAATGAAGTATAAACGATGTCCGCTTTTTCGAAATTTATGACAGGATTCGGGATATTGTGTAGTTTGCTTCTTTTATGCTTTGAATTCATAATTTGTCACTACCAAGTGTAATAATTAGTATATTATGTCTGGTATATTCTGCCAGACACGTGTGAAGCACAGAAATTCTTCTACCTAAGTCTGCAACATGTCCACTGGTATATTAATTAATTAATTTTCTCTTGCTCGCCTCACCTGCAGTTGTAATTTGACAAATACTCTGTTTCAGGCACAAAAATATGCAAATGCCGGCCCTTGACACGGCACCTCAAGACATCATTATACGAAACAATGCATTAAGGCACACGTAGACACGTGTTCACTAATGTGTAATTAGTGTGCGTGAGCCACAGAGCAATAGTTATGTTATGTTATGATAAAAAAAAGTTCAACGTGGGATTTGTGAAGGTCGAAAAGTGTCTATGATTATAAAAAAAATGTTTTAAATAAATGTACCATAAAATATAAGATGTGGTGTTATTCTTTTCTTTCTACTACCTTATACTTCATAAATAAAACGTAGCATCGTTTACCTACGCTTGGTTAGATTGTTTAATAAGTCTCTGATGAACAATAAGTATAATATAACCCTACAATTAAAATAAATATTTCGTTCCAATAGTGTGCCGGTATCAGAACACTGTGTTCAGATCGTGAGTTGTTGCGACAATGTATGGGTGTACTGTAGACTATAGGCTCGTGGCTCATGAAAAATGCATAAGATACGCTTTCAAAGAAGCTCCGTCAGCGCCGCGGCCTCTGCCCGTGAAAACTTACATTTATTTCTGGGACCTTGAAGTTCACATAGAATATTATCGACAAATATTATCATAATTATCCTTAAACGGTATTTATATCGAGTTATTTTTTACATTTAATGTATACAAACATTATTTTTAAAGTTTCCCTTTCACGCCTAAGGTTCTGAGACATTTTGTTATTACATCAATACGGTGATAATTATCTCATGTCTATGAATGGTGGGTGTAGAGTAGGCGAAACAACTTACAACCTCAAACATGTGGATGATACAGTATCCCTATGTCCTGGTAACAGGAGCAACGACCTGTTTAAGATGCGACTCACGCGTGACTTTTGTCGCTGGCTGAATAAGGTCATACTCATTGTCGATGTGGGTTACTTCAGACATTGTTTGATCAGTTCAATAATAAACATGGCAACCCAAGTATGTCGTAAATCATCGTTGACATTGAACGCTGATGATGGGCGAGGAACGATTCTGTCGTCTGTTTGTACTACGAGAAGTGCGGTGCTTAGAGTGCTAAGAGTGTTAAGATACATTTACGACTTTCATTTACACACCAGTTCTGTGAATTAATATGAAGAATGAAATTAAAAACAAAAAAATATAATAACAGCTCGTTTGCTCCTGTTGCATGATAAAGATATTTTAAATGTAACTTTCAACTTAAATCTTAAAGAACGTCTACGCCTTTGATTTGGGAATTAATTGACTCGGTTTTTTATATAATATTTGCCAATTTATAAGTGTAAGAAAATTACTTATATGGATAGTTATTTTGATTGTTTCTGTGAATCAATAGAAGAAAACAACAACATGTTAACTTAATTGACCTAAATGTTTTGATCAGCTGAATAGCCTTCATAGAATCACTTAAAGCGAAAAGATGTTGGCAAGCTGCAGCGTTTTTAATCTGCAATAGCTTCGATCGGTAAAATGGCCGCCGGAACATCTCGCTCAGCAAAGTAACGAAATTATCTTGAGCACGACGATATTGTAATCTTTAATAGAAGCAATTTTAAATATCGCAACGAAAAACGGTTTTGTAAAGTCACTTTTGATTATGAGTTTTTCACATCAAAAGGAAAACCCATTTTACCACACACTCAAACTCACGACTTCCAGGAATGAAGACCTTGTGTTAAAAATTGTGATTTATGTATTAATTACTAACATTATCAAGTTATCTTATATAAAGTGGTCTTAGATTGAGAAATAGAAGACAACAGTCGTATAGTTATTTTGACACTTGATGATTTTATTATCAAGTATATTATAGTTCACTGTATGTCCCAAGAAAATGATAAGAATATTAATAATTATTCACAAAGCACTTTCACGACGACTGTACTTTACATACGCTTTCTACTTACGTAGTAGAATAAAACAAAATGTTATCGTTTTGTTGCACAAAACGCAAAACATGGAAGGTTTTGTTGGTATTAGACAATGGTGTCGGCATCTGTCGCCAACAGTATTGCGCACGCACTAGACGCACGTCCACCTGAAACTAGGATATTTTTTCTTCTGTCTTATTATTTACTTAATAGAAATAACAAATAACAAAATAAATCTCAAATTGAAGGGATAAAAATATGGATTTGCTGATAAGAAACTGATTATCTCTATTCAACGAGTCGCTATCGACATAATTATTTATAATTATTATTACATAAACAAGATATTTTTTATTAATCATAAAAAGTATTCATTGTTAGTAGAAAAAAAAGTAATAAAATTATAACCAGCTGAGTTTGTTGTGTGTATCTTCTCAGACCAGTCTATTTTTTAATCCATCCAGCATTGTGAATTGCTCACTTCCTGATGTAACCAAGTGATCGCTGATACTCTATGTGGAGAAGGTGAAAATAAATATTTCATTCTGACTATAGCCTATTACTTGGTTATTTTCTGTTAAGTCTAGCACATTTTCATTGTAACATGGCAGAGTTTATTTAGTTTTTTTTTGTGAGTAACAAGTGACATGGGAAATCTTAGGACAGAGATAAATTAACACTTTTAATGACCGTTTATTTGTTTCTTGATGAAACAAGGCTGAAGGCTCAACTGCAAAGTGGTACTCCCACGACGCCCTGCCAGAATGCATAATTTATATATCGGTACCAAAATAGATCTTGATAGATTCAATCTTTAATTTGATCAATATTTTTCCTCCTTTTACATTATCTCCAACAGTCATAAGACAAATAAACGTTGCTCGTAACTAAGACGACTAACATCAAATAACGGTTTACGTAAAAAAAGCGATTTGCCAAACAAAATCGGTAAAACTTAAGAGGGCGACGACCAGTTCGCAACGCTTCAAATGTATTCAAATATATGCGCGATTAATTCAGGCTGCATAGCCAGCGGGACGGTGTTAGTAGTGCCAGTCTCACTTTCGCCGGATCGATGAGGCCGTGACCTTCACTGCCTCTCACTTCAAACCTTTTTTTTTGTTTCCTGAAAATATCTTAAGTTATGCTTGCCTTTTGCCTGCTGAGCGCGAGCGGCAGAGTCTCGCGGACGCGAGTGGCAGGTGGTTAACTAGCAACGACAGGACAATAATGTGAAATATATGTGTTCATTCAGAGAAAACCATCAATGTTAGATGCAGTTATTAAATATTTGTATGGCTCTAGTATATTTTGTCACTCGGTTCAATAAAATAACACAAGTTTATTGTTATGAAAGCCAATGATTGAAATAAGATTATAAAACTAATTCAGAGCATTTCCTATAACATGTGGTTTGAAAAATGGTAGTCACTACCTGAAACGTCGTAGTTAGTATTCGATGAAAAATTCTATCGTAAATAAAGCGGTGTATTATTTAGCAGCTCCCATTTGCCTCTATCAAGCATCAAAGGGAAGGATCCTTCGATTTTACGATTATCTCCCGTGAGATCGCCTACAAAGGCTTAACTGTTAAAAGCCGAAGGTTTCAAAAAGCCCTTAGAAGATTCCTTTTCAGCTCTCTGAGGAATTTACATGTACCTATAGTGCAGGCGTAGATAGTTGGGCGTGATGCCGTCCTTGTGTGCGCGCTACGTGCCGCTGTTACTACGCTACAGCCAGCATGGACGATACAGTCGGAGTGGAGTGAGGAGGCGCGTTGTGACGTCACGGATTTTCATTTTTTTTCATGTTTTCTACTGTCGATCAGGATTTTGTTTCTCATTGTTAGTATTACTTGAATTAAAATGGTACTACTTTTATCACTACATTAGTAGTTAGTAGTGTTAACTACTAACACGTGCATACAATTGTGAAGAGCCACTTGTTTGTTTGTTACCTAACAAATATCTTTTTTTAATATAATTAAATGTTAAAAGTCTTATATTAAATTCTGAAAACGCCAATATGTCTTGCTCGGGTCGTGTCACGCACACATTGAAATTTGTACGTGCCGTCGTCTTGGCAACGAGACGCATGCGCGGGAACGCCTACTGCCCCCCCCTCACTTGAGTTTCCCCCCTCGCCCCGTAAGGCAAATTCTGTATGATTGGTCATTGAGAGACAACATATAGCGACATCAGTACACTTTTGCCGATAACTAGTGTTATTTGTAATTGACGTTCGGTGTATATAAAAATACGATTTTCCTTGGTTCAAATAATGCTGTACTGTTCCCACTTATACGTAGTATTATGTTACTTATAATTATCGCTAAATATATTCCATTAAACATAATTTTCCAATATGTGTATTAAAAATATGTTTACACATAGTGTTATCGTATATAAATAATAAATGAACTTAAATAAGGAAATAACTAATAAATAAAATAATGGACAAAGTACACATTATGACATAACGTAGACAAATGAATGCTAAAATGCACGACAGGAGGGAAAGAGACAGATGTACACGCACACAGACGCGGGGAAAATCACTCACACCAACGGCAGGCTGTGTGTGCGTTACGTAACGACGGTGATAATTTTCTATAGGTATGCACTGATTTTCCGTTTTGTTGTCACTTTACACATCGTTTCGCAGTTCGGAGATTGATTTTAATGTCCCTACATATTTACCGAACATACGAAATAACAATTCAAAATTAATTATTTATTCTATAGTGCATCTCTGACATTTATCGTTACGCTACGATTTATTTGTCTGCTTTAATTAACTAAGCTGTTGACAAACATCAAACAATAAATTACATACTGCGAAAATATATTTATATTAAACTACGTAAAACCAAAATAAAACTTAACGCAGTAAAATATTCATTTAACATTTCACAGGCTCCTTTTGGGCTACGCTCAGCGCCATCTCTTATAGAATAGCGAAGGCGTACCATCGACACTTAACAAAGTGCAATAATTTTAATGAGTTTATTATTTAGTTTACATAAATTATTGTGACGTAATGAGCTTGTTGAACACGAAAACGCGGGAAATGTATTCAGCCGACCTTGCTTCATTAATTCCTACATAAATTATACATGCGACACATTATCACTGGTTTTTTTTTTAGCGATTTTCATCGAGATTTCACACTTCACACGCATAAATTATGTTAAATTTAAGACATTTAACAGGTTATTTTCTACGCGAGGCTAGTTAGTGTTAATTAAATTTCAAATTAATAATCCAAAAAGCCTTGTCTACGTTGAGAATTCATATATTTTATGCTTTCTACACAACAATATAGTAAAAATAATAATCTACTTGTATAAAAACATTTTTACAATTAAATAAAAATAATACTTGTCTCTTTGTTATGAACAGACAACCACACAGAGAGAAACGACGCTTTTTTGATTTAACAATAATAACTTAGCTTTTCTGATTTATAAAAATATGTTATTTCTTGTTATTTGCTGGCTTCTTTAAGGCCCTAGGTTGTTTGGACCCAGTAAAATGGTAAAATGTATTGCACGTAATTTGGTATAAGTGGTCGGTAATGTCTCTCGACATGACTGCCCCCATTGTTCAATGTTCACATCGATTTGTGTGCGCGGTGCGTGAAATGAACTAAAATAACCGCCTACCTGCCACACATACACACAAACACACACACAAGCAGCTTATGTAAATAATTGTCACTATACATGTGTTGGCCCTTGAAGATGGCTGTCTCCAAAACTAGTACAAGGGGAATTTTCACGTTAAATTTACAATGGCGACATTACTCAATGTAATATAACCTCATTGCAATAGACTATAGAGTAGACGTGGAAGCATAGCGCGGATGTTGTACAGTAGTGGTAAGGTGGGTACTTACAATTTGACATTTGTCATGGCGTTACATGGCCGGTAGGTATGTAACTTTGTCATTAAAAGCGATACTTTGTCACGTGAAAAGTCCCTCAAACAAAAGGCTGTTAAGCTATAAAAGTAATAAACGTATGCATTGTACGCAGGACGATTTGTCGGTAACGCCGTGCGTGAAATGAACGTCAATCGAGTCGGTCGGCGCCGGCGCAAGATTATGAGTGGTTTGAAACAAAACTGTGTCTCGTTGACAACGACTGAGAACTGTTGAATAAGGCACAGTTATATATAGCAGTGTTAATTCATTATTCACAATATATGACAATATTTGGAAGTTATTTTTGTGTTGAAAAACCGGCTAATCATGTCTTTTTTACAGTAGACCTGAACAACGATTTGTGTTATAGCGTTGTTACTATTCAAATTTGTATGAAACAAAATACGGTCGTATATTAGTTTAGAATATTGTGATGAAATGAAAATTGCCGAATATCCTGAAAGCCGTATAGTACATAGATGCAGCTATGTGTATGATTGGTAGAGATTACTGAGTACACCTGTCGCCTCTCCCATGGAATTCATAATTTGCCGGGGATTGTGCGGATCGCTTTAATTGTATTCACCGAACCGACCGCGCCATATCGCTATACCTATATCGACATTTGATTTTCAACACCAGATTTAACTTAAAACAAAGCATAATTTTAACAAACATTAAAACAAATAATCAGATTATTAATGTACTGTGTTAAAAAGATTACTTATAACAATGCGATCAATCGAATGCTTGATCATTAGTGTCAATTCATTATAAAAAAGCTTATAGCAAACAATGAATTTTCTATGTCCACAATTATTTTGAATAGTTGTGCTTAAATCTTATATTATAACGATCTCCGAGTAATTAAACTATGACCATACATCAGCGGTATCGTGCTAACTAATGAAACAATACCACTTACAGAACTGTCTGTGTAAATCATACACATAGATATATCTACTAGAGTTGGGGTTGCAGACCCCCAAAACCTTTACTTTTTACATAATGTGATATGTATTAGGTATGTATATGTAGACAGCTTTTATTGAATAGAGCCTGTTCTATGTTAGAACGAGGCACATATGTTACAATTAAAAAGAAAACATACAATACAATATATTTAGACATAACTAAGCTTAATTTTCAGATGGTGGTGGATGTTTATTTAATTAACAAAATATCGTTAAGTATATTAAAATGAATGAGAGTTATCCCCATCCCTAAGCGTCCGAATAATGTCGTATTTGGGCAGCACTATGTGAAATAACATTTCCCGGATAACGTCCTATATCTATTGTTTTAACAGCCACGCCATTTTATTATTACGTATGCTTTAAGAAAGGTCAACTTGATTTAATTAGGTAATATTAAATCCTCTTATATAGACTACCTTTTCGTGCTGGTAATATTCATTGTATGAAACAATTCAATCTTTCATTCGGCAATTTAAACTTGAAGGAAGTCCTGGGCTCGTTTCCCAGTGAAATTATCGTTTCGCTATTGCAGTAAAAATTCATTCTCGGAAAACTGTATACGCATTTACAATTCAAATAATGATTTGATTTGATTGAAGTTCAAAATTTTTAATAACAAACTCTAATGAACTAATGAAAAGCTTTACTTAGCAAAACTTGATTAAAAATTGTTGAGCAAGTCTTAATATAGTGTAAAGGACTATTTAATTATTAAAACGGTTTTGGAATGAGTCAACTTAAATGCTGAGATATGGAAATTTGTAAAAAAAATGATAAAGAATAAGAATATTTAAAATAAAGACTATAAATTAGATATTTAAAAAAAAAATTAACCAGCTCAGTTTTTTGTGGGTATCTCCTCAGATGTAATATCCTACATGGCTTTAGTAATTTAATAATAATCGAAAACCATAAGTGATCTCTTAAACGATTCTGTGTGGAAAAGACATTACTTGAACGAAATAACAACGTTTGTGTCCCAAAAGCTGATTAAAGCTACTTAAATTAATCTACATCAGGTAACATGGCTTATATGTAAGTTATATATCACGTAACCTATCTACGCTAGGCTGGTCTGCCACTTCCTGAGGGGACCCGCCATTGGACCTCCAGCTGACCGCATATCCGGTCTAAAATAAGGGTTCTTATGTGTTGCTAACCGCAAATCTGAACACTACTACACGTTCTAACTAAACATATACGACCAAATATTTCAAAACATAACAATTACCTAAACCTGAATGTATAATTGAGGCAAAGAAGAAATTCATTAAATTTTATTTGTTCGTATAATATTTTGTATGCAATGAATTTTAATAATGATTGTACGCATTCATAAATTTAAGACGAACTTACATAGAGCGTACAAGATAAAACGATAACTAATTTATAAATTAATCTTAAAACAATTAATAATAAACAATTGTTTTCCAGAAAGTATGAAATCTATCTTGTTTACCCAATATGAAGCATTATGACTCCGTTGACACATAACTGGGGCAAACAGTGCAGTCGGCATCTCATATGCAAATCATATGCTAATGTATGTATCTCTCGATCGGGGGACTTCCTTCCGCCACTAATTACCCTCTGACGGCTGCGGTCATATCACCCTTTTTGACCTCATAGAGTCAAGATTACAACCTGCTTGAGGAACAACGGTTAAAATATGAAAATCGCTAAAATTTATTTTTAAAACAGAACCTTACCGTTTAAAGCTTAATACATCATGCATGTTCATATCATATAATAGAAAAGTATTTTGACAACATACAAAACACAGTATGCGATAAGAAAAGTCAACGTGGAAAATAATTCAGGCTAAACGTCAACAGTCATCAGCAAAAATGTTGAAAATTGGGCTCATAATTACCATGAAAATTGTTTGGGCCATTTTGTTTATTATTTCAACGTCCAAAGAGTTAAGTTGGCGTAAAATTATTTCATAATACCGTTTGCGGGATGTAGTATTTAACGATATCGTTTTACATGCTACGGGTGAGTGTAAGGAAAATTATATAATTAACTAATAACCTATTATTTGCATACAATTGATATTGATCACGGCAAAAAAACAACACAAATATACAGTACAAAATCAACTTTAACCAAATTCTAAAATGAATTACACTCGTGTATTAAGTATTCACCAATAAACTATTTTTACTGTTAATAAAAGTGAAGAAACAAACAACAGAAATAGAATAAGGAACCTCAGCTATTTGTCCTAATATTAAACTGTGATTACCACACGTATTAGTGACAAAGCCATGGCAAAGAAGTAGAAATCCCGTTCAATCAACATCCAGGCGTAAACAGAACTATCAGTAACACTAACATACAAGGTTTGTTCATTTGTCGTTCGTTACCCGCACCGGGTCGCGGCGCATACATATTCATGAGCCAACGATACACCCATATGACGCTGCGAACGGCACATTTTTCTAGCTTCAATTTTTGAAGCCTTATGGCCAGCGGGGAAGTAAATCAACTATTGTGAATTCTACATTTTTCTTATTTCAATTAGGATCATTTAAAAGTTTTCAACGTCAGTAACACTAAGTTCACTTCACAGAAGAGAAGAAACCACAAGAAACACTGTGGCGGTTGTCATTTTCTGGTGTTTTTTTTTTACAATTATCTTACTGCAGTGATTAAGAACAATTAGTAAAGAAATTTGGAGCAGAACAATTCATTTGCAAGCATCAGTATTCGTGATATAATTATTTTATCATAGTAGGCTTTAACAATTAGTTTCTGCTTAATGAGAGATTTAAATTAACTGGTCAACACCATCACACACTAAGTACACACATTAAATGCTCGTTCTTCACTCTGTATACCTCACTTTGTCATATTATTGTATATTTTATATGTTTTAACCCTATGTTGGGCTTGTTTCCATTCTTATGTAATATGTGGTATTGTATGCATGGGTTAGAGAAAAAAAATCTTGGATAGCCAACGATAGTAAGTTACAAAAACTCAAACACAGACCTTTTAAATTAATTTTATAATTAACCGCTTGAAATTAACAGCCTGTATTGATTTTAATATTGATATTTGTTTTATATTGGTATCAACGATTATTATATAAAGTTATAAATGATTCGGTAATCGTTCAAAAGCAATATTTAGTTTCACAAGACTCCCCTGGCCTTATCAAGGAGATTTAACGATTAGATTAAGATTCAGATAACACTAACTAGTTTACAAGTTGTTGTGAGTAGATAAATTTGAACGCAATCAATGTGTGACAATTAGTTGGATAAACCAGTTCTAGTATTGACTAAGAAGGTTTATTCTGTTATATTTGCCAATTTTTTATTCCAGATAAAGACGGAGAGAGAGAGAATATTTATATGTTATTGACTTGTTCGTGCAACTAGTTACAAAAATCACGTACAATTATAAAAATTCAATCTTTTCAAAGGTTTTTCAATATCTACACCCTATATGCAACCAGCTGAACGGTCTTAGGGTCCTTAAAGAAAAGAGCTTACCACTCCCTAATAGGCCGGCAACGCAGCCTCGTCTATGGGTGGGGTTTGCCACCGCTTTTGAAAAAAAAAATTTTATTAATTGAAATGTTACGATGTATGCTACTATGACCATGCCACGTATGCAACTTAATGTAGCGTGTCTGTATAAATCCAAGATTACTTAGCGACGTAATTTAATTTAACAGTTATATTTTATCTTCGATTAAACTCGACGCATTACGATGAACATCTAACATTAAAATTTTTGTGTCAATTGATAGTTTTATGGGTTCCGTTAACTTTGTAGGTTTATTGCTTTTCGGGTCATCAATTTAACTGAGGTCGGTTCAACTTACGGTTTTAATAAATAAGGTAAATATTTCTGTTACATTACTAACAACGTTAGGGAATTTTGTGGATCCTAATAACTTTATCAGATTAAATTCTTTGATCAAATCAAACATATAATTAAATATTCGTAGTTATGACCTGACCCTGACCTAGCAGCTTTTAAAATAAATATAACTTCCTTTCTAACTGGTGCTCTAACAAATATATGAATATTTTAATTATATATAAACCGACATATTATATGTTCTATTAAAAGTTAACGGTACAGTTAAGTAACAAAAGGTATTTGGTTAAAACTAAAGTTATCAGCAAAAATGATTAGTGTAAAATCGTGAGTTAATGTAACATAATCCCTCCAAATATGATTCGATCGTGATATATTTCACAAGATTAATTATTCATTCATCGTGGAAGAATACATTTGCTTTGCATTAGTGCACTCGCGATGCAGAGCATGTTTATTTCAAGCGGATTATTTAATCTGCCTGAATGTCAGTGTGTTTCCATTTGAGCCATTTTTGCTGTTGAGAATAGGATCGGCTGTCTGCATCTGATACATTTTGATTTGTGAGTGTATCGGCCGTTTGCACTAAAATATGAGAGATGCTGAAGCCAATTTGTGTGTATGTGTGGATTTATTAAGAGCAAAATAATTATATATAAATTTGTATGTTCGTAATATTAATGTGTTAATAGACTTATATACGTAATAGAGTTATATTGTCTATTTTTAACATTGTTATTTTTTTTACGTTTCGAACTGTTAAATGAAATATTTATAACGATAGATCATATTGTTTCATATTTATGAATAATTGTAAAGTTTGTGTAGGAGCCCGCGGCGCCATCTAGCATCGAATAGCCGCACCAACTTTTACAACTCTGAAAGAAAATTGTATAATTATGATTATTGTCAACGAATTTGTTATTACTAGCATTATATAGCTGTATACTGTATGTAATGTTATACAGATGAGATCAAAATATTAAACGAAACTAAATCAATTGGTAAATACAAATAAAGCGCACATAAATTAAACCGAAATAATAAAGATTATATGAAAAACATCAGATACATTATCGTTTAACCAAAAAGCATGGGAACTACGACCGTTGGAAAAAAGGGAAAAAAATATAAAAACAACGGTTTTGAGAAGCCCATGTGCGTCTAATTTTATTCCCCTGTTCAGTGGTTATGAAATAAATGTAAATTTATGCAAGCGACCTGCGTACGGTTACCGGAGACTTGGAAAAAATAATTAACCATCGATTACCAGCGTACATCTGTTCGATCGGTCTTCAATTTTAGCTCGACCAATTATCATACCCGAGTAAAACCAGGCTTATCATATTTAAACTTGTATCAATGGGTCTTTTTATTAATCAGTTGATTGGTAATTAACTACCGTGTTAGTTATATAAGCAACTGAATTTATTGTTTAGTCGGTCAATTGAATTTTCCACATGAGATTTTTTGGTTTACAAATTATCCCTTCCGTAGCGTGATTTTACAGTTTCCCATGCGGAAAGTTTACTCTCTTTTCGTTATTGCTTCTCGTGAAAGCTTTGAAATTTGATATTCATCACAATAGAAAACTTCTTATATAATCTAGACTGTTATCGCTTTTGGGACTCAAAGCCTAAGACAAAAATTAAAGTGTTTTTAGAGCTTTTTATATAATATTTATAAAATTACTCGGTTTGTTGCTTTTAACACAGAAAACACACAGAACCTTTAACAAAAAGCCTTTTAGGACTTTTGTTATTCAAACTTCTTTTGTTTAATTATGTAAAAAAAAACAATATATACCTTACCAATATACTTAATAGTCCTTACAATGAACGCTATATATATGTATTTAGTTTTTGAACACTTTGAGTTTTATGTTAATCTTGAGTAATCAAATTACAAAATCACAACGATATCACATATAATATGTTAATATAAACGTGATTTAAACGAATCAAACACAAAATATCTGAATAAAAATGTCGGGCACTACAACCTTCTAATGTAACAGCAAATTTTGAGACGTCTGCCAAACGCTGAACGAATATTAATGAGGTTTGTCCATGAGCTCCGTTATATTCCTCACATTGACGTGGGAACAGAGTTCCAATTGCTAACATATTAACCGGGTTTTTGCAATTATATATAGTTTATAGTTTAATTCTCAGAGCAATTGCGAGGACTTTTCTTTTAAATTTTGTGAAAATATTTATGAAAATTAAGAAAAACAATATCTAACAATACAATATATATTATTTTGTACATTTATCGTTCTACAAAGGATCAGTAGTTATAAAAAGTTTATGAAAATTTTTTTAACGTTAGTACAGGACATATATATAGTTACTAACAGAGATTCTCTTTTGAATAATGCATGCATGTGCATACGAAAAATAATTATTTTCGGTACGAAAGCAAAATAATCAGACTATTTAATTAAAATCCATTCGCATTTATTCACTTTTGATGTCAGAGTGGGGGGGTGGTGGGGGGTTTCGTTCCCGTTATTTAAATGAGGGTAGAATAAAATCGGACACTCAAACTTTTCAATTAAGCCGCGGACATGGAATGTATTATCGGGCGTCAAGAAATTAATAAATGGAAAAAATTAAAAAAAAAACAACCGCGAACAAACGGAAAGTTTCAAAATAATATTGTAATATATTCAAATTGAAAGAGCCGGCCATCGCCATGTCAATATAACAAGTTTAAGTAACAAAGTTTTCACTTATTTAACTTGCGTTTCATTTTGGGACGACATTTTTAATTTTATGTATTACTTGTGTTTTACGTCCAACTAATGGTATTGCATTGTACATTTCAGGATATAATATATATAATAGAATTAAATTGACTTAATGGTAAACAAAAAATAAAGTTGTTTTAATAAATGCGTAGGGTTCGCCAAACATTATCAGTTCATCCGCTCCCCACGAGAGGTCGCTAGTAATTAACGTAAGCCGCGCAATTAGCATAGTCTTTGATTTCACAAGAAGGCTTTTTTGCTAAATCTCCTTAATTTCCTTTTGGGCAAATTCAAGACGGAATCCCGGGTTCAAAAATCATGAATATGCATTCGACCAAAGCCGCAGCCCGCAACACCAACTTGCCTTTAAATTTACGTTACTTTGAGAATATATTTTGGTTTCGCAACTTTTTTAATTGTATTTCGTAGGTAAATGTTTCTCAATGGTTTTTTCAAATACATATATACTCGTTAGTTAAATATATGATTTATTGTGGGAAGTTACATATTTTCAGAAAATGTAGCCTTAAATATTTTTAGTCTAGTAATAAATTCGTACGAGTAAAAGACTAACAGATCAGCAGCAAGTCAAGTGAATAAAATCTATTCATATTGGACAAAACAGATGTAGATATTTCGTTCTGCGTGAACCTTAACATCTGGTAAAAATACAATATTTATCAGAATGCAAATTCAACGCAATTAGCAAAAGATAAGAAACGGGATTAAGAGGTGTTTGGGAGGCGCGTATGTAAATTGCAATTACATTTCCCCACTTTATTCCTAATCTTAAGACATTCACCAATTTAACACTAGCCTATATTTTAATAGTAATTTAGAAATCTTTTTATTTATTTATTTAATAAGGCACACCAACAACACACATACAAACACAACCCGAACAAAATTACAAAAAAACACACAAGACATGTATGTGCATAAATTATAGGGATGCACAGCATTACAGGTATACAATGAACAATTTTAAAAAACAACTAAACAGTCATATGTAAAACAAAGAATAACGAAAAAACTCTACAAATCTTAATTTAATAGTAAGTTAGAATCGTTGATCACGACTTTACAGTTATGGAGCTTAATGATTTGTGAAATGATTTGAGATGCCTCTATGTTTATATTGTTAAGGTTTAATAAATAAAGTATGGAATATCAACAGAAACCCCTAAACTCAGTCCCCTGAGTGTTTTTATCAATAACCACATGAAAAGATAGCATTGATAAAATAAAAGGCTGGCAATAACAATAAAATATAACGGTCTCTCTGAATCTATAAATATCCTTTTATTTTTACCCTGGCCAGTGTCCAGGGTGCATATAAATGCGGCGAACAAGATGGATTGGGTCGGGTAATTCATCCAGGATCGTCTGTTTGCTTATTGAATATAATGGATTGACTATTTAGGAGTTAGCTAGTCACTTGAGTAATGGCTTGTAAGCGCAGGGTCAGTGTTTTGTGTTGTGGATTTCTGATTATAATATTCATTAGTAGAATCGTGCAATTCAAACAAATGTATTAAAATGTTTAATAAAAATATAATACAATCAAAAGGTATAAAGATTATATATAAAACTTTTATACCGGTACTAAGGAAGTATTAGATAAATGCATGTTTGTAATAAGATTTTCTTACGTAGAATAGTGGATTTCAACTGTAATTTATGGAGGAAAATCTGCGAAAATATCGCCTTCATTAAGTCGGGTCATCAGTATGCATAATTAATGAGTTCAGCGCCACCTAGTTCCACTCGTTAGAACTACGCAATGGTAATGAACCACGATTGATAACGACGAAATATGTTACCTTATATACCTTATATAGGTATCAAAGGAATTATGTAAAAAAGCTTAAGGAAAATGTATATAAAACTAAAGAAAATCTTAAATACCATGTTACACCCCTAATAATATACAAATTGTGTACAAAGTGTGTTATGAACATTACCTCAGTATTTATATAAATCTTAAAATATATAATTGAATAATTCTCGTCCAGTATCTTCCGTTAGTAGGCAATAGTACCGAAAAGCATAATTCAGAAATAAACTACAGATCCACAAACTACTCGCCGCCCCACACATAATTAAATCACAAATTTATCATAAAACCGTCATAACCTCCGCCATTACTTCAAAACTGCTACAATATTCCCGCCAACTTTTCTACGCCAAGTTAAAAGAGACACATTTACGAATCCAACAACTCTACTCCATTACAATAGGGTTTATATTACCGTGACAAGGAAATGCTGGGTGAAGGGAATGGCCCACAACGACTATAAGTAACAGACAAGAGATGGCGCGACAGTCGATTTATCACTGACTTTTCGAGAGGCCGTCGGGGACAAGAAATGCTTTTTACTGTAGCAGATGCTGTATAATTTTTGGATAGGCTGTTAGCAAATAAATTTGAACCTGGCTTAGCTTCTTTTCGGGCTCTGCCCATATAAGGGAATCTGTTTCCTTCAACTTTATATACACTTTTACGAATCAACTATGAGTACAGAGGATGTATATAAAAAACTTTTTTGGAACTCATCTGATATATAAACAATGTATAGTTAATATATAATGTTTATATTAATTTGACTCTTAGTAGTTAAATGCGCAATTAAGCAATCTTTAACAATTTTTATCGTCTTAAAGTTCACAGTTTCAAATTCGTCGTTAAAATTAGTGTAATATGTTAATGAAGGAAGCTTTCACGCTTTTTGTCACCCCATCCCATTCCGGACCATTAAGGACTTACAGATAGGATATAATAGTTTCGCCGTTTAATAAATATCTTCTGCTTTATTTCATTGAATAAAAATGAAGGCGGGGAGGATTTTTTAGTAAAAGCTTTCCGACTGCATTCGCTGGCGGTACATGTAATTGCCGACTTGGGTATCACTTCATTGTTACAGAACAATACTTCAACACAATATTGATCCCTGTCTGAAATGACCTATCTTTCCGATTTTATTAAAAGATCAATTAAATAAACACAAAATATTCTTAATATTAACCTAACTAAAAAAAAGGAACTTAAAATTAAACAAAACACAAAACTAAAACAAATTTTAAAAGTTTGGTCCTTGTGGACCAAACTGTAAAAACATCGCTGTATGGCGATGCTTACACGCTGGTCAAGGAAAGCACCAGCTCTTGGGTCACTGGTACTGGCTACCAGGCGCCTACTGAATTCTTTAACCGCCTGTTCACTTGCACCCCATGGTCCAAAAGTCACTACCGATTTTATTAATTCTGTCTTGAGACCGAAAGTTTTTTTCACTTAGCGGATAGTTGGTTTGAAAGGTTTTATGTATATTTGAAGAAAGCAAAGCATAAAACCGAGTGAGAGTAACGCAAATAGCCGCGACCGGCTCTAATGAAACCTCGTGGTTTTTCCATGATTATTCATGCCACTTCAATATCTACGGAACGAACTCGGCGTTTTATTTTCACAATACTCTGTGAAATAGTTTAAACACTCTTTTGTTACTTTACAAAGTATATTTAGGTGTTTTAATGTCAAAATATCTTAATTCAATAAGGTACGTACCGTCTTAAATCTAAGTGATTTTACGCCTGTTTGTACGCGACCAAGCTGAGAAGAAGCATGCGAAAACTGGTGATGATTTTGTTTGGAAATGAGCCCAGTACACTTTTTGAAGCAAAGCTAACCTGTCGCTTATTGATAATTTTCAAATTCATACAATATTTCTTATCATTTATAATTTTTTCCCCAAAACTTTTCCTACATCAAAATAATCAGATAATTTAAAAACGCGCCTTTCTCTTTCATTCTGTTTCAATATCTGAATCGAGATAATTATTTATATGTTGATGTGTATCTATATATATTTATATATACATATATTATTTTATTACATCAGTCCCCAAACATCTGATGTGCTAAATATACGAGTATTTAAAAAAAAAATTATAAGATAATAAAACTAGGTATACACATAAAACAATTATATGGGAACTTGGAACAACAATTATATATATATATACATATATATATAAACTCAAACTCAAAATATCCTTCTTCAAGTAGGTCTTTATAAAGACACTTTTGAATCGTCAATTTTTACACTACCACCGGAAGGCAGTCATCTACTGAGAAGAACCGGCAAGAATATATATATATATATATATATATATATATATAATTATACAACTGATATATACTATTTTACATAATAGAAGACATAATATTACAGACTAATAATAATTCCAAATATACTTGTCAAAATCATCATCCAACTGTCGACTGATTACAAAAAGTAAGACTATAGGAATGTAATCCTTACCGTATAAAACTAAACAGCCTTAAATTAGACCAACATTTGTAACATTCGCACAGAGGTCGCAGCTCATTGGGATACAGTGACCTGAGGAAATCAGATCCACCCAGTCCCCCTCCACTAATGTAATTGCTCAAGTGGTCACATGCTTGTCTCGATATTAATTAACTTTATCGGACTCGTTTTTATAGCAGCAATAACCTGAAGATGTTTTTGTTTTCATGTTTACGTGAAGAGTGTAGGAATTATTTGATTACACGACGACGCGATGGCGCCTGCTTTTTTTTCTGAAGAGGCGTACAGCGTACGTAACTTGTTAACATTATTAATTATCGGTTTGATAATTTTTTTATTTCTTTAATAAGTCACACCAACAACACACATACAAACACAACCCGAACAAAATTACAAAAAAATACACAAGACATGTATGTGCATAAATTTTATAGGGATGCACAGCATTACAGGTATACAATGCATACAATGCAAAATTAAAAAAAACAACTAAACAATCATATATAAAACAAAAAATAAAGGAAACTCTACACACAGAAATAAAACAAAAAATGAACGTTCCTAAATTGGAGTCTATTGGAGAAACAAGGTCTGCAACAATTTGGGTCTGAAGTCATGGAGACTATCACTAAATGGATCAGCATCGCATGTCCTCAGAGCACAGTTCATCGATGACAGGCATCTAATGAGTGGACTGTTACAACCTATGTTTGTCCTCGCTATCTGGGTATAAAAATAGATTACATCGTTTTCTAGTGCTTCTATTTATTAAATTGGACTTTTTAACGGACTGTGTTGTGGACAATTTTTGTTAATAAAGCTATATCTGCTTATAATATAAAGAGTCTATAAAGCTACTAAGCTATGTATGTTACAAATGTAATGAATAGTTTCCGAAAAGAATGCTCATTTTTTTAAAATAAATCACTGTCCAGTTGTAGCCGTATATAGAATGGGAAAGAGAGGAAATAGGACGTCTATATACTTAAATACATGCCTAGTGGGTGCTCATAAGTATATACGTTTCGTTTCTTGGTAAATGGAATAGGGTTGACAGAAAAGTTTTTTTACTAACCACGTATCATCTACGTAAACTACTAGCACTCTACGTACACAATAACGATCATTTTTGAATATGTGTATTTTTAAGAAAGCCATGTATTTATGAATTTTTGTTAAAAAAGTACATTTTTGAAAGATATGTAGACAGAGAACGTATTTTAAAACCGCAGAGCCTAGGTTCACTTCTTCGATAATAACTGTTTTAAGATTGTATTAATTATTTAAGGTATTTCAAGAAAAAAAGAGTACCACTACATAAAAGGTCTGTGAGTGTCTATGGGCAGCGACTACACCTTTGTCGTCTGCCTCCTGCTTGTTTGCCCCTTCTATAAAAAAAAGTAACTTACTTTTCTGTATATATCTATAAGAACTTAAATTATCTTTAGTGATCTTTAAGATAACTTAAGTTAATCTGTGGTAATCTGATCAATTATCAAGGGTATAGAATATTGTGCCCTTATACGAAAGTAGGGACAGTAAAACAAACGTTCTAAAATAGCCGATCCCACAAACCAAAGGTTCCCGAGTCCTGTTAATAGGCTATAAGAAACCCACAGCCCTAATCCCTACCCGCGGACACCTCCCCCGCAGTTGTAAAAGAAAGAAAATACGACTAGCATCCCCCCCTGCCCCCACTCCCGTGTCCCACCCCACAAGAACACTTGAGATCCGCGATTGTTCATGTATGAATTCAGCACATTAGAAGTCAAGTAGGATAAAAACAGGACGCCGGGAAAGCTTTGAAAAATATACCGAGCATTGAGTGATATTGTATGAACCTTTTTATTTACCTTGGACCGAGATCGGATCACATTTTTGCTTGATAACAAAAATTCTACTGACCACAAATTGTATCTTGTAGAACGATTCTAAGCCGTAAAAATTAATTTATCGAATGAACATTAATGTCATGAAATGTCGAGATCATTTCTGTTACACAACATATTCAATATAAATAAAAAAATCATTAATAACATACAAAATGAATTAAGTAGGCGCTTGGTTAGAACTGGTGACCCAAAAGCTAGTGATTTTCTTGATAATGCCTACCTATGGGTACTCTGCCACAATTATTTTAGTGTTTACTATAAACAGTATATTACAGTTGTTTATTTAAGTATTATCTTTATATACAAAGTAATAGTTAATAATGAATTTATCCAAAAACAAAATTTGCTAACAATATTCAGCTTCAGAAAAACAATCTCATATAATAAGGTACATTTGGTATTCAGAGTGAGTTGTATTAGCATACCACGTATTCAATTAAACTGAACACACGTAATAAGGGTTTATGGCTACGGTTATTTCTTCATCTTTTTGAAAATGAGGGTGTGAGAAATGAACAACCATTCGCCTATACACTCGTGTTAATGAAAAAATATGGGGATTATTCATAAAAATAATATTTGACTCAAAGAATTGAAGAATTATTTAAATATTACAGACAGACATACAGGGAATCTGTAGAAGTATACATCCTTCCGAACTGATGTATAAAATGACGATCCAAGAGTCTTTATAAAGACCTATTCGAATAAAGATTTTAAGTTTGATTTAAAAATAGCGTTATTGATGTTTTGAAGAATTACATGAATATGGAGGATCTTAATGAAAGAAAGAAGAGGTGTTAATCTTAGTAAAACTTTGAGGGAAGCTTTTAATTAATACAATCAAAACAAACTGCGGCCCACGGATTATATGCAACAGGGGTGAATTCAAAAAAAAAACAATTCTTCATATTCCTACACATTTCTCCAAATATAACACGTTTTTATTATTGATTTTATTTACACATATGAAAAGATATTAGATATTAAAGAAGTCTCCGATTTGTGTTAAAACTAATTTTCTAAGAATAGTAAAATCGATAGAATACATAAATTACTTTTACAACTTGAGGTAATCGTTTACATAAGAACATGATATATCTTACTACGTAATTATATAATATTGTCTCAATAGAAAACAAAAGATCTGGCGACGGTTTAGTACCACCCTGTTCTGCCCTTACTGCGAGCCTAGTGTTTAATTAACTGCCGCATTTTATTAAAGCCCGTCATCAAAAAGAAAACCGGTGTGTTAAATAAATGCGTCTAACAAATAACTGTATGCGAATAGAAATAAGAACATCCTTACGAGGTTTTAGTTTTACAATATTTTATTATATTACGGTTAAAATAGTTAACATAGAAGCAGTACATTTTTGGTCTACTCTAAATAGTCATTTATACTTAAAATATGAAATGTACTCAATGTGTATACTGTAAATTATGAGATTCTCCTAAAATTTTATTGAACTTTAACTCAACCTAACTAACTTAAAATAAAACAAAACACAAAACTAAAACAAATTTAAAAAGTTTGGTCCCTTTGGCAGAGTAACCACAATGCTGGCGCTGTATCGCGATGCTTATACGCTGAGCAAGGAAAGCACCAGCTCTTGGATCACCGGTACTGACTACCAGGCGCCTACTTAATTGCTTATTAAGATTTACTTTAACATAGAAAATCTCTCTTTACATAGAAGAATAATATTATTTCTAAGAAGTGTAAAACATTTTTTTGGGGTAAACGAGACATTTAAAATGAGGTATAAGAGCTTTATAAACTTTTATATAAAAAAAACTTACGTTAATAGTCGTCACTATATCATTTTTGACGTATTAATTCTTTAACAGTAAAAATATTCGCGCAAATCCTTCGGTCCAATGCTAACCCCCTTAAAATAACCACTATGAATACCAAATTTCGTCTGAAATATTGTCTGCAGAACGACTCAAATTTACATGAAACATTTTAATATAAGCTCACCTGGTTTTTCACAAAATCGTCGAAACTTTGATGCGTTTTTAACGCTTATTATTTATGAAGTCCTTTTTTTATAAACGAGTCGATTTGCTTCACAAATGTGTTTCAAGAATAAACTTCCAGTCTCGTATTTTATTTCGATGATAAAAAAATCGAAGATTTTTCAATAATTTCCTTGTTGCCTTATTTACAACTATTGTATAAATAATGCCTTGGAGTCCATCAGGAGTCTAGTTATTTTCTCTTTCTAAGGAAATCCCAAGAAAAACCAACTCGGTTACATGAAAACACACAACCTTATAGATGAGAATCTCCGCCAGAAAATGTACTTAGTGAGTAATTGGTTTAGGAGCAATTGTTTGGTGCAATCCGCAATAATCAGTTGTTATACTTCCAGCACAGTTATTCCAAAGTTTCTCTCAAACAATCTGATAAGAATTTCAGTTTTAAAAACGCGTTCATTCGTCACAGTCGAGGGGAATCCATTCAAAAGAGCCTTGTTATGGAGTTTCGTGAGTCGAGGACTCGTCAAACGTTGGCCGACATGTCATGTCCCTCTCGACTCAATTTATGCACATACCTTATGCTAAGAGCCCTCAGTCACACTGCCAACACAGAGCCTCGCGAAATATCTATAAATATGAAATACTTCACACCTACTTTTAATCTGGCTTTAAAATTTGCTGTAAATTTGTTAGCTAAGCCAGATTATTCTTTTAAGTCTAGATTGCATGGGTATGAACATTTTTAAATATTACACACATAATATGGCAACTCAAATAACATAATGAATGATTTTACCAAAACATATATTGATCTACCTATATATTATTATTGAGTTCCAAATCTATATTTTATTATTAACATTATAATTACTGGGTCATCGTAGATGTAATACTGCTTACAATTAACTCATTTCAAAAGTCGTTTCTTGTGCTGCCACGCGAGTTATTTCACTGTCACATGACAAATACAAATGTTTTAATGATTGAGTTTAAATACGATTCTTTTTTTATAAATAATTATAAAATATACATATATGGTGTCACTGGTGATCAAAACTTTAACTCGTGTTATTAACGCACGTAAGGTTAACGCTGGTTTCATGATACGTTGATAGGGGAAGAATTGGGGATCAAATCTGTGACCGGCTATGCATTAACAATGACACAAGTTTATACTTACGATAACTGTATAGTTTGCTATTGACTTGCTTCATCATCTAATTTCATTTTGTAACGTCACTGAAACTAAGTTCACATGGTTACACCGCTGCATTATCTTACTGACTAAAATCATTTTGTATTATTTTAATCAGAACAATTGATTTACAAGTAACAGTATCCATTATATAATAGTTTTTATCACAAGAGTCATATCATAATTTAAGAGTTAATATAGGCTGTTCGATAACTTAACTGAAATTTAAGTGTTATTCTGATTTCATAAGCTTACTTTTATTTTGTTAATATTTTGTGATTATTAAGTATAACTGTCTCAGTTTCTGCAGGTGCAATAATAAGGTTTTTTTACAACATTGTTTTCAGCCAAAACCAGAAAGATGTCCAAATATGGATGTTAAATGTAATGGTATTATACGTGGCATGCACCAAACACATTTCAAACAAACCAATAAAACTTCATGATTTAAGGTTACAGAAAAGCAGTGTTACAAAATTAAAATTTGCCTTTGAGTATAAAATGCTGGAATAAATAAACCCGGCTTATTGTATTAAGAGACAAATTTGAACAGAACGAAACTGAAGTTTGTTTAAACAATTAGATAAAAACAAACGAAAATCAAATTGAAACAATCTCCGATCGCGTCGAGGTGGAATTTTTGCGCTCCTTATTCATAGAATTACTTATGCATGCAGCAAGGGAAATATTACAAGATTTTAATGAAAGAAATATTAATTTTGAGCTAAGTTCTCTGTGGCGAATGCGAACTAAATTAAGTTTCGGTAAAGGCGAGTCATTTTGAAAGCGACATGAAGTTATACCGAGATAAAAGTTTTTTGCTCCTGATGCAAACTTACAGTACATATCTACCTGTATATAAGATGCATTGACCAGCTTAATTGAGAACTTAATTGTGGTTCAAATGTAAATAATACATATTATATGTTATTTACAAAGAAGCAACAATTTCACAACAAGTAAACAAAATGAAGATATTCATAAAGAGAAATGTCGACGCACTTTATTCAAATTGTGCTGGGGAACAGTTGAGGCGTAAAAAAATATGAATATGATTTCCGCATTCACTTAGAGAAGTTCCAACGCGCCAAATGAAGCATATTTTGGCCCATAACGATCGCTTTACAACTTTTAAGATTTTTTTGTATAAAACTCACAGTTTTTTTACACAGTTTACTCTGGTGAATAACTTTTAAAGTCGTTGTTATTGGGAAATAAGTATTATTATTTAAATCAACACACCTTTTGAGAATAATTTTACACTATTTTTGACACTTGGCTAAGTTCTTCTACAGTTGTATAGTTTTAGAGCAATTACTATTCTGTACAAATTTAATTGAGATTTTATTTAAATTAATGAGACAAAGACAAGTTTTATTGCACTAAAGTACTTGTACCATAACTTAAAGTTCTTTTTTAATCAATTAATTAGCTTAGATTTTTAAAAGTCTACCCGATTCTTTCTTAACTGAATCTTGTAATTAAAATCTCATAAGGCGAGAAGCACCTGCGAGGGAAATCCAAGGGAAGGCAGGGTGTTTTCCACTTGATTTACCGACAGTATTTTCCTCGGCCATCCATCATCCTTGATAAATAATCTGTGAGAAAGCTGAGATTTTACGATACAAAATATTTTGGTGATTACTGCTAGTTTATATATCAGACATAATTTTGCTGAGATATGTATTTTCACCATAAAATATAAAGTAGGTAATATATTAAAAACTAACTGCTATATAATTATGTCCAAAGTTTGAACATATAAAATCTAAAAAAGTTTAAACGAAATAAACTTAGTAAATAAAGATATGATGTTAAGGTTACTTTGTGCTGTTATTATTTTTAATTAAAAGTGGTCTTAAACAAAATATGTATTATTTTGTTAAAATTCATAGACTATACTGTAAAAAGCTATATGTGAGAACATAAACTTGATTATGGCATTTTAATAAATATATAGATATTGGCCTCACAATATAATAACAAGGATATGGTTCAGATGGTTTTAACATAGTATACAATACGAATGATAAGAAACAAAGTGAACAGTATGCGGTCGTTTGCGATTGAGACAAAATCAATTCTCGTTGCCAATCCAATTTATCTACAAACAAAGTAAAAATGTCTGCCAAGACAAACACCCGTTTAATTCACCCCGGAATACATTACTCGCTTGTTTTTGCTACATTTACATTTTTATGACTGAACTAAGCTGAATTTTAAGAAAGAAATTCACATTAATGATTATTACGCTAATGTATATAAAAGATAACATTTATGTAATCAAGTTTTAATATAATAATATCCCACTGAAATACATCTTCGACATTGAACATAAACATTCTTAATATTAACCTAAAGTAGACTTAAAGTTAAATTAAGTTACGTAGTTTTATATTTTTACGCGTTAATTGTAATAACTTTAAAAAATGTTCGTAGTTTTGGGCGGGTGGAATATTAGTTGTAAATATTTAAACGTTCATAATGACCAGCTCGTGATACCTTCATTTAAATTTCGTATAAATAAGCAAGGTTCTCAAAGGCTTCGACCGAAACCGGGAAATTTAGTTATAAAACCATTTAAGTACCAAAAATCACGTGGAGTTCGTAACGCTCTTACGCATACATTAAGGTGAAACAAAATCATTATTCAAATCCCCTGAATAATGTTTTCCGGACTCGGAGACTGAGTTTGTGTCGTTTTTGAATTTTAATATGGAGTGTAACAAGTTTTGTTCGTCAAAGGAGATCGGACCGTCTAGCGGGACACACGACCAGAATGGACATTTCTGTTATATACAGTGCCAACCAAGTGTAATAAAACAAAATATGATTTTTTAAATTTAATAAAGTGTTTTAGGTAGAAAAAATATTAATTTACTTAGTATAAATCTTGTATCTTAAGTATTAAAATAAAATAAATTTGATACTTGTTGTATTTATTTATTTAATCTTAATTAGATTAGTAGTTATGAACAACAATTTGCAATTTGCATAGTTTATTGTTTGACAAATTAACATTCTAGAATGTCCGTTATATTCTTGTGTACCTACTGTAGGAGCCGATCAAAGCAATGTGATCAAAGGACGCCGTCTATGTCCAGTCAGGTTAATTAGCACCTTACCACCAGCAGGGTGGCAATGGGGGGGGGGGCAACTTCTCGGTGAATTTCAAATCTGATTACATCAGATTCATTTAGAGGTAAAGATAATCAGCGTAATGGAAATTTAGTTTTCTCAAATTTTCATGAGTGTAACAAATAACATTGAATAACTAAGTCGAAAGAGGCATTTTTCTTATCTAATGAACTGTTTTAAAACAAGTAGAAGTCTTATACTCATGGAATATTGAAAATAAATACTTCATTTTGATGTGATTTGTTTAATCATTAAGAGACTTATGAAAAACATAATGCACATTTTCCTGAACAGTCACTACACCACACCTGTCACACACTACACACACTTTATCATCCTTGATTTATTTAAATACCAGTAGTGATCATAATATTGCTTAACAACCTTTACATGGTGTAGCGTGTGATGGTAGTGATTAATTATCATGCAAGTCATCTTGCATTCAGATATTGCGTTTTTACGGTTCAGGTAAGTGAAGCCGATGACGGCAGATCAAGATAAAGCTGCCCGATGAGGGCCGGCCGCGGCGGGAGGTTCGGTCACTCGGTCATTACTGCCCTACTCTATGAAATATTTATGACGACTCCCATAATAACGCTGGCGACGATATCATTATACTTTGTGATAGGGGAGTCGGGCGAGGCGGAATATCTAAAAGCTCCTTACCATTGCAAAGTCGCAATCGCGATCGCTTCACCGGTACATGCTCCGACGAACTTTAAAGCATCTTCGCTATGTAAATAACTTAAGGAAAACTCGATTTCGCGACGAATGCAAAAAGGCATTTACCTTTCGCGCGTTTGACGAGCGTTGCGCAGACGCGTCGCCGGCCGTATTAACTTGTTAATTAGCACGATAATACTTGCAGATGAGGTACAGAGTTGAATAAATGTATAAAAAAGGCCTTTTTCAGTGATCGTATGCATTGTGGGTCGGCCTGCGGCGGGTTTAGGGGGCCTATTCCGCCTGTGCCCCACCAGAAGTTTGCCTGTTCATAAATAAACGCGAACGCTATTCAACAGCCCTTGGTGCTGTATGCATAACGAATTTGAAGGAGGCAAACTTGGAGGCTCTGGTGCCTCGGATGGAGTATAAAATTCAGTAACAACATGCTAGAGGTTTTCATTCGACGGTCTGCCGTCGTTGAAGGCAAAGCTCCGTCATGCTAATTAATAATTAAATCATTAATTATGCAATTGATTGATTTTACAATCGATGCGTATGTATGAGCTGTTTGTGGCTGACGTTAATGGAGCATGTTGTGATGTTAGTGTTGTTATGTGGTATATAATGTTTATGTAGTAACATACATGTGTGCGGTTCGTAGAAAGTGTAGTAGGTAAATGGAGTGTAGTGTTTGGGAAAGTCGTTGGCCTCGCGAGATGGTGTTGGAGGGAGCCATCTTGCCACAGTTGTCACCGTGATGTGTGAGTATTGCCACTAGGTGGCGTGTTTTCCATTCGGATTGTGGCGCGCTCAGCCTGAATAACTTAGCATTCACTTTACTTTGTTTTTGACTATTTATAAGATGTTAGATAAAGTTTATCGTTTTATTATGATAAATGAATACGGACTTCGGCGTTTTAAATACACATTTTAATAAGTTACTCTACAGTTTAGTGGTTATTTTTAGGGTTTATTTTGCTAAGAGATAATTATCTAGTTATTGAACTTATAACTGATATTGACACAATGATTTGGTATTAGTGAGGTGTATTATTAGTATTAACAGGATATGTGTTATATCTTATATATATAATGTGTGTTATATCTTATATCTTATAATATTTATTCATCGAAAATCGTTGTCTTAGTGGGTCTCTTATCTATACGGTCCCAGCTTCAATTACCGACGGAATAATAATCGATCCTATCATAGAAGCATATAGCACAGGTAATAGTAGCACTGTAAGTCAAGGTGTATTAGCAATTCAAAGCATACGTCATAGAATATCACCACGAATTTATCTTCTATACACAACTCTGTTTTTGACTAGTTAAATGACATCCCTAACATGAAATCTGAATATTTGGCGAAAATATTTTGAAAATTTAGCGATGCGGGAATCAAACCCCCACTATCCTGTCAGACTTGTGCACTCGTTGACACGTTATTTTCTGCGTCGTTGCGCGGTCTTATTCGAGTACATTATTGTTTTGCGAAATGGAGCCTTAGTGCCCACTGTTAAGGTGGAATATGGATTTTTTTATATGTTTTAAGCGAATGACAGTGACATCCTATTCATCTGCCTAGGCGTGGTAGTTAATAGCTCTATAGCATTGTTTATTTTGAACAAATTGAAGGTATATAGACAACAACATTTGCTTATACAGTTCATCACTTCTCAACGCTTGGAAACAATTTGATAAAATGAACCTAAATTAAAAGCCTAGTTTAAACTAACACTTAAAGCATCTTCGCAGCATGTTTTTGTCACAGCACAATGATTCGAAATCTCCTTTATCTGAAGTCGTTTGAATTTTTTTAAAAGCGACTTAATCTATATTATGAAGTAACTTTGTGAAAATCAGTCATTATGCACGTTATTCTTTATTTTTAACGAAAATTACTTTATAGTACTCCTCAATGTATAGTTAAATGCTTTTTTATTCTTATACCTCAGGTTATAAATTATATACATTAGGGTTTGCCTAAAAATGATCAATAAACCACGCCCTTCCATTGGAGGTATATGACTTAAATGGTTATGAGAGGAGTTATGAATCGCTGTAGTACTTTTAATTTCTGATACTTTTACGATCAGATTAATGATATGTTACTGTCCGCGAGTTCGTATGGAATTCGATTTTCAATCGGTTATTTTATACGTGAGAAGATTCAGCCAGTATTACTGACTAGCTCATCTCGACAAATGTTGTTTTGCCAAAAAAAGATGTTGGCCGATTCTCAGACCTACTCAATAAGCTTACAAAATTTCATGAGAATCAATCAAGCCGTTTTGGAGGAGTAAAGGAAGAAACACTGCGACACGAGAATTTTATATATTAGAAGATAATGTCAAGTAATTATTGCAAACAGGAGAAATGCTTGTAATTATAAAAATATACTGAATCTTTTATTCCATAACGTTTTACTTACTTCACCTAAAATATATTAGTTAAGATGACTTATTTGCTGTGTTTTCTTTTAACTTGTACTGCAACAAGGCAAAAAAAGATTATTTTTTTCTCGATATTTGTTTATTCATTCACACTCTGTTGCACAAAAATAGTAGAAATAATTATTGTAAATGATGTTAGTGCATATTAAAGCAACGGGTGGGCTTGTCCCTAGTAAACGATCTCGCCCAGGTAACCCACAATATTATAAGTGTTATTGTTTAATTATTAGTAAATTTTGTATCTTATCGATAGTAGTGCTTCTTTTACACTATATTACACAGAGCCGTCGGGAATCAAATTAAAATCTTCTATCATGCTAACATACTCATAAACCCAATCGCCCAACAATGATTCATAATGTGTTATTAAAGATTAAAACATACAAAGTATAGAACACAAACTGTATACAGCTAAAAGGTTTTTAATATTAAAGACAAAATGGTGACTAAGGAATATAAATAATGGAATTTCACAAACTATATTTTCCTATACTATAATTATAAAGATGGCTTAAAAAAATATTCGAAATTATTAGATCTAATAATTATTTTTGTGAAGAGAAATCTTATATATTGTGTTGTTTTGTTCATACAACTAATGAAATAATACGTTTACAAACGTAAAATGAATCATGTAACCCTTTATCGTTACCTTAACGAGTAAAGATGTTCCGTTCACATCAGAAAGTCGGTAGTTAGCAGATCAAATAGAATCTATGATCTCAGACACGTAATGCCTGCGCCGGCGCAGCCTGCGGCGTCAGTGCGCACACGCCGCTGCCGACTCCCACGGTCGTTACTTTATACAGCGTGTTTAAAATGTCCGTACATTTTTAATACTATTTTATAAGTAATTAGAGACAAGCCGTATACAATACGTTCATTAAAAATAATTTGTTTCAAATTGCACTGTGTAATTGTATTCCGTGGATTATTACCAAAAAAAACTTACACTATCATAACAAAAACACGGTAAGGTGAAACCATTTGAAACTCGACGATAAATTTTATCAGAATATCTTTATTTCTATATTTTATGGTATGACCATTATCATTACCATCAAGTATCTCATGTACTTGTAGACACGTGGTGATTTCAATACATTGTTAATATTAATTTACTGTTTGTCAACTTCGTGAGACATGAATCTTTAAGATATGTGTAAACAATAATAGATACGAATTACATTATTTACTAAAGAGTATTTTTCTTTCTCAAATCCACACAGCACATTACCACATATTAACGATAAAAATAAAAACAAGGCCAAAAATAGGGTTAAAACATATAATGTATAAAAAAAATAATCACAAGAATTGACTGAGTGAGGTATTTTAATATTTATATATCATCTCATCATGTATAGCCATATAAAACCATTTTCACATCGCAGGCGTCTGTTTGTACAATGTTGGAAACAACTGCCGATCAGTGATCGATGGATCACGCTCACAATCATGCTACCAACGGCTTATTGGAATATAGTAACAAGTTAATTATATGTAATAGCATATACTAAAATCATCTACTTCTACTGTTTAATGCAAGTGTAAAAGAATAACAAAAAATTGCAAAGTGATTTTTTTTATAAGTGTCTGTAATAAAATTGGTTTGGAGAGCCTGTGAGCTGTGACTACCCCACCCTTAATACAGAGACTAAGATAAGACCTGCTTTATTGTCTGCAGAAATTTAAATATGCTTACTTATAATAACTGTAAACGCTGCATGTAAAATATCGTATCTATAATACAGAGCTATCACAGTTTGATGGTATATAGAATTGATATGTGGTGATATGTTCCATAAATATCAAAATAATTTTATGTAGATCTAAAGGATTTTAATAAAAAGTATAAAGTACTAACACACAATGTATTTATTAAAGGTATTTGATATAAAAAGGAAATCCAGCTTAACTAAATATAACACACCTTAATCTACACTTAACTAACTTAATATATAATGATGTATAAGCACCGGTAGTAAAAGCTCCACATGAAGGATCTGAAACAAAGTAATCAATATCAATTTAACGCGTAATATTTAAACTGAGTTAAATTTACAATTAAAAAAGTCTTCCGAGTGTCTTTTGATAGAAATTAAACATAAAAACTAAAACAAAAACTTAAGGTATTGTGTTTTTCTGAGATAATGGTTCTAAGCGAATGGTCCACAGCCATTCAGTCGATATTAATTGTAATACCCCTCAAAAGACATTTACATTCATATGAAAACTTTTAAAAGTACTTGATAAATATAGAATATAATGCAAAATGATATAAAGAACCTTTTATGTATTAAATGGACCCAATATTAATTATGGAATTGATTTTTATGTCACGCGGCATTACGATGAAACCCTGTCGACGGGGCTTCATCCATGTCGGGTGTGGCCAGCGACGCCAGTGTGCGCCATTATCATGGCGGACGCTCGCGGGCTTCGAGTCGCCCGGCCTGCTGCCAGCGGCATTACACCAATGCCTGTAAAATAAATTGAACATATTTATCCAGATTTCGTGTGATCTTGGTTTGATTTAAGGGTTAATTGTGTCATCAAGAGATGATTTAGCAAAACATTAATTGGACTCACCGGCTGGAAGTAGGCCAGATGTATTCAATCCATAGATGCCCTGGCTCACTAAAGGAAACGATAAGAATTAACCTTAATGTAGAATAACAAGAAAAAATCCTCTACCGGTCCATTCTATTTAGACGAATTAGAAAGCAAATCAAGCTGAAGAATATTATAGCATATAATATAAAATCAATTAGAATAATTAAAAAGTACTCACGCCCTGTGACGAACGACACCGAATGCGAATTAAAATGGCTGCGCGTGCGCTTATAAGCGGAACCAAGGGTAATTATGCAAAATGTTGAAAATGATATTTTATTACCAATTATATTTTATATGAACTATTTTATATTACACAGTAGTTACCACTTCGTCGCAGTAAGCGTTGAATATTAAAATAACACAACAATAACAAATATAGTTTAAGAATGTTTAAAATATTGGTACAATAGTTTTTAATGCATTAAACATGAACAAAGGCCTCCTAGACTTTAATTTAGTGAAAAAACATTTTTATAAGATTTTAATAATATATCAATTGCATATGATGTTAAAATAATTTAACAAAAAAATTAGATACATCGCTTTTCAAGTGAATCTTTACTTGATACTAAATTGCGCCTGTGACTAAACGATCGAGCTGAGAATTTTATCAAACTACCTTTTTTATTTGGTAAAAAATATAAAAGAGGGTAGTTTAGAAAAAATATGTTAATCGGTTTAATATTATATTAGTTATTTACTACAAGTGTCCGAGGTACGTATGAATAGTATCTTTATAGATTTTGTATCTTATTTGACATTAGTTTCCAATATATATATATATTAAAACGATACAAAAAAGTAATTGCTTAATTTTTGTAGGCATTAATATTGATGTTTGTTGTAGGTTTGTTGTAGGAATAATAGTGTTTTTGATGTCTGTTTATATTCATGAAAATCTTCTGTCACACAAAATAATATCTTTCTACCTAAATCCTTTACAAAAAAGTTTCTGAAGTCGTTATGATTCAGCAGTAAAGAGCAAATTCAAATAATACAGTGACCCGCCTGCTCGTTTGCCTCCTCTCATAAAAAAAAAACATCAATATTACCCAGATGATTCCAATGTTGTTGTATAGTTTTAATTAATACTATAGATAAGGCATTTTAAGGCTTCGGTAAAACATTTTAACTCAGTAAAAGAGAAATGCTATTCTAATATTGTGTTATTTAGTGTTTTTTACTAATTTAAATATATTTATTGGTTGGGTTATAGTGTAGTTCTAATGTAATCGTGGCAAATAAAGATTATTATATACACAAATACGATGTACCTATCAAAATACGGTTATATTTATATATAGCATTTGTTTTAATATAATTTCTGAAGGCGATTCAATTTATTTGCTTAAAAAATTTCCAGGCAATTTAATATAGAAACATTAATAACACTTTAATGTTAACACAGATCATTTTATAAGCCAGTAAATATCTCTTACTGAGTGTTTGATATTGATTAGTTACGCAGAACTGATGTTTTAGTTAATTAAGATTATATAGTAGTGATATTTTATTTAAATAAACATGTACAATAAAATAAGTTAGAAAGATACGACTTCCCCTAATAAATCACCCGAGGCAGGCATTTTACTTTTTAACGTTGGCAAACCGCATTTTTATTCAAAACAGCCACTTAGTAAATAAAATATGTCTGTATCTAAAACAATAAACAAGGATGCGCACTTTTTCCCTCGAATTTCCTTCTTTTTATGTTTTTCCTTTTGTACGCCGTCACCGCCGGGTAGACCCTCGGCCGTTCTATTTGGGACATTTCCTATTTGCAATTGTAAAAACGCTTTTTAAATTCACCTTTCCTGCTTTTTGTTAAAAGCAAATATTAAACAAGAGATTAACAAGGACTAACACACATTTTTTTTAACAATTGTCTAAATCATCTTTGCTATGTATTGAGTATATTTTATTGATTTGCAAATGGCTGAATATATTTTGTTATAACTAAAGGTAGGTATTAGAAAGTTATGGTAGCTTATACTGTAAATATAGACTGTAATTTTAGGGTTTGGTGTGTATGACAAAAGTTATTCAAACTCAAACGCAAAATATCTTTATTCAAGTAGGTCTTTATAAAGATAATTTCGAATCGTCAATTTTTACACTACCACCGGTTCGGAAGGCTGTCATCTACCGAGAAGAACCGGCAAGAAACTCGATAGGTGCTCTTTTAAAATAAACAATTAATACAAGATTATGTTACTTACAATTCAAATAACAAATCATTGTAAGGCTACTCAAGAATTTAACTGTCCCGATGCTGAGCCAATTGCCGACACATTAAAGGGATCTTTGTCCTCTAAATATTCGTTTACGGTATAGTATGCCTTTTCAACCAGAATACCCTATTTGGTAAAAGCTCATTAATTTTTAAGTCGTTCACTCAAAATAAAGTCGGGATTGTATTTGATTCTATTGTTTTTAATGCTTTTATTATTATAATAATATTATATATTTATAATATGCACGATTCTTATATGTAACTACCCTAACCTATTTGTCCGAAATGAACAGTTTCCATAATTAAACTGAAAATTATAAGGGCTTAATTTTGACTCAATTTACAGTTTTATAGATTATTAGTAATAAGAAAATATCTAACAAATATAAACATATGGTGTTAATAGATTTTTATATCTCAATTGTGGTATTAACCTATTCATTTATTTACACTTTATTTCACTTAAATAGTGGAAGTAGAAGATGTTAATACATATAAGAGTAACAGGCGGTCTTATCGCTAATAAGCGATCTCTTCCAGGAAACCCACATTAATGTCATTCCATCTTATATCAAACAATTTTTCTTCAGCAAATTTAATTCAACCCTTAGCCAGGCTCACTTCAATACTTAGAAATGGTATATATGTTTAACGTTTGAACAAGTTTCTGATGTATTAGTAGTATTAAAAAATTTTATGAAAAAAGGTAAAACCGTCGTATGAAAAAAATGATATATTTTCTCTCGTAAAAATATGATACAGATAAGAAATGTTTTCCATAAATCCAAGTTCCGAATGAAGTTTCACTCAAATTATAACTTCAAATCGGTAATGAGTTTTTTCATGAAATAATTCTTTGGAATCGTTTAAAAAAGACAATCCGCCCAACCCAGCGTAGGCGGTTTCAAACCACGCCCATAACCGCGCCCACCGGTCCAGTCTATTCCAGCTGTTATATAATTTTCCCGGGGTGGCTCGTTGGGAAGCTTGCCAGATTATTAAAACCGAGCAAAAACAAAATGGCGGAGTCTGAGTGCCATTTCAGCAAACGGAATAGCTTTTACGACAAGTCACATCTATATATAACTGACAAAACTATTAAATACTTCGGTTTAAAGTTCTACAAAGGAAGACGTAGGTTCTTACTGGCAGATTATTCATATGTGAACTTAATATGAACTCATTAATATTAAGCATTTCCCATTAAAAAAGCCCTTGGAAACCTTGTATTTTTTATAGAAGGAGTAAGCAGGAGGCTTGCCAGGACAATAAAATTGGTGCTCATAAGCACTCATATTACGCGTAGGTAACCTTTTAACTGTATGCTCTCTTCTTAATGGTCTCTAAGTCGTATTAGTTCGTAAATACCCTGACGGGCTGGTTCCAAAGTTTGAGGTGATACAGGTGGATTTTCCACAGTAACAAACAATATTATGAACATGTTATGTGAGTGTTTATTGAAAGTAACTTATTTAATAGAACCCAAACTGGTTTATATGTGAAGTATAATACCTATTTCAGTGGTGACTTGATATAAATAGATAATCTAGAATTAACCAAAACTCTAGATTATCTATTATCGGTCAGAAACAGTAATTAACTGGCCGTATACTCGTAAATGGAGTAAAGTCAACTAAGGACATTCCTTTACAATAAGAAAAATCAATATAACTACTAAGTTTGATCTTTAAATCTTTGCAAGACTATTTACTGATTTTTGTAATTGGTTTTTGTGTTTTTATGTATTAGGGGTTTAAGGTACGTAGGTTACTGTAAAAGTTATATTGTTTTATAATAGCGATAGAATTCTTGATTAGACAAACATAGCATAGGTTCTAAAATAAACCTACAACAAACTCAGCTGGTTATTTTTTTAACCGTGATTTCCATCATCCTTTTATCGGTATTTAGAGCGATTAATTCCCATACATTTTATCTTTAGAAGTCCCGTGTAATGGGAATTGCTCAAAAATGTTTGCTCAATAATCTTTTGAAATGATCACAATTTTGGTTTGAGTTTCCAATTTTCCGAGAATCAATTATTGATTTTTTGGACCTTACTTATGGATCCAGCGAGTTTATATTTATTCCTACTGTTATGACTTCTCACTTCAGAATTTTTATTAAATTAAACTAAATATTATACACGTATAGATTTTCACTTAAACAAATAATAAACCATAGATATTTCAAGGATGATTATTTTACTATTGTTTACATATTTTGTAATAACATTACTACTTGTTAGTATTGAAATGATTTCTCAAGAAATTCCTTGTCCTTAAAAGCCTCTTCGAGCTTAAATAAGCACCCCGACAACGCTTTTCATCCCTTTATTGAGTCTCTTATTTTTTACTATCATGCACACACCGGGTGACTTTTCATTACCAAAACTTTTCTACTCGAATGTTTACTTAATGGTACCTTAAACGTAATTGACTTTATGTAAGCTATAAAACACTTTTTTTATAAATATCAGTATTTTTCGCCTTTTATATTTTCCTATACTTTTTATACATTTAAATGCATATTAAATATATAGCCACAAATAGTTAGTACAAATCTTATCTAGGTGTAAATTGGAATTCATCCGTGTGCCGCGATCCCAAGCTAACCTCCCACACCCCAGTGTCCCTGACAGATATTTAAATGAGGATCATCTGTTACTTTACGCTTTTTACTGACGCCATCTTGCGACCGTCCCTCGCTAAATGTCCCTCAACTCCTCTTAACTGTTGTTTTAAAACACTTACGTATGCCAGTAGATAGAAATAACATTGTAATAATTTAACTACGTTTCATAATATTCCTCGCTGACATTTACCAACTTTAGTCAATAGTTTTCTCGCCTGCTTCTTCTCAGCTTGGTCGCGTACGAACAGGCATAGTTAGATATGAAACTTATCAAAATGGTCCTACGTACCTTACTGAATAAAGAGATTTTAATAAAAACCATTTTGGTTCAAAATGAAATGAAACAAAATGTTTTTCATATCTGCTTAACTTGTGAAAGTCTTTGATTGAAATGTAAATATTTCAGTCACCGATCAAAATATATTAACATAGAGACAAGTTGCGACGTCTACAAATACGCTTACAAGCTCGTCATAAATTGAAATGAGACGGTGAATTAAAAAATAAATCAAAAGAGGATTTTTCCCGACACGTCCTCCGCGCTCAAATTGGAAAACTGTAACGCGGTGTTGGCGTGGGCGCGGCTCCATTTTCGAATGGTGACAGTACAAAAAAAAACGACCAACCGGTTACAACCATACATGGTTTTCAAAAAGTGGCATTGCAGTAATTGGTCTCAGATGTCAGGTTTTTAATCAGGTGTAAACTGTATATGACGACACTGAAGGGACTGTGAATTGTATTTCGTTATAGTGGTCGTTAAATGGAGAGTAAAAATCAGAATTACAATACGAGTTATACCAACTAAAGCTAATTGATTTCGACGCTTTAGAGTGTCGTTGAATCGTTTGACGTTACATAGATTGTACACTGTATTTATTTATATTTTAGGGAAAAACAAACAGTTACACACATATATTAAATATAAAAATAATACAAATAGATAATTCGACTATGTGAAACCCACAGCGTTTTCCACGTATTAAACATAACCAATTCTAAGAACTGCACGCGAATCAAACATGATACAAGTTAAATATTAATACATATTAGAAATGTACAAATAAATACATGCAATTCAATGAAAATATATTATTTTATTTTATTTCTTAAACCTATACAGCTTATCACAAAAAGTTTACACAATAAAAATAGATTAAACGTAGAAGCGGAAATAGAATCTAAGATCAGATAAAACAATAACAACAAAAAAAACACGAACAGAAAAAAATAAATATATATATATATATATATATATATACATTTGAACAAGTGGAGTATATTATGTGAAGAAGTATTCGTAATACTATACAAGTTACTATTTTCTAAATGCCTCACCAAAAATGATTGTTTAGTAAGGTTTCCAGTGTTATTTTGTCATTTTAAATTTAATCCGGTTTCCCGAGTGCAAATGGAGCCGCGCTCCGGCAAAGATAATAAGAATGTTCTGGGTACATAATATTAAGCGGCGCACGCTGTAATACAAAGCTCATTTAAATAAACATGATGAAATTGAAAGAATTACGGACCGATTTTTTATTGCCTTCATGAAATAATAAGCGCGTACAGAATAAATATCTTTTGCAATACAACTGTTACATAGATGATTAAGATGTACCTGTGGTTAGTCACAGACTATACAATGCAAATTCCATATAACGTCATTCGATTGAACCACAAATTCTCTAAAGCGTCGAAATCAATTGACTTTGGTTTGTTTAGCTTGTATTCTAATACTGATTTTTCTTCTCATCATTTAATGAACACTTTTTATATTACTCCATAAACATGTACAGTCCATTCAGTGTCGTTATATGGAGTTTATACTATATATATTTTGTTAACAATTGAGTTTTGAATTTAATGTATATATAGATTTTTTTATTAAAATTTAAGAAATACCGGTTACAAGTGGATTTATTCGTTCTCTTTTATAATATTAATATTATATAATTGTAACCAAATGAAACCTGTTTCTGAATCTATTACCAAAAAAAAATGCTTTGTCATAATTAAAGATCAGGCAGACTGAACTACGTATTTAAATTGTCTAACTAATTGGCATCATAAACACATTATGCTTGGAAGTGGTTAATTAATTAAAATATTACGGAGCCAACCATTTTTTATGTAAAATCAAAAATGGTGAAAAATTATATACTTGTCGTGAAAATTTAAAAATATTTATGTTGTTTCTACAAAATTATGTAAGAGCTATTTAAAATATACGGTCCGTGTCCAGCTCAAATAAAAGGAACGATTCGTATACTATTCAAACAATCTACAACGAAACAAGTCAGCATGGAGGCACTTGACATACTTCGCAAGTCACGCCCACACAGACACGCCCACAGTCCACCACGCCCACCTTATCTTCCAGCTTTTTATGCGAAAGCTTTATTACTTGGAACCAGTATATAGTTAAAGATAACTTATCTTGCGTATTTCATCTTGTCTAATTGCTTGTACGTGTTAAGACACGTTTATAAGTTCAATAACATACAGCCAAGTAAATAGGCTTTACAAAACGATGCACCACAAAAAACTAAACTTACACATACATGTTCTTCTTAATTGAGTTAACAAGAAACCAAAGTTATTTGGAAATATTACAACAAAGATAGCTGTAGTGTCTCATAATAATTCAAATTAGCTCCTCTGTTAAGGATTTTAATAATTAATTTACTCCTTTAGTAATATATATTAGGCGTTGAAATTGTTCAAATCTTAAATGATCTTTTTGATAATGTTTAAATGAAAATATATTTGAAGCTTTCAACAATTTAACCACCAAACGGCGGTGAAAAGCGAAAATAAATGATGAGGCAATATCGTCAGCAAATTGATCCCAAAGCCAATCCACAACGGATCAACTATCGTCCCCAAAGAATACAAAGATACTGGAATAGACCCCTCGGTTCGCGCTCAAAGTGGGAGATATCAAAAAATACATCCGGCTGGCCTTTCAGCGCTTTATTAAGAATAAATTTACGGCTGGCTGTTTGGTGTGATTTGTAAACTGGCGCGTTTTCGCTGACATGTGGAAAATACGTAATACGAAAAGCTTTAAGCATTATTTTCGAAAAACTTATGTGATTGTCTTGTGTGATAAGTATTTACAAATTTGTTTAAGCATATATGTACCTAATATATGAGAAATCACATATTTCTACGTTAGGCTTGACCTTTTTTTTATAGAAGAAGGGGAAACGAGCATGAGGCCCACCGTAAAGTTGAAGTTGCCGCTCATAGACGAGTGTCTGTCACGTAAGTACGTGACTGGGAGCTCGTGAGTGCGTTGCCGTCCTTTTAAGGAAAATTAGGAAAGGATGGGCACCGGAAGATCTCACTCACCGAACGAAACGCGAGTACAAAATGAACAAAGTCCAATTGCAACACTTTACGTCAGTTTTATGTGAGAGAGTGATCTTCTCCGGCCATGCCTACCCATTCGGCTGAGACTCTGAAGTAACAGCATGGTACTCAGTACCTACCGTACCTGATACTAAAATGTCACTACTAAAGACGTATTATTTAATTATTACTAAATAACTGTAAAGATACAAGAGGCAAAAAAAATGGGTCCATATAATAATATCAACAACGCTCTCTTGTACATTCGGGCAGTGTGAAATTTCTGACGCAATGCATACAAGCTAATCGTCCATTTAAATATAAAAAAAATATCAATTTCCCGCTTCCGCTTGTGAATTGAGCGAGTACCAGTAGAGGCGTCTATCTTCAGGCTAATGCATTTATGCAGCAGCCACGATCGATACTACGCGTAATTTCGCACGATGTTCACAAAGATTTCCTTTCATCTTTTTATGCTTCGAAACTATGTGTATCTTTTTCAATTTTGCTTTTCTCCATTTGATGTTGGGTGTACCTTTGTGATACAGTTCAGGCAGGTTTGTATGTTGCTTCAAAGCAATTGTGGCATATTTTTTTTTCAAAAGTCTTTTACAAATTGTATTTTTACCAAGTACAAACAGGAATGGGTGATTTTAGTAATCATTTTATGACTTGTAACTAACATACAAAAATAATATCAAAAATATAAGTAGTATCAATAATAAAACATTTTATAAACACACATTAAATGTAAATATACCGAAAATCTTTAGCATGGAAGCCTTATAATCAAAACGTGAATTCTATGTAAATTTGTACAAATTAGATTCAAAATTAGTTATACGCACTCGAGTGAGCATAGATGAGTTATATCAGTCAGCAAAACGAAGAGGCTCCGTTTCTTTTTTTTTTAATTTAAAGCAAAAAAAATCATGAAAATTATTTTTGTTTGAATTTAACTATATATATAAATAGTGTGTGGAATTGTCATTTGTATTTTGCATATGGACTTACGACAGAATAAGACAGAACGTATCCAAATACCAGCAATTGCTTAAATGGAAACACATGTAGGTACAATACTTAATAAAACACAAAAAATATTATTAATGTAATGTTATTACACTGGTGACGTTCAATCTTCGATCTTAAAACCTATGTTGTATGAATAATTAAGAATATTTAAAAAACAATTTATACTTTATGTTTACGAAAATTGTTTTCCCACATTTAAGTACTCGAGATAAAGTAAACAAAGTTAAAAATTGCCAACTTTTTAAAAGCGAATGCGTAATTTACATATTTTTTCATCCCCCGCTAAACTTTTATTTCCGTCCAAAGAAATAAATAAAGAGAATGGCAAAGTTAAACAAGCCAGCCTTAACAACGCGAGGCTAAATCCGATTTGCCAGCATTTGAATTTAGAATAAGACGGAATTCAAAATACAACCTTCATGCACCTTTGAGTGCTTAAATTATGTACATTTTTTATCTATCTATTCATTGCTATGTATTAACTTTAAAAACCATCTTAAATCACTTTCGTAAATGAGACAGATGCTGCTGCGAAATCTATCTATTAAAAGTGGGAAGTTAATCACGCAAAATACATATAAGTAATTTATGGGGCAAAGATCAAACAAACTGACAAGTTATTCTAATGTTTTTGTCGTAGTAGATATGAAACAGAAAACATTGCACGGAATTCAAAATAATAATAAAACAAAATAGTAACTGATCGGGAATCAAGGCAATTTAATAATTCAGCATTATGCTAAATGTTATTCAATTTAACTAAATCTATCGTTAATAATTAATTTATGAGAGATATTATTTGAAATATTATACGGGAAAGTAAAAAATATACCGTTCAAAGTAAAGGATGTTGATAAGTTGGTGTTAACCAAGTCCATGTAATTTAAAAGCATCAGGTGGACTGGACCTTGCCAGACCTTTCAAAAAATTTGAATAAACCCCACCAACCCTTTTCCACGCGAAGCCTTTATTGAAATCTATTTTATGTTTGCGTATTTTAGAATATTTTTTTATTAGCTATCTATGTAAGATAATAATTTTAGGATACACAATTCAGGAACATTTTTTAAATGAAAATCTATATTGTCTCTGGATAGAGTTATAATTAGGGAGGATTAAGTACACCTTTTTTTATCGGTAAATAGTCAAATTGAAGATCAAAAAATTATTTATTCAAATAAGATTATTAACTAATTGTCACTAAAACTAAGTTTAACTGTGTTCACTGTCACACCTGAGAATAACACACAAGAAACTCAATGAGTTGTCATGTCCCAGTGGTCGTTATAACAGTTGTATAAAGCAGCAGTATCCATGATATAATAATTTTATTCAGTCATACTTTCTTTATACATTTCATATTAATATTTACAGCAATCTGTCAAGCCTTGTAAAGCAATTGCCTAACAATACAGAATACACCACAAGGTAATCGGAAATTCGTCTTCATTGTGTACGAAAAGCGATACGGGAGAGGGATACCATGCTTTTTGGAAAAGTCCTGATTATGGAAACATAAAAAGGCATCGCTTCGACTGATATATCCTTGGCTGATCTCAAAACAACCTAGTTTTTATTCCTGAATACAACATATTATATTTATATTGGATATATATATATACTTCCCGATCCTACAATATAATTATTTATAATTCTACATTTAAATTATCATATCTTTCCGGCTTTAATTATTTTAATGTATGTTGCGTTTGTCTGGAAGAGATCGCTTATTAGCGATAAGGCCGCCCGTTGCTCTTATATGTACTACATCTGTTAACGTCATTTGCTTCTAGTGTTTAAGTGCAATAAAGTGTAAATAAGTAAATAGTTCCCACTTATAATCTTATATATATTAATTAAAAGAATATTTAGAGGACAAATTTGAATGTGTCAGCAATATCTTAGCATCTGGCCAGTTCAATTCTTCTGTAGCCGATGCTTTTTGTAATTTAAATCTACCATATAACATAAATATTCTTGGAAATAATTTTAAAAGAGCAGCAGGTTTCATGCAGGCTCTTCTCGAGATGCCGTCCATACCAAAGGTAATATAAAACAATACAATTCGTTACTCCATGAATAAATATATTTGGAAAAGCGTGGTCACCATAAATATGATCAGTATAATGTCTTGGTAACAAATAGCGACCGTTCGGTTCCCGTACAAAGCTCCAATTCAAACATTCTCTGCCGCGTCACCTCTATCACCGATTACGCTTCCTTCAATATATTACACGCAACAATAAAAAATAGATATGTACGCATTTTATGTAATCTATACTCAAACAAAACAAATCCTAATCTCTGCCATACAGTAGGTGAAGTATTTAATTATTTTCATGGTACGGAAAGCAGATGCGTGGCCGTCCTTAACAGACCTGTTATATTGTTGTAGATGTGAATTGAGCTGAAAAAGTTTAGCATGAGATAGATTTCAAAGCTCAAACGTTATGGAAGATAATTGTCTACATTGTCCATCAAGAGGAACTAGTTAAATCAATTAAGTCAAAAGGACATTATTAAATTATATATGACAACGCTTCGTTTAACTCGATTTTATAACCACGAAAGAAGGGTTTTCATATCCAAAAGAGACGTTTTCGTAGCTCCATGTTATTCGAAAAAATAGCCAAATCACGTCGATTAGCGTCCGTGCTGTATAAGCGTTATTGTTGTCACCACAAAAGCTGCCCCAACTCAACACCTCAAGTACCCACAAACCGGGCCTATTTAAGGCCTACTTCATAATAATCCAGCACAGTTAACTCGGGAAAATTGTATGCAAACCTTCCATGCATATCTTAACTCGGGTGATTTGGGAATAATCATATAAAGTTACACTAATTAAATAAAATGAATCAAACAGAACCACTGGACCTATCAAAAAAAAGTGTGCAAATTGTTGACTACAGGCTATTTTCAGGCCTAAACGAACACCTTCTGAAACTTTATGAGCGGACACACGCGATTGAGAAATCGTGTCTCAGAGTTAATAAAAGTGTATTGCCATGTAATGTATGTTTGAAGATGTTTGACCGACCCTCCCTTCTGAAGCGGCATATGAGAACTCATACAGGTATTATAGGAAATAAATCCATAAACAAACAATTAGACTCAGAAATTTTAATCAGTTAATTAACACAAAAAAGTAAATATACCTAATAAAATTGTCGCCATGATCTAAATATTTTCCAGTTTGGATTATTTGTTCTAATATTTAGGTTAAGTTAAATAATTTAAAATTACGACTTAGATGTTTTCCGAAATTAGATGCACAATAATCGTATTTGTATAGTAGTGATTATTGAGATAATTAAGTAGCAATCAAAATCTTGAGTTTGAACTTAAAAGGTAGCTTTTTCTTTCTGCGTATTACAGTTGTCGCAGTGTAAAGAACACTTTTATTTAATGATTCACTCTTATCTCTATTACCGCTATCTATATCTGAATAGCTTATAGATTTAACTCAAACTCAAATACCTTTATTCAAATTTCAAGTAGGTCTTTTGAATTGTCAATTTTTACACTACCACCGGTTCGAAATGCAGTCATCTACCGAGAAGAACCGGCAAGAAACTCGATAGCTGCTCTTTTAAAATAAACAATTAATACAAAATTGTGCTACTGACTTGAACTGTTCCGATGCTGAGCCAATTGCCGACACATTAAAGGGATCTTTGTCCTCTAAATATTCGTTTACGGTACAGTAAACTTTTCAACCAAACTACTCTTTACGCGCGTTTTAAATTTATTAGAAGTCAATTTGGTTATACGTGCTGGGATTTTGTTATAAATACGTATGCTCATGCCTACAAGAATGCCTAAAAGATTTTTTATTATCTATAGAATTCAAGTCTTATAAATAGTTCTAGAGCATTATTATTATATTAAAGTTGTGATAGTACATGACGTTTTTTTTTCTATTTTTTTAAGAACTGTTGGTGTCATCAAAAAATTGAATAACATTCCGTTGTATTTTCAGGTGAAAAACCCCACGTGTGCAATATTTGCGGAAAAGGCTTCAGTACATCCAGTTCACTGAACACGCACCGAAGAATACACACAGGTATCTCTCACATTTGCCTTTAAAATATGTTCAGGCTTGGATATTAAATTATTATAGAAGTATATTTTGAATATATTGTAATAAATTATAATATATTAAATTATTAATTTAATTTTATATTTTATAGAAGTTAGATTTTATTATTATAAGAGTACCTTTTTAGAAAATATCAGTGTTAATTGTTTCTAATGTATAGTCGATTAAAAAGGACGGATAAATTGTTAAAAGCTGGCTTTCTATCATTGACATTGTCTTATGGATTTCCTTAAAACTTTAAGCTATTTTTAAGATGGCTTTTAGAGGCTTTAAGATGGATTTTAGTAATGTATTCTTTTCTGGAATATTGACTTATTCGCTTAGTTACTAAGTTTCCATTTGGCATTTCCCACTATTGTACTGATAATTTTAAAAGTATGTTTTCTTTAGGTGAAAAGCCACACAAATGTCCGGAATGCGGGAAATGTTTCACCGCAAGTTCAAATCTTTATTACCATCGGATGACACACACGAAGGTAATTAACAAAGATTCTGATTATTTATATATATATATATATATATATTTTCCACATAGAACCTTATCAACGATCACTTGTGTACCTACGTCATAATTTTATACTTTTCATTAATATATTTTCTATGCAGACTACAAACTGAGGTTCCGTGGACTACTCTTCTAGTAGGTGATCGGCCTCGTGCAATATTGACAACCTTTTTGAAGACACAAAGATCAGAATTATTGTAATCTTGTTAACATATATTATGTTACGTTCAATAAATAGTTTAAACTACAATAAAAATGGTGACTTCATTTAAAAATGTCTATTCCAGAATAAACCACACAAATGCGGGATTTGTCCACGTTCGTTCCCGACGCCTGGGGAGCTGAGGTCCCATCTATCCTGCCATAGACATGTGACTGCTGATAAACAAGCTGGAACACAGATCTGGCCTTTCATTTCGTCGCTCAAGAATTCCACTGTATTTTATAACCAACCATTGTATGTGGAAAAAAGATCCTTCAAAAAGACTTAAAAGAGATGTCTTATTAAGTGAAAATCGATTAACATTTGTATATTTAAATCACTTTATTTCGTTATACTTTATTGTTTGTACGTGTGTAAGTGATTTCAACCATCTCATTTAACAGATTATATTAGTTAACTAATTTGTCGGAATGTTAACTTGCCTCTTTTCTGTAAGATTAGATTTTAATACAAAAAGTAATAAATTTTAATTTAAGTTAAACTTGTTTTTACTGAATATCATGTGATCCCTTCCACGTTACAAACAGAACACATTTGGAATGTAAATACATGCCCCAATGTGGATTAAACCCCCCCCCCCCCCCCCGGATAAAGTATGAGGGGGGGTCTCCTAAAGAATTAAATTCACGATTGAAATAAAACGCATTAAAATTGATTTTTTATTATTATAATAGAAATTACAATAACTTCGCCTTTTTAATATCCTCCTCCTCAGTCGCTTCCATCTTTCTCTTTTCGCAAACGTCGTCATTGACGGGTGCGTCGTCGCCCGTGTCAGTTTCGACGGTTGCGTCACCGTCACTTTTGGCACTGTCAGCTTTGTGGTAGTCGTTCTGCTGGGCCTGCGTCTCCGACGAGGTGTCGACGCGCAGCAGCTCTCGGAGCGCCATCGTCGCGTAGCAGCTCGTCGGCAGCGTCATGTCCACGAGGAGGGCTTTGTATTTGCCACCTGCACACATCAGAGTTGGCAAAATGGCCTCAGCGCAGGCGCTGACGGAAGTGATTGTACGTACCCGGGAGGCTGGTCGGCTCCTCGCGGCCCTTCAGGAGGTCCAAGTCGGACAGCAGGAGGTCGCCCCGCGGCTCCGAGTAGAGCATGCAGCGCCAGCTAACTTCCGAAGCGCGCACCACCACGCTGCGGTAGCCGCCGCACACGCTGTACGACCTGCCGACAGAGTTTGCGGGGTCAGAGCACAGATGGCGCACTTTAAAGGTCAGGAGCAGCTGCGAATTGCCCACTCACTTGTTACTGTGCTTCATATCCAGTTCCAGGTCGTCCGCCTTGAGCAGCTCCTCGTAATGGTCCTTGACGTTGGGCGGATACACGACGCTGTGCCCCGGCAGAGGCAGCACGATGTCGAATATGCTGTACCTTCCGCTGTCGACGTCTTCCTGCGTCACGACTTTCACATTCGCCATCTTCTTCGGGGCGATCTGTTGTTTGATGGGTTTTTCGTCGCTTTCCTCTTCTTCCTCTTCGATGTCTAGTGGTTCTGTCATTTAATTCGCAGGTTGACTTCGATAAGTGGCGCCATTAAATAAAGATTGCAATTTGAATTGTGAAAATGTTGGTCAACTGACCTTCTTGTACTTTGTCTTCGGACACCAGATCCCCCGGTTGGGGCTTGGGGCCGAGGGTCTGCAACCTCCGGGAAACCACTTTGTTCCAGATCAGGGATTGGTACGAGTGCACGTAGAGCAGGCGCGTGTTTCGCGGCACCTCAAGGTTCATTGGCAAGTTGACAGATGGCGCTATTCTCAAACGGAATGTCAGGTGAAGAACAGCGCCATCCATCAGGTTTAGCAGCTAATTCTCATACATTTACTCAAGCTGAGACGTACCTTGTCCAGAGCCGTGGCGAAGTCCTTGGGGCGATGGGCCAACTCAGCAATGAGCCGGCTCTCGGCCACGGCGTGCTGCAGGCGCCGGGGCAGAAGCTTCAGCGCCGCCTCGGGGCCGTGCGATTCGTACTGCAGCAGGGCCTCCTGCAGGGGGCCCGAGCGGGGCGCCAGGATGCACTTCACGGCCTGCGACAACCATTCCATTACACTGCATAATCCACCGTAGCCGTGTCATTAATTTCTAAAGGCTTCACCTCCTCCATTTGGTTCCTGAGAAGATGCAATCCGATCTGCCAAGTGGGCACGCTGATTCGGGATCCGAAGCGTTGCAGGCCATAATAGTTGATGAAGCCATTCTCCCTCAACAGATTGCAGCACCTGTCTATGTGCTCATCAGACGCAGTTACATTGCGGAGGCATATGCGGAACCTGTTTCCCCGGAGCATGCCCAGCCGCAGGTGCACCTGGCTGAAGCTGAAGTTGCCCACGGCGATGTCGGGCAGCGAGCGGCAGGCGGCCTGCACCTTGCGAGGGTCCACCTTCCTCAGGCTGAACCACTGCGAGGTTTTCGCGCGGCGGTCCTTAGTGCCCGCGTACCCGATCACCCCAGTCTTCATGCTCGAACTGAATATACATATATATGAGGAAATGTAATGGCCGTAATTGTCTAAACTATATATAAAGAGAAAATATCCGTACTTTAATCTCAGGTTGAAGGTGATGCGAGATGCAGCCTCCATCGTGTCGCAGTTCTCTTTGTAAACTATGAAGTGTACATATTCTCCCGGCCACAGCCATTTCACTCGATTGTCAATGCGAACTGAAACACAATCAGAAATTAAAAATTATGAAATCTGTAAAGTATATTCATATCACATTGAATCTATAATTTATAGAACTATTAATATTTAAACAAAACAAACCTCCTTTCCTATATTTATCAAAGGTACAATACTTCTTATCATCCTGAGTGACGGTGCTGCCGACTATACTGTCTCCAAATGCCTTCTTCACAGTGTCATGTATCTTTGTGCGTTCCTCCTTAGACATGCCTGATACGTCTACCTGAATTAGAAAATAATTAACCAAAAATATAAATAGAAACATAAATTTTAAAACTATGTTCCTCAGTACATATATAGATATAGTTTTATAGGTTAATTCTTTAATTATCTAGCTAGGTTTTGGTTAAGAAAACAAAACATACTTTAACTGTTTCAAAATTCGGACCACAATTAAGTGTGAGCTCATTAATTTTATCCCAAGTCTCCATGGGCAAGATTTCCAAATTATACTTGTTAAGAACCAGATCTTCATCCTCAGCCACTTGTCCATCGTCAGGGGGCTCCGGAACTGAGGTATCAGTCAATTTGGCTATTTCACCTTTTTCGTTTATTTCCGATACTTGAAAATCTGAAAATCTATAAATGACTAAGTTAATACAAAACATAAATAATTGACTTACTGTCAAGAAACTGTAATCAACAGATATAAAACAACATATTTGATAGCAATAAAAAATTATAATTAAATGATATAAAAGTAGTGATAGATATGATTTGATAGTTATGATATAGTAATATTCACACTAGTACTAGCAGACACACATACAATAGAAATTATCAGACAGACTCACCTTGATTTGATTATGCCATTAAATCCATCGTGGTCGCTTATATATTCAGTCACGCCTATGTCTTTTTCAGTCAGTACTTTAATCGGCGTTGTATCTCTTTGCCAACTTCTTATATTACTACCATAATTGCGGTTGTTGTCATCACAACTTCGACCATAAGGACGTCGGGAACCTCTAAACGATCCCCGACCTCTTGGTTTCCTGTAATTACTATGGTGAAACCCCCTAGAAGACATGGTGAACACCTAACCTAGATTGCACTTGGTACTCTTTCAATGTTTATTAGTAGAATGTATCTTTTGCTACATGCTAGGCTCAGGATTTTTTGAAAATCACGGATTCAAAAAAATATTTATGTTTATATTAATTAAATGCAGGACTAAATTTAATTAAGAAAATTAAAAGAAGCCGTATGTTATAATTAATTAAAACTCTTTGATAAGTCTATTCTATAATAAGGTAATTGTCAAAACTCAAAATTTACATCAATCTTGACAATTGACGTTGGGAACTTACAGGTATTGTCATATGCTGACATATATGACAAAAGCAAATAATCTGTAAAAACCAAAATCTTTTTTCTGCGCCAATAGATGGGGTTTCAAACACTTTGAATTTTCTAAATTTTAGAGCTAAGTTTTGCTTTACTTAAACTATTTTTTTTTACATCGTGTGATTCGTGTGTTGATTTTCTCGGCGTTTTGTAACGCCCACGTGAAGTGAACAGTTACTTAGTACTATTATAATTATAAAAATGTATCATCCACAAACAAAGAGTTTAAAATAATAAAGTAATTCAAAAAGTATGAATTTCTATTTGTACAGCATCTTAAAGAAAAAGAGTTTATTTTTTATGTAAGATTCAGAACACAACTATTACTTCTGTTATAATTTTACTTGTTGCATATCCCATAATCTAAATAATAAGGAGTGTTGACATTGGTAATGAAGATGCAATGAACAAATTGAAAATAAAAACGGTTTCAAGTTTCTCTATTGACTACGTAAAACTAAATAAAAATACAAAAACCAGTCTTGTAAATGACATGTAATTTAAATACTGTAAACAAGAGATCCAATATTTGTTCATAGTCATTATATGTACGTTAAGAAACATAGTCCAACTCGAAATTAACTATACAACACTAAGCAACCGCTGTGAAGGTCTATAGAATTGAAAACATTAAGATTATTGTGTAACATATTTGCAAATATATTATACCAAATGTTAATTTTAATTAATTACAATTGTGGAATTTTAAGGTTTAATAACCAATACTGGCAAAATAACTGCTGGTGTACAAGCCATTTTATCAAAATTCTGTGGGTTAAATTAACTATACCATATCAAAATGAACAAAAACCTCTCATCATGTATTAAAATTAGGTTTTACAAAGCCAAAAGTGCCGAAAGTTTTAAAACATGCTCAAAATCAAAATAATAACAATTGGTATAATATCATTCCTAAATCTAGCAAAGCTAATTGTAAAATAATGTGTCGTACATTCTTAAACCATCGTTATACATCAATATAAGGAACAATAATAATAATTTCATACTGCTATGGTCAATACAGCTAAAATACTTAAAACATTATAAACTAATAAAATAAAATCTAAACTTTAATTACATATCTGTCAAAAAATATACAGTATTTTATAAATGCAATTAATATAAAGCAAAAACGTCTATTTTACATTAATTATAAAATGCTTAAAAAAAATCAATATACCCAATAAATGTTAAATTCAGTTCAATGAAACGTCGTTCTGGGCCTACGAGCCAATTCAACATTTCACCATTTGCCAAGCACTAAAAGCAGTCAGTCAGTTAAAGCGAGTAAAGAATGCTGCAAACTGTTGTGCAAATGGCTGGTCATTCATTTGTTCACATAAAACAAGCACTGGGTCACTCACAACCTTCAGATATAAAAGGGGAAATCCGGTTGAAATATTTTCCGACATATAAAACTTTAAATAATGAGTAAAAAACATTCTACATCCACAGGCCAACATTAATAGCACATCAATTATTCGTTGAAACTACCTGCTCTACACCACCTACATTTACAAGAGGTATAAAAGACAAGTATCGATGACAAGAAATGCAGGGTTAGCATCCTTTGGCAGTGATGGGGACTAACATACACTTCTAATGCACTATATTATATATATATGTTAGATGTTATTTTACAAATTGTATATATGAAGAGTCATTATTTTATGGCTGATGAGGTACAAGTGTGTGGTAAGATTGTTCTCTCCATGTCAATAAGAAAAGATAAATACAAAAAGATCGTACATACAATAGAACACTTGGATCGCTTTTTATACTATAACATATAAATTTAGAATCAATATTATGAGCGAGAATAATGATTTGCTTCGTTCATATCATCACCGCATTGGAGTATTCGAGAAGGTACCGAGGTAATGGAAGTGGGACATTGTGGAGGCTGACTAGGTGATGACAGAAACGAGACGACGCGACGTAACAACGATTAATACTTTAAATTGGCAACAATTAAAATATAGCAATGTATAAATTCATCAATAGCAACATCGTTGGGCCCAAGTGCCCCGACACACAACCGTCTCACAAGCATGCAAATAAACACACACACACCGATCCAATGTATGGCGACACTGGTTCTTGAGATTTCGGCTGTCAGATTCGGAACCATATGTAAACATATAAATTGTCAACGTACAAGCAATTATGGAAATACCAACTGCCGTATAAAAGTTGCTTGTAAAAAGCTCTATGTACTAAATGAGCGAGCCCTTGATTTATTATCACAAATGTTATTATCAGTCGAATGCAGCACTAGTTTCTGCATTGGATCTATGATTACGTTAGAATTGTCTTCTTTACTTCTGTCTTTTATGCTCTCCGTGTCCTCGCTGCTGTCACTTTTGTTGTTGAATACTGGAAAGAAATCGTACTGCATTTTGCCATTACTCCACGTGTTCTCTTTGGACTTCACCTTTTTCCTCTCTTCAGCTTTCATAGATGAGACGCTTCGTTTTGAGAATTCGTCCCAACTCTGTGTAGTCTTACTGTTTACTGAATTGCAGTCTTTTCTAAATGAGCTCGAAGGTTTTGTGTCATTTGACGTTATTTTTTGTTGAATTTCATTGATTTGATTGTGGTTTTCTCTGCTGGAAACTATTTGTCCATATTTAGAGGTACAGTATGTGGTATCAGCATCCGTGTTTGCACAGCGGTTATCTTTGGTCGGACTGATTTGGTTAAGTTGGCAATTGTTCATTCCAGAATCAAATTCTGACTTTTGACCAGCATTCATAAGTATTTGTTTTGATGACTTCACATTTTTCTTGTCAAAACTGTGACTCCTGTTGGGTGAGTTACCATCACAATCTTTATCATTTCTGTTGTTGCTCCTTTCCTCATCATTAACATCATCATTTCCAATACCATCTATATCATACACCTGTAATTTATTATACACATTTTAAATCACAGTCAGTCATAAACAGACCAACAAAAAGGGTACAATTAAAGTTAAGACCAAAACTTAATAATTCATATAAGGCTTGTAAGGCTAAATATGTTTATTTATTTACACTTTATTGCACTTAAACAGTAGAAGTAAATGATGTTAATAGATGTTTGTACATATAAGAGCAACGGGCGGCCTTATCGTTAATAAGTGATCTCTTCCAGACAACCCACATATAACTGTTACAAGGTGGATATAAATACAAACCTTATACATAACATCCTGTGACAATCCTTTCTCTCGTTCTCTTTTATTCTGCACAGCAAGCCATACATCCTTAAGCTCTCCAGCAAGATCTCTATCTTTCATTATAACTGGGTTTCGTGCTAGCAATAATCCTGGATTCATGGCTTCCACAAAGTCACATAGGAGACTTACCAAGGCATCTCGATCCTGAATTAAAAAAATACATTTGTATTATATAAAAATAAATACAAATCATAAAACTCAACAATTTTGTAATATGATTTGTTAAAATATTATGAAAAATATACTTACAGTAGGATTTGAAGCATTTTTTCCATTAGCCTTTAAAATTTCTGGATTTACCATCACAGCAAATACTAAAAGTGGTTGTCTGCTACTATTTGGCCCCAGAGCTTGATGGACCTAACATTTAAGAAAAATATCACAATACTTTATATCCGCTTAAAGTAGTTTTAGGTAGTTATTAAACATAACTAACAATAGTACATAATATATAAAAAAATGTTTTTATCACTCAATTAAAATGTGTATAAAAATATAACAAAATGCATAAACAACAAAAGGCCTAATGGGAATATATATTATTAATATTATATGTTTAATTCTTATTGGTAATTTAGTGTTAAGGTTAATTCTTTAAATTGTCAAATAGAGCCACTAATGGTGGTCCATTTATTACAAAATAAGAATTAATGGAAGAGAGGCATCTGTAGAAAACGAATATATAGTACAAGGAAATAATCAAGATATTTTAAGTTTTTATACCTGCATTCCGCCGTACAAGGGAATAGGATCAGAATATTGCTTTGGATTTGCAATTTTCTGCCATCCCAAAACATTAATAAACAGCTTTTCAGTTGAATCTTTTATTGTATCTTGTATACACATATGAGGTTGCGGTGGGTTTTTAAATTGGCGAAAAGCTCGTGAAATGCGTACATGTTGTATTGGGGCTGTGCGTTCAGGAGAATTTGGGTTTTCCATAGCACGAGCGTCTATTTTGACAAATACATTAATTAAATTCACTAAGCACTTGTATTTAATGAAAAAAAACACTGAAAATTGAAATCAAGTAGAGTGAAACGAGAAGTTGGTACCTATTTTGATTCTGACATTTTTATATTACTATTTTGTTTTTTGTAGCCTTGAACCCTGGGTTGCCATATCTAACTTCAAATTTTGAATTGTGCGACATTTACAAATTTTAGCTATTGAGAATATGCAAAACCATCAAATTCTTAAGTAATTCAGTCAATTAATAAGCAAATTTATATTTATTAATAATTTTAGTACACACGCACACAGATAATACAAGACTCTGCTGACACACTGAAAAGCAGTTGCAAAGGGTTTTCAGGGTTTTAAAGTTATTGTGCCTCAATACTTATCTATTATTAAACCATAATATCCATTATTTATTGCCACTGCTAAACTCGATGGAAGAAGAATTATGGTACTAGACGTCAATTAACATTTAGTTGGCCTATTTTGATTATATTTCATTAGTATTGGTCAGGATATTAAAGTCATTTCATTGATGAGTTGTATTATAGTACTATTTCTACTTCATGCAATGTTTTAATTTAGTAAAAAATTCTAACGTTAGCAACAATTTTTTACTCTACCGAAATGAAGTTCGTTTGAGTTCATTGAACTTTCACAGGTTACTACTATTGCTAGTTTTTAGCAGCAAGCATTCTAAACATCTGTATCTGTGGTTCTTTCCTTCTTATCAAGCTCTCTTACGTTCAACCTGTGACAAATTTTTGAGCACGCTATAGACTAATGTCTGTGGACTATTATAATTCGCTATCCGTGCTTGTTTTCCCGCTAAAATAAAAATCTAAATTGTTTTGTACATTCATATCATACGTAGTTTGTGTGTAACCATTTACTTATTTATTAAAATTGTGAAATCACTGTCTTGTGCTAATACAGACCTTAAAAATTGATATCATAATATTTTATATGTGGCCAATTAGGGTTTTAAATATATTTAGAATATATTTAGTTTTATATAGTTATTTATTTAACCTATTTAGTTCTAAAATCCTTCGAATATTTTGTGAAAATTGCTAAGTTATTTAAATTTACTTGAAAACTCGTGACTACGGCCGTGTGAAATTTAAGAAGACAGTATGTAAGTACATTATGGAAGTCCATGTCATATTTATACTAGTGTTTAAAAGGCCCGAATGCTTTTATAAGAAATTGTATAATATCTCTTTAATATATATATAGTTTAAAGGCAAAAGTATTTCTGTTAATTAATATAATGAGCATTCGAGCCTGGTGCATTTGAATCATACAGCCTCATTTCTGCAGGCTGCATCTGTTTCATTTATCGGTTTTTTTATTGTGCGTTGCGTCCAACTAAATACAAGTGACAAAAATTTATTATTCCTCCAATAACAAAACATATGAACAACTTTATATAGATTAAGTATACTATTTTGTGATCTCGAAAAGGGGTTGTTTCTCTACTTACTAGACGAGTAGGTACTCTTTGTAGAAAAAGGTAAAAAAGGGTTTAATAAAAAAACTAAATTTAGATGTATCTTTATTGCTTCTACGAATAGTACATTTTTCTATTATTATTAACTCCACACATAAACTACTTCAGTAATGTGTAGTAACTGTATGCGCCTTTCAAAATCTGAAAAGAAAATAACTTATATTATCGCTTATAATCGAGGCAAGGATAATGTTAAAGTAATCTCAGCCCAAAGACGTTCGTCATTTGTTTTTCATTAAAACCTACTCATATAAGGACTAAGTATACCTGTGAAATAGATACACGCTTACCGCAATGAATGTCTTAAGAGTCAGATCAGTGAATGGCCCAGCCCTGAATATGTGAACAATCCGCAATTGGCCGGCAAGAGCGAGGATGTATTTCTTTTGCTTCAAATTGGCCGAATACCATTCGCTTTCATAGGGCCCACTGCATACATCCGAACTCTAAACACACATTTAATTTTAGATATTAAGTCATAATATTAAATATTAAAAAAGTAATTTGTTTTGGCGTTTACGGTCGCTGTTTTTTTTATGCGACCATGTGTACCTGATAATCAATATAAAGAACCCAACCTTAGTGAGAACGTCTTGGCTGTGCCAGCAGAACATGAAGAGTTGTGCTACACCGAAGATGAGATATTCTGCCGTGATTAGTATCTGAGTAGTGTTTGTAGCGGACTGTAAATTAATTGCATAGTTAAGAATTTAATTGTTATAGAATATTACACTTTATTAACTTACGTGCGTTCTTAACTTACGTTAACTTACGTTCTTCTAAATCGCCTTTTTAATATTAATTAATGTTATTAAATGTTAATAAAACAAATGATGCAAACCAAGCGTATCGTCCAAGATGTCGTGTGATGCCTTTATTAATTGAAAAATGCCAATTCAGTTTCCATTAAGAAAATAAAATGTCTTTTGGAAATATTATAAAAAAATCAGTTGAATGGGAGTGCCGATTTCACCTGATTGGAATTTTTTCACCTGATAGGAAAAGTGAGTTTAGTTTTGAATTAGATTTTTTCAGTGCCATATTACACTACTTATCTACTTCCGTTACTTAGAAGATGCGTTCTAAAATGTTAAATGGAAGAAAACATGCTTCCCTCTGAAGTATACCCTCGGGCCATAGAGTTATATTTATGATTTTAAAGATGTTCAAGACACATGCCAAGCCTATAGTACAATTGATTGATATTACTAACCGTTAGCTCAAATGCGCTAACACAAAGCATCAAGGCGCATATAACCACGTAAAAAAACATCACCGGAGACAACAGTGCGTCGAACATTCTCGAATATCTGTAACAATTTTGTTTAAAATGATCACAAATGCATGTTATTTCACACTAATTAATCCAGTTTTTGTTAGAAAGTTGTTAAGTTAATCCAATTAAATTTAAGGTTTAAATTATAGTTTATTATCGGTGATATAACGGCTGGTTAGATTAAATTTAACTAGTGCGTGCGTAAACAAAATGTTTATCGATACTTTGTATGTAGTTTAACTATACTAAAAGAGTTGGGAATTAACTTATTGTTGTCTTATTGTACATGATGAATTTGTATTACATTACAAAAACTATTATCAAATGAGTCTAATCAAGAATATAGATATTTGTAGTTAGATTTCGTAGGACGATCGTAGAAAGATCTTTCCTCAAAGTCTATATTTTTTTTATTTTATTAATTTAGTAATTCTGTATAGTAAAATATATGTATGTATATAATATAAACAGATGTCAACATAATCCGAGCTTTAAGATTCGTAAAAGGTATTAATTTATGAAATTAATAAAGGTAATAAAATCTGGTCAAAGCGAAGCTTACACTGAGCATAAGTATGTGGTACGTTATTGTGGGATGCAAAAGACTTTCTCAGTTATGTGACATCGTCCTACACATGTTAAAACTGTTTGATTTGTGGCCAAATAGGAAATAGCATTCTTAACTAAAAAAAATATGGCGCTTTTAATATACAGTACTGTTTTCTTACTCCGGTGCTTACTGTAAACTTAATCAACTAATCTGTAAAACGTAATAGACCATATTTTAGTCTTATTAGTATTTAGAGATAAATATTAATGATGTTTCTAAAATGTGCAAGGGTAAACTTTAAATAAGATGCTTGTCCTGTTATTTTTAGAGAGATATTATGTGGTTTGATTTGAACAATGTCTCATATGCATTGGTATAATCAATTCCAACTCTATTTTTCTACTACCCCAAGAGTAGTAGTATACTTGATGAGGTTAAATTTAAGAAATGATGAGAGAATTATATTTTTGATAATTTTAACTTGGGAAAACGAATGGGCAGGTCAGATCAATTAGGTGCAAAACGTCCTTGGACACCTGCGACGCTTGAAATTTTAAAGAAGAATTGTCTGCATTGAATTTTAAAAAGAGATCGAAAAACCCAAGTATAAATTTAACATATTGTGTAATATTTTTTATAAATCTAAAACGTATGTATAAAAAAACAAACTGATACCTGCATGTGGTCTTTTGTTTACATCGGAAAATTTAGTGTTATTATTATTTTTTTTATTATTACGCGCTCAATTTAATACTTACTTTAAAAGCATAACATGATCGTTATGTATTTTCTTCACCCGTTGATATATTTCTTCTTTACTATTCGCATCAAAAAAGATTTGCTTACACCTCTCTTTTAAAAGATCCAGTTTTCCACCAAAGAAAATGAGCACAAAAAGTACGCACGTATCAAACGAGATCACGATGACACCTCCAAGAATACAGATCGAGACGTGATAGCCAACGGTGATCCAGCATCCAGGTGACTGATATTTATCGAAAGGCACCCACGAGCTAAATATTTGTGGAAATAACTCCGTTCCATTGTGCAGTGCTTCTCTATACGAAGTGGACGATGCGTACTTTATTAAAGGTGTGACGCACACAGTTATCACAGTTGTTGTAACCAAAGACCAGTAGAAATTAAGCAATCTGCGAGAATAAACCGTGTACTTGTCTATTATCTTCTCTCGAACCGCATCTTGCGTATCCCTCTCCCAGATATCAGCCTCTGTGACGTATCGAATCACTTCCTTCCATTTCTCTTGGAAAAGTATGAATGCGTTGGACTTGACAACGCAAACAACGCTCAGTGCAGATATTTTGAGGTTCACCAAAACCAAATCAAAATTAGATCTCACTAAATAAAGCTCTATGTACTGTGTCACAACAAAAATTGTCAGTATTGCGTTCAGGGTAAGGCAGGTCAGTTTAGCTATCTTGTTTGATGGTAAAATGAAACAGCTCTTCTTCAGAAGCCAATAGTTCGGCCCCAGGAATGGCTTGCCTGGGTCTTCTGTGGATTGAATGAGTCGTTTAAAGAACATGATAGCGATAAAAATACAAACGGAATGAGATTGGAATTTATTTGTCTTCATTTATAAGCGCTACACCTTCAACCCTCGGTTAGAATAAAGCAGAATTTTTCTATTTTTAAAACAGGTTTTAGTACTCTAACTATTAATTTATTATGAGACTGTCAAGAAGATTTTTAGAATATTTCACTCACATTTTCATAGACGACACTGAAATTACAGACTAATATTAGGGTAACAGAAAAAGAGCCAAACCTTTTACTAAATGTAAATTTAAAATAGAATAAAAAAATTGTTATAACAGATCTAGTTAAATGTATGTAAAATGTTAATTTTTACTTTATTATTCACTATAGGATTTTCCACATTGAGGTATCATATGATTTAGAAATACACAAATATGAAATCTGAAGTTTTTTTTGGTGTCATACAGATTTCAATATGTTTTTATATGTAACTAAGTGTTTTCTTCTTTTGTATTTTTAACTATCCTTTTAAATATAAATATAAATGTGATAACGAATCGAAACGAGAATATATACAAATCTACTATCGACAAATGTCCACATCACTAAACTAATAATGTTGTATCGAAATTGTAACCTATAATTTAAATGTCGTTGAAACCGTGAAATGAGGGTGGGACGAACACTTCGCCTAACTGCCGGTTACCCTCACGTTTAAAAATAATGATGACATTACGGTAATAATAACATGTCACTGTTATTTCATAGTACAATTACATTTTAATCACGTCAACTACAAATTATTGATCATTAAGATTTTTTTAATTTATAATGGAATTGTAGATTTGAATAACATGTAATAATAATAAATAATGCGCACAATAAATGTATAAAATTTAATATTGAACTTGATTATGAGGCATTTTGAATATTTTTTTATATTTATATCTCAATTCGCCTCAATAAAATTGCATTCTCAACTATAAACAATAGATGTCATTTCGAACGGTACAACATCAAAACGTTCAATTACTGTGACCGCAGGTGTAGATATCTTATCTGGACATTAGAAATCTCAGTTGTTCATTGAACGGAGTATGAAGCCTTGCGCCCGCGCACGGTGGGGGCTACAACCAATCGTCAGCCAGTACAACCGCTGTAGCGACGACAAGCGCGCGTCGATCGAAACGAAATTTGAACGAATTACGTTTAAAGAAAAAAAAAGTGGCTTTGTTTACGCGCTAAACAATTATGTTTATTTCGATCATACGAGTGTTTTACTAACGAAAATGTGACTGTCAGTTTGTAATATGTGACATCGATCTGCGATCGAAAAATGGCACTTACTGACGTTTACGTTTAGTTGCCGATTTCACTAAAATGCGTGAGTTATTAAGATTAATATTGGTGTGTTTGTGTGCGCTCTTGTTAACCGTCCGAGGTGGGTTGTGTGATGAAAACACTGGATTTGGGGATGAAATATTAGAAGGCAAGGAGGAACAGTATGAAAAGAGTGTGAAGGGATTCGTACCAGGTAAGTCGATACACAACATCATATAGCTCCAAAGTATAAGAAAATATGGAATACACCTTACTAATTATTGTTATCTTTTGCGTAAGTACTTTTTAATCACAAAATCAACAAGACAGTAATGTTAATTCGTAGGCTGTTAAAGATGACTTCAAGGTGATTAAGTTATATTGAATAAACATTAAGTATTGAAATATTAAGTGTGTTTTCATTAATTAATTGTGTACTTGTCATACTTGTTTTGATTGAAACTCATCACTATTGTTACATAATATTCCAATTTTATATATAAAAAATATGCTCAAACTTTGCAATTAATATGTATGATACATTTGAGTCAATTTTCTCTAAAGAAAGTGTATTATGCTAATAGAACAATGCTACTTTGTATGAAATATGTATTAAAATTTGTACAAAGAACATTTAAGAAAGTTTTTTAAGCATTTTCAACTGTAACTGTGTTTTTAGTTAAGTACGTAGTCACTACACGTAGCAATTATTCTCGTAGCGTTCCTTCGGGAACGTAGCCCGACCCACAGCTTCATAAACATGGTGTACCTGTAATTTAATAACTAAATAATATTTAATTCCATTATCCAATACAATCTAATATTGAAAATTTTGTATTATCCTTATGAATGTATATTTTTATATCGAATAACCCTCTGACTTTTACGATTCTATATTTACGCAGTGTTTTGATCGCCGAAAATGTTAGATTTCGACAACACACCTACGTCATAGAAGTTACATATGTGACTACAAAGTATTAATTGATTTATGCTAATTTATTATCTTGTTTTTCTAATGCATATAGAAGGTAACCTAATCAAATATAATATATAATCAAATATAAATCAAATATAATATAAATATAATCAAATAATCAAATATAAAACAAACAGTTTTGCAAAGAATTGATTACTTAATATTACCAGTTAAAGTTAGAAGGCCATAGTGGAAGAATATAATTAAAATGCCATAGATAAGCGATAGTATAGGCGTAGGCTTGCTTGTGAAAATGTTGCGTAACAGAAGCCGTGTGAAAACATTTGCATTACAATTACAGTAAGCCACAGCGTTTTAACAATACATGCTTTGTTTTGTCCCCTTCTGGGTAATGCGTATTGTTTGTGGTTCCGTTCGTGAGGGCGTTTACATTGTGTGTTTTCGTAAAATGTTACGTTGCAAACGGGGACCAGTGTACTCCGATCCGTTAAATCATTCACAGATAATAACAAAAAGAACGCTGTTATCTATTGTCAATAACCAGAGCGTACGTCGTGACAGCTGACATGTCACTTAATAAATACTCTTTAATTAATAAGATTGTGATCCAGGTGTTCTTTTTTCAAAAAAAAATAACCCGGATTATTGCGGTTAATAATAAGGTATTAATTATAACAACACAATATTGTTGATACGGTAAAAAGTGTTGCCAATCAAGCCTCGCTAGTTTATTATAACTTTTCAATTCCTCATTTGATATATAATTAACAACAGAAACAACTAACGGCGATTGTCAAGTTGTCCAATCGTAGTTACGTACGCGGAATGTCACTTTCTGATGCGTGCTGCAGTGAAGGGAACGCCGTGTTCTAGCGTTTACTTTAATAGGCAAACGTTGCGAGATTGCATACCGCTCCCTACTTGGCATATGGTATTAAACATTATAGTTTTTTTATAGATGAGTCATGATATGTCAACTTTAAAAGAAATGAGACTAAAATCGATGTACTGGATATCCTAAACTGACAATTTCCAAGTTACATTATGCTTGATTACAAGTCAAACGGCTCCCTATTAAAACGGATGGGATTTCTTCTTTTAAATTTTATTATGGTGACTTTGAAAACAGCACTTAATTTGCACAATTCGATGTCAAATTGGAATTGATACAATATAGATGTTAACCTTGTTGAAAATGATTAGAATAAAAACCACAAACCACAAATGGGACGACTCTTTCTGTGAAATAACGTTATTTTTCACAAACGGATTAATTATTTGTAACAACGTGGTACAAAACCATTTAGGGGACATTCCTTTCTTGGTACTTTACGTGTATTTATTAAGTGATCATTGAATAGGTAAGTTTTATTTCAGAAACAACATAATAATACAACTACTGTTTACAAATATGAATTAACAGATGGTATTTATTATATCGTATCATTAGTTAACACCATCTTATTATGCGATTGGATTGTCGAAGGCGTCGACAAACGTCAAATGCTCGACAGCATCAATTTGCAAGAACATAAATACTGGTTCACGGTCATCTCATTTTGCAATCAATTAACGAACCATTGTGTTGCCGGCGTAAGGGCACAGGCAACTTTATAATTGAAACAATGCCTACATACTTTTCTTTTTTTTCATCTGCTGCGTTGCTAGTGTTTAGATATGTATGCGATGGAGACTTATGAACACACTGTAATAGACTCAAATTGTAGTAGTGTGTAATAAATAGTTGTGTATTATATAAATTAGAGACAAGTATATTTTTTATATCGTAGAAGTGTTAATGTACTGAACTAAAATAATAAGTTTATTGAATATGCTACTAAATGTTAGAATATTATTTTCACGTAATTAGGTTTTCTGGAAGAGAATATATATTATAATCTATTATATAAAATTCTCGTGTCACAATGTTTGTTCCCTTACTCCTCCGGGTTGACCGATTCTTCTGAAATTTAGTGAGCATATTGAGTAGGTCTAAGAATCGGCCAACATCTATGTTTGGAGACAATTTTGGCAACACAACGTTTGTCGGGATCAGCTAGTAATAACGTAAATATTAAGGATTATGTGAATATCGTATTAGGTTAGATTGAATAGATGCATTTAAAAGAAGATTTAAAAAAATATCCTATAATCCGCTTATATGTCACCGTGGTGGATTTAAGTGAAATATTAAGTAGAGAAAATGTATTGTAAAAAAACCGTTAACTTTTTAATCATGTTGCGTATATTGGCATTGAAAAAAAAATACATTGTATGCAATTAATTTTAATTGTTTATTTGATGGGTGTTGTAAACGTTCTGAATGTTCATTCGACGCGCGTAGTTTCGCATATCTTCATTTATGCTCTTATAATTCATTGCAAAACATTTTGAATCGTATGAAACGCGTGCTTACATTGTAAATCGGATTTATACGAAAATGCAATATAAAAGATTTAACATCAATTGTTTTTGCAAATAAGCATTTATTGTCGTAAGTATCAGTTTCGTAATGCATCGCTGTATCAAACAATGAAATAATATGAAACACGTAACCGGAATACTAATGTGCACCGCTTCTATTTCAATACTTTCTATATCATTAAAAAAAAATCAGTTTAAACCGTGTATGATTAGGCTGTCCGGATCTTACAGAGAATCTTTAAGGTCTCACTTTAAAACAAGCGGTATTCTTACAGTAGCTTCACAATAGATCTTATGCAATATATTGTAATAAACATTTTTATCACTTAGTGGAGATAAACACGACCACAACACAAGAAATTAATGTGCCTGATTCTCGCCTTAGTAAAGTTCATAAATCTTTGTAGGTGAGCATGTAGATGAGCATACGTTTTTATAACAAAGTCCCAGCACTTATAACCAAATTGACTTCCGACAAATTTAATACGCGCGTAAAGGGTATTCTGGTTGAAAAGGCATACTATACCGTAAACGAATATTTAGAGGACAAAGATCCCTTTAATGTGTCGGCAATTGGCTCGGCATCGGGACAGTTCAATTCTTGAGTAGCCTTACAATGCTTTGTTATTTTAATTGTCAGTAGCACAATTTTGTATTAATTGTTTATTTTAAAAGAACTATCGAGTTTCTTGCCGGTTCTTCTCGTTAGATGACTGCCTTCCGAACCGGTGGTAGTGTAAAAATTGACGATTCAAAAGTGTCTTTATAAAGACCTACTTGAATAAAGATATTTTGAGTTTGAAATTAAACAGATTTGGATATTATTCGAAGTGTTGTTAGCAGCAATTTGTTTCGTTTAATTAAGTCACCACTTTACAAAAGTTACATGTGAATTGCTATCGTGAATAATTAAAAAGTCTATGTTTATTTTAGTTATATTTAAATGTAATTTATTCGATTCTTGTGGTGTTTTTTTTAAATTATAATTTATTTCATGCGTTGCGAATAAATAATATTATTTTAATAAGTCTTACCATCGGTATGTTTTATATGTTTTTATTAAGTTTAGCGAGAAATATGTAAAATATTGTTGCGGAATGCTTTATTGTGAAATATCTTATGGTCGTTAAACTGTAAATATTTGTTACGCATATGTATTAAAACCTCTATAATTCAAAGTTTATAAGGTTGAAGGTGAAATTTTTCTTAAGACAGTTATCAAATTATCAATTCAATCATAATAAATTTAAAACAATGTTGTGATAGATTAAGTGTTATTATTTTACGATTTTCTATTAAATTATTTATCTCAATAAGATTTTAAAACATTAAGTCAGACATATATGTATAACGAACATAAAACAATAGCTTAAGTTAATTTCTCACAATAAAGTCACTTTTATAAGAAAACATGACGTTTCTTATAATATTAGAAATGATTTAATTGTAATTAAATACGATTTTAAATACGAAACGATCTAATAAATAGAAAAAATTCTTAAAAAATTCCTTGTACAACGCCTGAGATAATTTTCACCGGTCTAAAAGAGAAGTACCTACTCTAGTGCTATGATTTTAAGGAAAACTGTGTTGTGTTTTTATTAATCGAAAATTAAATAAATAGTTTAATTTCTTATAGAGAGATTTAACAGGGAATGTGGGTATGTGTTCTTCGACGGGGCATATATGATAAGCCAGACTCGATTATCACAATTATGTTCGTATAGGATGTACAAAAAGGTACCGTTCCACTAACCGAGCAACGGGTTACGCAACTAGTAAATATACATAAATCACAACACACAATACTAGTTCTTATTCCAATTGGATATGAATCAATATTGGCTCTCACGTGAATCCAGTTTTTACCGCTATTACGGGTAAAGTTACATGAACTTCGATTTTGCAATTAACTCATGGATTACGAATTATTTTGTAATATCCTATTTATTAGGATTGTTCTTCTGGTCATTAACTATTAGACATGTAATTTAAAGCATATTAAATTACTATACCTACTTACGAATATTCATTTATTTATTCACACTTTGTTGCTCCAAAACACTTGAGTGATAATGTTAATAGATATTAGTATATATAAGAGCAACGGGCGGCCTTATCGATAATAAGCGATCTCAGCCAGGCAACCCACAAAACAAGAGAATACCTAAAATACAATTGGACCGGTCCAAAGTATTGTAAAAAGTAGGAGTTAGATTAATTGTTTGTTCAAGTAGACGACTTTATTTATTACTAATGCAAAACCTGCTAGTCAATTGAAATGATTTAAAAACGGGGAGAATTCCGTGCATATGTATAATGTAATTAATAAAATAACTTAAGATATATGACTATATAGGTGTGTAATTTCTTTGCGTTCAAGACCGTCGCCCACAGTTAAACAATGACAAAAATTAAACATATGCAAGGCTAAATCTTTGTGAAGGAGGCACAATGCAGATTGTATTAAAATTACAATACAATACAAAATATATACATTTATCTTATGAATACGTTTTGTTCATTAATTTTTGGATATTCTTTCCACTCAAAAATCCACTCTCGTGTAACTAAATATGTCCAAAAAAATCGGAAGTTAGAACCGTTAAAGCTCTAAAATAACACAAGAACCTTGTATTATCTGATAAGGAAAATGTTAAATGTACGAAGCATAAACTCTAGTTAAAATAGAGCTAAATAAGTGTAGTAAGTTATTTAGGAGACGGTAAAGATCTCATTGCTATGCGTCGCGTGGTTTGATGTTTGGAATTTAAAGCAAAAAATAAGACTTTGGTTGAATTTTAAGTGACGTGACAGCTTTTTGAATGGTTTAGAATATAGTTATTAAAACAACTTTGGAAATGTTTTTTTTGGCTTGATATTCTTTCTCTTCCATCTTCTTTATTACTGCTAGTACCCGAAATGATAATTAAGTAACTAACAATCAAAGTAAAATACGTTGGAATCATAATAAATATTCTCAACACCATCAAATTAGATTAATAAGAGTTGAATTATTCTGCCCGAAAGTAAACCCAAATCTATCTGATCTAAACGAGTATCCAAACAATCAATTTGAACCAAATCATACATATATTTTAATAAGATTTTAAGATATATTTGTAATAATTTATTGGTAAATCTATCAGATTCAAAAATACACACAAATTATGAATTAACTTTTGGTGCTTAATCGAGTTTTATTGCACAATACGATCCAAATCATCGGAATGTTTGTTTGCATAAAATTCCGTATTAGAATGGCGACCTGTTATAAACCAGCGCTGTTAATATATAACATATATAGAGCAGTATTTTATTTCAACACTCAATTGAAAGTGGTTTTTTTTTCAAATGAAGAGTTACTTAAATAAGGTAACTTTTTGTTGCATGAGAAGCCTCCAACTCTGTCAAGGTTTAGGGTAACGATCGACGCGAAATTTTTATAGATTAGGTTTTTCCTCATTTATTTAATTTCTCGTTTGTAGATAAAATAATTAATTTATACTGCCTTGGACAAATATTTCTATCTGATTACCATACACGGCCACATCTGTAAAGGAAGCAGTATCTAGATTTATGCGTAGTGTTTGACAGTTTTGCTTAAAATATACGGAATTTTTGGAATGGGGAAAAACATGTTTGCGATATGATATTTGTTATTGTGATTTTTTTTATTTAATTTTGCATAGAGTTTTTATACAATAATCGTAAAAAAAAATATTTTTGATCGTATTTTGACCAAATATCAATTACTATTACCTGCAACTACTTCCGTTTGCACCAAAAGATTTTGGGTTGAGTTTTATGGTAAATATGTTAGTACAAATTACAAATATTTAATATGGTGGGTTTCAAATGCCCAAGGTTGTTAAGCTGAGCGACAATTGAGATAAATTATTGTTAACATTTTCCTAATGACTAGTGATTAGCTTATTAATGACATTATTAAATGACTAGACGCAATAGCGAACTGAGCTATGCGAGCTATGAAGATCTCTAAGATTATATCTAATTTAACGGCTGCATCACCCTTACGCTGAAACTATTACGGTCTATTTAAAACTAAATTAATAATAAATAATAGTAATTTAGGAGGAGTGACACGTATTTTTTAAAAATTATCTCACAATTTTTTTTTACTATATAGACAATTGTATTTTGTAAATATAACTGGTTTAGATAATATCTTTGTTAGTGTGTCAGTATGTTGATGTCGAATATTTGTGATTATTTTTTAAATAAGCTAATATAAATAGTTTGTAGTGATATGTAAATAGTATTATTAAAAAATGTTATTGGAAATATATTATAGAATAACGTAACTGCACGATTGGTTTCGTATAATTTCAAGGTTTCAGCATTAATCGCTTATTTGCAGATCTAAACTATACATCCGCGTACGTAATTAAAAAAAACCAATTTCATAAACTCCTTTGAGCTATTGTAACAATTTACCGAATTCTATTTCTGTGCCACCATTAAAGATGTCTCGTGCTGAAATATTAATGTTACGGGGTTTTAACACAGAGCATATGCAATGTTGACGAATACCTAAAGTTAATTGAATATAGGTAAAAATTGAGATTATCTTCTACCAGCATTATAGGGAATGCTCTGATGAATTGTTTATTACGTATACTGAGCGTTTTTAATGCAGCTACTGCCGTGAACTACCCTTGAGCCAGCTGCCACCGCCTGTATTGAATACCTTCCAGCAAAGAGCGTACCTAACTTTTACAGTTCAGCAACACATCTGAAAGCCTCCCAACGTTTCAGGTGTCTATGGGCCTCACTAAATATATGTCACTAAAATTAGATAGGTATATTCAACAAGAAATGCGTGTCATATCATTGTAATTAAATAAAAAGCCCAAAGCAACCAGTTGCTAATATAATCCTTCGCATAATTGTTAGATTCAAATGAAAGAGCATTGATTTGCGCGGTTTCCACACATTTAGGTCGTCCGTTTTCCACGCGTGTCATTACGCAATTTACATCCTTATTATTATAATTATATAAGACACATAACAGCGTGCATTAAAACATACTTTCCGTCGAGCAACCTCGTTGATATGATCTAACTTCTGTTGTCAATTTGAATTAGCTTTTATTGTAAAGCAATAGAGCTGAGTTTCTATTGAAGGTTAGCGAATTTGTGTGAATCCCGTTCTAATGTATTAAATATCATGGATTCTATAATTAGGAAATTAATAAAACCGACATTGTTCTAACTTTGCTTTTAATATTTTTAACGGTTAATATGTATTGTTCTATTTTCTATGCGTTAATATGTCTCATGTTTTTAAAGATTTCTTCTTTGAAAAGGGATCTCTAGCCAGGTGGGAAATTCCAACCAAAGCACAACATCTTGTACTATTTCACATTCGAAGCATAGCAGTCGAAAACCATCGTGGTTCTCGTATGCAGCACATAAACCTTTACATATATATATAATATCATATATCTGTTTTTTATCTAATGAAGACGGTAACATCTAATATAATGAGTGGATATTTTTTTCCTATATTTTTTACAACATCACGATTCACGATCCGAATAAGCATGAGTGTGACGTTTTAATCAGGATACAATAAAATTATAATGAAGCACTCAACTAATTAACGAGTCATCTGTGGATTAGTTGCTTTTTAGAATCTTAATAGGCTTTGTTTGAGTGTGATTAAGTATCAGCCGTATATTTTTGTTTCTTAAAAGATATTCATTGCTTATACATATTTTTTTCATATATAAATAAAAGTGCGTGTATATAAATAAATTCAAAACGATAAAATCTAATACATAATAAGTCGATTGGTATGTTGCATGGAAGAGATAGCTTATTTGCGATATGTCTGCCTGTTGCTCTTATATGTGCTAACATATATTAATGTTTATGTTTTTGTGCAACATAGAGAGAAAAAATAAATAAATTATTTGATCGTTGTTTGGTTAACTGTATAATGATACATACTTACGTAGCATTAAGTGTTCGTTTTCTTGTAGAACATTTCATATGGCGTCATGATACACAGAGATTCAATGTCTTTTTACATCGCGTCTTACAAATAGAGGTCATGTTTTTTAAACACCTTTGAAAACACCTTAATAATGGGGATAAACGCGACTTAATTACATTGTTGAAGACGTTCCGACCACTTTGAAGCAATCATTAGTCAACTAGAGGCCGATCATTGAAATCTTTAACGTTACCTCTTTATATTGTTACACGGATTTTCTTTACTTATGAAAACTTAGTGACTACGGAAATCGGAAATTTTCCACAGTCAAGTTAAAGGGAAAGACACGCATGAGGTCAGGTCAAGGCACTTGCAATGTCTCGCCTTGCTAATTAACAATCCATTGTATTTACCGTAGTTTTGTTTTATTTATAGGCAAATGTTTTAATGATGTTTAAACTAGATTCGTATTGGATTCAAAAACTAATTGATTTGTAAGCGTCTTGTGAAACTCTACTTATGAGAAAACTAACAGAACACTTATGTGGCGAAAAGTCATCGTTTAAGTTTAGATAAATAATTTAGTACAAACGAGATATGTGGGAGTGGGAGTGCCATGCTGTTACTAAAGTTTCAGCCGAATGGGCAGGCACGGCCGGAGTAATACCACTCTCTCACAGAAAACCGGCGTAAAGTGATGCAATTGGACTTTGTTCATTTTGTACTCGCGTTTCGTTCGGTGAGTGAGATCTTCCGGTGCCCATCCTTTTCCCCCTCCCTCGTCCCTCGTCCCTCTCCCCTTTCCTTTAAAGGCCGGCAACGCACTCACGAGCTACCAGCCGCGTGAGTGTCTATGGGCGGCGGCTTCACCTTTATGGTGGGCCGCCTGCTCGTTTGCCCCCTCTTCTATATAAAAAAAAAATATTATAGGCGAATATGTGTGTATTTTTTTTTTAAACTTTCAACTCGTTAAATCGTTTTTACTAGTGATGTTATAACTAGTGCTTTAAACAGTAAAACCACTTAATCGCGTCCATTTGAAAACTACATTAAATTCTACAATTTAAATCTCAGCAGGAAAGAGGTTTTTGTTAACACAAAAATTAACTTAACCGTTTCACTTTCACAAAACAAGGTTTAGTGAAATGAAGATTATATTGAAAAAAAAAAACTTTTATAACGTTCAATAAACACGCTACCACAACACTGTGGTTTATTGTTACCTTTCGTTATTGTTATTTATGATCCATAACTCGTATTAACCGAGGCATTATAAACCGTATTACGACTAGTTAAAGTGTAATACGATTTGTCCATAGCAATTGAAATGCATTTGGCATTTCGTGCACTTTTCACTGCTTTCTCGAGTGAGTTGTGCGTGGCAAGTGTACAACTTGTAATCTTCGTTGTGAGGACAGCTATTCAAACATAGTATCGTACAAGGACCTGGTTTACTTCAATGGAAACTTGTGCAAAGGCCACATCACTATGATCTTTTGAAATGTAGCTAAATTAAGATTTTAGCTGATGCGCAATATAATTCTCAAATTGCAAGAAGGACTATGACCTCAGACCCTTCGTCTGACATCAACGTTTTGTTTGCACGCGCAATACTCAGAATTCTACATACAATAATATAGTGCTTCGGTCGTGGTTATTTCTACTTGCATAAGTCTCATAAAACTTTAAACTAGTAATTAAAAAATGTGGCCAAAATTTTTTTTTAAATCGTATGATAGAACTTTTTACGGTTATATACAGTAATGATTGTTGTTTTTGATTGAATTGATTATAGTGATAATTATTATTTTCGCATTATCTAGTCATCAGGACTAGATATGATTATCCACTGGATTATATATAACTTCGAATAAGCTATACATTTTTTTTATACTACTGTATTAAAAATTGTAATAATAATAAATGTAATGTAAAAAAAAATATTTGTAACAATATTTATGTAATGAAAAAACGTATGAAAGGAAAATATAAAATTGGTAGTTAAACGTAATACCATATTATTATTTAATCGTTTTTATTACCTTTAATAATAACACACTTACGTGAAATATTTAATTGTTTAGGTTGGGATGATTTTATTACGTATAATGTACCTAAGAGATTAGAGTCGAAAGGTTTTTATGTTAAATCGTGGCATCGTGACTGGAACGGCTAAACAAATCGATTCATTATTGTTTGTAATTGATTCATTTACAAATGTTTTTTTTAAATATTTTTATAACCATGACCTAAGATGTAAGCAAAAACAGGATAATCAAATGTTTTATTACCTTTACGCCTGTAAAGTTAGGTAAGCTTAGCTCATCACTAAAAAACCACTCAGTATTAATTAACACGTTGTTTTGATGGGTTTGATGGGTTCTAAATGTCATTTCCCGACATTTGTCAATATTTCTGTAAATATATGAGTAATGTCAATTATGACTTTTTACTTAGTTGAAAACTGTTAGTGATCTTATATTAACCTAGGCAGTTGAAGTTTAAGGTGTTATGGTTAAAAGTGTACTGGAATCATTTTCAAAAAAAAAAAGAATCAAACTGAGTTTCTTGCCTGCTTCTTATCAGCTTCGTACGAACAGGCATAGAATCAGTTAGATTTAAGACGATTCAAAATGGTCCTATTTACCTTAATTAACAAAGATATTTTGACTTTGACCTGACTTTGACTATATAGTTTAAATTTAGATTTTCTTAAATGTAGGTTATTAAAATTATAATTTAGCTCATATACAAATGTTACCTATTAATTTAGTGTATCAATCGTAAACATGAAACGTCTTATTATTATAAAAATGAATCTCAATACCTATAACAACATAATGACAGCGAGGCTTAATAATATATACGAATAAATTATGAACGTAACCTTAACTTAATTAAAAAATAATTCGATTTAAAATGTATAAGCTTTCTCGTGAAACATACATAAAGTACAGTAGGTCACAAGAGATGTGCTGACCTTCAATGCACTACTCTACTTAATACTTTCAATTTAGTCCTGAATCTCTCAAATAACATGTATGTCTTAGTTTAGACTGTAAGTGAAATGTCTTTGAAGAAAAATTCTTGTCAGTGAAAACGTGAGCTATAGAACCACCTTACAAGCTGCATTTTTTAATAGAAAATATGGATTAATCCTTGAGGCTTTAAAGCATTTCAATAAAAGATAAATTATGTTTTATATGTTAATGTTTTTTATATGTCCAATATTTCTACTTTTCTATCAATGTTTAAATTTGAAAAATGCAAACTAAAATATAAAAATTGAAGCAATTTTGCAAGTGGATCAAAGTCGCTCAAGATTTTCGCATTGCTACAGTGTTACTTAAATCTTAGTGCAAACTCGTTGTAAATGACTTTTGCCATTTAAGTCGTGGTATTTGGGTGAGCAGTTTCCTTCTAAATTAGTTTTCTGAAGGTGATTTATTGTAAATAATATTAATCTAACCTCCTTAGTTTGCAATATTACGTGTTATTTTTATTTTCAGTAAATCTTAGTTTAGTATCTTATCTCTTAACATATTTATTCTTATAACTTCTATTTTTATTGTGATGTATCTGTATATGTTTCCTTAATAAATAAATGAATTGATATGTATAAAATCACTTCAAGAATCAAATATTATATAAAATAGTCTTAATGATGGGCAAAAATTGGCGCGTTGATGTCTAATACAAGACACGATGTGCTTAATAGAAACATCAGCAATTACTTAATTAAGAAATATTTATCGTATAGCATATCAATATAAAATAGCTTATTTATGTAGTATCATAATACATAAGTGTGTACGTTATGATAAGTATATACTTCAATTATATGTTAATAAATACATCCTAACTATTTTCATTTTTTGTTCTTTTAACGTGATATGTGAGTTGACACAAGCCTTAATTATTCATTTAAAAGTGAGAACTGTTCAGGAAGGCAATAAATTCTTATTATATTCAAAATTTCTTACGGCTCATCCAATCTCTCCAACAATACACAATACTGCAATAAAGAATATTGTCCCATGTCTCAATAAGCAACAAGGAAATAGTTTCCGCGAGTATGTGGAATGTCAATGCGAACAAGTTAAAGGCGTTATATACCTTATATACATTTATGTACTTTGGTTTCATTAACATATTCCATTAAGTGAAAATGATATTTAAGGTGACGCTAATTGAACATACATATTGAATTTAACTTTTCTTTAAACATTAAAAGGCTAACAATGATTGCAAATGTCTTTTCCTTTTTTACATACAACATTTAGCATAATACAAATCATTTGCACAAAGCAAGACTGTCGCTCAATGGTTATTCAACATTCTGCATTCTTCTGTTTTGCATACGCAACGAGAAACGCATAGAAGAAAATCAGACGTTGAGATAACATAACGATAACACGCCCCAGACATATCTTATAATTGTATTTGCGAATAGCGTTAAACTATTAAGTTTAAATTAAACCATGTTACGTAGTAAATATAATTCCACGATGTAACACTATTTTCGTAATCCGAGGCATAGAGCACATGTTGTCCTAATTGGTAAGTAATCGTTACGACATTTTTGTGCCATGGCACGTTGGAAGAATAGTTATAATAATGTGATATGGTGTATTTTGTCTAATATTTAATTTAATTTAGATATTATATAAATACTTATAATAGATTACGTCTTAGGCCTTAATATATAAATAGTTTTGTTATAGCACTGTGGTAAAAAGGAATCTTTTTATTAAGTTACAAAATGTTGATAACAAATAATGGTACTTACTTGAATCTATAAACGTTTAATGCACTCGATGTATTAAATTGAACGAAAAAGCACCGGTCATTTGCTGAATAGAACCTACGTATGGCTTTGTCTTACCAACCGGTTGTGTCAGCTTTTACTTTCGCGGAGAAAGTTTCCGAGTAAAGTCGGATAAGTATTTCATACAGTTCTGTCTTTTGCACGCGGATGTCCTTATTGGCAATTGTTATATTTTTGATTATTCATATTTTAGAAAGTCAAAAGGGAAAATTGAGTTAATAGTATTACATAAAGTTAATTTTATTGGTTAAATTTTACATTAACATTTCTGGTTTTGTAATATCCATAGGTAAATAAACTTAATAAGTACTTGCACGATTGGGATATCGTTAAAAAAGTTATTAGATTAGCTCCAAGACATAAACAGTTTTATCCTTATAATTTTTCGTTTACCAATAATAATTCTTTACAAAACTTAACAAACCTCAATGTTTATAGACTTGTCCTACATAAGTTTGTGTAATTTTAAATAACCTTATATATTCTTACAAAGGAATATGTATTTTCTGTCACTGTGTACATGTTACAATAATTAAATGTATAATTATCGAAGTTTACCTCAAACCTACAAACAATCGAGGTAAGAGGATATTGACAAGACATTATCGTTTGTAGAACTATTTGTTCTTTTTAAACATTGTATAATGTTGCAGAATATTCAATTAACTTTGAATTGAATGATTAAAAAGTAAGAATTTAATTGCATTACGATAAGAACAGCGCGTATGAAAAACAACTATGCATTTTATTATTCCTTACAATTTTCCGTTATATTGTTTTTCCTCGGCGTAATCGAAATCGATTTGATTCTAGCTGACACAGCAAATATGAACGAACTGCATAACGTCGTAAATATTAACAGTATTTTCTTAACTCTTGTAAATCTTATTCGTTGAAGTTCATCGAACTTTGATTGGATTTGAAATTGTATTAAAGATATTAGCTTACATCCCCTTCACTTAGCCACATGTAATGCTATATGGTTGCAGTTTCCTATTGCATTTTCTATTTTATCACGTTATCCGTAACAAAATATTATGGCCGGATGTTAATTTTCCGCTAATTAATGTATCTGATTTAAAGTAAGTTTGGGCCAAGAGACAAGATAACTTTAAGCGATACAAATCGGGTATTATTATATATTATAAAGAATTTTCTTTATTGTTGATAGCTACTGAGAGATTAAAGTTAGAATGTGAAGGACCTTGAAGTGTTTCGTGCCGGTTGAGATGTACAAAATTACATGTTACACGATGCCTTGTCACTTGAACTCTGCCCTCAACAACACATAAGCCAGCTACTATTTATCATATTTTGAATATCATTCGAGATAAAGCATGATATGAGGTTTTGTATAACCTTTACTGAACTTAACAGAATTTAACCAACAGCCAAAAAATCTATCTCACGAATCAATATTATATTTCCTTGATTAGATATTATATCATATAAAAATTAATTGCCTTAAAAGATGATTTGGAATCAGTCAAAAATAAAAACTCGAGGTGAATTCAAATATTTGCTTAACATTTAATTGAATATATTAAGTCTATGTAAGCATGGTTTGCTGTGAATAAGATGTACGTTTAAATTATTCTTTAGCAGAGTAGATACCATTTGGATATGAGGCCTACTTATGACATAATGTTTAACTTTTTTTACTAAAATATCAATAAATATTTAAATTTAAATCAAAATTCATAAATACATTAAGTATAAATCAGAATTAGAACCCAGTGTAGGAGTTATGAAAACGTCACAAAGTTTACCTTTGTCGCGAATGTAATTTTAAACAATTGTTACAAAATCCATTACAGTTTTAATGAGTAAATTTAAATGCAATTTCAAGTCAATTTTGCAGTTCGCTGGATGTTGCAAACATTATGCAATAGTTAAAAGATGAACGTAATTTTAACTTCAGAGACTGTATAAAAAAATCTCGTCCAGTACTGTCATCAGGTTCTTTTAACATATAACCGTTATATCTCCATTAAAACTATATGTACAAATAATAGTTCTTTATGTATGTTTACGTGTATGTTGACAATAATCCTATTACTCAAAACAATATATGTCGATAATTTCATACATTCTATATATTGAAATGAGTTCAGAAAATCAACGGTTCAATTAGGTTTGTAATAACGAAACAGTACAAAACCATGTCATAATAGTCAATACATTGTCTATGTAGTTCCGGAAGCATTTTAAAATGCTTGTATAGCTCCGGTCGTCGTCTTTTTGTGCATTGATCACAGTATTGCTAACATCCCGTTGCGTTGGATGCAATACGGTAACTTAAACGTAATAACTGCATCTTTAGATAAGCGAATGTGTAGATTATACTTATTATCGTATCAAGTGTTTTGAGCATATTTTATTTATAAAGTAATGTATTTTGTTCCAGGTAAGCTACTGATTCCGCAACAATTGAATGATGTTAGAATGAACTAAACTAAAGCTTAACAACAATTAAAGGTATGGTGTCTTAGATACTTCATAAGCTTTTATGTAATATAATAATTAATATATGTATTTCTAAATGCTGTCCTATGAACTGTATTCTTGTAATACTCAGTATAACACTAACTTAGTAATGTTCTGTAGGGAATTGGCAACAAAAATGGAAGATTAGATCAATTTAATTAACACAATTCGTGACGTGTTTACGTGTTTAACTACAAAATTACGGTCTTGCTTTAATTAGTATCTCGCCCTTGTTAAAATCGTGCTTTTTGCTTCTTCAATGCTACCTTTACTACATTTAATTATGATGATTGTGATTCTAAAAAAAATAGGACAAATTATAGTTGTGTATATTTAAATAAAATAGGCCGTAAATATTCTACTATATGTGATATTCGTAGGTTATATTATTAGGGATGTTTGAAAGGATACGAAAAAGAAGAGTGCCGCAGAGAGGGGGCTCTGGTATAACTCATTTAGGTTAATTCATGAATAAATTTGTTGTTTGGCAAATAATTCAAACAATTAAGATAAAACGGTCAAAGCACAAAAGACTTTCCTCCAAATTTGAATTTGTTTCCTTTGGAGTAGACTTTTGCACCTTGGGTACAAGAGCAGAGGCATTTATGGAATTAAGTAGGCGCCTTGTAGACAGTGCTGGTGATCCAAGCGCTGGTGCTTTTCTCGCTCAGCGTATAAACATCGCGATACTTACTTACTAGAGTCCTAAGGCCCTACGTCGGGTCATAGGGCAGATATGACCCTACTCCATTCTGCTCTGTCGGTGGCCTTACGTCTAAGCTCACTCCAAGTCAGACCCATATGAAGCATCGCGATACAGCAAGGAAACGCCATCAGCATTATGGGTACTCTGCTACAAAGACCAAACTTTTTCAATTTGTGTATAGTTTTGTGTTTTCTTTTATCTTAAGTTATTTATTAACATTTGGTTAATATTAAGAATGTCAATGTTAATTTGTTAAGTATTGTGAATAATAAAATATATACAAACAATTCTGTGATTCTAATGAATCGCTAGAGTATTGATTCTATGTTTCAAAATAATTAATTAAAACTGTGACACCATATAAAACCCACAATACAAATTCCACCACACAACCTTCAAGTAGTTTGAATTACGACACAATTTGAGTGCGATTACTCGACCTCAGTAGATAAAGCATGCTTATTCAATGCTTCATGATCTTCCCACGATTTTTTTGCCTTTTGTTTTTGATGGGCTTTGATGGTAAACATTATGGAAACGTCAGTAAAACAACTAAATATTTATAATTTTATATTTCGTTTCGATTTTAAAACGTATCATACGGCGTAGATCCCGATTTGTTGCCTATATGTATATGTTCCAACAGGCGTAGATACATTTAAATAATGATTTAAAATGTACCTTACTTGATTGAAATATATAACTATGTGTTATCGTGGAGAAATATACTAGAAATACGCTAAAACGAAAAATTTGAATTTAATATCGTATAGATATGAAGTGTAAGTACCTTGCATTCGCCCTTACATAATAAGACATTTTTTTAAAAACTATTCAACAATAAAAAAAAATGCGTACCACTCCCTAAAAGGCCGGCAACGCACTAACGAGCTCCCAGCCACGTAAGTGTCTATGGGCGGCGACTTTACCTTTATGGTGGACCTCCTGCTCGTTTCCCCCTCTTCTATAAAAAAAAGAAACAATATTAGGCCACTAATTAATACAAAAAATATTAAAGATTACTATATTTAATTGCATATATATATATTGTGAAGGAAATATTATAAATTATATAATACGTGCAATTGTATGCGTTTCCTGTAATAACGAGATTTACTCGGAATAAAAATATCAAGTATTGTGGTACTTACCAATTTCCGGTTGTGAACTTTGACATTTCTGAACGACTCCGCTAAATATTTAACAACATACACAACCATAATAATAAAATATATATTTGAATACCTTGTATTTTACACAAGTCTTATTATTATATATGAGTAACATATTTAGAAAAATCGAAAGTCCAGTTGAACGGCCGCGCATAAATCGTCACACACCAATTCATTCATTTGACAACTCAAATGAAACGGCTTGATTTACTGAGTTTTATTAAACTGATATTTAAAAAGACAATTGAAACATGGCAAGACAAAAAAATGCACTGAAGTAAGGTCGCGTTACGTAAGTCGTATATTAATTAATTTTTAAAGCTTCATTAAAATGCATTCTATAAGGTTTACTTTAATTATTGTAATATTTGATAATTAAATACTTTCATGGCTTGATTAGTATTTGTATGTTAAGTACACATCACATATGTATCGAGAGATACTTGTAACATATGCAAACTGACCCTCACTACATTTACCTAATATATGTCAAAAAACAAGGTAAACTAGTAAACTGATGGTTAACTTAATATCACAAAAACTTGTTAACGGTAGCAAAACAAAGTAGCTAATCGAGTGTATCTTTATGCTCTCTTTATTTATCTATTCTACGAAAATATGTATGACCTAGATGAAACAAGTTTGGAATCTAGATCGGTTTGAAATTACCATAACTACGCAAAGGGAATGCTAAATTTTACTAAATTAACAATTCTTTTAGAGAACGTATAAGATAGGATTTAAATATATTTATTGATTTATATAAAATATTAAAATGGGTTGTGGAATATTCAATTCAAAAAAACCAAAGTAGATGTCGGTTGCCTAATCGTTTGTGAAAATGTTAGGAAACACAGATGTAAGTTGTAAAGTGAAAAAGCTGATTTACATATTTACATACTAGTCATTGCACGCGAACTGTCCGCGTATAAAATTATCAATTTTGTTTTATGAGTTTATAAACAATAAACTTACAAAAACTCATATCGGGGTTTATATAATTGTTCATCTAACAATTAGATATCAATAGAATAATATATATATTCAGACATATATAGGTATAAATATACCCATAACTAAAATGTTCATTCATAAAATCTCGATGATAACTGTTGTAACTAATCTGTGACATGTCATCGTCCGGATGCTTTAAATTCAAACGCAATAAGAAACTTTCGATTTTAATAAAAAACATGTCCATTTAAGTTGATATTCTTTGTAACTCAAAGATATATCTTAACAACGTGTCAAAATCTTACTTTAATTAAGTTTTTAATTAATAATTGACTGACGTTTAGTATATGTTCGTAAGTAATCGAATCGATCTATGCTTGAGTTAAAAATGTTTGGTATCCAACCCAAACTAACATATAAAACAATAATTACATTCACTGCCAGTTCCCATCAACTGAGTAGAGGAGACAAGAAGAACTGGCAAGATACTCTCCGGCATTTTAAATCACCAAGCATTTCCTACAGTAGGCTTGTAAAGAGCTGCAACTCATTACACCATGCTTCAGGGAATGCATCAATAAATTCAAACAATAAGTTATATACTTCGTTATATACTATTATATATAATGATAAAGTATACACAAAAATTTATAAATAGCAAGCACATCTAATGTGTAATGACTCACCTAGCTGTGAAACAATAGGGTTTATAGCCCCTATTAATTAATTGTAACGAAACACTGAGTCACTTGTGTTTTTGTTAAAGGTCAGTACCGTTTGGTATTGAATAACACTGATAAAAAAAAAACGCAATGTCTCTATAGAAGGAATGAGTTTTGTACGTAACGTAGGTAAAGTCACAATAAGATATGTATGTATTGTATATATGAATTTGAGGATACTACACAGTACTATATCAGAAAGATGATATTTGATAAACATTTTTTTTAAATATTCCCATAAAATTATTTATTTAACACCACCCACACATTAAATGCTCGTTTGTGACTTGAAATATCTCATTTTGCCATATTTTAATTTTAATTCTTGTATATTTCAGCTTAATTTTATATGCAATGTTTTAATCCTATTGTGCTGTATGGGTTAGAAAAATAAAATAAATTATGATTAATATATATTACATTTTAAAAATCACACAAACTTCTTCATAGATTTTATACTGTGTTATTTTGGTTTAAGTTGTATGAAATGGTAACCGACCTCTGGATTAATGGTACAAAATTGAAAAATTATGTCGTTTTTGTCGTGTTGCTTTGTCAAACTAAGTATAAAGTAGGTCATTTTCTACACACCACTAAGTAATAAGCGAGCGTGACCATTTTTTTTTCTTGACGTATTGCGAATAGGTTCTATGGGATTTGACTGTAGTGGTATTACTTAATATCTCAATAGTCAAATAGCGACACGTATCAATTGAATTTGGCAAGTTTTATAATTCTTAAATGGAGGACACTTTCAAAAAGGATACCAATTTGTTGGCGTAATAAACTCTTTATTTAAAATACATTTGAAAAATGTTTTAAGTAAGCTGGGGATAAGTCCATTACTCTAGAATATATCTAGGTTGTAGGTCTTTCGAGGTTAAATAATAGTTAATATAAGCTTAAAGTAAGTGTGTCTGTGTTTTCAGTATATATTATATTATAGAATTGAGTAGTCACTACTGGTGTTTGAATCAAACGACTTAAATAATGTCTCTTCGTGGTTCTTGAAAGGAAATGAGTCATGATAAAAAGCCGGTCTAACGAGATTCGGGAAACCTACCAGTTCGTTCTATGACCTATTTAAATTACATCAAGTTTGTATAGATTAAAGTCTTATGCACCTTTTTAATTATTATTTAATTAACACACGAATTAGTTTACATAAAACCTTAAAACATATATTTGTAGTATTTCAATTTCGAAACAGTCAAATAGTTAAAGAAAACAATCGTAATATATTATACAACAAAGACCGCCAACCATTAGCAGCAGTAATTATATAACAATTAACAACACAAGATTCTAAACCAACATTAAAAAAGATAACCGTACCTTAACCATTTCATAAAATGTAGTCGTAACGAAGACATTAATCAATTCATTCAAAAGACGCATCCCATTACCATTTTGAGCTATACTTCATTTTAATCATTGTTTATGTAATTAATTACGGCCATGGGAAATGTAGCTTTCTCTCACGATGCAACGTACATAAAATAGATAAATTCTATGTGAAGTGTATTCCAATTACGACTAATACTGAGGTAAATATATTGAATCAGTAGATTTTCATACATTTAACGAATTTAAAATACTGAAGCTGGTGTGAAGGTAGGCTTACATAATATATAGATACAGACTTATCGCGACCCTTTTGGCCTGCTCAAATATTTTATCTGGAACAATATACCCACAAACAAAGCCTTAAAGTAAATCCTACGATGACCTTATACCGATCATAAATGAAATAAGTTAATTTTTTTTATTTTTAAGACCTTTTTATCATACTATAAGTAAATACCTACTAATGAATGCTATGTTTACATTCCAGTTTCTTATCTAAATGAAATTGCGATTCTGTTTAAGCAGACAATTGTGAAGGCTTACCTTAACTAAACTTAATTACAATATTGCACGGATGTCCCCATCGAGGGGACATAGGATCATAAGTCAAGTTATTACATAATTTTAATTCATTACTGTAATGTCATAGAGTTAAGACAAGATAAACGGATTTTATCGATTCTTTACATTTGCTACAATATTAAAACACGAACAAAGTCGCGGGCATAGCTAATGAGAATACAAAACGGTAGGCGCCTGAATGACCTGATACCGCCGTCAATCTCTAAGTACATTAGTATTACAGCCTACTGTAATATAAATGTACGGTCGTTTTAAATCTTTTTTTTGTTATTGCGGTTTGTCAGATTTTGCGGTAAAAACATTCTATATTTTGTCATCTTCATGTGGTGATGAAAGGAATTAGCATCACTTCTCGACATTTGCAAAATGCTCTGTCATAATAATCATTTGAATCGCATTATCACACATTTACTGCAATAAAGTGACGTATTATACATTTCCTTTCGCGATATATTTGATTTATTTATTGAATAATTTTAATTACTCGGCTGTGATTTAAATATATATTACAAAATTTTGCAGAATACCGTGTTTATTTGACTAGGTTATTTAGCCTAGTAACAAGTTACATCCTGATTTCAAGCGATCTAGGTAACCATTCGATTTAACCAACCAACTTCCGTATAACGGCTTCCTCTACAAAACATTTAGAAATCACACGGAAACATTACCAATGGTTTTGTATTGCATTTTTAAGTCGCGTGCGAGAACACATACATAACACTCTGATTATGAAATATATTGTAAAGGAAAGGTATATAAGATAAATATATTGTTAAATATAATAGATTTCAAAATCAAAATATCTTTATTCAAGTAGGTCTTTATAAAGAGATTCGGAAGACAGTTATGTACCGAGAAGAACATCGAGGTTCTTGTCTGCTCTACTGTTATCTTAAAATAAATATTACATATACTTATATGACTAATTCAAATAACAAAAGCTTACAATGCTTTTTAAACTAACACATTAAAAGGATCTTTGTCCTCTAAATGTTTGAACAACCTCTAAGTTTTTCTGATTATAGAACTGATGACTCTCAGAGTACTCGTTAGCAGGCAAAATACCTTTCACAGTTTGCTTTTGCTTTTTGCTATGTGGCTAACATCATATGTGTTTGAAGCCAAAATGAATTCGACAATTAGACTAAAATCTTATCTATATCATCTTAACAAGGTCAAAGTTTTGCTATTGCGAAATATTACGAAATTCTTGAAAATCCCATGTTCTTTATAGACTACACGAGTTAATCATCTTTAAACCTCACGACATATCGGAGACATTTGTCCGTCACGATTCGTACCATATAAGGTTGCACTTAATACTGTGTTTGTTTTAAATCTTGTTCTGTTACGAAAACCACTGTCGACAAGATGAGTTTAGACCGTAATTCAACTAAAGTTAACAAACCGAGAGAAACCATTATTATTAATTGCAGATTTCATCCTCAATCTTTTCCACATATAAGCGTATCAACGATCAATTGTGTTCGTAATTTTTTCTTATATGTAAGACTACGAGAGTTTCCAAATGAACCGGTATAAAACGCGACTACTATCACACTATTAAACACTGTTTTACCAAAATAATCTTATCACAGCATTTACATTATGTCCAAACAATTAATTATGTAATAGTTAAGTCACATAATAATTTGAACGACAATAAATATATGTTGTATCATAAGCATTGTTACCACAACCAGGTGGCTCCGAAGACAGGATACAAACAAACAGGTAACGGGAAATGTAACGGCACAAGTTCGCGTGCGCTTGCGTCTATTACTAGTTTACGTGAGCCCATTAACGTTATGTAACAGCTGATTATGTTTAACTATCGGCTGCCACCACTTATACTTCACAACACATTTATTTGAAAAGTAACATTATCTGTCAATTGAAGTAACGGTATGGGGATAAGGTTTAAGGGAGTGGTGGAGAGTTTATTGCCAGTTCTTCTAGAGTCCAAATATTATGTTTTTTCTGACGGTTCATAAGTGTACCATAGTTACCTATGTGAATAAAGATGTATTTTTGTGTACATTTTGTGGAAATTGGCTCACATACCGAAGTAGTCAGATATATAAAAAAATATTAATGAAAAATCTATATTAATTAAATACATACGGACGACCGCAACGAATTTATTTTATTATACACATAATTCATATAAATCTTTGCTAAGTTGCTGTTTAAGATCCTTTCTTTAGGGTAGACATTAAAATGTGATGGGTAACAAAACATTTTTAATTTAATATAAGGCTAGTAACGCCTTATTGTATATATTGTATTTTAGTAAATATTGAATTAATAATAAGGATTAAATATAATTAATTGAATCAGCAATCTGTTAAGTTTAGTATACAATTTAAATAAACTAAATCACTACATTAAATTGAAAAAGTTAGTTATTAACACAGTGGTTGCATCTGCAACATGTAACTGGCAATACACAGTGTCGTTAATCGACGTTTTAACTGTTGCAATTTAATGTTGCCACATAATACACAAAAATTTCACAATTATACAGGATTTTGTTACTGTTTGCGAATTACAAGTCCCCTATAACTTATCGTGATCTAGATACTTTGCCGGTAATATATTGTTGTTTACTTATACGAAATATAATAATGGTTGATGACTATCAAACGGTTGCTCAAATAATTGAATGATCAAATATAGTTTTGAGTGGGAGTGCCATGCTGTTACTTAGAGTTTCAGCTGAATGGACAGGCACGGCCGGAGAAATACCAATCTCTCACAGAAAACCGGCGTAAAGTGTTGCAATTGGATTATGTTCATTTTGTACTCGCGTTTCGTTCGGTGATTGAGATCTTCCGGTGCCCATCCTTTCCCCTTCCCCGTCCTCTCCCCCTAACCCTCCATTTCCTAATTTTCTATGGGCGGCGACTTCTATAAAAAAAAATATAGGCAAAACACAAACATCGCAGCCAAATGATGCCGAAGTTCGTTCACAGCTAAACGATAGTTAGCGGTTGTGGTCAACAATGGAACTGTATTACGTAACGGTCTGCCATTTTTATACGCTACTTATTTATTTTTACAACGCCAATTTATTGTTCGATACAGTAGCACGAGTATTTTTATTTCAATCTTAACTATTGTTCAATTAAAATCAGCAGCGTTTTCCTATCATTTGCATGGCACAAATCAATTTGTGCACCGCCGGGATTCAAACGTTCGACCCCTGGGTTAGTGTCAAAGTGTTTTACCATTTGGGCAACACTGCTAAAACTTATATTATTTATACTTTATTGCACTTAAACAGTAGAATAAGAAGATGTTAATACATAAAAGAGCGACGGGCGGCCTTATCTCTAATAAGCGATCTCTTCCAGGCAATAAACAAAATTTTCGGTTATGTATAGAAATTTTGTTTATGAAATGAAACAAAACGATAAAGTTTATTGCATTTATTGTCAATTCAAACTTAATCACTAAATATTCTTCAATAAATACTCTTGGGGCAGTGGGCTTTCCGCAAATGGCCAAACAAACGCGACGTACCACCGCGTACCAAAAATATTTCTCACATTATTCATTAAAACCGTACCATTTAATCCACGCTTCAATCTAGAATCTCTCGCCACCACACCTCTCATAGCATTTCTTAAATGGTACAAAAATAACACACCAGACCAGAATATAAGCCCACCATTCAAACACAAAAACATCACATACACATCCTTGATACTGGCGGGTTCCGTTGTCATATATCTAAAAAACGGATTCACAATACGAAAAAGTGATAAAAATAATTCATACTCCTCTATTCTGGTCATAACATAATAATAGTTAAATATAGCAGAGTAAATTAATGAGATGAAAATATATGTCAAGTAAACGATGAAGTATCGTTGATTCTTTAATCCAATGCATCTTGAGAGAAAGTAACAATGGTGATCCCGTCGAAGGATACATTTATTACACATCTTGCAATGCCAAGCCATAGCTGGACGGATAATTTTGCATGTATCACAATAAGAGTCACCATTTTCAGCAGATTTTACGCTGGTTTCAGTAAAAATTGTTAGAATCATATTACCAATGACATTTAGAAAGCAGAAGATGGCACACAGCACGTGGAAGGCATGCGAGAGCGTCCCGTAGTTGTAATGCTTGGCGACGATTGGCCGAACAAGTGCCATCTCAAATATAAAGAAACACGGTGTAATCACATAAACTAGTGCGTAACATAATAATTTCTCATATACTCTAGCGGATATTTTAATAAAACTCATCGGTATTTTTATTAGTTTCATTATTTTAACGGTTTGAACATGTCACGTCAATAATGTGTTTGACGTGTTAATGTCATTAGGAAAGAGTTTTTTGAAATATAAGGTTTGAACATACGTGAATGTGATCGCGACAGTTTTAAGTCGGTTTAGATAAGAAAAAGAGTATTTATATAAATTAACAAAGCTAAACTAACATTATTTATGATAAATCTACTGTATCTCTGTAATTTTTTAAATTAAAATAAGTATATATTTATTTTTTAATATATATATATTTTTTTTTAAAATTAATATGAATATATATATAAATAGTAAGATGTATAGCCCTCACGATGTTGGCATTTAGCCCTTGACGATAGAAAGTGATGTATTTATAGTAGACTTTCATCTCTCACTTAAATGTCATTCCTTTTATATCATATTGTATGAAACGTAGCTGAGTAAATCATATGATTAATGATCTGTTCTGTGTACCGACTTAATGTAACAAATATCACTTTTCTAAATGTTATCTTAATTTTAATATACATTACTAGCTGATCCCGACAAACGTTGCTAAGCGAATAAAAATATGTCTATAAAAATAATTGTTGGTACTACTCTATATGGCCACAAAATTTCAGGAGAATCGGTCAACCCGTTTTGGGGGAGTATGGGAACGAACATTGTGACACGAGAATTTAATATATTAGCTTATATCCCAAATTGTATTGCACATATTACTGAAGTAGAGACGTCATCGATATATATATATATACACTGAAAATAAGTAATTAAATATTCAATAATTAACTTCCAATTATTTATGTTCTTAATTATCTGTTGCAATAAAGCGAGCACAAAAATAATTATTGATTTCTGGTTGTATGCTGGGGTTAGGAAAATCATAAATAATTATCTACAATGTGGGAGAGTTCAGTTCAATTACGTGACTAAATCCCGAGTAATAATTATATTGCCTCAAATTTATCTCGACTAACAAGATATGAACTGATTTCACAAATATACCTTTCACTGGGATTCTTACGAAGTAGGGCCTCTCAAAATTATTTAGTAACATAAATTTAATTACACAAACAATGAGCATACCTATTGCAACTATAATAACGTCTATTTTCCTGTCACACAATTACGAAATAGAAGGATAGATTACGGTGTAATGTTTCGTCTACTGTATGATGATGGTGTATCAAAAATGTACTGTTTAAACATTTAAATTGTATTGAAATAATTTAAGTAGTTCGTTAAATCTCGTATATTTCTCGGACAACGTATTTTAACTATGTTCACATTCCAAATTTACATCACTTTCTTTCAACAAGTGAGTTTACAATGTAATAGAATTTTTTTTTACAAAGTACATATAAAAAGCAAACAACTGAGGCTTTTGTTAATTGCTAGTTGTTATATTTACTACATAATTGTATACTCATTATTTTAGTAATAAATATACTTTCGTCATTTATGTATTCATCAAATTCATACACACTTTATGCCTATGTCTACAAACCATACAATTGATCAATAATAAGGCTGTTCATGAAAACTTGGAGTTCCATACTCGAACTCAAAATATCTTTTTTTCAAGTAGATCTTTATAAAGACACTTTTGAATCGTCAATTTTTACAGTAAAACCCGGTTCGGAAGGCATTCATCTATCGAGAAGTTCATCTAGTTACCTAAATTGAAAGCGTATTGCTTTAATGCAAAGCTTAAACTAATAATTTTGATTATTGCGCGCGCTTACAATTTCACACTTATTAAGCAATACAGTCATTATCAGAGCTAATAATTATGATGGATGGAATTGCGGTGGAACAATAAGGCTTTATGAGCCATTGCTAATATTTATTTGGATATTGATACAGCGAACAAATTACTTTATTACTGTAATGTATGATTATGTCGTAACATTTATTAGCCAACTGAAATGAAAAATGAACTTGTCTTTTATCAGTAATAAAACCTTTTAGTATTTACATATACTTAGTCTGGCCATAAATACTGTTACTATTCAAAAAAAGAAAATATTACGTTTGAATTTGGAATCTGTCATTTTTATATGATTGCTTGATGTGTTTTCTTATTTTCGCGCCATTATATTGTTAAATATTTTGTTATATTAAAATGGAGTGGGGTGATAAAGAGAACCGAATCGCTGTGATTGCCTTACATAAAGTAGGTATGGAGAAAAGTGCAATTTTTAAAACCCTCCACCCGCTTGGTATTAGTCAAATGTTTGTTTACCGGGCTATTGATAGGTACAATGATACCTCCTCTGTTTGTGACAGAAAAAGATCTGGCCGTCCACGTACCGTTCGTGTGAAAAAGGTGATTAAAGCAGTTAGGGAAAGAATTCGAAGAAATCCTGTCCGTAAGCAAAAGATTTTATCTCGGGAGATGAAGATAGCTCCTAGAACCATGTCGCGTATATTAAAAGATGACTTAGGACTTGCAGCCTATAAGAGACGTACTGGTAACTTCTTAACTGATAATTTAAAGAAGAATAGGGTGGTAAAATCCAAACAACTACTTAAGCGGTACGCAAAGGGAGGTCACAAAAAAATTTTGTTTACGGATGAGAAAATTTTTACAATTGAGCAGTATTTTAATAAACAAAATGACCGTATTTATGCTGGAAGCTCTAAAGAAGCTTCGCAATTAGTAAACAGAGTACAACGTGGGCATTATCCCACTTCAGTGATGGTTTGGTGGGGTGTTAGCTATGAAGGGGTGACTGAGCCATATTTTTGTGAAAAAGGTATTAAAACGTCGGCACAAGTTTATCAAAATACCATTCTTGAGACGGTAGTTAAGCCTTTAACTAACACCATGTTCAATAACAAAGAATGGTGCTTTCAACAAGACTCGGCACCGGGTCATAGAGCTCGATCCACCCAATCTTGGTTGAAAACTAACGTTCCGGACTTTATCAGCACTGAAAACTGGCCGTCGTCAAGTCCTGACCTAAATCCATTGGATTATGATTTATGGTCAGTTTTAGAGAGTAAGGCTTGCTCTAAACGCCATGATAATTTGGAGTCCCTAAAACGATCCATTCGGTTGGCAGTGAAGAATTTTCCTCTAGAAAGAGTTCGTGCTGCTATTGATAACTGGCCTCAACGTTTAAAAGACTGTATTGCAGCCAATGGAGACCACTTCGAATAAACATTGTATATTTTTAATAGTTATATATTGATGTATTAAACTAACTCACTATGAAAGGAATAAATGTTACGTATAAAAAAAAATCGTGCTTTTCTTTATAACAATATTTATGGCAAGACTAAGTATGTTAAATATATAAATGACGTTAATGTTTTCCTTCCTCTACAATGGAGGGCCCTGACTGACACAATCTAACTAAACCATTTCTTAATTAATTAAGATCTAAGACTCGTTGTTACATACCCATATAAGATATAAGCCTTACTATAATTAGATATAAGTCTTTATTGTTTATTCCCGTCAGACAACCCCTACCCTAAAATCTATCCTTTAAATACGTCATCCTTTTTCACTGAAAAAGCATTCCTGATCCAACTTCCAAACACATACGTTGTAACATAGTTTTAAGTGCAAACCTAATGAGGTGTTTTTGGAAATGCTCAAGTGTTGCCACTGCCCGTAACATCGTTAAGATATTTTAACTTGCTCAAAATAAATATTGGTAAAGAAACTAGAACAGAGATTTTATGTATTTAGTTCCGCCCCCGATACGTTTATCAAATGATCGTCTCTTTTAATATAAACCCAAGTTTAAGTGAAAGTTTACAAGTATGGTAACTAAAATGTTATGTCACACAACAGGTTCAAAGTATCAACTGAAGTGGCACGTTCACGTTACGCCTTAATGATACTAGTAAGATCTGAATGGCAATAATAAAACAATTTCAAATCGCTTAATTTCATCTTAAATTAGAATTAGATTTGATTAGAAATGTTTACGTAACGCGTCATGACTAACATTGCGTATAACAAAGAAAGAAAACATTTAGGCACACACACAATCAGAAAATACTGGGTTGGGTATTCACCGAAATCAGGTGTTAGCTAAGCATACAAGTATTATGGAGAAAGGAAGATATGCTGTATGATAATGGGACGATACTCGAATAGCTGGAACCCCTGAACCATAGACACAAGCTTCGTCCTAATTGACGACGATCGTATGGACATCGACGGCGACCCAAGAGGTGTCCTAATTGATGACTAAAAGCTCGCGATATGCCGATCTATTACCTCAATAGCCTCGCACGCGATTGAACGATTACTCTTTACAGACAGTATTTGCTGTCGAACAAAAATAAGACGTTGAATTAAAATTCTCACTCTGTTTATTTCAAACAACGGAATGCGATTTGGTCAATTAAATCTTATCAAATCAATCGTACGATCGTTTTTAAGCATTCCATGTGCTCGAACGATTCCTTGCGCCAAATTGGACACTGAAGAAATATATGTGCTATATCTATATATCTTTGTGCTCATTGCACGACGAATGCATCATGTTATGGTCGTCAATGATGGTCTATGGTAAGCGGTCGAAATAACTCAGCAGGATCGATGAATCTTATTGTTTGTATCAAGATATACATATACAGTTATTAAATTAATTAATTAATTTAGAGGACAAAGATCCCTTTATTGTGTCGGAAATTGGCTCAGCATCGGGACAGTTCAATTTTTGAGAAGCCTTACAATACTTTGTTATTTTAATTGTCAGTAGCACAATTTTGTATTAATTGTTTATTTTAAAAGAGCAGCTTTCGAGTTTCTTGCCGGTTCTTCTCGGTAGATGACTGCCTTCCGAACCGGTGGTAGTGTAAAAATTGACGATTCAAAAGTGTCTTTATAAAGACCTACTTGAATAAAGATATTATGAGTTATGAGTTTGAAATATGTTTTACGTATTTTATAACAATTCATTTGAAGTATTCTTAATCGCTTTGCTATATACCTGATTTATTAGGTATATAGAAATAGATTATATATTTTAATGTACTCCTTGTTTTGGCATACAAAATTAATAGATATACTCACATATGTGAATCAAAACTATTTCGCCCTGAAATGGAATGGGTGTCCTAAGTCTGTGTATTGCTAAATACAAGTCACCATAACGACCAGCACGTGTCTCATTAATCGAACCATCTTGGACAGTCTACGTGAGGGACCATCCCATACGGTTACGAAATATTGTGACATTCTAAAATATTCAATTTTTGTGGCTTATGTAAAACCGCCTGCCTATATATAGTTTATTTTTTGGACTCCAAATACATATATACAAGATTAGCTTTCATTTTTAATAATTGTGTTTATGTTTAGCTGTGTATTCATTTTTGACTCTGATGTAGGAAGCTGTCGTTTGAGTATAATCTTAACATTGTATAGATAAAAGTCTCAGCTTATATATGTACAGGTTAGCGTATGTTTATTTTTATTTCAGTAACTATGCTCGTAAATATGACAAAATTCATAGTATGCTACCACTAACTATCCTTATAAGGACAGTTTTATGAAGCATAACAATATTCTTTATAAATCTTGTGACTATATAAAACAATGTGATTTAAATTGGACAAAAGTCCCAAACCCCAGACGAGGTCATTGGCAAAAGTCAATTAAAAACGTCAATATTATTACAAATGTCCGTTCTGCCCATCAACGAAGTGTTGTAATTAACTGAAATTCAAAGTTTCAAAATTCATTGTTTGCTAAATGTCAAAACATCGGATTGAATCGACCGGATCTAATCGATTAATCTATATTGGCATCGATACATTGAATTCGATGTAAAATCGATCCCACGCCACCGCCTCCTATTGACCTATTCAATAATATGTTTTGTACTGTGTTCAATTACGATATGTATCTAATCATTTATATTAGATTGGGCACATTCTTGGCGTACACAAGTGTTCATTATATATAGAAAAAACTCATTTAATATGTAAACTACTATTTTAAATAAATGTTTCATTCGATTACCATAATCCATACATCCATATGTTTATAACTCTATTCTAAGGTAGTGTGTTTACAAAAAATGTAAACTCTAGTTTTATACCGTTAACGGAAAATATAGTTTTTTTCTTCAGCTGTATATTAATTACATTATAATACTATCATGATTTTTAACGAAGTAAATACGTTAAATAATAAATTATGTAATAATTTATCAGATGGATCGTTAGTCTTAAATTTCCAATTAAACGATCAGTCTTACCAAGACAAAACTAATTGTTAGTATTACATAAATCACTTTCCCATATCGTAATTTTATTTTAAGATCAGATGACCTCTTGACTTAAAACGTTCAGTACGTTTTAAGTCGATACAGTTGCGGCTTCTATAAACGAAAAATATAGAATAAGTACTTAAACTACGTGCTTTCATTATCAAAGCTAATAACAAGTAGATAATTTAAATTTCAAAAACAATATTTTGTATAGAAAAAATATTTAACATTTTCACAATATGAATTGTATATAATTCTAATATAAACCTCGTAGATCTAGATTGATTTTTTTTAATAACATAATATAGTTTTTTGGTGTATACTCGATATCAATACAATTTAGTACTATTTATATGTTACAGTAAAGGCAAATTTTATTTATATATAAACCGTTAATATTAAAGGCAATAGTAACTTTACCAATGGCCCTGAATATTAACTAAATGAGACTACAAAATGTCTATATATGAGTAGATTAAATGAGTTCAAGGAAAATACAAAAATTTACTTACATATTTAAACCTTTTGTATATTAAATTATAGTATATATCTTATTTATATTAATATGTATGTTATATCAATTATAGAAGTATAATCTATTAAGTGCACATTTACTTAAATCCAGTAACTAATTATTTACTCGCGTCCAAAGATTCCACTTGATTGATTCTTAGGCTAACAATCTCATAGACTATAGAGTCTGTCAGAAATAGGTCACATTCTGGTGCCGAGTTAAAAAACATGGTATTTTGGCTTTGTTTGACGGAGCCTAGTTTGCGAAAGAACCTCATAACCGAATATCTCGTACTCGGACTTTTAAACATAACAATAATAAACCATATTCACATTTTTTTCTCTTGTTATTATATAGTGATCACCTTTTGAGACAGAAAAATATAGCCTCGTTATGATTGCATATATGATGTTGATGTGTTAGAAAGTGGCCGTCCTTGTGAGTAGTGAAAGTAAATTGTGGCTCAAAACATCACTTAACTATTATAAATGGTCTTTTGACGCATACAGTTGCCCAAGCAAGTGTTCCTTTTTTTTACATTTGTGAAATTCTCTTAATAAAAACTAGGTGATAAGGGAATTGTATCTTTTTTAGTTTTGTGAAGTTTCAGAACACTTTATTTGGTTGGTATTGGTGAGTTCACAGTAAAATCAATTAATTGGAATGACTATGACGTAACCCTAACTGAGTGCTGACAAATATCTCCGTGGTATGAATAAAACGTGACAGAAATTGAATGAATTTATGTTTTTCTATATAAATCGCGGTGAAACCGAGTTCAATGAACTCAATTATGTTTTTCTAAGCAATGTGAGATGCATGCCGTGCACATATTAGATAATAATTCGTATATGTCTTTTTATGATATACGCTTTCGTTAGCTTAAAAAAATTAGAAATTTTTTATTACTAAAAAATATAATAAAATATTAAGCTAATGTAAAACGTAAAAAATAATTTATCTATGTCATAAGCATAGATGATTTTATTTTTCACTACTTTATGTGTGGGAATAAACTTATAATTTGCGGTAGTTATGTTTATTTTTAAACATTCGTTTAAAAAAAAGTTAAATTATATATAAAATTTAAATTGCAAACTTTAACAATAAGAAGGAAGACTAGTGTTTATGATAAAAATTATTTGCATATAAAATTATACGCGTTTCATCAATTCACACAGCGTCCTTCTGTCGTTAACAGATTTACAAAAAAGGCTATAGGAAGCGTAATATTTAATTTAAATTGTCTTGTCACACTGAGTAAGCGTTGATCCGAAAATGGTGTTGCCCACACCGCTTAAATATTGACTGCTAAGTTTATAACGGACATCTTTGCATTATAGAGGGAGTTAAATTCACTAGCTTTTACTCATCATTGTTATATATACTAGACTAGAGTAGGCTTTTAAGTAGTATTATAGTACTGAATACATAATTTTGTAAACACATTTATTGTATTCATTTTAACCGTGATATCTATAAGTTTAAACACCATTTTTAACTAAGTCTTACGAACTATATTTTTCCATAATAATTGTACATCATAAAAAAACTAACGCTAAAGCTATAAGCTAATGTTTTAATATGCAAAGTAAAAGTAATGTTAATTAATGGTAGCGTGTCATGTAATGTAAAAACCAAGTACATAGTGTTATATACCACGCCTTGTGTAAGCTATTTACTCATATACTTATAATAAAGTCACTTGGCCTCGACCAAGCCTATATGTATTAAGAGTTATATTTTTTATTGCCGTTAAATAAACTTTACGAGGTTAGCTTTAACTTGTAATGTGTAAATATGCAGTTATAATTACTGTTCAGTTATGGGGCATTTTTTGAATATATTCTAATGAGATATTTTAATTAAATTTGTGATCGATATATTATGATTTGATTATTAAGTTATAATGTTGGTTACAGCCTTTACAGAGAAGTGGAAATACGATTGTGTTAATAACTGGAAGTGCTTATATAATTATTATATATATATATAACTGTATTAAAACATCAAGTACAAACTTCCTCTCAAAGATTCCCTTCTTCAAACATCAATATTATTAAGTTTGAACCATTTTAAAGAAACATTTGTCAGACTCTATTCATAACAAAATACATTTTCATTATGAGTAGTTTTCTGAAAGTAGTCGACCTTTTTATCTTAATAAATTCCATTTGCTTTTCCGTTATAAGCCACATTACGTGTTACTGTATTATCAATGTTTTTTTTTATATATCCCAAAAAATATCTTTAATCATATAGGTAACTAAGGTTCACTTATGAATCGTCAACAAAATGAGTTATTAAACAACTGTCAATTCCCAAATCACGGACGTAGAGCGGACAACAAGAACAGGCAAGAAACTCTCTGCCACTCCTTTTAACCGCAAAGTATGTTTCACAGTACGTTTGTGAAGATCTGCAGCCATTACACCATGCACCAGCAAATGCGTCAGTGTCTATATTAATAAATAACTCACCTATAATCAACAGGCGAGAGATAGAATTTCGTAACGTAGTGTTATTAAATAAATATTTGGGATAAATAATTCTCATTCACCGAACAAACTGAACACGAAAGATGATAGCAAAAAAATATGATTATGTTCCCCATTAGTTTTCCACTGCCCCATTGAGCTAAGTTTTTAGCATCAAAATGCTGAAATATGAATATTATTATTTCTGAAAAATCATAGTCATAAAAAGCTCTATTATGGACTTCCCGTATTGTTTTTGCTGACACATGATGAGCTAAACCAGTTTAAAACAATGACAAATATTATGATTAAGAAGCCAAGGTGTGGCGGTAATTGAGACCGGTTTTAGAGGTCACATATGGTTAGAGCGGCAATCGATTTGAAGGGATTAATAGATTTACATATTAGCCTTACTCCATTATTAGACGATTTATTTATTTAATAAAAAGAAAAACTGGTTTATACGCAAAGTTTAAAATCAACACTACCATTAGTTATATTTTTGAATATATGTAAATTATAAATTTAAAAAAGTATCTGCAAATAAGGTTGAATAGAAATATAATTTTTGCATATTAACCTGCACTAGTTGCCTCTCCGGAAATGGTCGCAATCAATATTACGCATGTCTACAATATTTATTTTTAAAAATTCAACCAAATCTTAAACGAAACTAATCTAGTATCAAATCATAGAATGTTCAAGAGTCCGCTTCAAAAGACTTAAAATTTGGTGCAAACAACTCTATATGTTCGTATCACTTATTGTTTATTCTATCGTAAAGGTTAAATATGACATGCTAATTTGTCAAACACTCAGCTGATATAACAAGTCAAGAACAGCCTTAAGGGAACAATTTAGTTCAATTTATATTATGTCATTGTTAGGCTCTTCCCTCATTAATAGTTCCTTATATAGTAGTTCTTGAAATTAAAGTCAAATCCTTTTTGTTCAGTAAGTTACATATTACAATTTTGCCTTAAAATGACTCAACGTATGTTCGTTCAAAAAGAAGCAGGGAAAGTGATTTGCTTGCCAGCAAACACAAACTATTCAGTGCACTGCTTGTGTTAGTTTATTTTTTTTTAAACATATTAATTGAATCTTTAAAAAAGTGTTTAGATTTTTTTACAATGAATGTATGATTTAATGAATTTGAAATATTTGCTTTAACTCTGATTTGTACACAAAATACATAATGTTAGCATAATACGTGATTCGTGCAATGTTCCGTAAATGTCAGACGCACCTTGCTCTCAAGAAGATTGATCGTTCGACTATTAGCCACTAAGTACTTCAAGGAGACGGGAACTTTGAATTGTAGCTTTACACTGTCACAGTGTGTGGAGGTCGCAACCTCGTAGCTTCAATTAGTTTTTAATTTTTCCCATAGTAATTTAAACGTTTTAAATTTATTACTTGACGATAAAAATCTTATCGCAAATATAACTGTAACTGTAAATCTACTTTGTTAAAATAAGCATCAGAAATTATTTCATGTGTCCCCGATAGTACTATATAAAAATGTATTCTGTTTAGCTATGGATAATTTTACGTATATTGAGTCTAATTAAGGCATAGATTTCTGCATCTAGCAGCCCCTTGGCCTCTTCTATAATTCAACGTGAAATTATTTACAATACAAAAATTGGTGATCATTGGTGAATCATTTTAGACCAATTTTAATAGATATTCTTTTTAATATAATATGACTTAAGGTAAGTTAGTATTTGATATATTTATTGCTAGCTAATAGTACATTTTCCGGTAAATACGTAACAACGAGTCACTAGTACCGCGTTCTTGCTACAGTTAATTTTGTTTACAAACACAAAACCTAGACTGGATTTGTTAAAAAAAAAATATATGGATCTGTGATTTGAAATAAATCAGTAATAAAAAACTTAATACGTAGGGATTTGAAAAGCTAAAGTTTACAAGGATTTATTTTCATTCCTGAACAATGTAATATTTATTTTAGGTAAATACAAACAGTTACACACTTACATTGAATATATAAATAATACAAATAGATAATTCTACTTCTATGTGAAACCCACAGCGTTTTCCACGTATTAAACATAATTAAATGTCGCCTTCTTCGATTAAACTCGCGTAAAGGGTATTTTGGTTGAAAAGGCATACTACACCGTAAACGAATATTTAGAGGATAAAGCTCCCTTTATGTATTACTGAAAGTTATATATGTGATGATTAATACTTGAAAAATAAAACTGAAAACGACCAGGTGGGTCACTTCGAGTGATGTGTTAACCGTCACCCATGGACACCCGCGCTGTGTTGCCGGCCTTTAAGGGAAATGAACGCTCTTTTGCTTTGTTCATATTGAAATCAATCCACATTTTCATCACACACGAGTCGTTAGAAATTTGCATACATCAATATGATAGGCATATGCTAAGTTAAAGCATTGTGTTACACCCCACGTAAAAAAAGACATTAATACAAAGTATCACATTAGCACTTCGTCATTACACCACAACACTACCATTGCATGCGAAGTGCGTGCGAATGTATCGCGAAGCAGTAATAATTACGCAATGTATTCCATTCAATGTGACGCTTGCAACATTGGAGACAATATGATTTTAATTGGGTTCAACGTTACTAATTTACATATCACCGTTGAGAAATTGAACCTCTTGAGTGCAAATTATACACTACTTTGATATATATTACGAGTATAAATCAATAAAAAAAACAATCGATGGTCTATCTCGGTGATCCTCGTTGGAGTATAGGTCTCATGGTTCCAGCTCCCTACAACCGTTCTGTTGAACATACTTGGCGATTTTCTTACCAGTCCTTGCCGTCCTGATTTGGAAAAGTGCCAGTAAATGTAATAAAGTAAAAGTGTTTTATTTTTCCGATTCATGATTTATCTATATTGATAAAGTTATTTTTGATTCGATTTGAATATGGACCACTATTGTTAATAAACAAGAACATAATTATTTTTTTGTTATATAATATAATTTCCGTTTGTGTGGTGTAAAAGTTAAATTTATCTTTATTAGAAAGAAAGAAAGAAAGAACATATGTTTATTTGGACACACACACACACAACATCACAATAAATTATAAATACAATAGTATTTTTTTAAAGTAACTAAAATAAACACATTGCACTGTTGCAAGTGCCGCGGGCATGCGCCAAGAGGGGTGCTGCTGAGGATTTGTGAGGAATATATTATTCCACACCACTGATTTTCTGCAGCCCCCAGTTGTCCAGTGTGTGGCTGCACGGCGCCAAGTGTTAACAATTTAAGTGTAAAAAATTAAATGGAAACAAAAATAATAATTAAATAATAAATGGAAGGGATAAAATAAAAATAGTGGCTTTAAGTTGGTTTAACAGGATAGGAACGGGACAAGAGAATTTGGATGTGCCTAGCTAGGCCGCCAATGAAAAAGATGGATCAATCTGCTGTTATAGTAAATGAATGTTCAATCCATCCACCTCTGTCCATCTGTGCAAATTTGTAAAGAGTAATCGTAAAAAAAATGTTTTAAAACGAAGACAAACTTACATTTTCTGTATTTCAACCCGTTCATGAGATGAATATGAAGTATAAGTAGATGAAAATATATAAAACTAATAATCTATTAACACCTGGAAATAACTAAGGCTACTTGAGAATATCCGTGGCATTACATTACACGTTACGTGTTACCTGACATTGAATAGTCCTTGCTTTGTATGGTATTATATAAATAAGTGTTAAATGATCTTGTATAATATTTAGTGATATACAGTTTGTTTAGTTCAAAGGCCAAAAGTCAAATATTTTTATTAAATAATATTTGTAGCCGTCATGTAATTCAGAAACTATGCTAATAATAAAGTTTGCAATTGTATAATAATCTACATAAAACACAGAAGTATTTTAAGTGTGATTGTTACTTGTTCATAATATTCATACTTTTGTATGACACGTACTAGATTATTTTATTTTTTTATTTCTTAAACCTATATAGCTTATCACAAAACGTGTACACAATAAAAATAGATTAAAAATAAAGCCAAAATAAGTTAAGCCAATGTAAGTTAAAACATAGAACCGGAAATAGAATCTAAGATCAGAAACAACAATAACAAAAAAAACACGAACAGAAAAAAATAAATAAAAATATACACATGAACAAGTGGAACTATGTGATGTACGAACATTTTAGTGTGTGTGTGTGTATCAGTGTGTGCAATGGTGTTGCTGTGTGAGTGAGTGTGCGAGGTTGAGTCTTAGTTTTTTTTTAAAGAATTTCTACTTAGGCCAAATATATCTAAGGACAGATAGGACTCATTATAGGTTCTTGCTGCGCGACACAAGACTGAGTTTTGTCCGCAGCTTGTTCTTGCATGAGGGACCTGGAACAAGGCAAGACTGCGAGTGGGATAGGCGGGGTACCAGAAAGTTTATGCTTTCCAGTAGCCCATCTATATAGTAGCATAGATTATTTAAGGTTTAAATAAAGTAATCGTCGGCGAGAACCCAAAATTGATAATTGATTCGTTTTAATTATTTTTTTTCTTTGAGCTACCAATGACTCCTTTAAACTAACTGAAGTAAAAAGGTTTAATGCTTCAAGTTGCTAAACAATCAAGACAAATGCCAATCAGATTAAAACACCAATATTTCACACTTAATCGGATTAATTTAGAATGCGCCTACGCATGTGACGACACACAAAGGTATGCACACCTTTTAATGATTAATGGACTTAAACAATAATATTATTAGGTACCTATTTCTTAACTAACGAGATATGTTTTTTTTGTAATACGTGTAAGTACATGCATGCACGGACGCAAGACAAGAGTGTACCTAAAAGGCCGACAACGCACTCACGTGCTCCCAGCCACGTGAGTGTCTATCGGCGACTTCACACTAACATATTTATCCTAAAATCGTTAGATCAAATATTTAGATAGAACATAGGTTTTATAATTGTATAGAATTTAATTACAAGTGTTTGTTGTTTATAATTTTTAATTATTTGTGAATGGAAATTAATCGTTGCGCTGGCCAATCGAATAACGGTATAGTTTGTCAAGATATGTTTTTAAAGTAAAATATTTATCTATTCAAATATACAAGAATTGGATATTTATTCATTTTATATAAGGAAAACAACATCTTTATCGCAAACAAGCGATATTTTTCAGACTTATTGAGGAAAAACAAGGGTAAAACAAAAATATACAAATAACGAATAATATTGTATTCGTGAGTGTCTATGTTCTAGAGTGACCATAGACAATCACTCTATATACTCTCACTCTATAGTTCACTCCATCTGTTTGAAAAAAATGATAACATCAATTGACATAGAGATAATAATATGTATAAGATAAATTTAAAATTCAAAGTCCGTGAGTTGTATATAGTTCTTACTCACGAGTTTTGAACCTTCGAACACTATCTATATTGATAATTGTATAGATATCTATATATATATATATATATATATAGATATATCTATGTATATATATATATATATATAGATAGATAGATATATATATAGATATAGATCTTCAATAGCTTTATGTGCGTTCTTACTTTAAACCAACTGGAATTTTAGCGTTTATGGTAAAATGCATGTTTTACATAACATTATAAATCATATTCGTTATGGTTATGATGTGAAATTACTTTAATGACCGCGAAATTTGCACATTTGGCTTTTCGTTTTACGACTTCCTCGGTTCTCACGCTTTGACATATACAGACGAGTTTTAACCGCTTTCCATTTCCATAGAGAAATATAAAGAGTTTTGAATAGTATTCAATGAAAAAAAAAATCGGAATGATAATGATTAATAGAAATGTCAGATTGACACGTTTTCTGTGTGTCTATTTATCCGTCACGTCCGGTTTTATTGGATGCATTTGGACCGTGAAACGCAGTTGTTCGTATACAAACTATTAGAACTTGAGTTTTTAAATAAATGACATGAACAAAAAAATATTTGTTCACGTATTAACAAATCAATAGGTCGAACAATAATTTAATTCATAAATTATATATAAAAATGCATGTTTTTTTAATTGATATGGGATACACATTATGTATATCTATACTAATAATAAGACAGTAAAAATCGAAAAACTGTACATTAAATATTTTTCCAAAAAACTGAAAGGAGGCAATTAAAGAAGAGTCATAGAAACCAAAAAACCAATTTTTGGAATTCTTGTCTGTCTGTCTGTCTGTCTGTCTGTCTGTCTGTCTGTCTGTCTGTCTGGTACTTTATAACTTGAAAACTACTGAACGGATTTGAACGCGGTTTTCACAGTTGGATTATATATAATTAGGAGCGTTGTCAAAAGTTTATTTTGTCAAAATCGGTTAAGAGAAAAAGAAGTTATGGTCAATTGAAAATTTACTTCAACCACTGCTTCAAATTTTTTAAACACTTATATTGATTGATTAGTTATATATTGTTAAATATGTTCTAATATAAGTTAATCTTAATATTAAAACTTATGAGAGGTAACAAAAATAACAAATAACGCAGTGCGCGCGGGCGCGGTTGAAGTGTTGAACAATGTGCTCGATAGATGGCGTTGATAAAATTCGTAGATTTATTTTATTTTTTTATTTCTTAAACCTATACAGCTTATCAAAAACAGTTTACACAATAAAAATAGATTAAAAATAAAGCCAAAATGAGGTTAAAATATAGAATCGGAAATATAATCTAAGATCAGGAAAAAGAATAACAAAAAAAAACACGAACAGAAAAAAAATATATATATATATACACATGAACAAGTGGAACTATGTGAAGTACGAGCATTTTAGTGTGTGCAATGGTGTTGCTGTGTGAGTGAGTGTGCGAGGGTGAGTCTTACTTTTTTTTAAAGAACTTCTACTTAGGCCAAATATATCCATCGCGGTGTTAAGATGCTCCATTGTGTAATGACTACCATGCACTTCAAACTTTCATTAACGTTTTACCCTATGATTATTTTGAGTGAACACTACCTATACCAACAAGTAAAAGGAAACGAGTGAAAAGACGTTTATCGTTTGTCCGCTCCCATTTTTCCATCTACATCCTTAACGTTAATGAGGTTTACCTTTTATTATTTGGCCAAGCTAATAAGTAATAACCTCACAAGTACGTATTTCGTACTCAAAACTTCCTAAGAATTTTCTTTCAACTCTTAACCGCTGAGGAGTTTTACCTTCCATCATCAGCTCATCCACATAAGAAGATGACTATCAGAATATAAAATTGTCAGAATAGTAATTGCCTGTACGTTAATTTGAAAGTTGCCCTCGATTTCCCTGAATCATCCGATCCTGTAAAGCTACATCATCCCTGAGTAACACAGGCGATATATAATTCTAATTGTAACAAGATTTTAGCCCGTGAAAGAAAGCCCTGTCGAGATCATTAAAAAACGCTATATACTTAACCAAATTACACGTGGGCGAAGCCGCGGGCGGAAAGCTAGTACATCATATAGCCTTTGTTATAAAGTCGTATTATAAATTTTATACGAGCTTACGTTATATTATAAACTTATATACCCATATACTTTAAAAAATATATATTACAACAACTAGACAATAGATATGCTCATAGATGTTGTTACCGGGGATCGAAACTAGGGCCCTCTGTTAGGGAGTCCGGCAGTGGTCATAGCACCACCTGCTAGCTGACAACAACTATTGTTAAATAGAAAAAAGTATCACTAACAATATTTGTGATTGATAGTTTTCGTTGAAATTAAAGCCAATAGCGTGCAGCTCTCAATATCCGGTCCGTTCTAATTTTCTTCGGACCATCGCCAGATGTTTCTGTATAATTGCATCTGCACTGAAAATGAACCATTATGTGTACTAGAAACTAATAAAAAATCTCCATATAGGACCTACTTTTAGTTAAGTAATCTTCGTACAAAGATATTATTAAATGTATAGTAATAAATACTTCATTACAATACTCGCAGGTGTATGAATTTTAATTTTTCCGCACAAGTTTTCTCACAATATTTCATTTGGTTTCTTGGAAACAACTTTGCTTTATTTTCCTTGATTCTTTTTGATAAGCAGTGATTGATGTTTTAAAAGGTCTTAAATATACCGACGCAGTGAGTGATGAGTGTAAAATGTGTCATTTATTAAAAAAGATTTAATTTAATTGTTGCAATATGATAAATTATTTTATTACATTGTATTAATAATTAGCATTACGTTTTGTTGTGTTTAATAAAATTAACCATTCATTTGTACATTTACTTAGAAACGACTGTAAATTAAATAATAAAATATTTAAAAAAATAAACTTAAATATGTCATACAAGATTGAACATATGTACTTTAGTAACTAAGTAATTGATTAATTATTTTTAATGAAAATGAGATATGCAAAATTGTATTTTTATTTGAGATAGACAGCAAGATACATACGTTAATATATCATTATATTAATTTTAAGCAGATACAACATACCGCAGACTTTAAACCAAACTTATTCTCGTTCCGTTAATATAATACTACACTTAAAGAAATTTCCATATATATAACATATAAGGAAGGAAGTAATTAACGACATTTATAACATCGTGTTTTTACTTAACGACTTGATATAATTAGATAAAAAAGCGCACTTATTACCACATAATTCAAGCTTTATGTTAAGTTCGTTTTTATGTACACGAAATTGTTTTAAATTCGAAATTAATTCTACTACGACATTCAATACAACCCATTTTTATATAGACGCAAGTATAATTATATTAAAATAGATCTTCCACAACGAATATGATGACGAATTGGTGAACATCCTGTGAACCACTGAAGAAGTCTGATCGTATTAATAAAATACCCTAACTAATTTATACTTAACTCTCGTAGCCTTAATAGACAATTCAATGCTGCTGACACATATTAAATGATACTCTTCAGGCACTTTCTTGGTACACAAGTGATCTACAATACGATTCTTTACGTATAAATAGGTCTATAGTTTTCCTCGATCGATACGAGCTGATTCCTAGAATCGTTGGCCAAGCGCCACTCACCACCACTCATCAATCCTGTGTGTCATTCTCACATACGTCTCAATTGCACCTATAAATGTCGAAGGAGTCTTTATAATAAAATATTGGCCACGTTGTAAGGTTCTCAGGGATGTGTGAGAAGGTAAAACAATTTTTATGACTAAAAGTGTTGAATCAAACGATATTGCTTGAAAACATTTGAACACCTCTTTTATGCTTCATATAAATACATCAGGTTGAAATGAAGACAATCGTTTCGTTAAAAAAGTCGTCTTAAAAAATGCGGTGAGGCATTACATAAATGAGATATTAAAATGAAATAACAAATTACAAGTAGCTTGTTGGTCCTCAAAGCCCCGTTGTCTTAGAAATTAGAAGAAAGTTATTTACGTACACAAGATACTGATACTATACAGTATACTATACTAATTTAATATACTAATATATATTGTTTCAAGTTCCCATTTAATTGTTTTATGTGTTTATTATCTCATATATTTATTGTATTAAATATATTTAGCACATAAGATGTTAGGGGACAGATATAATAAAAATACCATATGTATATAAATAAAAATACATTATAATTCCTATTTTTATATATCTAGCTTAATAATTAACGAGATGTAGGTATAAGAGAAATAATACCCCATTGTTTATCTTAACAATAATTATGACAGCTAATTTGTTAGCAGTTTACACTATTCAAATGTACTTCACAAGAATGTATTATCAAAAAATCAAATATTGGTATAGCCGAACAACGGTATGTATCCACATAGTTTTGCTTTATATGTATAATTACACCAGTGTTAAGGATATGGCCAATCATTGCCGCTAGGTGGCATGGTTCAAGGGTGTCATTATTCTGATTATAATCTAAGTTGGTACAACGGAAAGATAAACACAACATAATGAATAAGTAATTGAAAAGGTAGCTTTTTCTGGTACATTGTGTATCCTTTTTAGACTCCATTCAATGAGTGTGTATTTTAACAAACGCACCTAGACATTTATTAAACTAGGTATGACCCGTGGTTTGTACTGTAAGCCCTGTGATACAATAAGATTTTTTATAGTTCTGTTCTAATAAGAACACCTTGACGTCTGGCGCTTCACAACTGTGCGTTTTATAAGGTAGATTTTGCCGCGCACCACCTCTATGTGGAACCAACTGCCAGCGCAGGTATTCCCGAGCCGCTACGACCGCTACGACTTGGGGACCTTTAAAAGAGCGTTCCTCTTCCTTGAAGGCCGGCAACTCACTTGTAAGCCTTCTGGCGTTGCAGGTGTCCATGGGCGGCGTTAGGCACATCACTCGAAGTGACCCGCCTGCTCGTTTGCCACCTTTTACATAAAAAAACCTCTAAAATTTATTCATAAGACTTTACTATTTTACGATTTACTATTAAAAGCTGTGGCGGAATTTTCTTTGCATTTCCCATCCGCTGTATTTAGCAAATATAAATTCAAGAGCATTACCACTACCTTCCAAAATGAGGAAGTTAAAGTCGTAATGCAGGTACGTTGATTTTAATATGACTATAACTATTCTTATCTATATATTTCTGTTTATGAACGGTACTTGTCGATTTTCTTTTTATTTTACTACCTACATTCTCTTAAAAGTGACGTCGATGTATATCTGAGATAATTAATTATTAAAACCTTTATAAGCTTACTTAGATAACTAATAAAAAGACAGTTAAAGGAATAAAAGACAGTTACTATTAAAGGTGTGGGAAAATGACATTACAACTAGATACGAAAGTAAATAATCCGCCCACATGTATTAACAGCTCAATCAACGAATAGTGGGTCATCTAATCATGTGTGTCTAGTCATTCAAGGTTGCCCACTGCTATAATTCATTAAACTTAGACGTTGTCAAATTACATTTAATGTTTTCCTGTTTGTGCACAAAAACGTGGGATTAACAATTATAATATACAAAAAATACTTTATTTCGAAAACCATAAATTTTAATTACAAATAAATGCTGTACCATTGTTGTTAGTCCATTCTCTTCTAAGGTGCGTTATACGTAGGTGTGTGTTTGTGTTGATATGTGTGTATGTGAACATATTAATAATATAACTTTTCTTTTTATCATTATGACAACGATAATAATAAGGTCAGAATACCCTCCGCGGACCGAAAGTGTAATTGTCGCTATAAAAAATCTCTTACAGTTGTGTTTAAATTGTATCTCGATAGTTTATTTATTTTGGTTCCCGCCATTAACATTATTATATAGAGGATATGAAAGGTTTTTATTATTTAATTGTCTATTTAAGTAACTATGTAATATTCTTTATAGTCTAATAGGACTAGTTGTTAACTAGTAACTAGTTGTTTCTAACTACACATAGTTAGAAAGTTCTACGGTTATCGAGAGTGACCTTAGCTGTTCTTAGAGACTAATCTTATATTCTAAAACACATATAAGAGGACAAGGTATGAAACACAGAATTATTAACACAATCAGTTTAAAGAGGAGTTTGCGAGGTACTGATAATAATTCCAGTTGCTATTTAAAAAAAAATATGGATATTATAAATCTTACTATAATTTGTACTATGTATTACTACAGTCAAAAACTCCGACCAAAGGTTACCAATACTATAATCAGATTATCAAAATCGTAACCCACTATGTAAATAGCGTTGCATGTAATTTCGATGTTTGTACCAAGGCTAGATTCCATTGTTATGATCTTGTTATTTGAATAATGATATAATCTGATTTTTTACTCAATACAAAACCTGTTGGTTGCTACATATGCCTACTGTATATAATACATGAAGAAATAGTATGTATACTTAATTAGAAAAAAACTTTACAAATATTTAATACGTAGATTATTATATACTGATGTCGTTGACATAAAGAGTTTTAGACATATTAAAAAAAAAACATGTGTACACATTTTATATACATCGCAAGCGTATGCCAGCAACCATAACATGACAAATCAGCCAGTTTCGCTACCATGCGTGAGGAAGTTACTTAAGAATATGTACAACGAACTTAGTACATAAAATATAAGCAAATGAGTGTGTAAGTGTTTTAGCATTAACCAATTTAGATAAATAAGTCGTGTATGTAACAAAGTTGTCAGGGGGTGTCAGAAGGAGTCTAGCCTAGGCTAATCATCGCGAACAATAACGACTTGAGATATTACTTAACACTTACAATAAAGCTCGTGTGATGAGTCCTAACAACTAATAAACACTATTACATTTGCACATTTTAAATAAACTATACATTCTATAGACTCAGATCGTAAAACCGGCAGTACAGCATGGTGATCACTCCGTCAACTGATTCGTCAAACCAATTTACATACGATATTTATAAAGGGAGCGGAAAAGTATTATATACACGTATTTTTATCTTCAGAGCTTGTAAGCACAGTAGTTTTATGTTGCAAACATTTTTTTGAATAATTCAACTTTTCAATTTTAAAACACAGGAAATTCGTTTCATATATCGTCATTTGAATTGTATCACATACTTATCTACACGTACTAAGATTTGTTAACAGATATTTTGTCCTTTGGTCTTGTATGACTTTAAATTATACTTAGGGTTATGTTAATACTGAAGATGTAATAATGTAAATAAAATCCCGTAACAATTTAGTATAATGACTGGCCAATGAACACGAAACATTTAACAAATAAACACACCTTTATTCTGTTCTTAATAAAAAAGTACACAAACAATTATGGTTAATCTTTATAGAAAACTCCAGAAACTACAAAATACTCTACAGTACAGTACAGGTGTGGCTATTGATTATTTTATGTATGTACTATATTGAAAACATCTATCCGCCATTCTAATAGATGTAATGAGACAATAATACAGCAATTCTAAATATTCTAAGCTAACAGGTGGCTGGACAATGCTTAAGGGCCTATACACAATAGTGCGTTGTTTGAATGCTTTGCTAATGAATGAAATCATACATTTATTATATAACTTTTATTAATTTATTATGCCATATAAATAATATTTTCTTTTGTTTACACAAGTATCACATACTATGCATATTTATTGTTCTACACACACGACTTTGCTATAATGACGTTACTCGACGATCTTTTAGTGGTAAGTGAAACTCGAAAGAATATTAATAAATCACAAACGGTTTAATTTTTTTTCTTTAAACCTAAATAAAACTAAATCGCCCTTTATACGTTATTGAGTAAGCGAAGCGGATTTCAATGCAATTGAGATTGCAATAGATAATTCTCAGTTGTATACTATCAGCGATCGCTACATAATGTCATGTTAGATAAGGGAAGGGCGCGCTAGAATCTTGCCTCGAGCTAGGCTTGGCAGGTGTTTGGACTTTGCAACCTAAATTTGTATACTAAGTAATCAATAGACGTTCTAGGTCTAAGCAAAAATGAATCTGATATCGCCCAAGATATTGCTGTTACTAATTATTACAGCGCAAATACGTTTTAGGTGGTAATGATGTTAATAAATTGTCTTTGACGCTTACATACTCAAAAATATATTTTATTGATATACTATAAATACAGAAATTATTTAAGATTTATGACTATTAGGATCATAGATTTTTAAGAGCAGAGAGAAGCTAAAGCTTGCGATTGTTATTTGATTTCAATGTAAACTAATCTAGGAATTAATTATTGCGTTAAATGTTGCTTTTTAGGACCGAATTAGGTAATTAAAAGAGGCAGATATTTAATTTTTGGGACGCGTTTCTGGAGTCGTCACCCTTGTCCGCCGGCCGGCATCTTGAAAAAAAGGGGTGAAAACATTTTTTTACGCAATATCTCAATTTCAATTTGTAACGTCACAATTTGTAGAAAACTTGTTTTGCCTACAAATATTTTTATTTAATTTTAAAAACTTAATGTGAAAAATCATGTCTATCTGCCTATTACTCTATGACAACTAAACCACCGACTACAAACAACTATTAAAGGGGTTGAAATGGGACATAGAAGTTGGGTATCATCTTATGGGCGTATGCTACACATTGATTTGAGTGAAATGGGACCTTTACTCAAATATCCTTCACACCTTCGCACAATCTCTGCTGGATTGTTGGTTTGGTGGATTGTCTTCACATAAGTAAGGTAATTTGTGTTTTTCTACTGTTTTGTGAATGATTTTCTACTATACCAACTGAGAAACTAAAACAACGAGGCGAACTGTGTTCACATTAACGACGCGTGTCCCTCGTAATAAGGCACGCTCGGCAACGATGCTCTTTGGTCATCGCTGAACTAATAATATTTCTGTGTTCATACTTGGCCTTTTTAACAGATGGAATTGTAATTTGCATTGAAATGTCAGTTAACACACGATCTGCGTTTATTGCAAAAACATAATTAAATTAACCGCTCCCGGATTTCAGTGATTATTTAGTCACTGAGTAATTATTTTTCAAATTAGAAAATTAAGTATATATAAATTAATCATTAGTCTTAATAGCCAGATCATTAAAAAAATCAATAATTTTTTATTGAAGAGTTCTGTTCGGTTAATTTTTATGTATGTATGCATGATATTGTTTAACAAAGGCAATTAATATATCACAAATAAAATACTACGTTAAATTTGTGTACAAAAAAACTAAAATACTAATTAAGGTTAACCAAATGCAGTAAATAAGGTCGTGATCAATTAACATAATCAACAGATACTATGTCAAGAACTAATTTTTTTCTAGATGCCTTGCGTATTTACTGACGAAGAATTTTCAGTTTATCAATTTAATTTGGTAGTCTATAAAACATTTTTTCATATTTAAGAATACTGTAAAAAAGTTCCATTTGTATTATTCTATTGAATATCTAAATTAGTTATTGCATTAAAATCTTTACAATGTTTTATGTTTAATCACTTTTATATTATGAAAAGTTTTGCGCCTATGAAGTATAAAACATTTATGAGCGAGGATGTTTTAAAAATACCAAAAGACGCAATTTTGCTTACTTGTTTTCATTTTCTTTTTTACCACATGAGTCAACATCAGAATTAAGGTCAGATGTAGAATAAACTATGAGTTTACATCATATTGCTACCTATAAGCTATGAATTTTTTTTATATAATATTAGAATAGATATATTAATTTAATCATAATTAATTTAAAATATTTAAGAGTAGTTCGTAAGTTAGATTAGGGCACTGTTGATAGGCAATGAATTATAATTTGAATTTAGATGGCTTTTAAAGCAGAGCTTTAAAAGCTGGTAACAATACTTATTTCTCACTTTTATGCATTTTATGTAATGGCTACAACGCCCCGTCAACTCTGTCTATTTGTATGTATATACGTTTTGTTTTCACTCTACTTTTTATCGTGAATAAAGGGTTTAAGGAGTTGAAATTGGGAATCAAAGTTTGTATAAAAATTTCACCAGAACTCTGCCATTTTCCGAATTCCTTTTGTCTTTAAACCAAGGCCTAAAGCCAGTAGTATTTTATGTATTATGGGTTTTTTTATTATTTAAAAAACTAAACTCCTCATATCTCGTAGGCTTATTCTGGCAACTGTGGAATCGTTTCTCAGTTCACGGGAGACGCGACCAAAAAGTTAAAAAAGGGCTATGTGACTTGGTGTCCATGAGTTCTTGTCAGCCCGCAGGCTTGTCTGCCTAGATTAGAAAAAAACCGCTCAGAATCTGATTTTACTTTTTTAAAGTGACATGTCTCTTAATCTTAAGTCAATCGTTTACTTCATAACTAATCACTTTATTTCCAATTATTATGAATGAGAGATTCATAACCTCGCTAACCTCGCTGAATGAATGACACACGATGTTCTCTTGCCGTGTTTTTCAATGATATCAAAACGAGATTTGTCAATTCATAACATTCTTGTTTCTCAAACCATTATCTGTCTATTTATCAAACAATGCGAGTGAATTATACTTTGTATTCCGTGTGGTCTCCATTCATACTGATGTTGGCGCGTTGTGCAATACCAAACCCCGTATTGTCTTTTGTTACCGACTGTATGCTCCATGGCATGAGAAAATAATATTAGTATAGGCATCTTTAATATTTCAAACGTAATGTTTACGACAAAAACTACTGCTGCTTTAAATGCTGGAACGCTTTATCCCGCCCTTGCATCCATGAGCTGATAATCTTTGTCCCATCAAAAACGATCGCTTTCTTCAGAAGCTGAAGTCAATTTTAATTAAAGTTCAGTGCCAAAGCGATTTTTTTTAAATCAATTTTCTAAACTATAAGTATCGATTACATAATCACTTGTTAATATCTATTGTATATTATATTGCTGACCCTATTTCCAGTAAGTACTTTTGCACGCACTACAGTTGGTCTAACTACTCCACTAATAGTGTGGCCCTAGCCATAGTCGTGGTGCGTCGATATTTCTATCGATACCTACATATGCCGACATTATTTATATAATTAAACATTTCATATGAATCCTTTGACATTTCATATTTTATGTACATATATTTTCTAATTTATGTAATTTGAAATAATATATATTTGTATGCCAAAACCTCGGTACGTAATATAGCAAAGGAAATGGTAAATTTTAATTGTTTGCATTGGTTTGATTTGCGCATAGAAATCGCAAAAATTTCAATCGACAAAAATGTATTGTACTATCACGTGCCTACTCAGCCTAGAACCGTGCAGTGACCGACAATGAGGACAGCTATGCGCTTGCGCACGCGACCTCACGCATATTAATATGTTATATTCGGGATATTTTCAGAACCTTTTAAATATTTCGCATTTCATAAAAAAACCTAGCTTATGACTCAATCAATAAAAGCACCTTAAGCCGTCCCTGTGAAAGATTTTCCTCGTCTCCTAAATATACATATCCCCGCCAAATTTCATCTATGAAGTGGTAATCGATACTAGATCATTGATTATTTCATAATTGTTTAAAAGTGATACCACGCCAGACCCGGTACATATTAACTAACGAACAATGCGTGACTCGATTTTTTTACCAACAGCGGAAACCAATTGTTATGTTGGGAAGTTTATTGTTACTATTTATATAAATATGCAATAGTTTCTTATTTTATGTGAATACGTTGAATTTACAGGTTTTGTCGTAATAATTACAGAACCGCCAATTAAACTGGTACTAATGTAATACATATTTGTTATTCTGACGTGTTAAATCGTATGCTGACAACTAAAGTGGTATTACCGGAGTTTTGTTCAGAATTAAAAACGATTTCTCAGAAACAGAACCCAGTCATTAAATCCAACAGCAAGTAATTGTAGAAAAGTAAATAAATGAATAATAACACAACCATAAAGACTTCAATTGAAGATAATAGGATTCGAGACATTACGTTTATTGGCAATTAGATATTGTTTCTTAGAAAAGACCTTCTTAACGACAGTAGAATATAGCGTGACGAGTACGCGATATTAATTGTATATAATCGAGGCATCGGATCCTTCACCCCGTTAAAACAAAAGCATTATGATTTTAAAATGTCTAGCTCTGTACCTTGACATATACCCGTTAGATCAAGTTAATTGTGGGTTTGATGTAGGGCAGAAGCGCTGAGAAGCAATGAGAAAAGCTATACATTCTATTTAAATACTGATTAGTAAGAATTATTTTGATGTTTCCAGGTGCAACACGGCGGACAACGACTCAAAGCAGTGCTAATGCGACGAGAGACTCTCAACTTCTGTCAGTCCTCGCGGCGAGGCGACGGCAGCTGCTCACGGGAAGACTCACTAGTCATATCAACACCCTTGCTTCAATAGCACATAAACCCCACAAGTTAGTATGCCTAATAAATTTCACGTAAAAGTTTGCTAAACTTCAATGTTACCTTTAAATAATAACATTTTATAATAGTTTGGTGTAATAGATAAAATGAAAGTGAACATTTATGTTACATGAGCTATTTTGTTTTTCAGAAGCAACACCACTTTCGCACAATTGGAAATTCGTGATGCAAACAATTCCGTCGTCAAGAGAATAACATTTGATAATTCAACGAATGAAGCGATCGCACCCACTCTGAGACTCGTTACAAATGACGGTGTCAGAGAAATTAAACAAGACATAAAACCACATGAGATAAGACATTTATTTATACCTAGACTGTATCAAGATAGTAAGAGTAGAGGTGGATTTCTAAATAATCGAAGATTAAATAAAAATACTGCCGACACAAAGACTGAAAGTGCTATTGTATATGTACCACCGGAAAAGGGAGAGAATTTAGACAAAGCTGTGGAACTAGACCCAGAGGAGGAGTTTCAAGTGGATGAGTCAAACCATGGGCTATATCTATTAAACTATTCAGATACGGATAACATCACTCAGCCACCTTTGTATTTGAATAAAACTTCATTTGATAATGAAGTCAAAGAAAATTCTACGTTAAGTCTAGTTACAGATACTTTAAGCCAAAATGAAGGTGACAAAGTCGGAAAAGATAGCTATTCAAATAAAGAAAAGCAAGAGAGTAATGCTATTGCAAATAGCACAAGCATCCAGAGCACGCAACTCGTTAAAGTTGACAGTGACAAAGAGAAAAGTAATCAAACACTTTTCATGTCAGAAGAAATTTACAATCACTTTAGACCATTGGAAACAGAATTGCCAGATGAAGAAATGGCTCCATTTATTTATTTTGGCCAAAAGTTAGGGGGCCAGGTTATCAGTGATAATCTCACCAATTCTCCATCTCTGTCAGCTTCCACCAAAACTGTAAACTTTATTATTGCTCCGCCAGAAAAAAGGAAATTCAATTCAAGATATTCTGCAACTGAAAAATACAAAAACACTAGTGCAGGAGAAGAAGAGATAAATGAAGATATGGATGTATCTGTTGTTAAAAATGTAATTGAAAAGAATAAAATAAGAAACACGGTGAAGGGTCCTGCACCGGCACGTCACGTTGGATTAGTCAATGCGTATAGAAAGAATCCTACTCCGACTCAAAGCCCAGATCCAGTGAATACTAGTGAAGCTATTTTTCAAAACGTAACAAATATTCCTTCAAACACAACAAATAACACTACACACTCTATAAACTCAACAATACCAGAAGTTGAAACTTGGATCAGCGATGATTCCTCAAATAAAACATCATCTACTCCGGCTCCAATCAGAAATTTCACCAGAAATTACTTCAATCTTCGACGACGTCCGTCAAAAATCACTACTCTCTTAAGCACTGAAAGTGTTTTAGTTCCAGAAGTAAATACAACAACAGAAAAAGTATCAACAACAGTCTACACGGCAGTAGTCACATCTGTATCTATTACGTCGTCAGTGAAAGGTCTTAACAAAACTGATTCAACTACAGACTCAGATAATAACACATCAGCCGAGAGTTTTGATGAGAATTCCAATATAACCGACCAAGTTATGATATTTTTTAATGAAACTACGCCAATGCCCACTACGATAGTACAAACGACCACCTCTACTCTTCCACCAACTACAACTCCATCATCATCAACATCAACCCCAACGTCGACTACAACAACGACAACACCAAAGCCTCACAGATATCGCATAAGGCTCAGAACAACCGGAAGTCATTTTCATAATTCAACAACGCACAAACCAATCGTGTCTCCGCTGACCAGTGACAAATATAACGGGGACCTGAAAACAGAATCCAGCACGTCCAAGATATCTGAACGATTGGCGAATCTGTTCCGACAAAACGACTATGACAACGTCACTAATGGTATAACAATGCGCCCAAAGAATATACTTAAGAGGCGTCGACCAACAACGACAACAACGACGCCCACCACCAGCACGTTTAGACCAACCGTCTTTATATTCGACGAAGCAACACTCGTCACCACTTCAACCAATCGACCAACAACAACAGAAAGAAATATTACGGAGACAACGGTTAAGACTTTCACAGTTACGTCGAGATCATCATCGAGCAGCTCTAAGAGCCTTCAACTTTCTAACAGTACCATATCAGAAAGCGAAGGTGTACCAAATTTGACACATTCCAAAAACGACAGTTCCGACGTGCACAATGAAGTGGTAATTGAAGCTGAAAAGACATACACTGCGTCGTATGTATTGGCCGGACTCGGCTTTCTTCCAGTGATAGCTGTAGTGGGTTTCGTTCTTAGAAACATTCTCAACAAGAAAACGAAAGAGATCGATACAGAATACGAAGGCTACTTTGATGATGGAGGCGATATTAAGAAAGAGTCCCCGATCACGCCTGTCGCTCGGCCGCCTCTCCCGACGCCTTCGAAGCCAGACCAAAAGTGGGAATTCCCAAGAAACAAGCTCAGATTGCAAACGCTGTTAGGTCAAGGGAACTTTGGCCAGGTAAGAGTTTTTTCTATACAGAATAAGACATTTTTTTATAGACACCGCTCATAGACACTCGCGTGGCTGGGAGCTCGTGAGTGTGTTGCCGGCATTTTAGGGATTGGTTTTGTCTTGAAGGACTCTTCAATCGTTATGGTTGCTAAATAACATGGTGGTAAATTTTTTTTAATAAATTACGTCAGATTTACAATACTTTGCGTAACTTTTCAGGTTTGGAAAGCCGAGGCAGACGACTTGAACGGTCACGATGGGCTCACTCGGTTAGTAGCTGTGAAGACCATAAAAGAGTCGGCTTCGCAGAAGGAGAAGCAGGAGTTGCTGCATGAGATTTACATCATGCAGAAGATAGGGACGCATCCCAACGTCGTGACGCTTCTGGCATGTTGTAGTGAACAAGGTACAAATATCGCTATTCATAGTAATTTTTAATCACCATGGCGATCGAGACTAATCACAAAGTGTGCTTCGGAAATCGCAGAGCCCTACCTGCTGATAATGGAGTACGTGATGTGCGGCAAGCTTCTGACGTACCTTCGGGAGCGGCGCTCCAGGCCCGACCGCTTCAGCGGCAGCGGGGCCCTGACCTCGCGAGACCTCACCGTCTTCGCCTACTGCGTGGCCAGGGGCATGGACTACATCGCTTCCAAGGGGGTGAGTCAACAAGAGAGCTGCATTTCTACCATGCAATGATTATAAAAAAAATATGTATGGGCTCGGTCTCTTTTTGTGTGACACGCGAGTAAAGGACCACGACCCACAGATCGTGCACCGGGACTTGGCAGCTCGCAACGTGCTGGTGGACCACAACAAGCTGTGCAAGATCGCGGACTTTGGCATGTCCCGCTGCGCCGGGGCCCCGCTGCGCAGCCCCCGCGGGGCCCTGCCCGTCCGCTGGATGAGCCCCGAGGCGCTGCTGTACGACGCGCACGGCCACCACTCGGACGTCTGGGCCTTCGGCATCACTCTGTGGGAGATCGTCACTTTGGGTGAGGCTTTGTTTAGCACAATTTCTCAAAACCTCAGACTTAAGAGAGGACTTGTTAAATTCGTGGTAACAATTCCGCAGGCTCAACCCCGTACGCGGCCATGACGGGTCGCGAAGTGCTGACCGCGGTGACGGAGGGCTACCGGCTGGAGCGTCCGCCCCACTGCAAGCCCCAGCTGTACCGGGCCATGCACTCCTGTTGGCACGCGGATCCCAACCAGAGGCCTTCCTTCGCCCAACTCAAGGCGCAGCTGGCCGAGCTCCTGGACAACGAGCCGTCGGAGGGCAACTACGTGGACCTGGACTCGTTTTACCAGGAGTCGTCGGTGTACAGCGACCCATCAGCCATCATCAACGACGACGATGGACTGTCCGCTGAGTACGACAGGGAGCGGAGGGTGTTCCGGGAGTGAGTTCATTCAGCATCATTTAGTAGCCAAAGTCTTCTTCTTGTGATTTAAAACGCTGCTAACTCCTCTTTCATTTCTGTTTTGAAAGAACTTTGATAACCCACTCTTCTGCCTCCGGCAGGCTTAAGACCGGTCAGCCCAAATGCGACAAACGCTCCTTCAGCCTCCGCGACGAGGAGCTGAGGAGCAAGCTGGGCACGCGCACCCCCCGCATGGGGGGCTTCGGCATCACCTTCGACCCGGACTTCGAGAGGGTCCACAGGGACAGGGAGAACCCGCTCGTCAGCAGGAACAGCTTCAACGGCTTCCCCAGGGTCAACGCCAACTTCCTGATGTCCCCCGAGGGCCGGAACAAGAGGGTCTCGGAGTTCGAGTGCGACATTTGACTTCGCCATGACAGCTCATTGTAAATAGTTAATTTATAAAAGTATTCTCATTGTAAATAGTTAGTTAGTTAGTGCACGCGAGCTCATTTTCGCTGTATAAATGCTCAGACCGTTAAACTTATAAATTTTATCACGTTTTGTTACCTTAATCAGAGTTATATTTGTGTTTTCCGAAACACCGGGAAATCGGTGAAAATGACGCTCTCTGAAAGCCTTTTTGTATTTCAAATCTCAGTTCAATATTACTCTCTCTAGTCTAAAATGTTCGGTTGATCTGATTTGTGTACGTTTGAAAGATTTATTTTATTATAAATAAAGAAATATTGAAATATAATTACTTTAATTTATATCACCCACGAACATATCAAAATGAAGTTTAAACGCAGATTATATAAAGTCACTTTTATCACGAGGTAAAAAAAATTGCGCCGGCTCAAAACTATTGGCAATTTTATTTATTTATTCATTTACACTTTATTGCACTTACACACTAGACTTTAATAGATGTTAGTACATATAAGAGCAACGGGTGGCCTTATCGTTAATAAGCGATCTCTTCCAGGAAACCCACATTTTAAATTTAAACAGGATTTGAAATGGCTGTAAATCCATGACGGGTTAAGACGGATTATTATTTGAAAAGTCGGAAAAAAATATTGTTTTATTATAATAAATCAAATTTTATCGATTGACAACTTTCACTTGTAAATATTACCATTCAACAAGAGAGAAAAACGACATATTTTTCAACGAAAAAAAATATATTATTCAACTTTTATACGCCTGCTAAAAAAAGCTTAGCAAATTTGTCTCTGAACCTGAATTACATGAAATTTGTTATACGCATTTTTTAACTAACATATGAAAATATATTTATTTATATTAGCATAGATATGATTTTTAATCAGCCATTGACATGAACGTTTACCAATATTCTACGCATAAATAATGTACCTATTTATATGCCATAAAACGAATATTGTATTTATATACATCGTCGCGGCTTGTCTGCCACCCCAAACAAATTGCTCGCCTGCGTACCACTAACTAGTGGAAAACATCACAGTATCCTAGAGCTGGAAGCCTATTGGCAGCAGTAGACTTTAGGCTGAGTGGGAAGCAGCTCCGCAAGTCAAACACCCTGACCATAATCGTTCATAGTCTTGGGACTGATTGCCAAAGAAGTGATAAAAAATACATCGTCGCGATTTAAAAGATGTTTTTTTAAAGAACACTAGAATGTTAAAGATATTGACATGACTGAGTCTCGTGAGTGAAGAATCGAACCTCTCTTCTTGACGGACCATGAGTCTTATCAGCTCGGAAGTACCTTAATAGATAGCTGGTAAGAGATGTCTTGTAAAAAAAGGATTTCTTAAGAGTAAATGTTTCTAACAAAAGATTAACCCGACCGCAACATTTATTTTCTTTAAAGGAAATGTTTACACTTGCGGTAAACGACTTATTACTTTCTTTCAATTGCGGAATTATTACCTTTTGTTTATACAGGATGTTTTATAATGCAACTATGGAGAGACAAAGTATGGCTCGTGAGATGGACACTCTTTACAGAGTGGTCGTAGCTGGCGATGGATCATCTATGCGTCCTGGAAATCAAATCAGCTATGTTACCAGCTGACCCCTAAGAACTTTGAAATTCAATATGAACGAATACTTTTCTGTATTTGAAGCTCTTTGAAAGAAATGTTTGTCCAAAAATATGCCAACAGATTGTTTAAAAAAAATATCTATTAATACTGATTTATTAGTAGGAATTTTTACATTTAATATTAAGACATACATAAACACCAAATACAGTTTTATCACAATTTTAAAAAAGGCAAATTACTATTTTAACTACTTAAATCTAGTTAGCATGATCGCTTTTTTAAATAGATATTTTTAATACTTCGTGAGTTTAACTGTGCTTTCAACACGTATTTCAAAGAACCCTTTATTAATAAATGAGCATATAATTTATTTCATTTATTCGAATCGATATAAGAAACAGATTGTATAAGAAAACTCAACAATAATGCTTTAACTAAGTAGACAAAATTGAGGCTGACGCGCGGTTGTGAAAAGTTCACTTTTCTATTTCACCATGTCATTTAGTTTGCATTATAAAGCTCGTTTTATCATACATATTTGTCGATACTGATGAGTTTTTTAAACCATTAAAATTAAGATTCTAAAATTAGTAGTAGGTTCTAGAAAGCTTGGAAATTAATCGACCAACATATCGAGATAAAAGTATTTCCAAAATGTTATCACGCTTAAAAAAATTATACGCATTCTATGTGGAAAAGATATCCTTGGTTAATAATACGCATTCTAATACCAAAAATAGTAATACAATAGCTCTGTATAAGCTAACATAAACGCGAATTATATGCTTAATCATCTCTCAAACTTGCATAGATCTATTAAAAACCATCGATAGCTTTCGTAATAATGACGTAACGGAGTGTGAAAGCATCTCTGATAATTTTTGCTATCACTGACGCGGCAAAGGTGGTTTGCGTTCGAATTTATCAAACAAAACCTTATTTACCTTTAAATAAAGCTTATATTTTTCAATGGCATCGATCAATTTACCGATACGAAATTTCCAATTATTCTTTACGTAATTTGGTTACAATGCATCAAATATGACCGAAGGAGTTACCGGGTCATTATTGTGACCCTTCTTTGGGTGAAAGCCGCGAGATCCGGTAAATCTTGACGTGCGAGAGATAATGTTAGCTCATTCCACTTGGCGTGCAACTGTGGATCGCGCGTGTTTTAATATGTGAAGTGATCCAGCGTGCAACATGAAAATCTTTTTTTTAATTTTCGTATTCGTTAAAGCAGACTACGACTTGGAGTACGATCCGCGAGAAGTTATGATCGCACAGGAGTCCCGGCATTATGAGACCATTGTGAAACCACCCGTTAGGATCGGTAAGCCTAGGGGAGTCACGAATTCCCATCGACCGCAATATAATTTGGACTCTATAGAGGTTGATGGTAAGGATAGTGAAGGAATGATAAAGGTGGCGGTCCTAAGAGCACTCGACGATAAGAGTCATATGGAGAATTTCGCACAGATTCTCCCGATTTTAAGGGCGATGTCAGGGAACCAGAGAGTGGCGTTGGCATCTTTGGTGGCAAGTCAAGTGACAGCACCTGAGAGGAAGTCTCTAAATCTGGCGCAGGTAAAAAAAATTGTTTGATACTTTAATATTTGTTAATAACGATTTATTAATGTTTGCATAAACACTGTGAAAATACTCCAGTCTAAATAAAACCATGCGATTCAAATTAAAAATAAGAAAATAAAAAGTTAAATCTTGTTACAATTATATTCAATTAGGTTTGATTAAAAGCTTCTATGACGCCATTAATAGTAGGCATACGCTTTCAACAAGATTCACCACAACCTTTTTAACAATTATAGAAGACTTGAGACTTATTTTTTTAAGTTTAGGATTCTGTATCCAAGTGATTTATAGCTTTAGAAACATTATCTATAGACACGTGGTTAAGACATTGTAATGGTGGTAATTAAATTAATTTAGCATCAAGTTTAGATAATTGATTTATTTGAAAAGTGTTTTCAAGTTACGTAAAGCCTATATCATATACATATATATACATTCAGATGTAAATATGTATGTTACTATAAGGTTTTTTTTACATTACAGTTGTCTTTTACAATTGATCTGAATTATTTTAATTGAAAATATTTCCATCTGGATAACACACACGCATGACAATATAGATTCAATTAAATGGGAAATTATTTTTCTCATAGCTAATTACGAAAGTGTACAAAGCTTATTAGCTGTGGGAAAGAAATTTTCCAATCGCACTAAATGTGTCGCAAATTGGATTTGTGCGTTTTTGTGACGACTGCACATAATAGATATATATACGAAACTTGTACATTGTGAGAAATGGTCATCCGTGGCTGGTTGGCCTTTAAATTTTTATTTTATTTCTCCAAACCGTACAGTACAGGTTACATATTAAATATAAGAATAGTAACAGGGCCATAATAGGTTTAAACGAGAAAAATAACAGTATGATAAAATAAACAGGAATAACAATATACCTTGTTTGATTATCTTATAAGATTGTTTTTATTGTTAATATATTTAGCACATAAGATGTTTGGGGACAGATTTTATAAAATAAATAAATAATATGACAGAGAAAGGGATTTTAAGTGTGGAACGAGCGTTGTATAAGTGTGTGTTGCTGTTAGAGTGAATGCGTGAGGTGGACTCTTTGATGAGTTTCCTCTTAAATGAATCTCTTTTATGATTTATTATAAAATTACTAATATATTATCATATATAGCTCTAATATATTTATAGTTCTATGGTAAATGGTAACATTTTTTCTATTGAATCGTAAGAGAACATCTTTGCTACATGCGTTTACTGGAATTATGTATTCTGTTACATGAGCAAGTAGGTCAATGAACTCGAGATGAATTTCCGATCTGACATTTCTTTACGAATCGTTTTATTAAGAGAGAGTAAACAAATTGCAAATCCATCTAAGGCGGTAAAATTAAAATGCAGTTTATAACCAAATAGTCCTATTGAGTTTATGAAATATTATTACGATAGTGAGTCTGATGATAAAAAAGGTATATAAATACTGAAACACTAAAATACTTTTTTTTTTAAATTTAGCCCTTGTTTTAATTTCTACTTCTTAGGTAAAATATATACCAAATTGTAAGATTTTGGTGATTTTTTATATAATCTGTAAATTACATGAAAGTGAAACTTTTCTTTTAATAATTAAAATATCAATCGAATGATAAATCTAAAATTAATAGTGATTTTGGGAACAATAATTAGGCATTTTTCCATCATATGTAGATCAACTTCCCCGTATAGAAGTTATAAATATTAATACCGGAAGATGCTTGGCCGTCATTCAAGTAAATCGACCCAGATGCGAACAATTATAAAGAGAAATAGATAAAACTCTTTTTTTATACGAGAATTTTTTTATTATACACAATGGTAACATTAAAAGTCATAAAAAATTCGTAGAATAATATCCTTTATCTAATTATAAAGGTGTTCTCTGTAATTTCCTTATCTCTTTATAGTATATAAAATTATCCTGTCGTAATGTTCGTTCCCGTACACCTCCGAAACGACCCGACCAATTCTCATGAAATTTTGTGAGCATATTGAGTAGGTCTGACAATCGGCAAACATATATTTAAAAGGACATGTTTACCCTTAGTTTTTAGTAATTATAAGGCAAAATAATGTTTGCTGGGTCAGCTAGTTTGAAATGTATTACATCAGTTAAAATGCTTTCGTTTTAAAATATTTCACTTTCACATTTCGAGGTCATACAATAATATTTACATAATATATAACCGGTATGTGGCTTGACTTTTGGTAAATTAAAAATATATAGACTGGATAAATCGGTGTGATACAGATGTAGGATGACTTCGCAACTTGTTAATACCATTCAATTCTAATTGTATAAAAGTAGTTATTAAATGAAATTAGTATTTAAGGACTTAGAAGTTATTAAAATTTTTTTATCAATCTGAATTTATTTATTATATTTTAAATGAATAATTTCATTTTCACAAGATGTGATAATAAAATTGTGAGATATATCTCAATCTCTGTACCGTTGTTAACTGATTTTTCTGTTATTCACTGATAATTCTAATACTAATACACAAGGTTGCATTGTATTTTTCAGTAGATTTTGGGTTATTTGTAACATTAGTAAGGTTAGTACTAACACATTAATTTATGCACTTTTTTGTCCGAAATTAAGAAAATTAATATTATCATTTCAACGTAATAAATTGCGTAATGTAAACGTAGTATTTTATTGTATTAAAACACAAACTTAATACTCTGACTTGGATTTAGGAATACTTATAATAAACAAAACTACCCATACTCTGGTTTTTCACTATACACGTACTTGAACTATTAGTCTAGTAACCTTTACTAACAATTAACATAAATAAAGTTTAACTATGAAAGCTGTCTGACAACAATATCTCTCAGGACCATGAAACGTATAATAATATAATAATTGGCCAAAACAATACGTGTTACTGCTGTAACGTAAATTTACTATCTTCAACTTTAAGACAATGAAAAAGCTAGTAGCAGATATTACTATATCTTCATAATAACGTCAACGCAAAGAGAAGAGACAGTGGACAGCGAGTACATTTGCATTTTACAAAACATATTCCAACAATAAAAAAAAAGGTTTTCAAATTACAGGTGAGAACACTGGTTGGTAACAAAAGCTCAACTGCTGAGCTTATGCTACCAATACTACAGGATACAGCGAATTTCTTTCAACACACACTTCGCAACAAAAAAATAAAAGACACTCAGTATTTAACTGGCAACCCACCGGAAACTCCAATTTACAAACCACAAGACGTTCTAAACGAACATGACATAGAAAATGCATTCAACAATCATTTTCAAATAAAACCACTTTTCCAAAGACGCTCTTACATTGAAGACGACGATGACGAATTTGACGTGGGAGTACAAAACGCTGATACACAAGATCGTGATATTAAATCAGACAGAAACAGACTACCACCGAGGCTACTCATGAAACAGAACAATACAGACCAGAAAACAATACAAAATATTACGCAAGAAACAGACACACATTCTAATGATATTGAGGATAATGTAAGTGTTGACACAAATCAATCAAGGCGTGCAATATTAATTGATTCAAATTTTAATAATTCAATAAATTGTTTTCCATACACTGAACTGTGTAGCCTAGCTACCATAGACAAATTTATACATAATATTTCATCAAACGATACAATAAAACATATTCATCAATCATCTCGGAAATAATTTAATGATATCGATCGACACAATAATTTATTCCGGCAACGTATGGTAAATCAAACGCGATTTTTTTTATATGAACGGACGCAATTTCAGAGAAATTCTAGCAGGAAATTGACGGAGATCACACAAGGCCTAAAATCGAAGGCATCTGACAATGGTTCCTTTGATCTGATGACTGATGCGACCAACCACAGCATCGTCCAAGATGTTCCGGTCGCTGAAAAACTGCGTTCTCTGAACCGTTATATAGATAGAAAAGGTAAATTTTCTTAATAAATCAATCAATTAAACTTGATATTGATATAAAAAATAAATAAATTGAAAACAAGCCACCTTATTCATAAAAACGAAATAAGAAGATGAAAGAAGACAAAAATCACTTTAGTTAAAATACAGTGATAGACCTTTTTATTGATGTTTGAAGAAGGTCAGTAATCAGTGATTAATAAATTACAGGCAACCTTATTCGTCGTGGTACATATCCACCAAAAGTGACCACAGTACGCCGAGCCAATGAGCCAACAGTCTCCCCAATTCCTAGGAGAAGACCTCTACCAGCGAGAAAGCTGCCAGCAACCAATGAGCATGCTCAATGCGAACTCTTTACTAATAATCTATGCTTGCATAGTGAAGACTATCCTACGTAAGTTAACGTTTCTTGTTAAAAATATTTAATGATTATACAATCAAAACAATGATGTCATTGTTACATTAAAAAACTTGAGTGGGAATGCCATGCTGTTACTTAGAATTTCAGCCGAATGGGCAGCGTATCATAGACAGGCCCATAGACGCGTGAGTGTCTGTGGGCGACTGTTCTAACGTCACATTGGCGATTTTTTATAAATTAACTGCACTATAAAATAAATAGTTATATATTGGAATATATTACAAAGTAGAAAGGCTTAAACTACAATTGTATCTAACGGAAATTGTATAGGCTCCAACGTTTAAGGCTTTAATAAAAAGTATTTGCACCACAATAGTACTACTACGTTACACTAGAGTAATGTGTTAGGAAGGCTTCCGCATCCTTACATAGGCTTTTCCCTCTCAACGTCCGCTATAAACAGAAAACAGATATTCTACATAGAAGTATTTTTTTTAATTTATATTATATTCAATCTATCAAATAACTAAGAAGATGCTGGTGTAATAAAGTGTGAGGTCAACAGTTGCGTAAGTAGAGCGTAGTAACGAAAGCAAAAGTAAATAAAATGGAAAGAGGCAAAGCTTAGCGAAAGTCGATGCGAACAGCTTATGGCGTCATTCAAATCGGACCCTGGCGTGGTCTTTACAAGATAATATACCGTTATGGATACATTGGTACATTAAGAATGTAAAGCCTATTTCACCTTAAGTTTTTATCCAGCTCACCTGGCGTTATTGCTTAGAATTTGACCATTTTATTTTATTACATCTGTCCCCAAACATCTTCTGTGCTATATATATTTAAAAAACAATAAACTTATAATATAATAAAACAAGGTATGTACAAAAAACAATTATATGGGAACTTGGAACAAATATATGAAATACTTTGAGAGTTATCGCCTTAAAGCTTAAATAGAAAGTTGTTCAATGACTTGAGCTTTTATATGGAAATTTTAATTGTATTATTATGTGTCCTCGTCATAGAAGCTGATATATTGTTATGGAGGCAAACTTTTAACCTACTTTTTCTTAAAAACTTTCGCAGGGACGCAATACTAAGCTCGTTAAGAAGGAACAAAGCCGCCGGCGCTTTGCTTGCTGACATCAAGGAGCCGGGTGAGGGTGCAGTGGATGGTATAACAGCTGCCCAAGAAGCAAAATATACACCCGATCATTATTTAATATCTAACAGGTTAGTGATATATTAATAATTATTTAAATAGCCTTATGCAACTAGGCGTTCTTGTTATAAATATATATTTTTTCAGACGCGGTGATACAGCGAACAGAGATTTCGCGAGCGCCGGTGAAGCTGGCTTTATGTGTCCGAGCACAGTAAAGTATGCTAGACCACAAAGAGCACGAGCCACTTCTGGACAATGGAAGTATATAGTCAACACTGGAGAACATACACAAACTCTCCGATTGGAGAAATGCTTGTAAGTTAACCTTAAGTAATGTTTATGAAATTAAAACTAGGATAAGAAACTATTATCCCTAATGCAATATAAGGTCAGGTTTAATTGTTATTTTGGATGATACCCTGTTTACGAATATCACTTTTCACGTGAGTCTCTACGGCGAAGACTTCACCTTTGTGGTATGCCTGCTGGTGATGCTCGTTTGCCCCCTTTACTAAATAAAAAAACCAAAACTAATTTATAGTATAATATATTTTATTAACAAAGTATTACTCACATGTATGACGTTTCCATATTGTTTGAGAAACTTATGGAAATATTATTTCAGAAAACCGAAAGAACCCTGTACCTATCTGACGGACAATTTCAAATCAAAATGTGTTCAAGTTTACAATTATCACAGACTATTGACATGGGATCAACAAAATGGCTTACACATGGACATTTTCAAGGTATTTTAATTGAGGAAAATATTTCATGTATTTTTTTGCAAAATAGCGTTAGTATGCATTATAGAAATAATGTGTAAATACGCTTCGCTATAAAGTAAGAATATCTCGATTGTTTTAACTAATATTGTGGTAGTTTTATTTAAAAAAAATCTTGTCAGGTGCCAACGTGTTGCTCTTGCCACATTGAAGGTTATAGCGTGGCATTCCCTCCTGTTGGGCAACGAGTGCACGAGACATCTTCAGAACACTTTCCGGGCGAGGATCTTTCCTCCGAACAAGGCAATCGAGCTTTCGAAGACGTCCAATCATCAGTACAAAGGCCTGTGCTAAATAAACCAAGTTTTGCATTTAACAGACCGATCGACTCTTTTCCACCGTTTGCCGATAATTCAGTTCAAGGCTCAGCATTTGCAAATACAAAATTGAAAAACGAATTTGACAGCATAAAAGGATCTGGTCCAACGGATTCCTATGGTAATTCATACTTCCCAGATACGTTTAATCAAGCTAGTACGATTCGTAACATTAAAAGACCGGTCCCAAGGAATCCCGCTGGTCTTGCAAACCCAACCAATATTATAGGATTAGACTCAGCCACTCTGCCAAGCTTCTTGGAACCACCCACTCCATCAGCGCCTGCGTCATTTTCATTCTCAAAAGACTCAAAATATAAACTCAGTGATCATTTTCTAAAATCCAGACCAAATCGAAGACCAATAAGGAAGAAAATTTCCAGTGTTCCGGATGATTTGATGTCTTCAGGTACATCAGCCATTGGAGCATTTCAAATTGAAAATTTTGAAACACTTGAAGATCTAAGTGACGAAATAGATGAACCGCAGGTTAATAAAGTTATAAATCACGCAAGCAATCGACCTACTATAGTCTCCAAACTGCCAGCAGCAAAAGAAAACATTTATACATCACATGAACAAACTAATGATGAAAATGGCAAGAAAATTAATTATAATTATCATCCTATCATAGATTTCTTTGAGGAAGAAGACAAAGACAGTGATTCTATTGATAGGGAAGATAACTTAGACTCGTATGTTCAATCGTCTGAATCAGAATGGAAACCTATAAGCCACACACCCGTGGATAGAAGGAAGCACTAAAATTATAATATTCTTCTGCTTTTGTGAGGTTATTTATTATTAATCTACAGGTTTCTTATAGATCAACAAATGTCGATTACCTGGACCAAACCAAATTATGTTGCTATTAATTTATATTTTTATACCATAGTCTAAGCAATGTATTTATTAATTAGATTGTTAAATTTTAAGATAGAGATTGAGAATATAAAACATATTTTACTATAAGTAAAGAACATTGTCATTTCTCAAAATAAGGGATACATCTATACTAATAATAAGACAGTAAAAATCGAAAATCTGTACACTAAATATTTTTCAAAAAAACTAAAAGGAGGCAATTAAAGAAGAGTCATAGAAACCAAAAAAACAATTTTTGGAATTCTTGGCTGTCTGTCTGTCTGGTACGTTATAACTTCAAAACTACTGAACGCATTTGAACGCGGTTTTTAAAAGTTGGATTACATATAATTGGGAGCATTGTCAAAAGTTTATTTTGTCAAAATCGGTTAAGAGAAAAAGAAGTTGTGGTCAATTGAAAATTTACTTCAACTACTGCTTATCATATCATATTAGCCTATAATGAGGTTTACCTTTTATTATTTGGTCACGCTAATAAGTAATAACCTCACAAGTACGTATTTCGTACTCATAACTTCATAAGAATTTTCTTTCAACTCTTAAGAGTTGAAATATGATATGATATATATGATGGAAGGTAAAACTCCTCAGCGGTTAACCGCATCATCAGCTCATCCACATAAGAAGATGACTATCAGAATATAAAATTGTCAGAAAAGTAATTGCCTGTACGTTAATTTGAAAGTTGCCCTCGATTTCCCCGAATCATCCGATCCTGTAAAGCTACATCATCCCTGAGTAACACAGGCTATATATAATTCCAATTGTAACAAGATTTTAGCCCGTGAAAGAAGCCCTGTCGAGATCATTAAAAAACGCTATATACTTAACCAAATTACACGTGGGCGAAGCCGCGGGCGGAAAGCTAGTAGTAAATATAGGTAAATGTAATAATAACAAAAAGGAAGCAAGAAGGCAAGATACGATTGATTGATAGAATAAAATAAAACTTACTAAAATTCTTTAATAATTACAAAATATAACAACGTTCTACATTATGATTGAATCAAAACATCTTAATTAACATTAAAATGTATAATATAATAATTTATTAATAATTAAAAAAGACAATTTATATCACAGAAGTTAAGCTTTCAAAGTAAAACAATTAACGAAGATTTAATTTCAATCGAAAACAATTTTGGCACAAATTGATGGAATATTCATTTCCTACTAATCTTCTAGATAATAATACATTCTTTTACTTGGATCCAAAATGAAAGCGGGTGTCGTTGTCAATTCAGTCACAGCTTTTGCATAGGCATTCAATACTTCAGCTTCGCTTTTTCTATTTCGGCTTGTTGAAACTTCCTGGCTATTCTTATCAAGAAGCTTTGCACTTCTATAGTTTCCCCCATGCATGGGTTTGTCGTTATTTCTCGTAATATAAGATTTAGAATTTCCACTGTATACATTAGAATTACGTATATCTTCATCATTATTATCATAGTCTTGTAATTCTATGAGTTTTGCACTTTTTTCTTCGGGTCTGTTAACTTTTCTCCTGCGATTGATATTGCGTGTTCTCGAAGTTGCATTAGGTTTATCGCCTTTGTCTGTATTTGATTCTACATTGCGATAATTCTGATTTCTTGGCCGAATTGTCGACGTTTTATGTTTAATGGTCCTTTTTGCTTCAGTTTGAGATGTTTCAACATCGGTCTCTGGCTTTTCAATGTGCTCAATATTTCTGTAATTACCTCCATGTTGTGGGCTACTTGCTAAATCTAAATTGTCATTGAAAATATCAACATCGCCTAAATTATTTATTTCTCGAGCTAAATTTTCATCTTTGTAAAGGTTTAAGGATCCAGGGTGGCCTTTTTTTTTTGGATGTGAACTATCTAATTCTTTTATAATTTCTACTTGTTTTATATCTTGTTTATAGTGTGTCACATGCGGTGATGTTTTGTTGACCGGCAATTCTTTATGAATTTCAATTTTTTTTCGGTAAACTTTTGGTTGTTGTTCACTATATAACACTTCTGTAGCTGTTGTTGGTTCAGTAGTTTTTATTAATGTTCTTTTTGTTGGTTCTGACGTAGTTACTTCAACTTTGTTTCTTGAATGTGGTAAAGTATCTTTATTATTTTTATCATTGCTTTCTTGGATTTTAGGCATTTCATCTAATTCCTCCTCTACATCATCAGCATACTCATCTTCCTCACTAGAACTATCATCTTCATCATCATCTTCTTCCTCGCTTTCATCGCCTTCCCGGATTTGGTCATCAATTTCTCGTTCATAGCTGTTCTTAAGTGTTTCATCGCTTTGTTTATTTTCTTTTTCATAGCTTGGGGTGTATTCATCCATATTTTGCTTAACCCCTATCATAGCATCAATTTCAAACTTTCTCATATCGTCAATATCATCGCCATAACTTTCTGTATCTGTCACTAGCGTACTTTTTGTAGTTTTCTTCTTTTTTTCTCTATAATTTGGTGTTTTAATATGTTCTTCTATATGCTCAGGAGGATCGATATTTATTGGTGACGCGTCTGTTGTTGTCGTGTGAAATCGAGTAGTAAGCTGAAGATTCATTGATTTAGATGTTTTTTCTTCGTTAGATTTAGCTGTAGGGGCTAGACGTATTCTTTTTCTGATTTTTGGCTTACTAGTAGTACTTGTCGTTGTACTAGTTGTGTGAAATTCTATTTCATCTGTTTTTTCACCGCTATCGTCATCATATTCTTCATAGTCATCATACAGATCTTCTTTTAAATTTTGCGGTTTTATTGTTGTTGAACGAATCATTTTCGATATGATATTACTGGCTGCAATACTTTGAGTAGTTACTGTTCGTGGAATATATTTAAATGAGATTGATTGTGTTTTGTTGGAGATTTGTTGTTTGTTGTTCTGTGATTTATCATTTTCATTATCAGTCCTGGCTCTATAGTCTTCTACAGACATTGAGGTTTTATTTTCAACTGGGTTATAATGAGGTCGATGATTTTTTAAATCTATTTCATATCGCGGTTCACCTCTTCGTGGGTCCTTAGTTACATCGATAATATCTTGTTCATTTAGTGGTCTATCATTTTTACTAATATCTCTATAATGTTTCTGAATATTACTTCCGTTATAGTCTACAGTCTGCCTTGTATGTAGTTTTCTTAAAAGAGGGCTAATATTGCTCAAAGTTGAGACCTTTTTTGAATCTATTGCTTGACTTTCCTTTATGATCTTATATGGCTCATACATAAATGTCACAGCTCTTCTTCTTCTAGTGGTTAATCTACCAACATCTTTTTCATTTGAATAATTGCTTGGATTCATGATATGCGTCAAATTATTTATATAATTATCAGATTTAAGTGTATTATTTAAAGTTGTTGTAGCTAATGGTAGAAATAAAAATGTATTGTTTTCATTAAGGTATTTTCCCTCATTTTGATGTTCTAAATAGTTCGATGCTTCTGGAAATTTTGGTTGCTTGATTGATAACTTATCCTGTTTACCTACAGGAGAAAATCCTTTATGTATTTGCGCCAGGGGTTGAGGATTGCTAATCAATTCTTCTTTAAAAAATGGACTATCGAATGGTTCTTCTCCAAAGTATTTCATCTTAAGACAGTCAATTTTATCTCCCAACTTTCTCAGGCGTTGTTTATTTTTAAAACTTTTGAATTCCTCTTCTCCTTTTTCATCATTATTGTAATCTTCATCTTCAGTATCTTGAGAAACTTCACCATTATTAAATTTATCTGGTACAGGGTTTACTTCTGTTTCAACTTCAGGGCACAACAAACTTATTCTTGAATTATAGAAAGCACTATTGTCTTTTATTTTATCAGGGATAAGATTAAAGTTTTCAGAGTAACGTAGAGGAGAATTTTTGTCTAGAGCCTTAGAACTATTGAAATAATACGGATATTTATTCATGGCATTTTTCAACTTTTCACGAGCCAGTGACCGATTTTTTAACTCTTCTTTATCCTTTAAAGTTGTATTATTTGAGTTCACCTCTCTTTTTGATAAATCATGGTCATGTAAGTTCTCGCTCAAAGAGATTGTACTATTACTATCACGTTTATTTCTTTCACTTATGTCGTCATTGTCAGGTATTTCTGTATCAGCGTTTTCATAATAGTCATTTTCACTTTCAGAACTATCTTCAGAATCATATTCCTCTAAATTTTCTGCATGCTCATCATTAAATTTTTCACCATGTAATTCTTGATTTCTAGAGCTGGTTTTTCCTTCATCAGTGAAACTGGTATCAATACTTGGAGTTTTGTATTTACCTTTACTAGCCTCATGTTCTGTTAAGAAACCACCATGTCCTTCATGATCAGATGCATGTTTCTTTTCACCAGCATGATCATAAGCGGAATCTTCATACCCTTCTTCAGAATATACAACTTGATTTTTACTACTCTTTACGGCTTCTCTTAATCGTGGAGCGTTTTGTATTTCTTCATAATTCTCTGCATCTTTATAAGCATCTGATTTCGGTACATGCTTATATGTTGCAGTCTTCCGTACTTGAGCATAATTTTTTACGGGTATAAAATCTTCGTCTTCATTATTTTCATAATTCGATGTTTGCTCGTCCTTTTGTAATTCTAAATTGTCCATTAGCGCAGGCGTGTTTTTAAGAACTGCTTTATCTATAGATTCCTCAAAACCATTCCTAATATTCTTATAATTTTCCTTACCTCTCTCAAATATATCGTAACCCTCAGGTCTTTCAGCATACTGTTCAGGAGGGATAATTTGTGGATACTCATTATTGGCATCGTCATATGTGAGTGAATGTTGTTGTCGTAACTGATGTAAATGGTGTTTTATTGGATGATAATGCATAGGACTAACTTTAACAGAATGTTGGCTCCAAGGATGTCTCAACTTTTGGTTTAAGAAATGATCTCGATTATTATTTGAAGGTACTCGTTGGTAATAAAGGGGCCGCCTAAGTGGTCTATGGATTTCATATTGTGCAGTCATATTTCTTTGTGGTATTTTTTTTTTATCAATTGAATCTGGACGTTCCAAATATTCATCTTTATGTACATCTAACTCCCCAGCATCGTGCTCATATTTCTGTAGCTTTTTGTTAGAGTCATACACATCGTTTCTTATTTTATGTAATATTGGATCATTGTATATTGTTTGAAGGGCCGGCACCTCTGCTTGATAAGGGTGGTATACTTCGTAATGATTAATGATCGGCTTGACTTGTCCATAATCTTGTTTTATATATTCCTGATATGGTTTATAATTTTTATTACCACTATTAAGCATCTGGTGCTTCCCAAATGTTGGCTTCTTAAGGCCGGTGTGTGGGTTGATTGAATACGATTCATAATGTTTTTCTGGTGATTTGACATTATGAAACTGTGCTACTTCGACGGCGAATTGTGGTTTATTTGCTGCATAGTGAAAATAGTCATTGTTTTTGTCTTGGTTCACTGGTTTCACTTCACTGTCATTGTCCCAAGTCACAGGTACTTTTATCGTAAGGCTAGGCGTACAATGAAAGACTAAGATCACTAAGGCAATGTGCATTGTTTACATCACGAATAAGCAAGGCGCGGCGCGATAGACGACTAGCCCGCTCCACTGTCTGATTACGGTATTTATCGTCTCGGTCAAGCGTCGCGGAACGGTTGCAATCCGTTCGATTTGTTGAACTAATTTTTATTTTAAGTTATAAGCGGTAGCGATTTTATTATTTATTAATAGAACATAATCAAATCGAATTTATAGAATTGTTTTAATGATAGTATAGCTTTTATAGACCATTTCTAGCAAACCTATGGCATAATATTTTTGTGCATTTTTTTAACAATTTTCATAACGCTCTGATAATTTGTTGTAAGTATCAGACATTTTGTTGGAATGAAAAATTTTATTTTGTTTTTTCAATTTTAACATATAAACAAAACGCTGCAATCTCGTAGTTTAAAATGGAAAGAAATTGTGAAAAAAGTTTGTACATAGATATTGATTAACGAAAAAGATAGTGCTGTACCAGACAAAGACAGCGATCGTCGTGCTAGTGTGAAAGGTACCAGCACTTTCGATTGTGGACACCCGGTTCCATGACCCACTTGTTCCTTTTGTGAATAACTTTCGTCTTTATTTGGACACTTCAATTCTTAGTCCATATCTCTTATTTAATATATATCTTCAGTTTCACAGGTACATTTAGAACGACATCAGGTCTTCTACAAAAACAATTATTGCTTTGTTTTTGGTTGTTCAAGATTAAATTATTGAAAACCATGAATTGATGAATTAAATTATCAGAAATTACATTTCAATTCATACCTTTAGTAGTCCATTTACCATACCAATAAATTTCTCCTAAGTATCTCTTTATAGTCTACTTATATTGACTTAAAATTATATAAAAGTAAAGAGCCATAAGTTTGTCATGAAAATAATAATGCGCTTGTATCTAGTTGCACTGTAATGCGTGGTAAACTTATACACAGCTTATATATAAACCTGCCACACCTTACAAAACGAGGTTTAACTTTTAGAACTTTTGACCTACTTCAATGTACCTATATTCTTAGTAAAATAATATAACTCTATTAAAAAAGTATACACTTTTTGTAATATATAAGTTGAGTTATGCAATTTAAATATTATATCATTGAGTAACATATTAATTGAGCTTAAAAGTTTCATTATGCCACGGTAATAAGCAATTATAACTTATTTTAAAGCAGGTTAAATTTCACAGTTGGAAAAAACAGTCGCCAAAAAACCCGGACCAGTATTTAACAGGAGAGTTGCCATCCCATAAACAGAGATTTCCCTCTTTTTTGTACGTTTTATGGTAGCATGTTTTTACCAAGCAAGACCTCCACTGGGAGTCGACACCACAGCTTGGCAGTTCACGAGAGAAAATGCCTATTAGGCAGTGAATTAAGGTGGATTCCTAACTTACACTTAGATATTGATTTTTGAAGGAGTGCTTCTCAGTTAGACAGACCCATTAACCATTTTGCATAGGGTTGTTATTTACTCACCCACTGCGTCCCTTGGCCCAATGAAAAACTACCATTCTTGATGATGTAAGGCGTTCTAGAGCACGTCAGTCTCTGTCGTCAGTATACTCGACGTCTGTTGCCACGTAGGCCTCATCACAAAGCCTTGCATGTTGCCACGGAGGCCTCTTCGCAAAGCCTTGCATGTTGCCAGCATATCCCTCTATATTCCTCAGCCTTAGTGCTTAAGTTAGTATTCATATATTGTGTTGAAGGAATAACTTACATAAACAGTTTTCGAAACAATGATTGTAATAAAGTGAAATAATTTTGTCGAGAGACGATATGATGAAAGATTTGATCAATCCCAGTTTCATAATGGCTTTTGTAAACATTTTGCCCTACAATATTACCTAATATTCGGAATATCGTTACTATTATAAATACATTGGTACATATTTATATACGCCCAGACGTTTGCGGGACGACAGGGGCGCGGTGGGGAGACTGTATTTTGTCCTCATAAATAGTTACTAATTTTAAGATTACGAATATGCGAAATATTCACATTGAACATAAACATTATTTTCATAATATTAATGATAATTACCTTAACCCGATCACATTTGATAACTAATGAAATAATTTAAATGGTTCACGAGTCGAGTATTTTTTTTTTATAGAAGAGGGGGCAAACGAGCAGGAGGCCCACCATAAAGGTGAAGTCGCCGCCCATGGACACTCATGTGGCTGGGAGCTCATGAGTGCGTTGCCGGCCTTTTAGGGATTTGTACGCTTTTGTGACATACAGTTACCTATCCTACAAGTATAAGGCTTATATAACTAATAAACGTTCTTTGGAACGTTTTGACTACAAATTTAAATTTAAATTTTTTAACGATTGTATATTTCACTTGAAGGCTGTAACATCTCGCTACAATTACGAGTATTCATAATAAATGTATCAAAATCTGTATTAATAATGCAGCTGTTATATTTTTTTATTTTAATACATAAAATATGTTTAAAATCTTATGCTTCATGGATAACGCGACCTCGCACAGTATTAGCAGATAATTCAAGGCGGTCCATTTGAAATTGCAACTTTTGGTATTGCATTGCCCTATTTATGTAATGCAATAGTATTGAACAACCGTGACGTAAATATACTTTAATTTTGATGATTTAAATTTTATTTCTATATTGCTTTCCACACGTTTGAAAACAAATTATACTTTTGTTCGCTGTCTAAGGAAGGTTTTATACATGACTACTCAAATTATTGTAGAAAAAAAAACTTGTATAATAATATGCTTTCTATTATTAACTATTCGACTACTATATTTTCCCAAACAATATTAACCCTTAAAAAACAGAAAAGGGAATATTACTTTTGTGATTATTTAGCAATATCGGAGTTAAAAAAAAATTATCTGACAATATTACAATATTACATATTTTAATAAAATCACAAAACATAGGTACATATATTCTCTCTGACGCCTTAGGTTCTAGCTTCAATGATTATATCGCCACCCGGTCTGCTTGGTCAAAACTCTTCTTCTCTTTGGTTAAGCTCTTGAGTTTTAATGATGACCGACCAAGCATAATAAGTAATCATCCTTATTAAAGCGAAACATATGTATATTTGTAGTAAGTACTAAATGCTTTGCACGATTTCGTATAAGACATACATATAGTATATATATACTATATATATACTTTGGTTGTACAAAGTTAAAATTGTTTATATAAACTTGAATTATTCAACTGCTAATGTAAATTGTCGTAATAATGATAAAGCTAAGTTAATTTCACACTTCAATTGCTTTGCTAATTTTTCCATTTCGAAACCTCAATTGAATTGGAATATACATATTGAAATATGCAAAGTATTAAGCTTGCTAAGTTATAGATAAAGGCTGTAGCTATTTTCTGAAAGCGTGCTTTTATTTGGAAAATTTATGATAACGTGTTTAGAATCTTTGTGATTTTTTTATGATTTTAACAACATTTTCAAATTATAAAGACAATTTACAGTTGTAAATTTTAACGGAGAATGGGATTACCCTGTTTGTATTAACAACTTGTGAACTATTTTGTTATTGAAATAAATTTGTTTTAAAATATTAACTATTAATTCATATTCTAGAATCTAGTATGTCCACTGACAAATCAACTTCCAAACTTTAATTAACATATAGCTTACATACGGTACATGTATTTAATTACTGTAACAGATCAATTAAATAAACACAAAATACTCTTAATATTAACCTAACTAAAATAATTAACTTAAAAGAAAATAAATAAACAAAGACCAAACGTAGTGAGTATACAAAATATTAGCTTCTCTGAGTTTTGTTATAATAACGTTCAAGCAAGGGTTTATGGGAAATTATTTAAGTTTTATGTACCATTTAATTTAATAATATACCAAAAGCAACTTCACCTTTACCTTTACTTAGATCACGGGTTGCCAATCCATGACCACAATATACATACAACAGAGGATGAATATCCATTAGAAAATAATGTGAACTTTCTTCTTCCTTAAAGTAATTAATAAATTATGTGCCTATTTACGTGTATACGAAGTTTTGCAATGTGATAAAGGTAGGCGTTAATTAATTTTACAATTTACTTTATTGCTAAATCTGTTACAGCATTTTTTGGTTATAGTATAAAGGTATTTAAATGATAAAACGGATTGGGACTTAATCGTTTTAAATGCTGTTATAAGGATATTTATAAAACAAGGATTACGCTTAAGATAAAGCTGTGTTTAAACGAGGGTTTCCTTAGATATGAGAAGAAAGTTATCGTTGATAATTCTATGCGAAAAAGGTATGAGATTAACAACAAATCGACACATTTTTAAGATTTACGTAGTGCTTGGATATTTAATTGTTTTGATCTTATCGAAGGTAGGTGGACGGCATGCTTTGCATACTTGAATGCCTTAAAAGTTAAAGATATAAATGTTCTCATTGATATTGCGATATTTTAACTCGCACACATAAATATATTATAACTTATTATAATTCAATGAATACCTGTTTTTTTAACGTATTTAATACAATTATTGGTGATCTCATAAATTCTAGACTCAAAAGCAAGTAACGCCTTAAAACAATACGTTATGATCTTGTTACATACTCGTATTCCTTGATCGATCCAACAAGTGTTTAAGTGTCAAGGTTCTTGGTCAGCTTTATATTGAGCTAATATGCTGTGTGGTATAAAAAACAAACCTTTCGTTTCTATTTATAACTTCTGTAACGATTACATGACCAAAGTAACAATAGTTTGGTTAGTTCTAAATTTACGAAATTGTATTTATGAGTAAGTCTTGGTCAAGACTTACGTCTTGTTCATTATATTAACAATATTACTGTCTTATTATTAGTATAGATAACCACCGATAACTATCTAACTTTACAACATGTTAAAGAGATATAGTGAGATTAATTAAAACTAAATATTATTTAGTTTTTGACTAGCTAAAAGAAAAATTATGATATTGTGATATTTTTATGTTGAAGTATATTGATATTCTCTAAGAACTTCTTTAAACTGAATTGGTAATAACAAATCTGGATAATAGTATAAAACATAAATATGGACAAAACTAATTATGTCCTAAAACTATCAAATATAAATGAAAATTATCTATTCGAACGTACATTACGTAGTTCTTAAACAGCCTAAGCTTTTGACGGCCGCATCTCGATATAAACTGAGATCGATAATGCGCACGCGCGTAGTTCTCGCAATGTCAACGATTCGGCAGGTTTGTTACATAATTTACTTAAGTTTAATGTAACATTACAATTGTGTACTAAAAAAAACAAATTCTAGTGATATATAACAACTTTAGTTGTGTGTGCTTTTAATTATTTGTTGTATAGTGTATGCATTCGTTAAAATGTATTTTTACTAACAATTCGTTTTTGTGATACAACACAAATGTGTTATAATTATTAATAAAAGTAGGTAAATGTGTTACTGTGTGTGCTTGTATAGTTCCTGGATAAAGTTGGTACATTTGGTTCAAACGCATCAATTAATATAGAAATTACTAGTTTCTAAATCTTTAGCGAAATTGGTCTCACCATAACGTAAACGTGTGCTCCTATTTCATCATACCCATGGGTACTTAGTAAAAGGTTTTTTTATGGTTTTATATTGATGTATTCGATGGGGCATAGTAGTTAGTAGTATACAAAGTAGTTTCGATCTTTATAACCATTCTATAGATTATAGAATTAGTTCTTCTCGTTCGCTTTATGTCCTAGTTTGGGAACTTGTAGAAAATATAATTTAACAGTCACAATATATTTGTTATTTATTATTTTTAGAATTCAACTCTTATTAATTTAATTAATTCTAAACGAAACAGCTGTTATTATACTGGTAGTTAAATCAAAATGTTTATAAGCCGTGTTCATGTCTTGTTTGCATTCACTGCTAGGTCATGAGAAGCTTTTGACCTCTGAAAGCAAGGTCTTAAAAGCCTTCACAATACTTCCCGATTTTAATATCATGTTTTCGTCCTTTGATTGATCAGCTCTCATTTCGCATTACAATACTTTTTTATTGTTATAATTTAGCATTCAATTATTATTTAAAGAAGGGAGCTCTCATAATTAAGACAACAGATTTGTGTATGATATTTTTAATTTTTTTATAATCTTCATCAAATGTAATTATGTTTAAGTAAAACTTTCAAATTTTGTAAAATGAACCAAAAGTGATACCAAATAGCTGCAAAATGTTAACGCTTTTTTGTTAATTATATTTAAAACAAAAACAATTTCAGATCGCTGTGTTTCTCTGCTGCTTAGTGGCCCTTGCCTTAGCAGCACCTAGAGCAGATAGTGGTGGGCAACTACCACTCCCCGCACCTGGTATTTCTTACGGTAAGTCCATGTAATGTTTGAATTTAAAAAATATGTTTACATACAAACAACATCATAGATAAAAAAATGACCTTCTGTCAGTTTTTTATATATTGTTAAACGCCTTTCAATTTGTAATGAGCAATGTATTCAGAAATAAGAATGGTATATAACAAAGTGTAAGGCATAATTTTCTATTCTGCTCGTACATAGATGTTAGTAGTATTTTTGAAGTAGTCTTTCAAATGATTTAAATCTTTTCAGGAGGCATACCCTACGGCAGTATGAGCGGTAACGTCGCTGAATATTTCAGACAACGTTCAAATGGCCTAAACAGTGACTATGGTGTTGTAGAGCAATATTTATAGTGATTTTATGTAAGAAAACAATCGATTTAATTATTTTAATAAAATTCTTATTACATTTTATTTAATCAACAAACATATAACCTTGACTACTCTTTATTGAAAAGCTTTCAAATCTCTTCCAAATAATTGAATATCTGGAATTTAAAACAAGTGTAATCCTTTATAATAGTTTTGACCGTAAAATGTCGCAGTAAATGGGTTATATACCAGCTTTGGTCTGAAGGACCGCGTATCGCATGCCCGCACAAATCCTATTACCTCTACCAAACGGAATATACCCATTGTCAGAAATGTTGTGCCTATTCTCAGGAGAGTTCAACCCGGGCAGGTTGCCCGGGTTGAACCTTGGATCTGGATAATAATTTTCGTCGTGATGGATTTCATATACAGGTGTAAATATCTTAGTTCCACTATCTTAAACCACGTCAAAGTACCTATGAGATTTAAATTTGGTTGATTAGGCTCAACTAAAATAATAAAGGTTATCATCATATTGATTGAAAATGAATTATTATTCTTACGATGATTGATTGTTATCATTAATAAATTGATATAACGACTATCAGTTATAACAATAAAATTTAAATTTTCAAGTGATCTTAATGCAAGTATCATCCACTTGTTTTGTCTAAAACGTCACACAAATGTTCTTACTGATAAACTCAAACTCAAAATATCTTTATTCAAGTAGGTCTTTATAAAGACACTTTTGAATCGTCAATTTTTACACTACCACCGGTTCGGAAGGCAGACATCTACCGAGCAGAACCGGCAAGAAACTCGATAGATGCTCTTTTAAAATAAACAATTAATACATAATTATTTTACATACAATTCAGATAACAAAGCATTGTGAGCCTACTCATGAATTAAATTGTCCCAATGCTGAGCCAATTGCCGACACATTTAAGGGATCTTTGTCCTCTAAATATTCGTTTACGGTACAGTAGGTATGCCTTTTCAACCAAAATACTCTTTACGCGCGTTTTTAATTTTCAATACAAAATAACGTAAAGGATTGTATTTTGGTTTTTACAACCGTGTACATGAGATGGTAAATTATGCCATGAAATGGTGCCAGAGAATATAGAGGGATAAATTCCAGATCAACATTATCCAATCTGACTTGAAGTTGTTCGCGGCGGTTTATTATTACACCATCTTTTATCAGAGTTTGGACTGTAAAGTTATGCAGCAAAGGGACTAGCCCAGTTTTTTGTTTGTAACAAAGCAAATCTTGAACCGATACATTATCTTTTACCCTTACCAAATGGTGCATAAGTTAAATCATTTCTTTTATGTCTCTTTTCAGGTGAGAATCTTTCAGGGTTAAACACTTCTGGTTCAGGAAAATTATTCTCATCGTGAAGCCTCACGTGGAGTGGTAAAAACGTGATAGTGTCACGTACACAAGCTCCCATCGAAATCGCTTTTGGTGGATAGATAAGCCATATTCATTACCAATTCCTGGTTTTTACTAAATGTCTCGTCATTTAATAAAGCAGCGTAAACGATTCGTTCAATAACTATCTGACATATGTAGCAAGAAGTATGTCTTTGGAGCAATATTGCTTATTTTTTATGTTTAGCCTCAGGAACCAATTTGACCTACATTTTAATGTCCTACCAGTACTTGCGCCTTCTCATACATATTTCACATAATATTTCAAATAACTTTTTATCCTATTTTTTTTCTTTTTCTTTTACAAAACTAAAACAAATTTAAAAAGTTTGGTCCCTGTGGCAGATGACTCACAATGCTGGCGGCATTTCCTCGCTGTATGGCGATGCTTACACGCTGAGCAAGGAAAGCACCAGCTCTTGGGTTTAACTTTTTATAAGGATAACTAACTAACTAAGGAGTTAAATAATGACAAAAAAAAACACCAGTTACTTTGTTCTGTGGATGAAGGGCAACACTTTCGCTTTTTCCAGTATAATTCATTGTATTTACCATTTCGGTAAATAATTAGTAAAATTAGTGCGCTGAATAATAACACAAGACAGATCATTATCAAGGAATATATAACATTGATATAAATTAATAGTGGTTTTGTTATCGTCAATATTATAATGAGATGGATGAGTAATTATTTGCTTGTCAAATTTGACGTTATATCAGATAATTTAAGCAATCGGTTAACATTCAATTCGATCTAAAATAAAAATAAAGATAACATATAGAAAATATTATCTATACTTATCTATACTAATAATAAGACAGTAAAAATCGAAAATCTGTACATTAAATATTTTTCCAAAAAACTGAAAGGAGGCAATTAAAGAAGAGTCATAGACACCAAAAAACCAATTTTTGGAATTCTTGTCTGTCTGTCTGTCTGTCTGTCTGTCTGTCTGTCTGTCTGTCTGTCTGGTACGTTATAACTTGAAAACGACTGAACGGATTTGAACGCGGTTTTCACAGTTGGATTACATATAATTAGGAGCGTTGTCAAAAGTTTATTTTGTCAAAATCGGTTAAGAGAAAAAGAAGTTATGGTCAATTGAAAATTTACTTCAACCACTGCTTTAAAATTTTTAAACACTTATATTGATTGATTAGTTATATATATTGTTAAATATGTTCTAATATAAGTTAATCTTAATATTAAAACTTATGAGAGGTAAAAAAAATAACAAATAACGCAGTGCGCGCGGGCGCGGTTGAAGTGTTGAACAATGTGCTCGATAGATGGCGTTGATAAAATTCGTAGATTTATTTTATTTTTTTATTTCTTAAACCTATACAGCTTATCAAAAACAGTTTACACAATAAAAATAGATTAAAAATAAAGCTAAAATAAGGTTAAAATATAGAATCGGAATTAGAATCTAAGATCAGGAAAAAGAATAACAAAAAAAAACACGAACAGAAAACAAAAATAAAAATATATATACACATGAACAAGTGGAACTATGTGAAGTACGAGCATTTTAGTGTGTGTGTGTGTATCAGTGTGTGCAATGGTGTTTCTGTGTGAGTGAGTGTGCGAGGTTGAGTCTTAGTTTTTTTTTAAAGAACTTCGACTTAGGCTAAATATATCCATCGCGGTATTAAGATGCTCCATTGTGTAATGACTACCATGCACTTCAAACTTTCATTAACGTTTTACCCTATGATTATTTTGAGTGAACACTACCTATACCAACAAGTATAAGGAAACGAGTGAAGAGACGTTTATCGTTTGTCCGCTCCCATTTTTCTATCTACATCCTTAACGTTAATGAGGTTTACCTTTTATTATTTGGTCAAGCTAATAAGTAATAACCTCACAAGTTCGTATTTCGTACTCATAACTTCGTAAGAATTTTCTTTCAACTCTTAACCGCTGAGGAGTTTTACCTTCCATCATCAGCTCATCCACATAAGAAGATGACTATTAGAATATAAAATTGTCAGAATAGTAACTGCCTGTACGTTAATTTGAAAGTTGCCCTCTATTTCCCTGAATCATCCGATCCTGTAAAGCTACATCATCCCTGAGTAACACAGGCTATATATAATTCCAATTGTAACAAGATTTTAGCCCGTGAAAGAAAGCCCTGTCGAGATCATTAAAAAACGCTATATACTTAACCAAATTACACGTGGGCGAAGCCGCGGGCGGAAAGCTAGTATATTAATAAGACAGTAAAAATCGAAAATCTGTACATTAAATATTTTTCCAAAAAACTGAAAGTAGGCAATTAAAGAAGAGTCATAGAACCAAATAATCAAAAAAACAATTTTTGGAATTCTTGTCTGTCTGTGTGTCTGGTACGTTATAACTTCAAAACTACTGAACGAATTTGAACGCGGTTTTCACAGTTGCATTACATATAATTGGGAGCGTTGTTAAAAGTTTATTTTGTCAAAATCGGTTAAGGGAAAAAGAAGTTATGGTCAATTGAAAATTTACTTCAACTAATGCTTCAAAATTTTTAAACACTTATATTGATTGATTAGTTATATATTGTTAAATATGTTCTAATATAAGTTAATCTTATTATTAAAACTTATGAGAGGTAACAAAAATAACAAATAACGCAGTGCGCGCGGGCGCGGTTAAGTGTTGAACAATGTGATCGATAGATGGCGTTGATAAAATTCGTCATCAACCTAGATTTATTTTATTTTTTTATTTCTTAAACCTATACAGCTTATCAAAAACAGTTTACACAATAAAAATAGATTAAAAATAAAGCCAAAATAAGGTTAAAATATAGAACCGGAAATAGAATCTAAGATCAGAAAAAAGAATAACAAAAAAACACGTACAGAAAAAATAAATAAAAATAAATATACACATGAACAAGTGGAACTATGTGTAGTACGAACATTTTAGTGTGTGAGTAGTGTGAGTATATAGTGTATCAGTGTGTGCAATGGTGTTGCTGTGTGTGAGTGAGTGTGCGAGGTTGAGTCTTAGTTTTTTTTAAAGAACTTCTACTTAGGCCAAAAATATCCAACGACGTATTAAGATGCTTCATTGTGTAATGACTACCATGCAGTATGATTATTTTGAGGGAACACTACCTATACAAACAAGTAAAAGGAAATGAGTGAAGAGACGTTTATCGTTTGTCCGCGTCCATTTTTCCACCTACGTCCTTAACGTTAATGAGGTTTACCTTTTATTATTTGGCCAAGCTAATAAGTAATAACCTCACAAGTACGTATTTCGTACTCATAACTTCGTAAGAATTTTCTTTCAACTCTTAACCGCTGAGGAGTTTTACGTTCCATCATTAGCTCATCCACATAAGAAGATAACTATCAGAATATAAAATTGTCAGAATATTAATTGCCTGTACGTTAATTTGAAAGTTGCCCTCGATTTCCCCGAATCATCCGATCCTGTAAAGCTACACATCTCTGAGTAACACAGGCTATATGTAATTTCAATTGTAACAAGATTTTAGCCCGTGAAAGAAAGCCCTTTCGAGATCATTAAAAATCGCTATATACTTAACCAAATTACACGTGGGCGAAGCCGCGGGCGGAATGCTAGTATAAAATATTGTAATAACTAAGTACGTCCGAGCGTATATAAATTGTTGAGAGGTTAGCGTTATTTTTATATGAAAAGGCATGAAGTACTTGCTTTTTTAATATAAAAACCCGAAAAATACTTTAATGTACATAGGTCACAACTAACTTTGCCGAATTTAATACTAGATTTTTACAATTACTGTATACCAGGAGGTGTTCAAAGCAATGTGTCTATTTTAGTTAGTTTTAAAAATACTATTATATTTATAATTTATTGTGATGTTGTGTGTGCCGTGTGTGTGTGTGTCCAAATAAACATATTTTCTTTCTATCTTTTCTTTTCTTTCAAAAATATAATGGTTCACAAAGTTGTCTTTAAACTCACTCTTTGACCCTTCAGGCCCTGAATCTACTATTCATAGAAAAAAGCTAAAGAAGTCTTTCCTTCAACTTTGATTTTATTCCCTTTGGAATAGAGACTTTTGGACCTTGGGGTACAAATGCACATGTGCTCATCAAGGAGTTAAGTAGGCGCCTGGTCGTCAGCACCGATGATCCAAGAGCTGGTGCTTCTCTCGCTCAACGAATAAGCATCGCGATACAACGAGTAAATGCCGCCAGCGTTATGGGATTTTATCTTTTATGATTATTTAATTAAGATGTGAATAAATTCGGAATTTAAAATAAAAATATACGAAGTAGATCATGAAATTATTTGTAGCTTATAAGTAGACGTTACTTAGGGATTATGCAAAAAACGAAACTGCAAAAAATAAGTATATTTTGATAAGTCAACATTGTACACATGTATAAGAAGACGTAATTGTTTCTAATATCTATGGACAATACAGCCGTGGGAGTATGAACGTGTAATTTAAATTTTTGTACAGGCTATAATTGAGGTAAAGGCTCCGTCAAAACAACGTTAAACCGAAATTTAATACTTTATACATATGAATAAAAATGGCTAAATTAAAATACTGCGTGCCATAAAACAATATTTAGTTGAAAAAATAAACAACCAATATTTTTTTTTAATTTACACACACACACACAAAACACTATACACGTGCACGAGTTACAAGGTCAAAAGTCGTGTTTTTATCATAATTATACAAACTCAAACTCAAAATATCTTTATTCAAGTAGGTCTTTATAAAGACACTTTTGAATCGTCAATTTTTACACTACCACCGGTTCGAAAGGTAGTCGTCTACCGAGAAGAACCGGTAAGAAACTCGATAGCATATATAGCATCTTTCATTTCAGAATTTAATATATTATAATGCATTTAGCAAAGACAACTACCATCAAAGTACGTTGTTTATCTTATCTTATCTTAAAATAATATAAAAATAATAAGATACGATGTGTTTTTAACTTGTAAGGCACGAAAAAATAAACATTTTGTAGTAATCATTTTACAAACATTTAATTATTTGAAGGTTAACAGGTTTCCTATAAGTTGATCCTACCAGTCATAGGGGAACTGACTTGTTGGCTATGTTTTCAAAGTCCATTGTTGCGTGGTACCAGTTCAACGTCAACATTATCCAGCCTCACTTGTACCTGTTGCTTACTGTATTTCATTCCGCCGGCCCCAATATGAGTTTTGACTGTAAAGTCTCTCAGCAGATGCACTAGCCCTGCTTTGACTTGTAAAGTGGCATATCTCATACCGACACATATCCTGTTTCCTTTTCCAAACGGCATAAAAGTCATGTCAGCAATTTTGTTTCTATTTTCTGGAGAAAACCTTTCCGGATTATACACTTCTGGATCGTTGTAGTACTTTTCATCGTGATGGAGTTCATAAATTGGTGTAAACATTTTGGTTCCTTCGTCTATTTTGATATTTCCCGTGGGAAGTATTGTATCTTTTACGCACTGTCTAGTTAAAAAGCCAATTGGTGGGTGCATGCGTAACGCTTCATTTAGAGTCATGTCGAGGTAAGTCATGTCGACTACAGCTTCGTACGACATCTTCCCATTATGTTCAGCGAATGCAGCGTCTATTTCTTCGTGTAGCCTTTCCAAATATTCAGGATTCCGTCCTAATTCGACTAATGTAGCAAAAATCGCAGTTGCTGTCGGCTCAACACCGGCAACGAAAAAAAAGAAAGCTTGAGCAGCTAAAAGCTCATCTGTTGGGGTAAGTTCCAAACCCGTTTCCTTATCAACTAAATTTCCCGAATTTTGTAACGTTACACAAATATCGGCAAAATCGTGTTTCTTTACATTTTCTTGTTTTCTTTCCTTTATGACTTGTTTGATGGCACCAATGAAAAAGTTCTCATATTTTGAAAATATTCTGACATTTAACATTTTAAACAGGCTGCTACTTATATTGGCCAACGAAAACTTAACATTATTCTCAACAGTTGGCTCGAGAGAATTTCTAGCCATCTCGAGGAACGGTGAGTCGAAGATTGATTTTGTACTCACACCAAATACAGCAGCACCAATGGCTGCACTGCAGAATGTAGAGAGTGTGTCAAAGGTGTTTCCTTTCCAAGAGTCCGGATTATTTTTCAACAACGAAATAAAGTCGACTGCACTCTTGTCAATGATATAGTACATCGATTTCAACTTTTTTGAAGTAAATAGTGGTGTCATGTGCTGTCGCATTATTTTCCACCGATTGCCATTCATAAACAAAATATTGTCCCCTAAAAGATCATCCTTGTTTATTTCTATTCCTCTGTGGTTGAAGGAGTTAAAATCAGTTGCCAAAACATGTTGTATATTGAGCAGGTCCGGAACATACAGCGTCGAAGTTTGTAGTCCTCCAAGCCCAACAGCTGGCTCGTTCCTATATTCCTTGTACACATCATACAAAAGTGCAAAAACTGCTTTGTCCGTTGTTAGGAAATCCCAAAAAACGCCGGTCACCTTATTCCGTGGATATAATTTGACGTTTCGTTTACGCCAATAAAATTCATTGTATTTCCCAATTAAATAAATTAAAAGCAATATTAAACTTGAACCGAACAAAATTAGTGTTAACATATTGAGACTTTAATCTGTTATGATATGTTGTAAACAATGAATTGAGTATATATACTGTTTATGTATTGATTATTCGCGTCAACAAATTATCAGACTGTTGTAATGGATGACTCGACGCTTCTGAAGATAAACGATATAATAAATGTTGTTGTTGTTTGTTTATTGCTAGAATTTTCAATTAAAATGTGAGTTAATTTTAAAAAACATCAAATTGAACGCTTATTAGATCCAAAGGTGAAGGATGAAAAACCCCAAAAGTTCTCTTTGCATCATGTTATTGTTAAGAGATAATAAAAATTCTACTCTTGTATATTCATTGAGAATTTCTTTTGAATCACACGCCTTATTTCATTGTTAAATTATTTCACAGCAATATAACCACTATATATGTTGGCGTTAAGGTGGGTTTTCCTTGTATATTATTACATGTATCTATACAATAATTCTAAACACGTTTTATTTGGTATTTTCGCCGGTCGTTGTTTCATATTGACAATTGAATCGTTTTGTAATCCATTGCGTAACAATATTTAATAACTTCACGCTTTTATTATAAGTTCAATTAATTAACATATTTATTTCCATAGATGATTTAAACAATCAAAGGTTTATTAAAGGTTATGTATAATCTATTAGCTATAAAAAGAAAGATGTGTGATGTTTATTTATTTTTGTTGCGCTTGCTGGTGTCCGTGTTAAGTTTACCTTAACTGGAGGTGGAACAACAAGTGCTTCTTATGAAGCATTTGTTGCTCTTAAAACTGCTGAACCACTTAAAACCACTCAAAACTATTTACTCAACAGTCTTTGTAGCTCAAACTGGTTAGCATCTGACGTTGCATTGCGATCGCGCGGGACCAATGAAAGTCAAAATAAAAAAAAACATAGTCACACAAATATATTTGTGAATTTCTTATACTTACGTCAAAAAATTAATAAAAATAGTTGAGCCTACAACTATATTTATTGTCGGGTCCCAAATCAAGTGTGTAGAGCGAACTTGAAGAACTGGCAAGGAGCTCTCTGACACTCCTTCAAATCGCCAAGTATGTTTTCTAGGACAGCTGCAACCACACATCAAGTGTTACAATATATATAATAAAAAATGATTAATGGTTATTTAGCTCCTGGATAATTCTTTAAGCCAGTAGAGTATAATTATTATTTTATTAGAATATACTAATTAGAATCTTCTTCTCACCTTAGGTAAGTAAATGTTACGTAAAATAAGTTTTTGTATCGTCTCTTAAAATGTTGAGTTTGTATGAGCTTTTTTATCGCATATGGGATTAGATCGGTCTAGTTTACATATGTTGGTTATACCTACTTTGTTATAGGATAGTTAAATACCGAATTGTCTTCAATGCCTCTCATCAAGTTCAGGCACCTTCCTGACGTGCACAAATGAACGCTGATACGAACATATGTGAAGATAGATGACTGTTGATAGGAAACTAGCTCCTTTTAAACTGTGATAATAAATGATTAATTTCTTCTTTATTGCAGTAAACATTTATCTGTTGTGTTTCAAATATGAATTGTACAGATTAAAAGAAATATTATTTTTTTAACGATTCTTTGGTAAATTATTGTAAGTGACAAACAATTGGTTGTAATTAACTTTTTCAATGACATTTATAATGAGCATTCGGAAGGAAGGGGCTTAATTAAACAATTGAATCTCATACTGCAAAAAGGCGTTAGTACTTTGAGGGTCTATGGTAGTTACATCTTGGAATTACATTCATTTACTTGAAATAATCCCAACTTTTGTATAAGTAATGAAGGCTTATTATTACCCGACCATCACAAAACCGTAGATTGAAATATTACATGGTTGTATAAGCTTTGGGTAAATATGTTATTAAATTATTCTATTAAATGTCTAAAATATTATTATCACTGCCTGATTATTGATTATTGATATCACGAACTGCATATTTAAAAAAAAAACATTTTTGTACAAAATTTAATCGCATTAAACGTAATGACATAAAAGTAGATACACTCGTATGTCTGGGCCAAAGAACACTGTATTTATTTTTGATTAAAGTTATGACTTATTGAGCTAAATATGTTCTATATAATCATACATAAGTCGATCGAGATCTATCGAATTATTTCACCTAACATTTTAAAACTTCGATTTATTAACATAAATATGACTATAGAAGCCCGATAACAAGATATAGTATATAGAAGTATATTTTTCGTTCAAAATTCCTCTAATTAATTTTTTTTTTTGAACTGTTTCTTTATGAAGGCCGTTGTGTTTAACCCTTTCATCAAACGCATGAGCTGTTTTGCGGCGATGTCCTTGCAAACCGATTATCTTTAGTATGGAGTGTTGTGAAGACACCATGGAGGTCATTGGCATCTAATGGCAAGGAAGGTGGTCAGTCATCCGTTGCCTCTAGGACGCGGTGACAATATAAAGTGATTGTATGCCAAGGCACCATTAGTGTACACCTGGCCACAGATACAATACAGCGAAAACAATATGGCTTGCAAGGTATGTTCTTGAAAAAAGTATTCCAAAAATAATAGATTGCATTTTTCAAAGTGTTCAGTAGATTTTGAAAATATTTTGAAGGTGGTTCTAATAATTTGCATTAATTGTTAATCTGGGTGTTTTTTTTTATAGTTTATTTATTGTCAAGTACAATTTGGTTTTACTAATGTTAGAATTCAGAAAACAGAAGTTCTAAAATAATTAAATTCTTACTTTGGTTGTACTAAAAAAAAATTGTATAATTTTGTATGAAACACTTTTAACCCGAGGCCATATTTGGGACTCAACGTATGATTCCGTACATAAATCAATAATAATAATAATACGTCTCCAGGTCCTTTACCTCATCATGGCTGGCACCCTTATAGCCATGGCATTAGCTGCTCCGGCTGACGTCTCACCAGATAGAGACTTGGAATCAGAGAAGGACTTAGTGTCAGAAAAAGATGATTTACAACCTGCTGCATCCCATTGGGGTGGGAACTATGGTGGTTGGGGTCACTACGGAGGCTATGGGGGGTATGGATACTATCCTCACTATGGATATGGCTGGCCCAGTTATAGCTGGTATGGACATGGATGGCCATACGGACATGGCTATTGGTGGTAGTGTTGGGGCTGGTACAAATGGATTTTAACACCATAAAGCGCTGGTAACATTACATAATATCTAGTATATAAATTCATCTATGTAAAAGTGGTATTTGACTTTATGTGTTTTTCAAGAGGATAAGCTGAAAGAGGGTTATTTAAGATAAACACCTATAGTAGTTATATTATATAATAAGTTTTTTTCTAGATTACATTACGTACCGTTAAGTCTGTACGAATTGGACGTTTCTGTATCAATTGAAATAAAATTATTTATTAAAATTTATTAATTGAAGCTCTCGTAAAATAGATATTTGTAACCAAAAGAAATAAGAGGTTTCGTTATTAATGATATAGTCACCTTCAAGTTTCGTATCGGTTAATTTCTGAGGTTTTCAAGTAATGACCGATACTGCAGTTGATTTGACATTCAACAGTTGTATAAATACGTCAACTAATCATTATAACGTTTGATACACATTGGTTTTAAGCAGTTGTCGTTGTAATATTATTTTAATCACATTATTATATAATAATTTAAGTTATAATGATAAATTACTGTATATAATATACAATAAAATTCTTGTATTGAACCGTACCTTATTTATGAAAGCCTGTCTGGAATTGCGGTCAACAATTGTAATAAAACATTTCTTTAGACGTTATTTTTTTCTTAAATTTATTAATTCCTTAATATATATATATATATATATAAAACCATTTTATACACATTTTATACACACCAACAAAATTATACACGTCACATCCAATATTATATGATAAAAATACCACGAACTAATGTTTATTTTGCATACAATACTTAAATATTACAATAATAAGACATGGCTGTAACAAGTATATGAAAAATTTCGAAATATTTCTTGAGTCATTTAACATTTGACAGAAAAGTTACGTTTACTGTTAAATTATTTTTTTAATACAGCTGTATTCAAAGGACCATTTAAAATCAAAATTACTGAACAATAATTATAAATTATTTGTTGACTTTGTCAGTAAGTAAATTTAAAAAAGTAGTTAATAGGAAGCTTTTAGAAAAAGAATTTTATAAAGTGTCAGATTATTTTGATAATGAAAAAGTTTGGGAATGAATTAGCTCCAGCTCAGCCTTGCTTCAAAAAGTGTGCTGGGATCATTTCCAATAAAAAATCAACTAAGCCCAGTTTCTTGCCTGCTTCTTCTCAGCTTGGTCGCGTACGAACAGGCGTAGAACAACTTAGATTTAAGACGATTCAAAATGGTCCTACGTACGTTAATTAATAAATATATTGTGCCTTTGAATTTGATTAACGTTTAAGTCAAAAGTTATTATTTTAGATTTAAGTGAGCAAAACATCAAATTATTTGTAATAATTAAACCTAACACACATATGTACCCAATTTTCAGCAAAGCTTTGCTATCTTAAAATATTTGTCTTATATTGTTTTAGAAAGAAACGCCGCGGTCCTAATAAGTTTCTAGAAAAGTAAACGTAAGCTAATCCTTTTTTTCAGTATCAGTTACAAACATCTCATAGATAAACAATTATCTCATAGATTCAATTAGTCAGATTAAAACATAATGCTAATTAAATACTTGAAACCTGCATACAGAGTTATCATTTATTTACTAAAGAAACATACTGATACATCACAATAAGAATAGCTATGTTATGATGTATCCTAAACTAAGTTTCACTTGTCAAAAAATAAGAAAATAAGCAACAGAACAATGACAAACATATGAGAATGAGACACCTTGGTAAAGATAATAATTCCTGTCTCAACTATTGCGATAACAGGTCAAATAGTCAGAATAGTAATGGTATATCTTTGGCCTAAGGAAATTCGACCACATCTCATCCAACCAACAGCAGCTAGGCTAGTTGCCCATACGGCTTCGCAGGGATTCCCACATCCTCCACCTCTTATACACTATCCTCTTCAGTCCTCAAACTCCGTCCTACCACAAAAATCGTTTCAAATTTATGGGTCCCTACGACTCTCACAACGACACTCACGACAATCTGCGTTCTTCCAACAGACATATCCTCGAAATTCCACCCCACCACTCCTCCTTTTACGGAAACTCCATCACAGTGTCCGCTATAAAGCTTTGGAACTCACTTCCCGATCCTATTCGATCAGCCTCCTCACTATCATCTTTCAAATCACTTCTTCGTAAGCATTTCTTGTCTTCAATATAATTATTTACAATTCTAGATTTAAATTAGCATATTTTTCGGTTTTTCTTATTTTAATGTATGTTGTGTTTTGTTTATGTATTATTAATATTATTTTCTTTTTTTGTATACTTCGCACCATTTGCACCTGTCTTATTATATTTTAAGTATTCTTTTATCGTGTGGGTTGTCTAGAAGAGATCGCTTATTAGCGATAAGGCCGCCCGTTGCTCTTATTTGTTCATACACCTGTTGCACCTGTTTAAGTGCGATAAAGTGTTAAATAAATAAATAAATAAATATATTATATCTATGATATATTAGTAGTTTAACTAATGTGAAAACATAATTATAATTTTATTTATTTATTTTGTACTAGCTTTCCGCCCGCGGCTTCGCCCACGTGTAATTTGGTTAAGTATATAGCGTTTTTTAATGATCTCGACAGGGCTTTCTTTCACGGGCTAAAATCTTGTTTCAATTGGAATTATATATAGCCTGTGTTACTCAGGGATGATGTAGCTTTACAAGTACAATATTATCAACATCCTCTGTTTCTGTGGTGTTTAACTTGATGCTTATTTACGATTTACGTGATTATTTTTTTGTTCGGTACTCTCAAGTTGGTCCCGTAGTTACATAGTCAGGATCTGATGATTCAGGGAAATAGAAGGCAACTTTCAAATTTAGTATGTATGTGTAGTGTTAACTAAAAATAGGGATTTAAAGGCATGATTATTAATGTTATGCATGTATGTGAATAATTATGTATGTTAAACATATTAAAGGGGAGCTGACACGTGACCACGTCTGATAGTTGCCATACAAAGTCTGACCCACGAAAGGGTCAATTTAAAAGTTTCAAGTGAGTCTCTTGAAATCATCCTTGAAGCTTGATATTCCCAAATCCCTTCTTAGTGCTCACTTAAGTTACTAAAGAAACCTTTATTCAAAATCTCAGACTCCTGCGGTCTCGGCTGTGTGTTAATCAATCAGTCACCCAATCGCACCCCAAAAATAACTATTGGGGGGTAGTTTGAAAAAAAATTAAATGTCAAACTTATTTATTTGATAAACCCAAGAAAGATTTTTCGTAGAAACGTTTTTATCAACGCCATCTATCGAGCACAGTGACAGCACAGACGACATTTAACACTTCAACCGCGCCCGCGCGCACTGCATTATTTGTTATTATTGTTACCTCTCATAAGTTTTAATATTAAGATTAACCTTTATTACAACATATTTAACAATATATTATTTATAACTAATCAATCAATACAACACCATCTATCGAGCACAGTGTTCAACACTTCAACCGCGCCCGCGCGCACTGCATTATTTGTTATTATTGTTACCTCTCATAAGTTTTGCTCGTGAGTGCGTTGCCGGCCTTTGAAGGAAAAATAGGAAATGGAGGGGTAGGAGAAGAGGACGGGTGAGGGGAAAGGATGGGCACCAGAAGAGTTCAAATTGTTCAGTTATTATGAAGTTATAACGTACAAGACAAACAGACAGACAGACAAAAATTCCAAAAATTGTTCATTTGGTTTCTATGACTCTTCTTTAATTGTCTCCTATCAGTTTTTTGGAAAAATATTTAAGCTCTTATTATATGTATAGACTTTCTTTATGTATTAAAAATTATATCTATTAGCTTATGTTACACAATTGTTATTATAAAATTTTCTGATATTTTAAAATGGCAAGTCATTTACTAAATTAGGCTGATAACCTGATGACACAACAATATATATTCTGGTATCATTGTATACAATACATCATAACATATTAAAGTCTCAATATGTTAACGCTACTTTTAATCAGTTCTAGTTTTATATTGGTTTTAATTTATTTGGCTGGGAAATACAATGAAATTTATTGGCGTAAACGAAACGTTAAATTACATCAACGGAATAAGGTGACCGGCGTGTTTTGGGATTTCTTAACAACGGACAAAGCAGTTTTTGCACTTTTGTATGATGTGTACAAGGAATATAGGAACGAGCCAGCTGTTGGGCTTGGAGGACTACAAACCCCGACGCTGTATGTTCCGGACCTGCTCAATATACAACATGTTCTGGCCACTGATTTTAACTCCTTCAACCATAGAGGAATAGAAATAAACAAGGATGATCTTTTAGGGGACAATATTTTGTTGATGAATGGCAATCGGTGGAAAATAATGCGACAGCACATGACACCACTATTTACTTCAAAAAAGTTGAAATCGATGTACTATATCATTGACAAGAGTGCAGTCGACTTTATTTCGTTGTAAAAATATTCCGGACTCTTGGAAAGGAAACACATTTGACACACTCTCTACATTCTGCAGTGCAGCAATTGGTGCTGCTGTATTTGGTGTGAGTACAAAATCAATCTTCGACTCACCGTTCCTCGAGATGGCTAGAAATTCTCTCGAGCCAACTGTTGAGAATAATGTTAAGTTTTCGTTGGCCAATATAAGTAGCAGCCTGTTTAAAATGTTAAATGTCAAAATATTTTCAAAATATGAGAACTTTTTCATTGGTGCCATCAAACAAGTCATAAAGGAAAGAAAACAAGAAAATGTAAAGAAACACGATTTTGCCGATATTTGTGTAACGTTACAAAATTCGGGAAATTTAGTTGATAAGGAAACGGGTTTGGAACTTACCCCAACAGATGAGCTTTTAGCTGCTCAAGCTTTCTTTTTTTTCATTGCCGGTGTTGAGCCGACAGCAACTGCGATTTTTGCTACATTAGTCGAATTAGGACGGAATCCTGAATATTTGGAAAGGCTACACGAAGAAATAGACGCTGCATTCGCTGAACATAATGGGAAGATGTCGTACGAAGCTGTAGTCGACATGACTTACCTCGACATGACTCTAAATGAAGCGTTACGCATGCACCCACCAATTGGCTTTTTAACTAGACAGTGCGTAAAAGATACAATACTTCCTACGGGAAATATCAAAATAGACGAAGGAACCAAAATGTTTACACCAATTTATGAACTCCATCACGATGAAAAGTACTACAACGATCCAGAAGTGTATAATCCGGAAAGGTTTTCTCCAGAAAATAGAAACAAAATTGCTGACATGACTTTTATGCCGTTTGGAAAAGGAAACAGGATATGTGTCGGTATGAGATATGCCACTTTACAAGTCAAAGCAGGGCTAGTGCACCTGCTGAGACTCATATTGTCATATGACAATATGACAATATGAGTCATATATAAATATATATATATATATATATATATATATATATATATATATATATATAGTAATATATGTCATATATATATACAGTCAAAACTCATATTGGGGCCGGCGGAATGAAATACAGTAAGCAACAGGTACAAGTGAGGCTGGATAATGTTGACGTTGAACTGGTACCACGCAACAATGGACTTTGAAAACATAGCCAACAAGTCAGTTCACCTACGACTGGTAGGTACAACTTATAGGAAACCTGTTAACCTTCAAATAATTAAATGTTTGTAAAATGATTACTACAAAATGTTTATTTTTTCGTGCCTTACGATTTTGCTTTATAGATATTATTTCAAGATAAGATATCAGAAATTTATATTGTAGTAAGTTGTGTGTAGTAGATATGTCTATGACTATACATTATAAAAACCGTCATAATTACCAATTGATTGGGGAATAAGTCATATTGCACGTATGAAATGAACGTCCCATTGACCACCAGATAGTATGGACCTAAAAACACTGTAACATTTGATCGATGTAGCATTAGAACACGTATTTCTCTTAGTTCTATTTCTTAACAAGAGTTTTTTGACAGTCAATTATCAGCCCTCCGCTACCGCACCCTTTTTTCCGAGGTGGAAATGCATTTCCGCATTCCCTGGTTCCAAAGGATAAGGGATATGTAGGACTCAACCCACGCTGGTGTCTCTGCTTTTTAGAGACGAGGTGGGCAATACCCACTAAAACCACCTCGGGTAAACTTACTAGACCGCATTAAAAGAGCGCTTTCGCACTCAATCAGGTACCCAGCGTCTGCTAATGTAATAGTTGTTTCAACGGAGGAAGAAGGTTGGCATACCTTCTCCTACGCTCTCCATATCTCCCAACCCGCAATGTCACTACCGCACCCTAATGCTTATACTAGATTTGATGACTTCTTCAATACCTTAATACACATCAGTATTTTCTGCTTGTGTGTTAAAATAATAATAACAGAATCCACTTACGACCAATTATCACGAAGTACTGACAAATCAGAAAAGGAGGCAGGCAGAAAAGATGGGGACGATGATGAAGGCAAATCTGCAATAAGTAAATAAGCAGCAAATACAAGAATAAGATTATATGATGTTAATAGTTAGTATGATCTGAAACGCTATTATTATTACAGACTAATCGGATTTTTGTCGTTAGTCGAAGTCGTTATTGTCACAAAATACAAGTTCCAGTGGGGCACCAACAGCAAAAAATAAAGCAAAAAATTTGTATGAACAATTAGTTTTTTAAAATCACAAGGCGTTAACTTTTTGAAGTTCATAATAGCCGATGCGGCAGTCTCCTGGTTTCAGCCCAGACTCTGCGATCCATAATTATAATAAAAAAAACGCTACTTTCTAATAAACTTCGACAACTGTAAACGCTGTATGTAGCAAAAAGCAATGTCACATCTATATCTTATCCATTCTATTATATTATAAAAATAAATCAAACAATTTTATTTCAAATTAAGATGTCTATATATTGTATAATCATCTTCATTACATTAAACATGAAAAATAATTTCCGTCATCAATCTGACCTTGCTTCCGGAAAGGTCAACACCGTTGACCTTTTAGTAATAAAATTCTCGCCTCTCAATGTTTGGCTTCTCGTCCACACGACATCTTCATTGGGTGGTTATTCTAACGTCGATAAATGTTAATCATACACGATATAAATTTAATTGATATGAAATTATTTATTAACGTCATAAAAAAAACTTAAAGAAAGTTGACAATTTAATGAAATTACTATTCTTTTTTACTATTTTGTTAACGAAAATCTAGTATTTCATATAAAACGTATGTCCGTGTCTACCTTCGCAATTATTATCACACGATCTAAGAATAAGCCCTCCAGAGTACTCTCTCGTAACCTTTGTCAAACAAATCTAAATAATTCGTTTATTGATAAACGTTTTTTCAAGGAACTGCTATGGTACTCAATATTACGCATCAGAATTATATTTAACTTAGTTTATTAAACAGATTTATTTTTGAGTAGGAGTGCCATGCTGTTACTTGAGTTTCAGCCGAATGGGTAGGTTACGGCCGGCGAAATACCACTCTCTTACAGAAAACCGGCGTAAAGTGATGCAATTGGACTTTGTTCATTTTGTACTCGCGTTTCGTTCGGAGGCCCATCCTTTCTCCTCCCCCGTCCTCTTCCCCTACCCTTCCATTTCCCAATTTTTCTTTATAAAGGACGCCAACACACTCACAAGGTACCAGCCGCGTGATCCTCCTGCTCGTTTGCCCTCTCTTCTATAAAAAAAGAAAAGAAAAGAATTTGTACATTATGATTGAGCTAATGAAAATATTTGCCCAAAAACTTTGCGTAATAACGTAAAAACTATAACGATACGATCATGTTTTTCTTCATTGTTCCTAACATAGAAGTTAATCTTTGGTTTCCATAGTTATAAACCATTAAAGCCGTTGCGTTGTGTATGGTGCCCATAGTTATGGAACAATTTATAGTTCTCATAATAGACATAAATAAGTAGGTACATGTTTTTTTAAATATATTTCGCAACTACTAACACGTAGCCATAAAACTATTTATTTTAATTGGTACGTTGACTGGCCTTTATTATATTAATAGGTGCCTTAAACGGTTCGTTTCTGCCAAAAGTGTAGTCATTATTTTTTGAAGCAGTATATTATATTATATACAGCTCGCGATGGAATCACTAGAACGAAAAACTGTCAAACAGTCTGGCTAAACCAGGGGTGAGCAACTTTTCAAGAAACGTGCCAATTTAATAGTTGTGTGGCACATTACATATAAGTAGCACTTCACAAAACTTTTAAATAAAGAATTACAAGCAAGTCGATTAAATATATTAATTTTTAGAAACGCTTGGAGGGCCGCGTGTTGCTGATCCCTGGGCTTAACCGTTTGGTTGTCTGCCCTTGTTATGTATTAACCATCTTGGCACGAGGGCAATTATAATATTATAATATTTTATTAACAGCCGCAATTGAATTATTAATTTTTAATCAATTTTAATAACTGTTCCTTGTGCTAATCAAAGCTCGTACTATAAAGCGTTGATAAGTTTCTTATTGAACCTGAAAAGGAATTCGAATTTCTGAGATAAGCATGTACAATTAATTAACTTGTCATGTTAAATCAAAAATGGTTAACCCGATTAATAATAACCTTTGTATTTTAAAGTTCTATCTAATAAACAGTTAAAAATATCAGTTCTTTTAGCACGGATGTGGCAATTTGATTCGTTTAAAATCAACAAGTCTTGAACTATAATTGAAGGTCAAAGTTGAATAGAAACATATATTTAATTAGAATATCTAAATTCTATTTGCGTTACGATTTTAGTTAAAATAGACCCTATTTTAGAATTATAGTAATTTTAGGGTTTTTTGAATTTGGGAGAGTATTTGAGTTTTATAGCAGAAACGAAAAGGTGTCACAGCAGAACGATGTTACATAGCCAAGGCCTCGTTTTTATGACCAACGCGTGTGCGTTACCGGCCTTTTAAGAAGTCCTTGTTATAGGACCTTCAGTCATGGAACTGTGTTGGGCAGCTGGTCCCATAACGTTGTGGTGCGTGGTTAGAAGCATCTTAAGTAGCGCTGTGAACCAATAGGTATTTTAATGGGCATATCTATTTTTATAAAATATGTTGTTTTTTTTGCACTGAAATTATACGACTTCTAACCATAACGTCACTAAATGAAAGTTAATAAGATACTTTAGATAGATACTGGCTCTGTATCCTAGATAATCCACTACTACTACTTCTATAAAAATGTATATCTTAGTGATTTCACGATATTTATATATTCTATAAGATTTTACATTTAATTTCGAAGAGTATTCATTGTAAAAAATGTTATGGTAAGGTTTTTTATCAGACTTACGGTCGCAACACAGCCTTCATCACTAATTATAAATTAATTATTTAACGACAATCATTAGCATAGACCAAGGAGAGAAAAACTTAGATTCAAAATATATATACAACCATTTATATTGAATTCTATTTAAAATTGGACAAAACAAGTCGTAGATTTTCAATTTATAGCTTTATTTTAAGATTAATAAACATACTTCCTATACAAAAACAACAAAAAAAAAAACATTATCTTTCAATAGTAAAGAACATTTTAATGTTATTGATATATAAAAGGGATTTAATCCTATCTCTGATAAGAATAATGGGTATTATGATCTGCATATTTAGTTAAAACTTAATAAGCTCATGACGAGCGGCATGGACATACAACGAAATTTAAAAGTACCTTACAAATATTTGTAAAATAATTTATAAAGGAGCTATAACCTAACTAATATAAGTAACTTAAAACAAAATTTATATTAGTTTGGTTAATATTAAGAATATTTTATGTTTATTTAATAATTAATTTTGTTTCTGTAATAAAAATAATTATTTCCTAAGGAACTATAATATTTAACTTTAAGATTTCTAGTCTGTGATAGTGTCTCTAGTGATATTTTCGGCAAATACAGCTCCCGCGATCACACACACAAACTCAACCACTCAACAAATTACACACTCACGCCTTATAAATTACAGCAAAGGAAGAACTATAATATTTATATATATAGCTATAATATAATATAATCTATCCACTAACAATACAGGTCCCTAGCGTGGAGGCTAGTGCCTTAAATCTAACCATGTATCAAAGACAAGTGTTTTTCATTTTCGTCAGTAATTACATGACTGTATATGAACTAATAAATTGCATATTAAGATATAATTTATAGGTCTTTCTAATCATATCTGGAGGTTATAAATTTTATAATCATTAGAATAATATTAGAACGCATTAAATGTTATATGAAGGTCTCAAATAACATTTATATTATGGTTGCAACATCCTCATTAGTTTTTAGATTCGTATGAATTGTTGACAGTTAACTGGAATTCGTTTTTCATATATACAAGCTTTAATCGAAATTTTAAACTCTATATGTACGTACAGTAAGAAAATAACATTTTATTTAACTCATACTTATAAAGGTACTACTAATATACAGTGTAAACTTCATGGAACGTCACTCGATTTAAAGACAAACTCTCTTAAGTGTCGAAATTTAACGGCTTTGTTCGATTTAGCTGTATTCCATACAATAATTTTTATTCTGCCCATTTAACGACCACTCTCAATAACGCCATAAAATGGACAGTGTATAGAATATACATGGTATGAAGTTTTATAATGCTAGTAAAAGTATAAGCAATATTAATGTGTATTGCCTTGATTTCCAGTAGGAACGGTCTTCCCCGCTTACCATCTAGCGTCTTCCCTCAAAGCGTACAAGGGCATATTTCCTACTAGAGGGAACCTGTCTAACGCTTCGTCAGATAGTTTTAGGTCTCCATTCAAGGATTTTCCAGCTTTAGCGTATATGGCCTAGTCTGAGTTACATCCAAATACCAAATTATACTATTCCATAAATCTAATTCTGATATCTCCTTGGAGCAGCGAGCAAGCTAACGAGACAGTTATTTTTTAATGACGATGTCTTTCAATATGCCGATCGAGTAGCATATACCAATAAAGAAGCGATAAATCAATCATATTTCACGTTATTTCGGTGTCGGCATATTTAAAATTCAACATTATTGAAATTTTCTGTGGAGGCCGTAATTAATAATGCTTAGTGAGTTTTTAAGTCGTACCTTCGAAAACTGAAATTCAATATTGTAATTATGCAACTAAGGTGATCATTACAAACAAAAAGATATTTTGTTATTTGCTTAAACTGTTGCGCTAACTACAAATGATAATCATTTTTTCATCAGAATAAGTCCAATTTTATTATATATTTTGTTCCTATTTTGTTGCACTAAAACAGTAGAAGTAGATAGTAGATCTTATTATATATCTTATATATAATAAGATCTACTAGCCACGGGCAACGGGCGGCCCCATCGCTAATAAGCGATCTCTTCCAGGCAACACGCGTATCATTTATAGGAAAGCTTGACTTAGTATTCTAGATTGAAATCCATAGGGTAAGTTTTAATACTTAAACAAAATCACTAACCCATGTTGTCTGGTGCTGGTACTAGATTTATTTAAAAGTGCTGGGGAGTGTCGCGCTGAAGACTACCGTAAATAATATTAATAAAAGTATAAATTATATCCAAATAAGATTTTGTTTTTAAATAAATTATAAGTAAATTATATTTTAGTCCGCGCATGCCCTACGGCCGTGACTTTAAAATGTTACCCTTGACGATACCGGTTTGGTATCATCAGAACTAGGTGATGTCTCCACGAGTTCTCTGGTGCAAGGTATTTGTCTACATTAACAATTATTTCAACAACTTCAGATACGTTGACCTTTGCCATTACTCTAAGTAAACCAAACGATTAAATATTAGTTATGTTACCAAGAATGTGAATGTATTGAATTTGAAAATAGTACATATTTATTTTATAATAAACCATTTATTTCAATTATACTTATAACTTTAACTAGTGCGCATCTCACAGATGCACACTCTCTTCAAATTGCGCTCCCACTCTTCCCTATATAGCGCAATTCTTGGCCATTTTCTTGAGTTGGTAAACCCATCTTCTGAATTGTTTCCCCCTTTTTCTTTTCTGCTCCTCTCATCACGTGCCCGGCCCATTTCCATATAAGTAATTTTATGTTTCTTCACTTGCCTTACTTTAACAAACTTGAATGCTGTGATTGTCTCTAGTGAGTGGTTAAATTTGTATTCTACATAAATCATTATTTAATTAAATTATATATTATTTAAAGCATGAAAACTTTGTTTTTCGTCATATTAAGAAGGCTCCATAAAATCACAATTAATTCACGGGAAATGATGTACGCACTTTCAATGAACTTGCAAAGGATTTTTTAACTTTATTTAGTCCTGTCGAAGGCCCTGTTATAGTGTAAAGGTTAAACGATAAAAAAGCTCGGGAATTAATTGTCCGTAAGGTCATTCGTAAAACTGTGTTCACGCTTAAACAAATGATAGTAACCCAACTTGGTTATGGACATCTTCTTAGTATATTTTGAAAACATTGAATGATGAATATATTTAAAAAAAAATATTTATTTATTTTACACTTTATTGCACTCAAACACTAGAAGCACGATGACGTTAACAGATGTTAGTACATATAAGGGCAACGGGCGGCCTTATCGCTAATAAGCGATCTCTTCCAGACAACCCACATACACAATTGTATATGTGCAAGATATAAATAATATATTAATGTCATCGGATAATCTTTTGGCGATATTATTACTTTTTTTCATCAAAAGAATGAAGACCATAATCACCAACTCAATAATTCTCATTATGTATATTGATGACAATTTACAACCAAATTAAGTTAAAATTATATGCACAATGTATAAATACTCCTTGAACCAGTTGCATATAAATTATCTTTATATTATTATCTTTAATTCGAGACATTTTGTGTATAATATGTCTTATTAACATAGGCGTTACTGATCGCTTTGTCATATGTTATATGACATTGGAAACAGGATTACGAATATATTACACAATCTGGTAACCACTTCTATCTTCCGTTCTATTGTTACGATTTTCATAAATGACTCACTAAAGCTTCCGTACAAATTAAAAAAAACTACATTTGATGTTTAAAATATAATTTGATTAAATATAAATAAAATAATTTTATTTTATATTAATATGTAATAATAATATAAATTTGAAAAACCGTCAACAAGATGTGTGAATAATGAGATTGTCTTTCAACGATGCTTGATGTCTATATATTAAGAAGTGGTGCCAAGCAACACGGTTCTCATAACTTCAAGAATAAGAGATTATATTTTACATATGTTTGAACACACTTCAGATACATTAATTCTACACAAGGGTTAATATATGTTTTTCTAATATAGCACAGTTGAATTGGCAAAGGTTTTCCGAAGTGCTATTGTGTATTATTACGTTGTGCACATATTAATGTAATGAGATATTATGCCCGCGTACAATGCTCTGCGGGTATCATATAACAATGCGTTTTGGGGCGCTGGTGGTGCTGCCCCGCTTCTGTAGCGCATCGGGAAGGTTTGCAGACGTTCACGTAGACTGCTTCTACGCAGTCATACGAAAAAGATGTGCGTCCCTGGTGGGCAGGGTGCGGCGCAGCTCCAACACTGTCCTGAACATGGTAGAAGATCGATGTTATTGTATGTTAATGAGACACTGTTGTAACGTGTCGCATGGCATGTAGAAAATTGCGATTTAACTAATTTAATGTTACTAACATAGTTTTCTTGTACCTAAGAGTGGGAGTGGCATGCTGTTACTTAGAGTTTCAGCCGAATGGCACGGCCGGAGAAATACCACTGTCTCACAGAAAACCGGCGTAAGGTGATGCAATTGGACTTTGTTCATTTTGTACTCGCGTTTCGTTCGGTGAGTGGGATCTTCCGGGGCCCATCCTTTTCCTTCCTCCTTCCTCTTCCCCTACCCCCCCATTTTCTAATTTTCCTATAAAGGCCGGCAACGCACTCACGAGCTACTAGCCGCGTGAGTGTCTATGGGCGGCGACTTCACCTTTATGCTGGGCCTCCTGATCGTTTGCCCCCTCTTCTATAAAAAAACCTAATAACACCTATGAGTCTTAGTTACTTAATAAATAATAATAACTATTATTAACTGCTTTATTTAAAAAAATGTATCTACGTCTACATATGTCAGCGAGGTTGTTTTTAATCAACTGCTTCATATATGTCGATACAGTGCTATTTCCACTGTATCTGATGGTATCCCCGACTTATGAATGTTAAGGGAATATGAAAAAAATAAATCACATCGTTACAAAAATACTGTATTAGGGTTTCAATATTAATCTCCTAATTACAAAACCGCAAAATCCTTTATACTTTATACATTACGTGCACGTATAAAAAATAAAAGTTGCGGTCAGCTTGCCCGTGACCTGGCGCGATCAAGATGTCTCGTCAGCTGAATTCCATTGTACCATTCATTAAATAAAATGCAAATTTTTTATATTATAATTTATATATAATATCGGTTTACGTAATTGATATTTAACGGATATAATTATTTAGTTACGAGACGTCTCGAGTATATTGTCAATATATGATTAAATATATTGATGATTAAAGTTAATAAAGTTAAAATAAATCTACAAACAGAGGTTCTACGTTTTCATTTTCTTAACTTTAAAATTGCTTAGAAATCTAAAAGAGTTTGTCTAAAACTGAAAAGGTTTTTATTGCTTCCACTAATATGAATAACTTGGCATGGATGTACATCTTATGTTTCTAATTTTTAATATTAATACGCCCATAAGACCAGTTCTTATTTCATAGAAAAAAAATCATAATATTTTTCATATGAAGAAAATTCAATGCCTTTTATAGAAGCTCTTAAAACTTATTGGTGTACAAATTTTGAAAAACATATTCTTGCAAGTATAAGAAAGATGGGCCATATGAGTTGAATGTATATGAGAATACTGTTAGACTCAGTAGAAAATAGTAACTTTTGTTGTCGAAGCGTGTATTACAAAATGTTTATGAAACTTGTCTTCGGATACCAAATAAATTTCAAAGTGACTCAACTTTGACCTGCTATTTTTGAACTCTGACTCGCAAGTACTCGTGTAGTTCTTACTCGGTATATTATGTAATATATATGTAATTGAATCCTTACAATTAAATACCTTAATACAATTACCTTAGGAGACAAGAGTATCAGTTACAGTTAATAGAATAGATTTTAAGGTAGCATTTAATTATTAACATTTTACAGAGTATGTATAAATAGTTTTTTGTTTTCAAAACAGAAGCTTTTTCAACTCTCAATAATCAATTACGGTAAATCACGGTCATTAGATGTTACGCGGTATTAAATAAACAGTTTAGCTTAAGAGCTAACGAATGAAATTGTATTCTTAAAAATAGTTGACCTAGTAAAAAGGTCAATGTACAAGTCTTTCCTCAAACTTTGAATTTATTACCATTATATAGAGTTCCCTTCCTAAAGGTTGAAGAACTAGTGCACAGGCGCCTGGTGATCAGTATCCTGGCGACCCAAGAGCTGGTAGCGTGGGTTTTCTCACTCGACGTATAAGCATCGCGATACAGCGAGGATATTCCGCCATCAATATGCGTACTCTGACACAAGGACCACACTCTATTTAAATTTATTTATTTAATTTTTAACAATTAAATATACAAATATATTATTCTCTATAAGTTTTTATGCTCACTTATGTTATATATTAAAATTAAAATAAAATTATGAAATCATAATTGACACCTAAACCACATCGTTGTTAAGAATGCTCGATTATTCTACGCCATCTCTCAGTCTAAAGGATTCACTCTGAATGAACGATAAGGCTATATATGATAGAGGGGAGATGTTTCGCGGCAAAACGTTTTGAGTCGCGTTCTCTAGTACTCGCGTGTGTCGTGACATGCAGTGAGTGGACTTGTACTGAACATGGTGAGCTTTTGTGTTATCTATACAATAAGTACATATACCTAATCTTTTTATATAAAATATAATAATACTGCATCGGTTTTTAATGACAAATTATTAATGGAAAGGCGATGAGCTTACTGTGCCATAGATTTAAAGAATCGTCTACCATACGATATTATTTATTGGTTGTTATCCCATTTTACCGATTAGTTTAATTATAATAACACATCTGTAATTTTAAATCTATATAAAATCTATATTACAAGTTATCCATGATTTCATTTATTGACCATTTCTTGGGCTTTTTTAATTATCATTTTAATATTTAAAAAAAATATACTTTTAGAATTATTCAAATTCCAAAAACGTACAACACGTTATAGAAAATGGCTGTTCGAATTAACTGAACCGTCCCGAAAACAGTTAACCGACAATGTCAATTTTAAATTAAAAAATTTTTTCTTAGATACTGTTGTATTTAGGTATTGTTTGTATCATCAACCTAACATTAAAATCACGAAGCGAGCCTCTCAGCAATCTTATAATTTACGTTGCGTGATTTATGAAGAAAATACTAGGTTCAGGACTTAGGTCATCGAATTGCTAGTTAACATTCGCAATGTTTAGAATTATAAAATACTTTGAAAGCTCGCTTGTCATGCTTTAAGAAGCTTACATTTCTTTGAAAGGAACGTTTGACTTCGAATATATTACTTAATGATTTTATCATTGAAAGATTATTGTTTTAGGAACCTCACATTCGCCTTTAAAGCTTAAAACCGTCATGCCTGTAAAAATAACATACTATGACATAAACACCATTTAATGGTTAATTCATTATATGGTTACCTTTTTAAAACTTTAATTGTAAATTTATGAAAGCTTATTCCCGAAAGTATATATATTAAAGCTATATGTAATATGTTTTGCAGTCATTTCTAGCAAGTAATATATAATATCGTAAAAGCGAAGAGACATTAATATAGCGTTGCATCAGGCAACTCACCAAAGGTCAAGCGACTTTTTTGCGATTTGGTAATAAATATTTTAAAGTTCAATCATAATATCCAGCGTTGGTTGCCAGTTCGACTCATGGATGTGAAAACAAAGATTTTTATTGATTGATAATTCAATTTTGCCATAAGTATTTCGACCAAATATTGAAAATCTCAAACATTATATATATATATATATATTGTATTTTGTTCCAAACGACAAATGTCATTAAAGTTTCGTGAACTATTCAAAACGACCTTCACGGTTACATCTTGTGGATCCAGTTCGACCCACTTGACAATATCTTTATTGAATACCGTGGTTTTACTCGCACACAATTTCTGACGAATTTGGAAATAGTAAAATAGATTATGTTCCAAAGTTATCTTGAAATTCTTTAATTAAAATTAATATTAAATTATATCTTGGTTTGATATAAATTTTGTGGAATATCATTTTCTATGCAATAGTTTTAAGACACTACCAATGATTTGCATATAATCTTAGTTTTATTAAATTTCAAGTAATAAGATACATTTTTTTTAAATAAAATCTGAAAAATATCTTCAAACGCCATAGTTGTTCATAATGTTGTCACCATGACATAATATACAATAGTGCGCAGAGCGCGTAGGTGAATATAATTTAGCGTTTATATATTATTCATTTTCTATATATTGGAAAATTATACATGCAACATATATTTAATAAAGTAAAAAATGATATTCCAATTTTGTTAGAAGAAATCCTTTTATTTTTATATTTAATAATATTGGATATTATTCCGGCGAAGAATCTTTCAATTATGGCAAATAACTAATTAAGAATCTATATTACACTTAATGATACACAAGGAACTAATTTTACACAGCAATATTTCACAAGGTTAGACATATCACAGACAAAAAATAAAACTTATATTTTATAAAATATCAAAACTCTTTGCTCTTAAACTTTGAGAATTGTATAGAGCCATCACGTTCAAGTGATGACATAGGTCAGATGTGGTGCAATAACATCTAGTTGACCACGCTTCATACATTTCATGAGTTATAGTAATATCTATCTATCCCTAACAGTGGCTTTCCCCGTACTATCTTGCTACTTCTCTTCTGTTCTGATTTTCCTCTCCCGTATTCCCTCCAGTCCTTCCTTCCACATATTAAATTGTCCTTGTACCTTTGTATATGTTTTATATAAGTCAACCAAGCCTCAATATCTGATGATCAAGAGAGAGATGGAGCAAAAGTTAAGCGCATCTCAGCGGCTTCTGTAACATTTGTTTGCAATTCTGTACTTGAAGATTTTTATTTTGAATTTATATTGAAAAAACCATCGAATATTCTATTATTTTTCCTTATTACACGTCAATACAAATAACAAAGTTGTGTCTCATTATGCTGGCACTACTCATAAACATACAGACACGACATAAATGTTATCTTTTGAATAAACAAAGGGACTGTTGAAAGAAAAATATAAATGCGAACAAAAGATTTGCTAAAGAAAATTTTAACAGCGCGGTGTGACTTGCGATTGTAACTGACCAACTTTGTGCGATAAACTTAAAGCGTATTTAGTATTTTTTTAAACATATTGAGGAAGAATATGTAGAATCAGATCGGTAGAGATCGCGCTCATAAAATCGTGGTAATTTCAGATTTTTACAGTAAAGTGATTGTAAAAATAACAAAAAAAAATTAAAACAAAAATTGGTTGTCAAATCGTTGAGGATGTCAGTCAATAATGTTTAGATTTAAAAGTGCTTTTATTTTATGTATTTGTGTGTATATATATGTCTAAACTGGAGGTTATTTTTATTCATTGATTTATGATGTAAATTATAACTATCAAAATAACCTTTACCGCTTACAAACCATTAACATAAGACATCGTGCTTCAAAACAATCGAATATTATTATTATTACATATATTATTTCTATCAATGCAATAAGTTTTATGTGTGATACTTAAGAAGTTTATTTAAAGGAAACAAAACATACAAATTAATCGGTATGATGTCTTGTTATACACAGCAAATGCGCACTAAAAATATGTCTTAGAGCTGTAAGCTGTTACTTAGAGTTTCAGCCGAATGGGCAGGCATGGCCGGAGAAATACCACTCTCTCACAGAAAACCGGCGTAAAGTGATACAATTGTACGAGTATTTTGTTCAGTGAGGTCTTCCGGGGCCCATCTCTTCCCCTACCCCCCCATTTCCTAATTTTCCTATAAAGACCGGCAACGCACTCACGAGCTACCAGCCGCGTGAATGTCTATGGGCGGCGACTTCACCTATATGGTGAGCCTGCTGCTCGTTTGCCCCCTCTTTTATAAAAAGTAAATAAATAAATAAATATAAGTTTTAGTTTTCTTTGTGAACTAGTATTAACTCTGTACTATTTACAAATATAATAATCATTGTACCACACCAAGTAGCGTTTTCACGCATTTCAACCCGTCAACAATACATGATGTAGGCAACAGATACTGTATTGCATACGTTTTGTCCAACTAACGGAACGATTGTCACCTTTGTCTCGAAATGTGGCAATACACAATTTTACCTAATCATACACGACCGATATATCTACAGAATATTTACTTAATGATCTAATACTTTGCGTTTTTAGGTAAATAAACATATAGTAAGACTTATATTTAAAGCAAATTTTAATGAAATAACACTAAATTTAAAAAAGTTATGTGGCAGAGTTGACCTATTGCTGGTGGCATTTCTTTAGAGGGATAAAAGCACCAGCTGACTACTGACTTACCAGACGCCTACTTAATGATTGAATAAGAGTCTGAATACTTGTATGACAAGGTCAAAAAGTCTGTTCTTCAATCGGAACAAATTCAAAATTGGAGGAAATACTTTGACCTTTTTTCCCCTTAAATTAACGAGCGCGCGCCATCTTTTCATATCAGATTAATAACTAAACCGATATTATTAAGAGTTAAAATAATCTTATATATAAATATCCTGTCACGATGTTTGTCCCCGATGGATTCCTAAACTACATAACCGATTTTAAATTAAATTGGTACACCGTGAGCAGTCTGGTCCAACTTGAGATAAAGGATAGCTTAGATCTTTAATTAAAGTCCCAAATTATTTTCTTATATAATTAATTGACAGTCACAATTATCTGTTAACTTCAAAAGATTCTAACAGATGTCGATACTTTTCGACTGGATTGAGTAAGTAATCAATAGATGGCACTGCTATGGTAAACCGACACACGTGTCATATAACCTACAATTGAATAGCATGACTACCACGTATATAAATAATTTGTATGGCAAAGCAACGTTTGCCGGTTCAACTAGTTTATTTATAAATATGTTACTGCAATAATTTGACCGATACATTAGACTTTATTGTTCATAAACTCTATAACTAAATTGAGATATGAAATTTGTCACATGACAAATTGACCATACGGCTGAGTCGACAATAAAAAAAATTAACATGTTCGTAGGCCACATTATGTAACATCGAGATGGACCTTCGTCAAGTTGGTTGCATCATTCGGTCCTTGGTTAATTTGATTATAATATGCGGTAATTTTTCAATAATTAATGATTAACACACGCATCATTTATCAATAAGTTGCGATGAATGTGACGTAATTTATTGGTACGAGTACAATGATTGAGGTTGCCAAGAGGTTTACGATATGTGAGATTCGCGTCATTAAATGTCCACTGCATATTCGATTTGAGGTCGAAATAAACTCGAGTGTGACCTTATAAATAATTTCCAACGTTTTGTTATTCATTCGTTTATCGAAATCTCTTTCAAAGTTCAATAGAACTACAACCGTTCAATCATCGATAATAATTCATATACACTTATGAATGATCGACACATACAATTTCATACAAATATTAAAAATTTACTCTATATTTACTGCCAATTGCCAAATTTATTTTTTTATTTACATTTTATTGCACTCAAACACTAGAAGCAAAAAGACGTTAACAGATAGTACATATAAGAGCATCGAGCGGCCTAATCGCTAATAAGCGATCTCTTCCAGACAACCCACACGATAAAAGAATACTTAAAATAGTTGTATTTTGACTGGTGCGAAAAATAAATTATAAAAAAACAAAACACAACATACATTTAAATAAGTAAAACCGGAAAGATATGCTAATTTAAATGAAGAATTATAAATAGTTATATTGTAGACAAGAAATGCTTACGTAGAAGTGATTTAAAAGATGATAGTGAGGATTTAGGGCTTAGCAGATGAGAAGATTTTACTTTCCAGTTCGGAAAGTTAGCTGCTTTATTATAGGTTGCTCATATACTGCATGTACACAGTAAAACGTGGGTATTATGAAATATTAACATTTACGTCATAGTGGGAAAAAGTCACCTCAAGTGGCACACTCATTGCCAGACATCACTTTTGCAGGTCCACAACGCCCTCTGTGTCACACATAGACAACAGACTTAACACAATATTATAATTCCTCTATCGTAAGAGAAAATTCTGTATTAATTTGTGCATGGCTGTTATTTAAACATAATTGGTAGTTTTCGGGACTTTAAAATTAAAAATTGACCGAACTATACCTCTAAATGTAGATTTAAGAAAAACACATTTTTTCCTAAAGCAGTTTTCAATATATATTATTTAAGACTTTACTATTTTTGAAGGTCTATTAATATATGTTCCGGCAGATCCATATTATTAATATGTTAATTCCTCACATTTTATTTTTATTCAAATGAATACAACCTGTTTTAATATCGTGATAATTTTACTGCGACAATTAAAATTGTTATAGCGAATTCAGCATCATTTTAATAGCATTTAGTCGGATATATAAACGTATGTAATTCTACAAAACAATACGATGTGTTCGTACAACATGCAGATCCTTATTATCTGAATATTAATTTTAACCCTAGACATTTTACGTATATGAGCAATTCTGAAATTGTTTTGCCAACACTCAAACGTATTAAAATGGTAAATTAATTCAAATATTTCAATGTCAAGCTCCCAATGCCATATAAACATGGAGTCGTTCGATGCAATATCAATCGTACAGCATCGGAATAGATATGAAAATCGTTTAACCATTTCTTATATTTCGATGAATACTACAATATAAAAAGTTCACTAATACGGATCTGAATGTTGGTGTTAAGAAAAAAATAACCTTAGCTCTTCGGGAACAAGAAATAAATCCGTTTATGAGAAATCATGAAGATTTTCGATCACCCTTGAACTTTGTAAACTGCTTTTATACCCTATTTATATTATTTATAAGGCACACCAACAACACACATACAAACATAACCCGAACAAAATTACAAAAAAAACACACAAGGCATATGTATGTGCATAAATTATAGGGATTCACAGGATTACAGGTATACAATTTAAAAAAAAAACAACTAAACAATCATATATAAAACAAAAAAAACTCTACACACAGAAATAAAACAAAAAATGAACGTTCCTAAATTGGAGTCTATTGGCGAAACAAGATCCGCAACAATTTGCGTCTGAAGTCATGGAGACTATCACTAAATGGATCAGCGTCGCATGTCCTCATTATTGTATATACATCGTCTTGATAAAGCTCAGGAAACTTTATCGTTTTATAAACTTACGCCACTTAAATATACCAGATATTTAAAAGCTGCTTTGGGTCCTAGTAAGCTTAACTTCAGTATTAACTACACTTTGTTGCTAAAAAGCATTTTTCAAAAGTAAAACTTAAATTTGGAGCAATTTATCGCCGTCAGCAATTTCAGGAAACCTTTATAGGAAGGTAGAAACTGGTAAGGCGTCTTCGCCTGCGAAAAAGTACTATTAACACAGAACACGAGAAAATAATAAAACTGAATATAACATGAACTTTATGATAATTCGCGATAGCTTTATTTATTTCTTGGTAACATGTAGATATACTTAGTCTTGCCATAAATATTGTTATAAAGAAAAGCACGATTTTTTTTTTATACGTAACATTTATTCCTTTCATAGTGAGTTAGTTTAATACATCAATATATAACTATTAAAAATATACAATGTTTATTCGAAGTGGTCTCCATTGGCTGCAATACAGTCTTTTAAACGTTGAGGCCAGTTATCAATAGCAGCACGAACTCTTTCTAGAGGAAAATTCTTCACTGCCAACCGAATGGATCGTTTTAGGGACTCCAAATTATCATGGCGTTTAGAGCAAGCCTTACTCTCTAAAACTGACCATAAATCATAATCCAATGGATTTAGGTCAGGACTTGACGACGGCCAGTTTTCAGTGCTGATAAAGTCCGGAACGTTAGTTTTGAACCAAGATTGGGTGGATCGAGCTCTATGACCCGGTGCCGAGTCTTGTTGAAAGCACCATTCTTTGTTATTGAACATGGTGTTAGTTAAAGGCTTAACTACCGTCTCAAGAATGGTATTTTGATAAACTTGTGCCGACGTTTTAATACCTTTTTCACAAAAATATGGCTCAGTCACCCCTTCATGGCTAACACCCCACCAAACCATCACTGAAGTGGGATAATGCCCACGTTGTACTCTGTTTACTAATTGCGAAGCTTCTTTAGAGCTTCCAGCATAAATACGGTCATTTTGTTTATTAAAATACTGCTCAATTGTAAAAATTTTCTCATCCGTAAACAAAATTTTTTTGTGACCTCCCTTTGCGTACCGCTTAAGTAGTTGTTTGGATTTTACCACCCTATTCTTCTTTAAATTATCAGTTAAGAAGTTACCAGTACGTCTCTTATAGGCTGCAAGTCCTAAGTCATCTTTTAATATACGCGACATGGTTCTAGGAGCTATCTTCATCTCCCGAGATAAAATCTTTTGCTTACGGACAGGATTTCTTCGAATTCTTTCCCTAACTGCTTTAATCACCTTTTTCACACGAACGGTACGTGGACGGCCAGATCTTTTTCTGTCACAAACAGAGGAGGTATCATTGTACCTATCAATAGCCCGGTAAACAAACATTTGACTAATACCAAGCGGGTGGAGGGTTTTAAAAATTGCACTTTTCTCCATACCTACTTTATGTAAGGCAATCACAGCGATTCGGTTCTCTTTATCACCCCACTCCATTTTAATATAACAAAATATTTAACAATATAATGGCGCGAAAATAAGAAAACACATCAAGCAATCATATAAAAATGACAGATTCCAAATTCAAACGTAATATTTTCTTTTTTTGAATAGTAACAGTATTTATGGCCAGACTAAGTATTTGTTAAATTAATAAGAACAACGGTTTGTCTACAATCATTTGCGATTGGACATTTAACGATAACGACTTTAGATAAATGTGACAGGTCAAAAAAACTGTATATTTTAAGAAACAAACAAATTTAATATTTTTGAGTTCATTGTTTCATATAAACCATTCTTGAATTATACATTTTTAATATCGAAAGCGTTATTCTTTATAAAACTTTAAACCTTTTTTTACCTGGTACACACTATATTTTTAAAAATATAAGAGTAATATACGCTAATCTTCATAAACTACCTGAATCTAAATGTAGTTAATATAGTTTTGTGGCAAGACGCCATTTAAAACTTTTAACTTGTTTCAATGGAATCTCGCAGTTGGCCTTCTAGCCAATTTTGGTCCTTGGCTTTACCGAGAATAAATTAAGCCTTAAACTACTCGATGCGTGTTTTTAGTATTATTTTTTTTAAATAATAAGGATGTTATGACTAGTCGGATATGACACAACACGACCTTAAACTAAGAGAGATTCTCTTCGGTTTTACCGATGTGATTTATCAAAAGTTCGTCACGCTCTTGATCCGTATGTTAATGAGAATTTACATTATTGGGTTTACAGTAGTGAGCGTTATCCTCAAAGAGATACATAAAAAATACAAGTTCTGAGTTTTGCTAAATATAAAACAAAATTTGCAAATACACATAACTTTTAGAAAGCACTTCAATTTTCACCACATTTCGCAATTCAAAAAGTGAATGAGTCGGTATAAATCTACTTCTTTTCTGAGACTATTTCGGGATAAGACTAGAATTCATATGGATTAGATTCTCCTTATTAAAATTAAAATATGTAAAAGCTAACATTTAGATCGACATAATAGTAGTTATTAGAATCAAATAACATATGTCTTAAATTACTTCCGGTGAGTGAGGTCAAAGGCAATTAAAACTTAATTTGCCTTTGTATGTAGCTATTAAACTCAAAGTTTGTATTATGTATTTTTTGTCCAAATGAACAATTATATAAATAGCAAATCCTTACTATTCATTATGTATAAATATTTTTAGCCTAGGAGTTGGCTAAGAATATTCCGTATTCAGTTTTTTGTGTATAACTTAATCAGTAAAATAGCCTTATTGGAATTTGTTTTCTGGTTATTAATTAAAGCCTCAAACATATCTTTTATTTCTTACCCAATATTTCAATAGCACCAAAATCTTTTAAAGTTAATAGTGTAAAACAGTCAATGGCTTATACTATTAGAGTTTAGAAATTGGACACACCATAGAGAGTAAACCAAAGTATTTAATCATATATTAAAATTGAATTATTCATATGAAGTAGCTAGAAATGAGCGGAATGTGTAATTGAACTATTAGACGCGCATCAACAATTGTATATTGAATAGTAAACATATAAACAGTATAATATATCTCTTTATCGAAAAATTTACTTTCAATATAGGTAAAAACGAATAAAATTCATAATTATCTTGTAAATAGTGTAATGTTTAATATATAAGAATTTAATAATTTTTGCGCGCGCGCGTTGATGTCTCTTTTTATCGACAGGTAATATTTACAGAAAAATATTTCTTGTTAATTTTTGTAAGTGAAACAACTGTAAAATATATAAATAAATGAATTACAAAAAAAAAATCAACCAAGCCCAGTTTCTTGCCTGCTTCTTGCCGCGTACGAACAGGCGTAGAATCTCTTGAATTTTGACGCTTCAAAATTGTCCATTGTACCTAAGTGAATAAAAATATTTTGCTCTTTCTTTGAAATATCAAGACTTTATTTACGGTTTAATATATATTTTTAATAGATTTGATTATTAGAAATATCATGCTTATGGCATAAGCTAAGCAAAATTGTCACACTACGCATGTATGTTTTTTAAATCAGTTACAAGGATCGACAATTCCATCTATAAACTGATGGAATAAAGATCGATTCGTGTCAAAGTAATTACTTTAATGGTCTTACAAATCTATTAAAAACAATTTAACCCACGTCTACTATTTATGGCATACGCAATTTATCTTTACAAAATTACCTTTATGTGGATTTAGTATCGTGTATATTACAAAATAATGCAGCCTATAAGCAAGTTATACAGCGTTTTTTGTTTGCCGTCTTTCTTCCAATTGTGGATCAAAGACAACATGGTGCTACTCTCACAGAACTAAAAGTTTAGAGTCACACAGCTGCAACTTCTTCTGCAACTTTTGACACTTGAAAATATGGTGGTTTGATTAAGACATGCCGCAGTGGAGTGCTGCCTGTTAAAACAAGCCTCTTTAGTAAATGAGTGATGTTTATTAGTTTAAATATTTATAGCATAGATGGCATTACCTATATTTTGCAAGCTTTCTATTATAAAACAAACTAAGGTCCAATATATTCTTGAGACATACGTATTATTTATAAGGTGTCTGTAATGAACCCTTAATTGACGCCATAATGACAGGATATTATAGAGAAAATGATGTAATGTAAGCATTAAATGTCCATCTAAGTAACTGTTTCACTTTTATCACCAAGTTGAGTATAAGTATAATAAAAAAAGTTAATAAAGATTCATTTACGTATTGTTTACGTACTATTTTAATAGTAGACACAATTGGTTTTGTTAATTTGAATAAGCTTTAAAGTAACAAAACAATTTAAATAAATTGTTTATAAATCATACCATACTAACGAAGTGGGTTGTCCAAATAATTGAAATGGCACGTCATTGGCTACATTATGTGTGTAAACAAATGTCACCTTGTGACAGCACGAAAATCTGTCAATTAGGACACCTCAGCGAAGCGCTCAATGTCAAAAATGTTACCAATTGACATGTTTAATGAGATAATTTTGTGAGGGTCAATATATTTGAGTTTGAAAAACATTAATTTTTACATTTGAAGTTATACACTTTAACCGTTTTATTATGCTTATACCTATATATATATATGCACCATACTTACATAGACATTGAGTAACGATTAAAGACATATTAGATTCATGTCTGAACATGGAATGGCTACTATATGGCCCGATTAATCAGGTGTTAATTTTTACATGTAGAGTATGCTTTTAAAATGTAGAGTAATATATTATGAAACTTTATTTAAATCCTTACATGTATGTTTCTATATAAGTTTAATCGGTTTCTTAAATAATTGAATACCTAAGAATTTATTATCTAGAATGTTCTAAACGACTACTAGCAACGGGGATTTCATATGTCATGGCTTTCGATAGCTATCACGAATGTTACTTACACATTTTTATCATATACATATATAAGTTATAACACTCACGTTTTGATACAACCTTCATTAAAGCTAACATATTAAAAATACGCCAATCATTTATTACCTAGCTAGAAATATTCGCCTTCCTCTGGTAGAATGCAAACGCGACCCCGGTAGTCTCCATATGTGGAGTCGTGGGTTACATTCGAGGAGTGTTTTAGTGGGTACAGCTCACCGGTCCTCTGAGTAGCAGAGGTTTCCCGGTTAGTTAGGTCTCACATATCCTCGTGACCTTTAGGTTGCGGGAATGCGTAAAGAATTTCCTCCTCGGTTATCAAAAAAAAAAGCTATAAATATTCGTAGTCTATATCAGATATAGCGCACTCAATATATTAATTTTTAGGTAAGGTCTTCTTTTAAACTACTAATTACTGTGTCTGAAATTAAAAATACTTTAAATAAAACTTCGTTAACAGATATTAAATTATATAACTTGATGTTTTGTTGTGAAATTCATATTCATTAAGGACCACTTTTAAATGTCGCTAAAACTTAGCTAGCTAACTTGGCTTCACTGCACCCTCAGCTGTGCAGAAACATTTTCGAGTGTTCTTTTATACTAATATTACTATATAATTATCTTTATGCAGTGATTAAAACCAATTAGTAAAAAAAGCAGAAACCCTCATAAATTCGCGTTTGTAATTATAATCAAACTCACTATTTATTTAAGTAGGCCTTTATAAAGACGTTATACAATACTCTGTTGTACTATTTGTGGGTAGCCTGGAAGAGATCGCTTATTAGCCATAGAACCGCCCGTTGCTCTTATATGTATTAACATCTTCTACTTTTACTGTTTAAGTGCAATAAATTGTGAATAAACAAATTACTGACGCTTCGATCTATCGAGAAGAACCGGCAAGAACCTCGATAGCCGCTCTTAAAAAATATTTCAATAACAAATATATAGAAGACACCATAGTTAATACTATTGCAACAGAATTATATATTTATATATGTAAAATAAAACGGGCCGGTCAGTTGATTCGCCCTTCACTGTGTACGTCAATCATCATGTATAATTACTAATTACCTATCCGCATGGTTTACATGTTCATCTGCCCATCAGTACATATATGGTATGCCCTTTGCAATCTTACGCAAAGCTCAGCATAAAAAACATTATTGTTCTGTTAAGACATACTTGAACTATTGGTAAGCTTTATAAAAGTAATTTGAGTTTAGCGTCCCATAAATAAGCCATACTATATAGCGTAACTATGTCTGTTATACAAACAGAGTAACAGCGTAACATATATACATGTTACGCTTCTACGCTTAAACCACTGAACCGATATTGATGAAATTTGAATTTCATTCACACATTTTACCTTTTTATCTATGTGGCTATAAATTTATTAATACTTATAACTTAATTTTTAATTTTAATCCAAAATGTATAAAATACAACTGTTTTAGTATAAGATAGCACATCTAGCTTACTTTATAAAAAGAAACATCTCATTAAACATAAACTGACTCGAATACTTTAGATTAAATTTATGAATACATCATTGATTCACCCCTTTGTAGAACCAACTGCCAGCGCAGGTATACCGAACCGCTACAACTTAGGCCTTTAAGAAACCTTTGTTGCTCTCCTTTAAAGGCCTGCAACTCACTTGTTAGCCTCTTGGCATTGCAGGTATCTATGGCGGAGGTTAGCACATTACTGGAATTGACCCGCCTGCTAGGATGCCCCCTGTTACATAAAAATTAATTGTATTGTTTGTGAGATAATTCCATGACATTAGAAAAATTGTAAAACAAAAGAAAATTATAAATGGCCAATGACAAAGGGAACAAAAAAAAGAAATTAAAATAGTTTCCACGTAGATAGGTTTTAGTCCTGCGACTGAACAGAGATTATCGGCGGTACTTAATTGGAGGATATAGGTGTGCCTGACTTATTAATAATTAAATTAAATGATTGATAATCTATTGTGTTGTTAAGTACAATTTTAGAGTGGTTATGAAATTCCTTAAATACTGTTAAGGCTGTGAACAAAGGCATAGTTAACCAAATGGATATTTGGTACCCAAAGTGCTTGTTTTTATATATTGTTATTATTATAATTAGTTGACCGTTTTTCATTGAATATGAAAAAAATAAAAAAAACAAATGTTATTTATTCATATATAAGTTACACAATAAATATACTATAAGCTTATTTTAATTTTCATCGTGTTTTGCATACATTAATTGTAAACACTATCTTATAAATAATTTTTAATTGTTGTTGTCAAATTTGTTTGGTTATATAGAGGTGTATCTTATTTTGTGAGTTATTTGTAATTTACCATACAATAATTCTTGCGTATGTTTTGTATGCAATAGAGATATTTCAAATACCGGTTCGTTATATCAGCAATTATATGTTTGTCAAACAAGTAAGCTTATGTTTAATTACAAAATCTTTCAGACTAAGAAAAACCACTAACACTGCACAAAGTAAACATCTTGCCAAAGTATTTGGAAACTGAAATGATGAAAAGTGTTTCGTACAAATATTGTTTGAAATGTGCCAATATTAAGCCAGCGTTAAGTACACAATACATAAAACTAGTAATTTTTGGTAAATATTCATACAACCGAACCTGACCCTCTTACATAAACCGATAAATAGACAACTGAGGTACGTGTTTTACATTTTAAGGATGTTGAAACAAAAGATGGATCAATACATTTATTTTTTCCTGTAAAGACATACTTAACGACCCACAATGATGTGCCAATAATTTCATAATACAGTTATATAGAAAATCCTTGGCAAAGTGACTCAAACTCACGGGCACAGCGTTCAGTATCTTAAGTGAGAGTTACGAACAACGCTTAAGAATCTTATATTTATGGAATGTTTATTCTTAACAAAAACAGTTTATTAAGCTGAAATAACTTTAAGGTAGCCCAATATAAACCATTTTATTGATATTCAAACTCGGCATATATATATCATTAACTCAACTCAATATATCTTTATTCAAGTAGGTCTTTGTAAAAATTGACGATTCAATCGTCAATACCGAGAAGAAACGGATACTAACTGGATAGCTGCTGTTTTAAAATAAACAATTCATACAAAGTTATGATAATTAAATAAACAATATAAACAACTAAAGCATTGTAAGGCTACTAAAGAATTAAACTGTCCCGATGCTTAGCTAATTGTTGACACATACAAGGGATCTTTTAACTCTGAATATTCGTTAACGTATGCCTTTTCAACCAGAATACTCAGTGCTATAAATGATTTGCGATTTAATAAAGTATATACTTAATTATATCACAGTGGTTAAAATCAAGTCAAAAGTGTATAGTGTAGTACATTATAATTATACAACACTTATTTCTTTCTAAAAGATAGTAATTTAATAAGAAAACTGTTAAAATGGAAGAAAAAGTAGGTTTTCCCGTAATATTTCCAAAGATTGTATTGAAACCAAATTTGTATTAAATTTTAAATTAGTTTGTTATTTATAGTTTATAAAGGAAAATTGAAACGAGAAGTTTTTTAAGCTAGGTCTATACAGCCTTGAAATTATGCTTTGGTTACAAGCGTGTGCAAATGATTCTTAACCGTTTATTCCAGTGTATTTGTGTAATTAAAAGTAATGTAACATAATATGTTGGATGAAATTTGTGTTATACATAGAAATAGACTTATTTAATTTCTCAATATGCGTTAAGTACGCAAATATTTCTTACTTAAACCATTTAAAATTATCACACACTTTTACATACTGAAGAAACCAGCAATGCATTTAATCAATATACAGTGTAAATCTATATAACGACACATGACTGTGTATTTTATGGCGTTATAGAGAGTGGTTGTTAAACGGACGGAAGAAATATAATTGTATTGAATACAAGCGAAACCAACCAAAGCCAAGCGAAACAAACCAAAGATATCAACACGGAGTTAACACTTATAAGGATATGTCTGATCAAACCTTTTTAGGCAGTTACTGTACATTTTCCTATGGCACATTTGTTATTGTTTGTATGGCAACTATAAAAAAATTCAAATTTCCATATTTTCAACACTAGATTAAGAAGCCATCTACAGCTCAAACTCCAAACAGAGCTTTTGATTGTGCTGATTTCCCAAATATATATAAAGAGATCAAATTTTATGTACAAAACCAGCCTGCTGTATAGTAAATTTTATAGTTTTATAACAAGTATTTCTGAACAAACACGTCTCAAACATACATACACATACTATGTATGTTTGAGACGTGTTTATTTTATATATTACCCTAGTTATTTACTACAAGTATTTAAAAAGATGCATAATGATCCATAAAAAGCTGACCAAGTTAATTTGAATTTTTCAGAGGCTGTCACTGCACATCGCGGTGGTGGTACTATCGTTGTACCACACCTGCAAAGCCGAGAGGCTAGTCCGTGCCATACCGAACCCCAGCCAGAATTATGGCGTGCTTGGGGAACCAATCGATGCAAATTTAGATGAAGATGGTTACTTTTATCCGAAACCGAAGATACCTTTTCCACCACCAACAAGACCTCCTATTCCAACGACAATACCACCACCAGTTAACCCAGACGTAGAGGGTTACTTCTATGATAGGCCACGTATACCATTTCCACAACCTCCACAGCCACCGAGGACTCCTCCGCCTCCACCACCGCAACCACCAAGGATACCACAACCTTCTCCACAACCCCCACGGTTACCACCCTACCAACCACCAAGGATACCACAACCTCCACCACAACCCCCACGGTTACCACCCTACCAACCACCAAGGATACCACAACCTTCTCCAAAACCCCCACAACTACCACCATACCAACCACCAAGGATTCCACAGCCATCCGATAATGGGTATAATTACAACACACCTCGGAATCCATTTCCAATATCAACGACCCCAAAACCCGTAACCTACCCTCCTTCTACGCCACCATCAACCTATCTACCACCAACAAGGCCTCCACCTCCCCCGATTACAAGACTTCCTCCACCTCCCCCATCGACTAGACGACCTTCACCCCCGCCTCCGCCAATAACAAGAGCCCCTCTGCCACCATCACCCAAACCTCAAACAACCGGCTACACGTACCCAAAGCCTACAATTCCTTATACTTTCCCTACAACATCGCCACCTACACGGCCTCCCCCGCCACCAACTCCAATCACTTACTTACCCCCCACAAGACCTCCACCACCTCCGCCCCCACGTCCAACGAATAGACCTTTGCCTCAAACAACCGGTTATAATTATCCGAGACCGACTATTCCTTTTACGTTTGCTACTAGACCACCACAGACCAGGCCTCCACCTCCAACCAATCCTCCAACTTATTTACCTCCTACACAGGGACCACCACCTCCTAGTCCACCATCAACATACTTACCCCCAACAAGGCCACCTCCTCCACCTACCCCACCGCCAACGAGAGCAACACCACCTCCTACTCGTCGAACTCCACCTCCTAGTCCACCATCGACTTACTTGCCCCCAACAAGGCCACCACCTCCACTTACCCCACCGCCAACGAGAGCAACACCACCACCTACTCCTCGGCCACCACCTCCTAGTCCACCATCAACATACTTACCCCCAACAAGGCCACCACCTCCACCTACCCCAGCGCCAACGAGAGCAACACCACCTCCTACTCGTCGAACTCCACCTCCTAGTCCACCATCGACTTACTTGCCCCCAACAAGACCACCACCTCCACTTACCCCACCGCCAACGAGAGCAACACCACCACCTACTCGTCGACCTCCACCTCCTAGTCCACCATCGACTTACTTACCCCCAACTAGACCACCTCCTCCACCGGCAACAAAGCGTCCTCCACCACCAACACCTAAGACACAAACCACTGGTTATGATTATCCCAGACCAACTATTCCTTTCACATTCCCTACCAGAGCACCACCTACAAAACCTCCGTCTCCACCAACATATCTACCTCCTACTCAACGCCCTCCACCACCTAGTCCACCGTCCACTTATTTACCTCCTACAACACCCAGACGGCCACCACCACCACCACCACCAACTACAACACCTAGACCGGTGACGTATTTACCTCCGAGTCCATCAACACCTAGACCAACTCTACCACCAACTAGGCCACCACCCCCACCAACACCTCCACCAACAAGACCCACTTTCAGAACAACGGGCTACGAATATCCAAGCCCCAAAGTTACCTTTACATTACCTACCCAACCGACTTACCGACCAACAAAGCAACCATACGTCCCGGTAACCACAAAAGCGCCTTATACCACCAGACCCCCATTTGTCCCAGAGCAAGGTTATTACTACGATCGACCGAGGGTACCGTTTGTCTTCTAAACTAGAAATAATTAACGAATAAGATGCCATAACTATTGTGATACCAAAATGTTACCATCGTCATCTTCATATATATATATATTAATTACATATGTATTTAATTAGGGTTGAGAGGTAAAACCTATTTATTTGAATGGTTTTTATAAAAAATGTATGTACCTGCTTTTATTATTTCTACGACCTATATATTCAATTCGATATGACCATTCGAAATCCTAGTAGTATTAGAATTTTGAAATGGTTCACGTATTGTATTTTTTTGATATAATATTATGTTAATTAATTTTAATAATCTTAATACTCAAATGGAAATTTTGAAACACTGCCAACTAATACTTTTAAGATTGTAAAATAATATTTTTAATAAAAACTGAAATTTAATTTTAATTTTCTTTGTGTACTTCCTTTCATAATATTTTATACAATTATTATCACCAATAACATTACTAACACTGTACAATACTTTGATGCCATAAGGCATATATTTTTTTATATATTTGATATAAATCAAATTTATTTAGGTACTTTTTTTGACAAAAGTGATCGCTGATAGGATTTTATTTAGAAAATTCATGACTTTATATTTTATAAAGATAAAAATGTTTATTTCTTTAACATAAAAACGCAAGCAATATTGTGACTGGGTTCTAGTAGGTAATCGTGTTATCTGTGGCAGGATTAAAATATAGATAATTTGTCTCTACATCGACAGAAATTTGGCAGTGTAAGCAATAATAGTGTAAAGTATCATTTAAATGTTAAAAATTACAAACATGTTAACGTTAACATTCATGTAAATAATCTGTCCATTCCAAATGACAGATTAATTGTACCGATCATGAATTTACAATTTTATTGAATAGTATATACAATAATCGTTCACAATAATACGAACGTGAAATCTAATGTTATAAAGTGCATAGTTTTATATGTTACCTAAGTCGAGAATAGCTTTAGTGATGTTCATGCAAACCTGGAAGTAATTACGAAAAAAAAAACAAATTGAAGAAATACAAGACAGCAATTTAGGAAACAGTTTTGGCTCACGTAATGTCGAATAAAATATACATAAAAAGCGTTTCACCTGTCTCGGTGTGCGGGATTAGGAGCGAACATTGTTCGCTGCTGGTACGCTCCACTGCTTATGCATAGTGATGGGCTAATTTATATCGATAAAAAGAGATGTTAACAAAGTTGTTATCATGCTGTTTTTTCTATGTTATTTATTATTGATTTCGAAAAAAAATGGCGTTACTTGCAAAATTTTCTTTTATAATGAAGAACAAACAAATCAATTTATATTATTAAAAATAAGAGGGGATATACAATTTTTAGAAATGCTACAGAACGGCTAGGAGACACTCGGTTATTTATTGATTTACACTTTGTTACACAAAAATAGTAGAATTTTATAATGTATTTTGTAATGTATGTATGTAATAGAAGGCAAAGAGCAGGCGGGGCATGGACACTTGCAACGCCAAAAGGCTTACAAGACGGTTGATTAATAGATGTTAGTACATAGTCTAGATAACAAAAAACAATAAAATGTACAATCCATAACATCAATTAATTTGTTTTCCTTTGTAATAAGGGTGAATATTTCTTTTGGCTTTTTTACAGGGATATTTAAAACTGTGCTCAATTCTAATGCAACATCGATATAACGCTGACACCGATGAAAGCGCATGTCCCAACACTATACATCAACAATCTCAAAGGAAAACACATTGTCGTGAGCGCTCACAAAGAATTCACATTTTTCAGCGCAGACGCAAGTAAAGTGTTATAACAAACCGATTGTTGTGATGTTAAAGAATGTCGAGTGACGGCAGTACGAATAGTATACGACAATTTGGATTGTACAGAACGATAGATGCAAGGACCGAGGAGTTCTTAAGGCTTTCAAGGAAACGCCAACTGCGACAAGGATGCATATGCGCTGCAATATCGACAGCTATTACAGTTACCGTTGTGATTGTAAGTTTTTTGTTTTTATTAATATATGCTTTGTATGTGGGAATCGCTGTGTGTGCAATAAGTGGTTTTTTTTTTCTATATCTTCCGTGTTTGTACGTAATTAACGAGAGAGAGTATGTTCCTATAGATAAAACTCAATGCATTCTCGCATCATATTATCGTTAATAGTTTATCACTTAGTTAATTGTGCATAATACGTATGAAATTCTTAATTAAATATGGCTTAAAACCTGTGAAATTTATTAATTTAATTTTTCACGTATCACGTCATAATTTTAAATTAAAAATTTAATAGTTTACTCTCTTGTATTAAAAGTAGTCACCATTCCTTAATAATAGCTTTATGTCAAATATGTGTTTGTTTGTGTGTAAATCGTGTGTAGTGTAAATGGGTATCATGCTACTCGGTAAGTATCATACTAATCTTATATGTTTATTTAACTAAGATCATTCTTTATATCGGAATTTCAATTAATGTAACTAATCTGTAAATGAACTACCATATCAATATTTGTTTAAGACTTTTATGATATAGTAAAATTTGGTTACAGATTATAATACTTATCTACGAGTACAGTAATGTGACAATGTCCCATAATATCAGACCAACCTGGCTGGGGCTCTTGAATCGTAGTGATCCTTTACAATTCGACCCATCACAAAGGACAAAATTAAAGTTAGACCGTACAACAATACAAATACTGCCACTGCTTTTGAAAGCATTCTCGAAAAATAAATATTTTGACACCGATGTTGATGACAGCTCAAGCTCGATTCCAAATATCAAAGACGGAGAGACAACAGAGAGACTGCATAAAAATATATTCGCTGACACTCGTAATTGGATGAAAATGCCTACATCTAGAGTTTATTCTATAGAATTCAAAACATCACCGATTGTGTACTTCAAAAATCCGACCAGAAGCGTTGATTATTTTAGGAAAATTCGAAAAATTAGAGATTACGAAAGAGTGATGAGTTACGTTGATAAGATGATAAATGAGAAAGTTACGTCGGGTTCAACCCAACCAATGCTAAGAACAGATAACAACATATTTGAAAAATCATTTAAGACAGAAACAACGCCGATGACAAAATTGAAAACAAAAAAGCCAAAATCTAATATAAATCATGCAGACGGTCCAGCTGATTGCAACTGTTCTTCTAAAATAAGTTTATTGATACGTAAACTTATAACGAGCCTACAAATAATTTTGCCCGATTTGGTAAACGGTAAGGAGGCGAGCGTTCACAATTGCACTGCTCACACGATTAATAGAGTGCTGCTAGCTAACAGTGACAAAACTAATGATACACAAATAAATGGTTCATCTAACAAACAAAAGGAAACTTACATTGAAAATCCATATTTGAAATCAAAGCGAGAAAAAGAAAATAAGGTTAAAAACAAGGATACGGACACGACTTTAAATAATGTGTTAAGACTACTTAAACCAAGCTTAGGAACTTATTATAGAGAACATAATTTACAAAATAAGACATCATTCCTTAAAAAACCGACCAATAATGGGAAAAAAGTCCCAAAATCTATCAACAATATAAAATTGAATAAAAGTAACGTTAACAGAACACAATCCTATCAAAACAATAGTCAACCTACTAAAAAATACAACATATTTGAAAAACACTTTGTTACTACTATTTCATCTCTTGTTATTGATGATTATGAAGATTTTACACGAACAGATCGTAACGATTTATCAAATATATTTGACGTTTTAGATACTCATACTTCAGAACTTGTAAAAAGTAATATAATCTCCACTAAACCCCATTATGTTAAAAATACCACTCCAACCGATCAAATTCAAGTAACTACAAGACGTAATACTGAAGTTAGTGAGGTTACTACAAAATATGATAACGATCGCTTTCAAAATAATGTAACAGACAATAAATATATATTAGAAAAGAACTTTTTTAAGGACAATAGTCGTGTCATATCGCAAAACGACACACTAGTTGTAGTTAACATTAACAAGACGACTACAGTAAGTAACACGGATTTATACGCAATTGAAGAACCAGTAAAAAAATATACTGAAATCGAATACAAACCGACACTAAAACCAGATAATAAGCGAAAAGCATTTCAGGAAGATACAAATCGAGATGAAGTTCTCGAAGAAGAAAATGACAAACTTGAAGAAGAAATGGAAAAATCGTCAAGTGAAGAAACTAGTGACGAGGTTATAAAGAATATGGAAAACATAATGCATGATTATAAAATCGATAGCCTATCCCCTAACAAACAAAAAAGCATAAAAAAGAATAGCTCTGAATTGTATTACTGGGAATTCGTAAAAATTCAAGAGCACGCCAATAACATTACAAAAGCAATTTCATCTCTAAACCGTCCAACTTATTTAGAAATGCAAAGAAATAATTGGATGCACGAAGAGAATAACAATATCATGGAATACGATGCTAACATTAATAACTATATTTTTGAGTAGATAATTATGTGACATATGTTTATCATGCTTAGTTGAATTTACTGTTCTTCCATATTCCTAACATTAAAGGTTTTTTATAAATAAATTAGTTGTTTTCATTCTTGCTTCAACATGCCCAAACATATATTGTCAACCAAAAATGTACAATGATGTTATTGTTTCAGGTAGTTCTACTCATCTACGAGTATTTGATTGTAGTAGAATCTAAAGAAGTACAAAAAACACATTCCAAATACAAAATTAGCTATGACCAGCCTATTGCTGATAGGCTTGATAGAAGCTATTTTGGCTTCGATCAAGATTACTTTGAAAGGATGCCTTTGCTTGTTAATGCGTTGCAGGAAACGAGTTACATCGATCCAACATCGGAAACATCTACACCGACTTTACGAAATAAAAAGCAACATTATCAGGTAAATAATATTAAGCCTGAAATTTCACATACAATATATAAATCAATACGTAGAACTACTCCAAGACCATTTGTATATGAATATCGCAGTCCTAATCCAGCGCCTTTTAGTAGAAGCTTTAATTCTCGAAGCTGGGTTGAGAGTTATCGCAATGTTCAAAGACTGAAAAACTTAAATCAAGTCATAAAATATCTTGAGAAGACTTTAAACGCTAAGTTTGGAGACATTTATGAACCATCCACGGCGCAAATCGCATTCTCTGGAGTCTACGTTGCACCTATTAAAAAAAAAACAAAGCCTCCTGAAGATTGTCACGAATTGAATACTCAGAGAGTTGAGTACAAACCGAATCATATGTCTGACCCATTATTTATTTATAAACCAGAGAATCCAGGCGATATCAATTTGTTAGCCGATGGGTATCGATTTTCCCCTTCGCTCAAATCGCACATGAGAAACCCTAACAATAACGTTCCAATGTTTAGGCCTGTTAACAATAAAAAAAAATGTCTCGAATCATCGTGTGGTTACTCATCTACACATAATGGTGATTCTGTAGATTTTCTAGACTCCAAATTAACAACAACAAGTAAACCTAGAGCGTTTGGAGTAATGCTTAATTTATATCCGTTACACGCACATTCTACAAACTCTGACGAAATTATGGAAGCAAAAAGTAGCTCTACAGTTGACAAAATTTATTTCACAACGGTCCGCCCAGCATATCAATTTAAGAGGAAGTCAAACCATAACAACCCGACGGTTAGACGAACATCACTCAGATCTAAAAACTTAAAAACTCGAGAAGGTAAAATAAATGTAGGTACTACTCAGACTTCTCACATAGAGACAACAACTGACCCCCAACTTGTAGTACGTTTTAATGTTTACTCAATCAAAAAGACACCAAATTTAAAAACAGAACAACAGATCGTATATGATACTACTACTAGTACCACAACTACAACTGCATCGAATAATATACATGATATTCAACTCCCGGTTATAACTTATTCTAATGTTGAAGATTACCACGCAGGTAGTTCTGGTATAATTCCCGTGCAAGATAGAACCTCTACTCTATCTACATACCCTATTATAAGCTCTACTACACAACAATACGTTCCAACAGAATATATATCAACAAACCCACCAGATATAATAAAGTTTAGCCCTGAGGATGCTAAAATTCCTGATGAATATTTAAATTATAATACTCGAAAATCTGACGTCAGTCTAATGAGTGAATCTGATTTGGGTGAAAAGTACAGTATTAATCCTACACTTGAAGTGGAACATAACAGTGCAGCATTGAATAGAAAAGAAACAGAAGAGAAAACATTGGTTATAAAATTGAAAAACATCGCTGAAACTACAACAGAAATGGCTGCAACTGAATATTCAGATAATATAGGTGACTATGAAACCACTACAAATGAACCGGATACATACGTGCCCACAATAAATGGACATTACCGTAACAATAAGCGAAAAAGTCTCAGCACATTGTTTTACGAGAATTCAGAGAAGTATAGAAAGAAGAAGATCGAAACGTCGATAACATTTCAGAAGTCGACGTATGTACCAATGTATGTGGAGATTAAGAGAAATCGAACAATCACATCAACTGACAACTATTAACGCACTTCTTTGCTAAGCCCACCGACCTTTTACGGGTTTGAGTTCGTTAATTACCTACTTAACGCTATATGTAAGGGTTATATAAGTAATAAATAATATTTAACAGATTTTTTTTTTATTTTACCTAATAAAAATAATGACTGTAAGCTTTTATTGGACATTTTGTTCGCGTTCGCGATAGGATTTGAAAACATAATTGCTGCTTGCTCAGCTTTATAAGCTGTATTTTTTAAATATTGGTGCCTGGAAGAGATCGCTTATTAGCGATAAAGCCACCAATTCCTTTTCAATAAATATTTAAATAAATAATATTTTTTAAGCTTACCACCCGTTATTAATTATATGGTCCTATAAAGCTTTTCTTCAATACATAGTATGAGCCTCTAGAAATGTCTAGTTACGAAACAAAGCGTGCATGTATGACATCGCTCCATCACGGCAGTATTAAAAACACTAATTATGTTATAATTCATTCATGATATGAGATAATTGTTGTTTTAGATAATTACCTATTCAGTTCAAACTTTCGAGTTGAGTTACATGAGACATGCAAATGTAACGGTTAAAAAAATATTACCAACAAACTTCAGAAACGATATTTTTGATACAGAAACATTTTGAATTTAGATATATTCCATTCAAAACCGGTAGCACAAATGTTAAGCAAAGTACGTAACAGGAAAATGAAAAATACGCGGCATTCTGGTATCCATAAGCAGTCCCAGTGGCTTTCCGGTGTATCATCAGCAATTAATATTGTCAAGAAAGTAAACTCTAATTTGGCAGTAGCGAGTAGATAATTAGGTTATAAGCAAAGGCCTGGTTGTGCTCTGTATGACATGCTAAACCCGGTTTTGACCGGTAGTCTTCTACCTAAATCCGCCATATTTTAGCCATCCGTTTTCCAAGTTTTGAGATTAAAGAATACACACTGAATCACATTATAAAACATTGTTTTTTTGTATTGGATTTTACACAAACTTATAATGATACATAAAAATATCAAATAGTAATAAGGAATCTTCGAAATAAATTAGGAACAAATTAATTTGACTCTAACGATAATGCATTTTAGTTTTTTCCTATTCTCTAACTAAATTGTTGTAATATACTCCTACTGTATGAATAAGTTTAAATAAACATATAAAATAACTTATAATAAAAACAAAACCACCTTGTTTCCTCTGAATGTCATATTCATGCAGCACATTAGTCCTTACGAAATAAAATATAAGATAACAAAACGCCTTTGGGAAAAGCACGCTTACTCACGGCGCTTGGGCAAGAAGCGCGTATAATGAAAAAAAACTGTAAATATGTGAAATCAGTTTGCGCTAACTGAAAAAAATGTTAGCATTAACTTAGGTTGTCAATGAGTTATGTACGTTAAACGCTTATATCAATTTATTATGAATAAAGTAAATGTAATAAAAGTTACAAGCCCTGAGAGACTTTGCTAAGTTTTTAATATCAGGCATTGGTTTCTAATTGATAAGCCTTACAACACGAGCCTTAAATGTGTTAATGTTTTTGTTACTACATAACTGTTGAAAGTCAAAAATTTTAAATAATATATACAGAAATAAATAACTCTAACCGATACTAAAATGAGTTGGCATTTCCTGAATAGGTCTTAAAAATAATTAAACTCGTTTCGACCTACTTAAAGTTAGGCTTAAAGAAAAGAAAACTAGAATAGATTTGGAATATTATATTTACGTAATGCCCAAGAAACCTTAGTACTGCGTCTACGCAGCCTTTTCGTTCCCGTGACCTTAATGCAACTATTCCGTTCTCCATACATTATGACCTGCATTCGTCTCACTCTAACCAAGATGTGACCTTATATATTTATCTCACCTCACGCATCTTAAGTTACACCGTTACTTTTACCCGTGCAAAAGGCGCTATCTGCAATAAAATGTAGCTGACAGAATACACCTATCTCTTTCTAACATACGAGAATAACGTCGTCGTATGAACGAGACGCGAATAACACAACAGCCTGAACCGGTAGTGCAAGTTTTTGACAGTTTTAAAACAGTCGTGTCTCGGAGAGATAAAAGATGTGTTGTTTATAACTATTTGTAATAATAAGAACGTTAAATTTATTGAAAATGTGTTTCGTGTGATATAAATAGTGTAACATTTTGGATGTTCTCAAAAAAATACCGTCACAACAAAAAAAATTAAGGTAAGTCGAAGTTTATTAGTCATCAAGGATCTTTCGTAATTTCATATGAAAAACGTTTCCTATATATGCTTCAAATATATACAGAGTAAAAATAGATACCTTAAAATTTAGTTATATAAAGACTGATTCAAACTATAATTTACCTAAACTGTTGAACAATAGCTAATACAAACAGAGAAAAAAAATCATATTTATTTTGATATATTAATAACCCTGACACTCATAACATTAGTATTAAATATTATATAAACACCTTCTTTGTTATCTTACAGTAGCTATAATACAACTTTAACAAAAGCACCCAAATAAATTTTAAAAGCTTTGTCCAAGTGAAGTAGACCCTTTATTAAAAAAATATGGTATCATTTCATTAATCCAAATACTATTATGTACTAAAATAACCTAATTTCAAATTGTAACTCTCGATGGAATAAGGATTACTCCCGATACTGGTCAATACTGTGGTTCCAGCTTGTATATTTTTCTTGGTATTATTAATTTAGCTAAGTTAAATCTTCAAAGTCATATGTCCACATCAACGGCCTTTTTATCAGAAACACGATCCGATTGCTTAATCAGTATTATTCGAAGGTATCAAATAAGTCACGTAACACGATTGCAAAAACTATTGTTTATGATTTCGTATGACTTTTAATAACTTTCTCACGGCACTTGTCAGTGCGTTGACTTGTCGATTGAAGCCTACTTCCTACGACTTTTTCATTAACTTACTTCCCCCGGGTACATGCCTGAACAGTCGGTAAGTTGTTAGCGATGCTTAGCGATCCTCTACCGTGATGCATATTTGAACTTTGAGTGTGCTAAAAAAGACATGATTTTACATTTTCATAAACAATTTATTTTAGACTTTAAAAAAATTAATTTATTAATGTTAATGCTTAATTAATGGTTAATGGTTAATGCTTGACCTATATTAAAAATAAGGTATATCTCGTGTCGTTTTCTTAATATAGAATTATTATTATAACATCAGTTCAGCCTTATACAATCCAACTTATCAAATCAAAGCCTTCAAATAACTTTCTCAAAAAACTGCAATAAAACTTTAAGTGAATTTACAGTAATTAGAGTCTCAATTAGTTAATTAATTAAAAGTTTTCAAGTTAATTTATTTAGAGGTTATTTATTAATGAATATTTATGGCTACATTTCTAATTGTGTGATATATAATAATTATACAAAAATAACAAATTACAGTTGGGTCGTCTAATTAATAATTTCAACGCCAAGTCATATACTCACCAAGTTATACATGATTGTATAACTCCTGAAATGGCAAAAAATGTCCGTCCCTCGTCACCACGATTATTGCAAAACTGTGTATTGTAAGAGAAATATATAATAATGATCTTTATTTGCGTTAAAAAAGAAAGAAAGATGAAAAGAACTTTACAATCAAAATTGCAAAAATAAGTCAAGTAGGTAATCAGATATATTCTAGGTCAACTTATTAAAAGTAAATAAGAAAAAAAAGTAACAATAATAAAAGATTAATCGATATAATATAGAGTTTATTTAACTGACTTTAATCTACAAATTTTCGTGCTTAAATCGTAAAATTAAATCATTCCTGTATTGACATAACTGTTATTCTGAAATTGTAACTTTTACTCATATCTACGCCTAATTGATTTAATTAGTAGGTAAGTAGGTAGAAGCCTAAATAATTGTTACATGGAGAGTCTATAACGGAATGTTGTAAGCACTCTTCCAGTGTGTTAATAAGTTAATTTTGTTTTTCAGATGGCCGAAATAGTTTTTCAAAGGCGAAAACCAGCAACACTATTCAGTGAACCGACACCTCTCCTAATACTGTTATTTTTAAGTATATGTAAGGCACAGGTTATAAACCGGGCTCCACACTTTATACCCCAGACGGGAGACATGTCACAATTTGGTATAGCCGAAGATACTGCTGTGGGGACTCCGGTATATCAGCTAAAAGGTAAAATGATGATCAGATAACTAACTAAATTCCTAGATCAAATAATATAAGTATATTTATTAAAATTCAACCGGTAATAGTCACCGAGCACTTGATAGGTCTGATAAATCGTCTCTGTATACCCCTATTAATAAAAAGAAAATTATAAAAGCCCCATTCCAGAACTGTTTAATGTGCCAACTTTGGTTTTAGGAACATAGTTATATCCATAACATTTACATGTCCTTAAAAAGCCGGCAACACACTTGCAGTCCTTCCGGCTTTGCGTGTTACCATAGGAGGCGGTTAAATTTACTCATGTTCCATAAAAAAAGACACAAGGACAATGTAAATTTACCTGTCAATATGTATTTCCAGGAATCGATCCAGAAAATAGCCAGCTTCGGTATTCCATATCTGGACAGTACTTCAGCGTCGATTCGGTAACTGGTGTAGTCACCTTAGCCAAGAAATTGGATAGGGAGGAGCAAGCCTCTCTCGAAGTTATTATAAGTATAACAGGTAACTATTACATATCAAAAATGTCGAAACTGTTTAATGTTAAGACAAACCAATTCGTCGGTAAAAATAAAATATAATCTGAAATGAATATACATCAGTTGCATTGCCGTCTACTAGATTCAACTTTTATTGAAAAACTGTATGCATTTTACAGATGTTGGTGTTGGCGATACAGAGCCGAACACTGTGTCACTTCGACGCGTTATACCTGTTCGGGATGTCAACGACAATCCTCCAGTCTTTCACAACAGACCATATATCGTCAATATCAGTGAAGCTACCAGTGTAGGAAATGAAATTGAGGTGAATTAAGTTTCTAGTATAAAGTTTTAAATAGTCTTTAGTAAGCAAAATATAGCCGGCTTAACAAAAAAGTCAAAGTAAAAATATGTGTAAGTGTAAATATTGTTAGCAGATGCGTTATTATTATAATGATCAACTGTACGAACAGGATTAAGGTGTTATTATTTGTTAATTTATAAAACTACTCAACTACTAACACTTGTTCCTACTTTTAAGGTAAAGAAATAAAAGTGTTCATAACTAAAACTAACAGCAATTTAAATGTTTTATAATGGTTCTGTTGATTTTTGAAACCGTAATATTTGATTTAAATGTTATCATATTATAGGTGTCTCCAAAAATAATTGTGACAGATTTGGATGAAGACGAAAATGCGAAGATTCAAGTGGCTTGTTCCATTAAGGAGAGAGGGAGTGACTTTGAAGCTTGCTCGACGTTCCGAATCGTTACTGACATGGTAAACTATTTTTTTCCCCTTTGGAGTCATTTTGATTTATGTAATGTAGATAATTTGTTAAAATCCACTTTAAAATCAATATTAAATATTAATTTTGATAATTTTTCATGGTTACAAGCGTCGCTTCCTATTCGTTTTGGTGGAATAGGAATCCGCAAAATTACAAATGTAGCCCTGCCAGCTTTTCTTTCTTCTGTTTATAAATCCAGCAATCTTGTAGGTAAAATCCTTAAAATTTTCCCTATAAATTACGAGATTGAGGGTTTAACAGAAGTGAAAAATGTATGGTTAACTTTCGGCCCAGATTTAGAGGTACCGGTTGACGTCAATTCTCAGAGGAGCTGGGATGCACCTATTTGTAATTTAAAATACAAAAATTTACAATATGACAAATACACTTCAGACCGTGCAAGGCTGTTGGCAGTGAGGTCTAAGGATGCCGGTCGTTGGTTGAATGCTTATCCTTCACTCAATACTGGCACCATTTTGGACCCGGAAACACTGCGGATTGCCATCAGCCTTCGTTTAGAAGTCTCCATATGCACTCCTCACAAGTGTTCTTGTGGCTTTGTAGTCGATGGTCTTGGTCATCATGGCCTTTTCTGCCAAAAGAGTACAGGTCACTGTTCTCGCCACGCCGCGCTAAATGACATCAATAGCCGCTCTCTTGTTACTGCCGGCAATTCTGGAGCCAACGGGAATGGCAGAGATGATGGTAGACGACCGCATGGAATGACTTTGATCCCATTAAGAATTAAGTGGGCGCCTGGTTGTCAGTACCTATGATCCAAGAGCTGGTGCTTTCCTTGCTCAGCGTATAAGAATCGCGATACAGCGAGGAAATGCCGCCAGCTATGTTGGTACTCTGCCACTGGGACCAAACTTGTTTTAGTGTTTTGTTTTATTTTAAGTTACTTATATTAGTTAGCTTAATATTAAGAATATTTTATGTTTATTTAATATGTTCATTAATTTTGTTTCTGTAATAAAATTATTCCCTTTTTTATGTTAGTTTTAAAAACATTATAAACACACATAACTTGTATTATAAATTAAGAAATATTATAGCATCTTTAAATCCCACTTTACAGGTATCACCCAATGAATATCAAGTTCGAATTTTCCTGGAAAAGCCTCTCGACTTTGAGAGTCGTTCGGCATACGTCATAAGTTTGGAAGCCAAGGACCAATCAGCGCGCCCGTTGCGAGCAACAGCTACTGTGTCCGTCGGCGTGAGAGATGTTCAAGATCAGCCTCCAATCTTTCTGAACGCACCGTACTCTCCCACAGTAGCTGAAAATACACCACCGGTGAGAATTATACTTATTATATACAGAAAATAATCTTGGATCATTTTTTGATTGATTGCATTCAAAACACAAAAAATTTTATATAACTTCAGGATACGAGCATATTAGAAATAATAGCTAAAGATGGCGACACAGCAAATCCACGACCAGTATTACTGACCCTTGAGGGTGACTCGCAGATGTACTTTAAGCTATTACCAGAGAGACCCATCGGAAAAGCTACACTGGTCACTACCGATAATCCTATAGACAGAGAAAGCGATGCTGTTGTACAAAATGGAGGAGTTTATACGTTTAATATTAAGGTACATATTTATTATTTCTATTCAAAACTTAGACAGTATATTTTATTACATTAAAACTGTTATACCCTAACGAATATGTCTTGTGTTCTCAGGCTACAGAACTAATAAATAACGAAGTGCCATCTGACTTTACGGTCATACCAATTACTGTTATAGTTACCGATGTTGATGATCACAATCCAGAGTTTAATAAAAAGGTCTTCGATATATCTATACCGGAAAACATTGAAAATGGAAGTCCAATCCCAGGACTATCAATTTACGTTGAAGACGTCGACCTTGGTCAGAATAGCAAATATGATTTAACACTGCGCAATGTGAAAAATGCTGAAGAAGTATTTACGCTGAGCACTGACCATGGAGAAGGCAGGACTCCAATAAGTGTGAAAGTCAAAGATGCTTCCAAGCTCGACTATGACGTTGAAGACGAAGACAAAAGACTATTCAGCTTTGATATTGTTGCGTCGCTACATGATACAGAATTGTCCTCAGCTAGAGTCAACGTGAAGCTTTTAGATGTAAACGACAATGCCCCAGTTTTTGAAGAACAGCAGTACAAGTTAAATGTTCTAGAGAACGCACCGATAGGAACTAAAATTGGTAAAATACAGGCTTCCGACAAGGACTATGGTATTTTTGGTGAAATGGAATATGCTCTTAGTGGTTTTGGATCGCATTATTTTAAGACCGATAGCCATAAAGGTGGAATATTCGTCGCACGCGAGTTAGATTATGAATCGCAGAAAAGCTATAGTTTAACTCTTTTTGCAAAGGATGGAGGCGGTAAAGGCTCAAGTACCAGTATATTTATAGAAGTGTCAGATGTCAATGACAACGCACCAGTTTTTGAGGCAGCGGAGTACAGTCGCACGATACGCGACGGTGCTACCAGTTTTGAACCACAGTTGGTCATAAGAGTAAGTATTTTTATTCTTCTAATTGCCATATTAAATAATATTTTTGAATAAATAATTAATATTACAGGCGTCAGATTTAGATGGTCCAACGCAAGGTGGCGGTCGTATACGGTACTCTTTAGAGTCTGACAACAGTATAACGCATAAAGGAAATGTATTCCGTATAGATGACCAGACTGGAGAATTGGAAATTGTGGATAAAGTGGAAACAATGGACACACCCCGTGGACAGTATGAATTACTTGTAAGAGCGACGGATTACGGTAAGTTAATTACAAATTCTAGAATATTTGTTACGAAAAACGGGCATGGTCGTTTAGAAAAGGTATAAGCGAAGCTGGCAACCAGATGTTGCTAAAGCTAATTGTCAGCGGGGTCGCGGAACCATTGTGTAAAGTTTAAGTTTTAAATTATAAAAGATAGATAGATACGCAACCGTTCCGGACGGATGTTAGTGAATAAGCTTGTATTGGTGAATAATCTTGTGTTATTTGTGTAACACCCTAACACCTGTTTTAAATTGATTTTAGGAAACCCACCCTTATTCAACGAAACCCGGGTCTACATACGAGTAGGCGTTCCTGGTAATCAACGGCCCACTTTTAAGGGAAACTATCACCACTACAAGTACACCGTCAACCAACGGAATGATATAAACGAGGACTTCACCTTCGACCTCAACCCCATGAACTACAAGGCAAACATTCGTGAAGATGCACAGCCAGGAGACAACGTGACAATGGTGATGGCCAATGATCCAGACGGTTTGGACGATTTGTTAACTTACCATATTTTATCGGGATCGAGAGACAACTTCGTCATAAATGAAAAGTAAGGTTTAATATTTTGTGTAAACTCCATGTATCGTCACTCGGTTCAACTACAAACACTCTAAAGCGCCGAAAATGGTATAGCTTGTATTCCGTAAAATATTTCTTCTCTCCACTACAAGACTAGTGTCTATAATGCCATAAAATGGACAGTTACTTCAGTGTCGTTATATAGAATTTACACTGTATTTTGTAATTTTCAAGTAGTTTTGTATACTTTTTAACATAAATAAACCGTTTTAGGACTGGAGTTATAACTGTATCGACCGATGCAAATCTAGATCGTGATTTAAACGCTGACAGATACGAAATCATCGTATCGGCAGTGGATAGTGGTCGTCCAGCACCAGAAACGGCAACTGCAACTGTATTTGTTCACATAACCGATGTCAACAATAAACCCCCAGTTTTTAACACAAATCAATCTACCACATATATATCAGAAACTTTACCTATCAATAGCACAGTCACTCAAATCACCGCTAACGATACCGACTTAACTGCAAAGCTTAAATATTCCATCTTGGAACCGGTCAAAGCTTTTTCCAAAGCCGGAGTACAGTTGAAACCCAACTCTAACTATGATTATAAAACTATCTTCCGCATAGATGAAGACAGCGGCCTATTATTTGTAAACGGAAACTTGGATTATAGTCAAGCATCAATCGTTATACTAACTATCAAAGTAGTCGATGTAATGGCGGAGCTTAATAAAGAGCAATTTGCAACTACTGAACACACAATATACATCCAGCCGTACGCCGACGACAATCCTAAATTCATAAATCCCGGTTGGAGTAATTCCAATCCCTTAATCCATCACAAAATAAAGGAAGAACAACCCATAGGGAGTACTGTTTTAGTTTTAATGGCTGAAGATCCTATAACAAACTCCAAAGTCACAAATTTCAAAGTAGTAGAGTCTGAAACAGGATTGCTTCAAGTAGATCCCTTTAGTGGGCAAGTCGTTCTAACGAGACATTTGGATTATGAGGAGTTGAAGAGTCCTAATTTAACATTAACAGTGCACGCAACTAGCAACGATGGTACCAAGAACAGTACTGCTAAAGTCATTATAGAAGTAACCAATATTAATGATAATGCTCCTATGTTTGAAAAAGAGGTAATTATTATTGATATTTAACACGCGACTCATTTAATTTATTTTTTACGGCTGAAGCCAAAAGACATACTCGTATACTAAAAAAATAAAAATTATCCTTAAATCTCTTCTAAAAGCTTTTATTCTCTGCGTGATCTTTTAATCTTGCACCAAATTTACACACTTTTTTTACACTACTAATTTACTAAATACATAGATAATGCTATTAGTACACAATTGATTTAGAAAAAGAGTACAGATATTGGACTATTTTAAATCAAAATATTTAATTTTATCATTGTTTTAAACTAATTTCGGTTTCTGTAAATCATATGTACTTCAAAATTTCCAGTTATACAAAGTGAGTGTTTTGGAGTCAATCAAGCATCCAGAACAGGTGGCAACAGTTAGAGCTGAAGATAAAGATGCAGTATTGTCTGATGCAGATAAAGAAAACGGTTATGCTGAATTGAGATATGCTCTCAAAGGAGAAAATATGGAATTGTTTGTTATTGATAACGTTACTGGAGTTATTCAAGTAAGTATAATCTAGCTAACTGTCCAACTGAACTAAACAATTTTGTTTGACCATGTACAAGATTGAAACCGTTTTAATCAATTCGATTTTGCAAGTGATAAGCGTATTGAATAGCCTACAACGCAACGTCTTTCCAGCATTATTATGTTAATAAACTTGTCATGTTATTTATATAAAAATCTATTAGATTCAAGAATTTTCTTCATGTGTTTCTAGCGAACATTTTTTTATACTTTCACTCATTTAACGGCAATAATATATTTGATACAAAAACAAATATTTATTTGAACAAAAGAGATACATCACAAAACATATAAGTGATAGATCAAAATATTGATGCACCTAGATTGTATTCGGAATAATAATGATTCTTTTGATTTGCAGGTAGCACCAAACAAGTCTCTGGATCGCGAGCGCCAATCCGTGCTTCGGTTAGAGATAGAAGCTTTTGATTGCCCCGCGGGAGGCTCTGAACGGCTCAAATCTACAGCAGTCATTCTACTCGACGTGCTTGATGTCGATGACAATTCCCCCGCATTTGAAAAGGCAGTTTACACTGGTAATTCTCTTATTAATTTAACAAGTGTGATAAAAACTTTAAAATATATCTTAAGTTGTATAAAGGATGTGGCCAGCGCATAAGAACACAGAAATTATTTTAAAACAATTTTCAGCGGTCGTTCCGGAAAATGTCCCGATCGGTATAAGCGTTGTTAAACTACTTGCTCTGGATCCTGATGAAGGACTCGGTGGTGAAATAAAGTATGACTTCCTGGATGAAGGTGAAGCCAATGGTGAGTTATTACGTTCTAGGACCAGACATGTACTTTAATATCCATTAACTTAAATTCTAACAGATTTTTGTATATACAAATGTTTGTTTTAGGTTTATTTATGATAGATTCTACTACTGGTGATGTGAAGACTCGCAAGGAGCTGACAGGTAGAGGTCGAACTGACCCCTACCGGCTGTTGGTGGGGGCAACGGATGGCGGTGGACACTCTGGCGACACTTCTTTGGCTATTTATATTGGGGACGTAAGCGCCAATGATGGCGTACCAAGATTTATTCGACCGGCCGAAGGGGAATACTTATATATCACTGAAGTAAGTATTATTACACAGATATAAAGGTTATTATTATAAAATGTCTGGATAGAAATGTTAATAAAAATTCGATTATCTCTCCTACTATACCAATTTGGAAACTTGTAATATGCTATACAAGATGAGTTCTAATGAAGGCCCTCCTGATCCTTTATATTATATGTTCTTTGTTTTTTTTGTCTATTTTCTTACATTTTATGTTCTAATAATTCAATCAAAATCTTTCATTCTGTTTTAATTCAGAATTAGTTTAAAATACATATATGAAAAGACCTTAAAAAGTATGTTCTATATATAAAGACATATATTTTCCTATTTTAATATTTTCGTTTTGAGTTTAAAACCACTTTTAACTATTTTATTTTTTTTATTTTTTTATAATATGTGGTATTTTTAATTAACAGAATGCTACAATTGGGTCTGTAGTATACCAAGTGGTGGCGAGTGACCCCGATGACCCCACGCAGCCTTCTGGTCAACTAACATACCACATCCAAAAAACAGATGACGATGCTGCTGTTTTTGCTATTGGTAAGTTCACCTGAGAAATTATTCTTTTTATAGAAGAGGGGGCAAACGAGCAGGAGGTCCACCATAGAGGTGAAGTCGAATGAGGTAGTAGAAACAAACAATTATTCAAAAAATCCTTTAATTTGCTATAAAAACTTTGTATTGTATATAAATTTAATATTATAAATTGAATATATAATATACTAGCTTTCCGCCCGCGGCTTCGCCCACGTGTAATTTGGTTAAGTATATAGCGTTTTTAATGATCTCGACAGGGCTTTCTTTCGCGGGCTAAAATCTTGTTACAATTGGAATTATATATAGCCTATGTTTCAACATCCTCTGTTTCTGTGGACTTGATGTTTATTTACCATTTACGTGATTATTTTTTTGTTCTGTAGGGGTTACTTTCAAGTTGGTCCCGTAGTCAGGATCCGATGATTCAGGGAAATCGAAGGCAACTTTCAAATTAACTTACAGGCAATTACTTTTCTGAAAATGTTATATTCTGATAGTCATCTTATCTGATGGAAGGTAAAACTCCTCAGCGGTTAAGAGTTGAAAGAAAATTCTTACGAAGTTATACGTACTTGTGAGGTTATTAGTTTGACCAAATAATAAAAGGTAAACCTCATTAACGTTAAGGATGTAGGTGGAAAAATGGATGCGGACAAATGACAAAAGTCTCTTAACTTATATTCTTCTCTTTAATCAATCTCATCTGGCCTTATTTTGTCCACTAACCAGACTAAAATGTGCGCATGTGGCAATCCACGCTTTTGCCATTCTACAGCGTACATCCAACAACGGACTCGGCCATACACACAATGCTTTATTAAGAAATTCATGAGAGATTTTAATTTTTGTTTAAAAACTCTGGCAGTTATGTCACGTCTATCAACGGGTGTTTGGCTATGTAGTAATTCCTTCTCGATTTCGGACCATTTTGGGTTACATGTGAATGTAACAAATAAGTTTGGGCGGCCATACTGCCTAACATATGACATAGCATCCTGAGCATATTCATGCATGTGGCGTGGGCTTCCTATATAAGTAGCTGGCAAAATTGTCATTCTTCCTACATTATCCACATTGCCATCAGCATTTATAGCTTCACAGAGATGGATGTATTCCTCTGACCGTAGCCGTCGTTGGTTCAAATGGATGTATGTCAATCGTTCAGTCTCAATTTTGACATACATGTCAACTGCAAAGTTTAAAAATTTGTCCATTCATTATTTCCGATATATATATTTTAGTACAAACTTAAATAATATAAAAAAATATTCTTATATAATACCTGTATAATAAAGTGGGCATGAAATTGTCTTGTAAAATATGTGTAGCACCAAATGATGTCATCTGGAAACAGTTGTTATATTTCTGAATGTTGGTCAAGAAGTGCTTAGAATCATTTCCAATTCCAGAAACTAAAGAGCGTAAAGGATCTGGTGGTGGGACCAATTGTGGCAATTTTACTTTGTCTTCAGCACAACATAATCCAGTAGATTCACCAGTGTATTTTAATATTTACAAATTGTTTTCATTTCCCCAATTGTTACCGATTTGTCGGCACAATAATCAATTACCGGATCATAGTGGAATGCAGCTCGTTCAAGAATCACAGGAGCACTGTGTCTGCGGATTCGCTCAATTTCATTATGTCTAGCTTGCTGTTGTTGTGTTTGATGTGCACGAACTCGTTGCATTCTAAGCCTATCTCCTACATTGTCACTCACTAAAGAACGCAATTCTGACATAGCAATACGACTATTTTCTTGATCTGTGTCTCTGGTCATCAGTGCGGTTAGCACGTAAGGTAGCTCTTCGCACATTTGATTGACTACGACGACCTAAGTCAGGTCGTCTTCTCCTCGGCATCATAAATTGTAATTAATTAAAGTGAGAAAATTTCACGCTCATTTAGCAGTAAAGTGTCACTATCACAAAAAAGAGCACATTACTTGGAATGTCACTATCACAAAGGATCACCAAAGTAAAGAAAGTTCTCGCGCACGTAACCACAAAGATAAATATAATATCGTAATACTTTTTTCCGTGCTCTGAAATGCGACAGGATGGATTGACATATTAGTTGGTTGTCAAATATTATGATTGCGTTCAGAAATTTAACTTAAGATTTATAATTTAATTTGTGACAAAACTTAAGATTTATCTTTCGATTTCTATATAGTCTTATTAAAAAATAATCGGACAGATTAACAACTGAAGTTAGCTAAAATTGATTTTCTCGAAGCCGACCACTATTTATGTATTTTAAGACTATGCAATTTTGTCGCGTTCGCGATTCACTTTCACTTTTGTTGAGTTTCAGAACGCGATATTAGATCCTCCAACGCGCACGCGAATTTGAACTTTATGCAGCAGTAATAAATTACAAATTGACTCTGCATTTTATTTAGAAAACGTTTGTATGGGAAATAGAAAAATGCTGTTTTGAGGATTTTCCCGGCAAATATTCGAATTTTTTTCACCTTTTAAACCTTCCCTAGACCTCCACGAATAATTCAAGACCAAGATAAGATAAATCCGTTCAGCCGTTCTCGAGTTTTAGCGAGACTAACGAATAGCAATTCATTTTTATATATATAGATATAATAGCTTGTAATTCCATTTTAATGTATAATGCGTCTACAACATTCTGACCAGTGTTATTAAGCAGTTCTTGGGGAAAAAATACAATTTGTGTGAATATAAACCTTACGAATAGTTATTTTTTCCAGATTCAGACTCGGGGGTTATAACAACACGCCAATCGCTGGATCGCGAGCGTAGAGCCGCGTACACATTAGTGCTGGTTGCGTCCGATGGCGGTGCTCCCGCGCAGCAGAGCACGCGCATCGTCACACTGCACGTGACCGACGTAGACGATCACAAGCCTCACTTTGCTAGGAATCTGGTTTGTCTATTGCCTTGTAAGCCACAATGCAGGTAGAACCACTCTCGAGACTTTACTGTTTATAATTTCGACTAAGTAATTTTTTACTCTATAAATACAGTGTGAACTCTAAATAACGACACCGAAGGGACTCTTATAGAGACATTTTATGGCGTTATAGAGTATGGTTAAATGGAGAGAAGAACTATCAGAATGGAATACAAGCTAAACCAACCTAAGGCAATTGATTTCGACGTTTTAGTTTGTCGTTAAATCGAGTAACGTTACATGGTGTTTACACTGTATGTTCCTAAATATGATATTGTAGACAATTACAATACAAGGACCAATAAAGAGACATGCATGCATAACAGTGACTTAGGAACTAAAGTAATGAAAACTATAAAATAATTAGCTGACCCGGCAAACGTTGTTTTTAAATTACTATTATTATTAGGTGGTGATAAAACCATTAGTTTAGCGATAATTTAAGGTTGTGTTTATTTTTAATGCGACATAAAAAAATGTTTAAAAATAAAAAGATGTGAAAGGTGGAACCCTTATCAGCAAGGAGTATTAAAAATAGATGTCGACCTTATCAATTCTCTTCTGTCGAACTTATATTGTGACAAAATAATTTTATAAAAATATTAGATAGTACCACTTAGTACAAATTACATTCAAAGCTAGCCATCATGACTTTCCTAACTAATATTGTTATTGGTAAAGTCGACTTATTTAACTGACTAGCTTTCCGCCCGCGGCTTCGCCCACGTGTAATTTGGTTAAGTATTTAGCGTTTTTTAATGATCTCGACAGGGCTTTCTTTCACGGGCTTAAATCTTGTTACAATTGGAATTATATATAGCCTGTGTTACTCAGGGATGATGTAGCTCTTTACAGGATCGGATGATTTAGGGAAATCGAGGGCAACTTTCAAATTACAGGCAATTAGTATTCTGACAATTTTATATTCAATTTTATTGTCATCTTCTTATGTGGATGAGCTGATGATGGAAGGTAAAACTCGTCAGCGGTTAAGAGTTGAAAGAAAATTCTTCTTTCTCTCTAAAAAGTTATGAGTACGATACGTACTTGTGAGGTTATTACTTATTAACTTGACCAAATAATAAAAGGTAAACCTCATTAACGTTAAGGATGTAGGTGGAAAAATGGATGCGGACAAACGATAAACGTCTTTTCACTCGTTTCCTTTTACTTGTTTGTATAGGTAGTGTAATCATATAAATAATCATAGGGTAAAACGTTAATGAAAGTTTGAAGTGCATGGTAGTCATTACACAATGGAGCATCTTAATACCGCGATGGATATACTTGGCCTAAGTAGAAGTTCTTTAAAAAAAAACTAAGACTCAACCTCGCACACTCACTCACACAGCAACACCATTGCACACACTGATACACAGACACACAATAAAATGTTCGTACTTCACATAGTTCCACTTGTTCATATATATTTTTATTTATTCTTTTCTGTTCGTGTTTTTTTTTTGTTATTTTTTTTCTGATCTTAGATTCTATTTCCGGTTCTATATTTTAACCTTATTTTGGCTTTATTTTAGATCTATTTTTATTGTGTAAACTGTTTTTGATAAGCTGTATAGGTTTAAGAAATAAAAAAATAAAATAAATCTAGGTTGATGACGAATTTTATCAACGCCATCTATCGAGCACATTGTTCAACACTTCAACTTCACTTTCACTTTTATTTGTTATTTTTGTTACCTCTCATAAGTTTTAATATTAAGATTAACTTATATTAGAACATATTTAACAATATATAACTAATCAATCAATGTAAGTGATTAAAATTTTTGAAGCAGTGGTTGAAGTAAATTTTCAATTGACCATAACTTTTTTTTCTCTTAACCGATTTTGACAAAATAAACTTTTGACAACGCTCCCAATTACATGTAATCCAACTGTGAAAACCGCGTTCAAATGCGTTCAGTAGTTTTGAAGTTATAACGTACCAGACAGACAGACAGACAAGAATTCCAAAAATTGTTTTTTTTGGTTTCTATGACTCTTCTTTAATTGCCTGCTTTCAGTTTTTTTGAAAAATATTTAATGTACAGTTTTTCGATTTTTACTGTCTTATTATTAGTATAGATAAATCTGTAATAAATCTATAGTACAATAAGTCTGGACGAGATCGCTTATTAGCGATTACTGTCTTATTATTAGTATAGATAAGGCCGCTCGTTGCTCTTATGTTTTAACATCTATTAACGTCCTTTGCTTCTACTGTTTTAGTGCAATAAAGTGTAAATAAATAAATATAATTGACATACAATTTTTGACGTCTTCTATCATAGTCAATTTAGATACATGTCACCTTGACATTGAAATTATTATCTACTAGCTTTCCGCCCGCGGCTTCGCCCACGTGTAATTTGGTTAAGTATATAGCGTTTTTTAATGATCTCGACAGGGCTTTCTTTCACGGGCTAAAATCTTGTTACAATTGGAATTATATATAGCCTGTGTTACTCAGGGATGATGTAGCTCTTTACAGGATCGGATGATTTAGGGAAATCGAGGGCAACTTTCAAATTAACGTACAGGCAATTACTATTCTGACAATTTTATATTCAATTTTATTGTCATCTTCTTATGTGGATGAGCTGATGATGGAAGGTAAAACTCCTCAGCGGTTAAGAGTTGAAAGAAAATTATTACGAAGTTATGAGTACGAAATACGAACTTGTGAGGTTATTACTTATTAGCTTGACCAAATAATAAAAGGTAAACCTCATTAACGTTAAGGATGTAGATAGAAAAATGGGAGCGGACAAACGATAAACGTCTCTTCACTCGTTTCCTTTTACTTGTTGGTATAGGTAGTGTTCACTCAAAATAATCATAGGGTAAAACGTTAATGAAAGTTTGAAGTGCATGGTAGTCATTACACAATGGAGCATCTTAATACCGCGATGGATATATTTGGCCTAAGTAGAAGTTCTTTAAAAAAAAACTAAGACTCAACCTCGCACACTCACTCACACAGAAACACCATTGCACACACTGATACACACACACACACTAAAATGCTCGTACTTCACATAGTTCCACTTGTTCATGTGTATATATATTTTTATTTTTGTTTTCTGTTCGTGTTTTTTTTTGTTATTCTTTTTCCTGATCTTAGATTCTAATTCCGATTCTATATTTTAACCTTATTTTAGCTTTATTTTTAATCTATTTTTATTGTGTAAACTGTTTTTGATAAGCTGTATAGGTTTAAGAAATAAAAAAATAAAATAAATCTACGAATTTTATCAACGCCATCTATCGAGCACATTGTTCAACACTTCAACCGCGCCCGCGCGCACTGCGTTATTTGTTATTTTTCTTACCTCTCATAAGTTTTAATATTAAGATTAACTTATATTAGAACATATTTAACAATATATATAACTAATCAATTAATATAAGTGTTTAAAAATTTTGAAGCAGTGGTTGAAGTAAATTTTCAATTGACCATAACTTCTTTTTCTCTTAACCGATTTTGATAAAATAAACTTGACAACGCTCCTAATTATATGTAATCCAACTGTGAAAACCGCGTTCAAATCCGTTCAGTCGTTTTCAAGTTATAACGTACCAGACAGACAGACAGACAGACAAGAATTCCAAAAATTGGTTTTTTGGTTTCTATGACTCTTCTTTAATTGCCTCCTTTCAGTTTTTTGGAAAAATATTTAATGTACAGATTTTCGATTTTTACTGTCTTATTATTAGTATAGATATTTTAAAGTTTATCAATAATTTCAAGTCTTAAATATATATTGGGCATATTTAAAGCTTCTGTAAGTTTAACTGGGGAACGACCCTGGGACCACCCGGCAGAAACATATTCTTACCACACTTTGTACTTTGCAGGATGATCCACCAATACTTATGACGACTAAAGAAGAAGTGAAAATCGGTACCATTATAGGAACAGTAAAAGCCGTCGATGAGGACATAGAAGACAACGCGCTCATAGATTATAGAATAACAGGTAATAATATTTATTTGATGTATTCCGTTCCATTGAAATGGGCTAGTTTTACAATAAATATCAATTTACCGATATGAATAAATAATCAATGCATTTTATACAGTTTAGGTAATTCGAAATATAATGGTTGAATAATTATTGGTTTATTCTTTCAGCGGGTAATGAACTAGAGTACATAAGGTTGGAGAGAACAAATAATAGTGAGGCTCTCGTTAGGGCTGGAGCGAGACTCGACAGGGAGACGTTATCCCGAATTATTATTACAATCAAATGCTTCAAGCTTGGATCTAAACCTAAGCTCACCAGATCATATAACAGATTGGTAAATATGCTAAATCTCTTATACCGGTAATGCCACAATTAGGGCCCAATATTAAATCAAATCAAACAAAAGTTATCTTTATCACGGCCGTAGAGCGGACGAGAAGAACTAGCAAGAAACTCTCCGCCAAGCATGTTTCACAGTACGGTTGCGTACGTTATAGTGAAAACAATACCAACACAGTTCACCGAGACAAATTTATTAAAAGTAATTAGACAAGTTACCACACCAGCACCCGTTCACGAGCACGACGCATGGCCAGCCATCGCTCCACTGACCTCATGAACGCCACCACAAGCAATTACATTTAAGCACGACGATACATGAACTGTGAATGCAGTCAGAAGATTATCGTTGCCCAATATTTCAAGTGTATTTTGTTCTTGTTTTATAGGATCCGTCAGAAGTACAAGTTGCCATAAAGATCATAGATATAGACGATCACCTTCCGGAATTTGAAACCACAAATGTCACGATTGGTGTCCGCCTCAACGTAGCCATAGACACGACGATCGCGATCGTGAAGGCCATAGACAAGGACCCGGATGCGTTGCCCGTAGATTATAGCATCGTAAATATGAGATTTGAATCTCCAATCAAGTCGAAATCATTGGATAATATAACTGATGTAATTGTTATTAACAAAAGTACGGGCGAAATGCGGATTATGAAGAATTTGATACATTATGCTGATGGTATATTTAGGTAAGTTAAATCTGCCAACATCATTTCTCAAGAGAGTTTATGACAAAATCTTTGGTCTATGACTTAAAAGGGTTTGTAGTTTTCAAGAACGATTCACCCTTTTCTGAGTTTTGAGATGCATTGTAGGTAGTTATAAAGAAATAAGATGGCCTTGAACGATAGTTTTCACGTTTAGAATCTTAATTAAAGTTATAGGTCTTATTCTTATTAACCATAGTTTTGTTGTCATACCATATTTATTTGGCGTTTTATGAATTTGTGTATTCATAAACATTATATAACTATACTTTTGTTTTAGTATAAAACTGTTGGCATTACAACGAATACGGCCACCAAATTTTCCCAAAAATACATATTTAATGTGTCTCACAGACTTTTATTACTTATTTATTGTCTGTGGTACGTCAAAAAATGCAAATATTAGTCATTGTTATTGTCATTGCATCAAATAAACCGCGTTATTCTAAATGAGTGTGCAATTTGATTAAATAAATAATAATGTATGCCTTGGAGTTATGATAATAATTAGGCACGTGTTAAATTTTATTAATATAATTCATAAAATTCAACTGAAAGTTTGACAAAACACACTTTGGTAAATGTCAAAATATTTCGTCATTATCAGCTGTTCCATGTCGGCCATATTTGTAACACTATTAAACTAGGGTCTGTATAACTTTATAGAAAAGTGTTGTGATAAAATGCGATGATGAATACATTTTTTTTTAAATCCTACTTAAAATGTGCTATATTTTTTATGAATAAGACCGATAGCGTTAATAGAAGTTGGTATGTACTAAATTTTCATTCAACATAAATTGAAAAACACAAGCCATGTCTAATATTGTTCTAATTCAAACGAACTCCCATTTCAGACTGACAGTACGAGCGAATAACTCTAACGACAGCGCTAGGTTTAGCGATCTTCATGTAGAGGTAAGCTCTTGTTAAGGCTGAGTACGCAGCGTAAAAGCTTATTTGCGTGCAAAATATATGCTTAACAAAACTATATAAAAAGGTACTTTATAATTGGTTCTCGTATCCATAGGTTGTGGTTGTACGTGAAAGAGACTTATTGAGACTAGTGTTGCCAGCCGGACGCGCTCGCCTCGCCGCCCTCAAGCAAAACATATCAGAAGTACTGGAGCAGAAACAACTCAAAATACAGTTACATGATGCTACGCACGATGCCTTTTATGATAACTTGGGGTAGGTCTATATATTTAATTAAAGACGAAAATAGTTTTAAATATTCATTATCTGATTTCCATATTAAAAGCTCATACTTAACTATAATTAATTATTCCTTACTAAGAATATTCAAGTTGTTTCAATTCTATTATTTATTCGATGTACACTTTGTTACACGTTATAAATAACCAAAAGGCTGATGTCTTCTAAATAACTTCGGTAGGTCAAGCTTTGTACTGAGGCTACACTTAAATCAATATATAATATACTTGCATATAAAAAAAAAATTAATAAAAAAATTGTAAAAATAAATTCAACAATCGTTTACTTTCAGGCCGTGTTTCCAATTCCGAAATATGGAAACAGGCGAAGCCCTAACGCCGAAGGCTATGAAAGCGACGATACGATCCTTAGGAGCTGAGTTTCAGCAAATACTACAGTCCCACGAGGTCCGGAACATCACAGAGTGTGGGGCCCCACGTGCTCAACACTCGCACTCTCAAAGGGCCCTACTGGCAGTGGCCGGCGTCTTGCCCTTAGCGGCAGTCGTTGCTATCGTGGTGTTGTGTTGCATGCATTCAAATGGTATGTTTCATCTATAAGCCAGCATAAAGATTGATTTATAACTATTCGTCGTTCTTTTGTTTTTTTTATTTTAACTATTTTGACTATAATTAAATGCGATGCTATATGTTAAAACATAAGTGAAATTAAAATTGTAAAATCAACTGGCCTATATCTTTTAGCGATCTCTTCCAGATCTTAACTGTTAATATTAACTTATAACCATTAATGTGTAACTGTCTGTGTTGTAGCCAAACGACGAATGCGTTCCGCGTTACTAATATCCCGGGAGGCAACTGGGCCCCCAACGAACATATCGGGCCCCACGAGGATATACGCCGAGCCGCTTTATTCAACATGATTTTGCTTTACAATTGTCGAGATTATTTATAAATCTACTGCTAAAGCGTGTTCAAATATTACAAACTTAAATGAATGCCTGATTAACAGAACGGGACGGACCGAATCATCTGAATGTTGTTTGAAACTGAATTTAAACAAGATTCTAATTAAGGTTTCCATTAATTATAGAATATGAACAATTGGTTTTTGTTAAGTTAAGTACAAATGAAGTTGTGATAAAAAAGTGTTACAAAAACAATGTTGATTTATTATGAATATACTTTTTTTATAATGTCTCTTGTAAGTTATTAGTGTTCAAGTTCATTCAATTTTGAATTTGTTTTAAACAAATTTCAAAGTGTAAAAGAGTCATCATCTCGTGTGTCAAACAATAGAGACTAGAGAGGATAGCAAGAGAGTTTTCTATTCGTCTATTAATTAAATATCTATCTAGGAAGTATTAGAGAGATCGAAGTATGTATTGGTATGTATAGCCTGAGTTTTTAAAGTGTCTGTGTTACATACGTCATTAAAACTATGTATAGTTATTTTGTGTTACAAAATCACTTTTTTAATCAATTGTGAACACACAAACTCGCTAAAATTATCAAGGCATTACTAAAAGTTGTAAGTTTTGAATTGTTTAAACAAATTTTGTATTGTTGTTTTTGTAATAACATCCTGTCATTTTAAATTACAAAATTGTATTGCTTGTGCTCGCTCTTAATCAAGAGTAGAGATTTTTATACATTTTATATTTTTTTATATTTTAAAGGTCGAGGTTTGTAGCCTTGGAGAATAATGTGTTAATTTTTTGCCGCGTTCTTAACAATCGCATAAACAAAATGTTATTGTAGGTAATTTAGTTTTTATAAAGTTTTATTTTTATTTACATTCTAAGTCATCACATTCACAATACAAATTATTTATTTTTAACATATTTGTAAATACATTTTTATACCTTAATGAATGTTTCATTTTTTTAACCTTCCCCACACCCACAGATTCAAATATAAATTTTTTATACTCCATTATTTTGGTATTAAAAGTCGCAATATTCATGAGCACAAAACAGCAATAATTATAAAGTTTACAGTCCCAGAACCATGACCTCTAATTAAATCAAAACGTGTTATGTTAATATTTAAATCAAGGCCATTTTTACATAAGTTAAAATATATTGGAAAGTGTGTATTTTAATTCACATCAATATTATATATCAAAAATTTAACGACACAAAAATATAATAATTCGCCTTTATACCTTGGAAACGATTAAGGTAACGTCATAGCGCAGTTAAAAATATCTTCACAATCTATTTCGCCAGTATTTCAACTTCGACTGTCGAGACCTTCGTTCGTTTGTACAGTATAAATTTAATTAACGTAACACGTGTCGTGTTTTAAAATGATACTAATAATTGTCTTTATATTCATCGCGTTCTGTGTTTACAATAAATTGAATAAGGCAGTGTGTACCTCCAATAGACGATTGGAAGGGAAAACTGCCGTGATCACTGGAGGCACTGCCGGTTTAGGTCTAATAATAGCCAAAGACTTTGCCAAGCGAGGTGCGAGAGTTATCATTGCATGTCCTTTTGAGGAAGAAGGCACCAATGCAAGACAGCAAATAATCAGAGAATCCGGTAACAAAGATGTAATTTACAAACATCTAGATTTGTCATCGTTAGGATCCGTTCGTGAGTTCGCTAAGGAAATACGGAAAACTGAAAATCGATTGGACATTTTGGTGAACAACGCTGGTGTCGGTATACCTGGAGATTTTCTCACAAAGGACGGCCTCAATTTTATTATGCAAGTAAATTATTATGGTCACTTCCTACTCACCCTACTTCTGTTGCCACTTCTGAGGAAAACCGGTACAGAATCTGATCCAGCGAGGATTGTGAACATGTCTTCATTAACACATCGAATCGCGAGCTCGGATGTTGACAATTATAACAAAACCGGTTACTGGTTCACTTTAAGAATATACAGTAATAGCAAACTGTCGTTAGTATTGTTCTCAAAGGAATTAACAAGAAGATTATCAGGTTCAAATGTGGTTGTGAACTGTTCTGACCCCGGCTATGCAGCAACAAGAATATACAACAGTGCGAGTGATTTTCTTGGTTTCCTTGCTGTTTCCCTGATTCTCCTTTTAGCCAACACGGCTTTTGAGGGGGCGCAGACAGCGATCTGTTTGGGTGTTGATGACGCTGGTAAAGTGAGTGGGGAGTACTTTAAAAATTGTAAAAAAATTACAGCCGACTCAAAAGCAGAAAATGAAACCACCATTAAGAAACTATGGGAACAGTCAATAAAACTCGCTCAATTGAGCGATGAAGAGTTGCGACAACTTAATTTGTTGTAGTTTACCTCAGGTATATATTATATATTTATAAATATACAAGAAACGATGCAATAAACATATAGCTTTTAATAAGACTATTTCTTTGCTATCTTTAAAGCAATAGAACTTATAAGAAATGAAATTTCATTAAAAACATACTAACCTTTTCTGTGCGTAGTAAAGTTAAATAACATATCTCAGAGATCTCCAAACAGTTTGTATAAACATTAAATTAATTAATGTTTACTTTGACAAATATATTTGTAATATTTAGGGATTTGGGTAGGTAGTATTGTACCTATAGTATAGGCTAATTGAAGCCTATATAACATACATAACTCAATTACATACTATAATTTTGTACTTATGAAGTAGTAGTATACATGGTAGTCAATAGTAGCCATGGTAGCAGAGTTAAATAAAATGTGCTAATTACAAAGTGGACTTTGTACTGATGACCACATAACTAAACATTTAACACATAGTTATTATATTTCGTTTTATTAGGAAACAAGAATATAATTCTGTTCACAAACCATCAGTTGCGTAAGAGTTCTTAATTATAAAAGTAAACAGATAAAAATGTTTATTTTCAATTTGACATCAACTGTTGATGGCCTTAAGTATACAATCTTAACTATATGAACACTCATCAATTTTGAATAAGAATATTGGAATAATATCTTATACAAATTCTCTACTATCACTTTATGTGTGGTAACCCTGCTTCTTTGTAAAAATCATTCAAAAACTCCATGTGAGTGCCGTCAGCGTAATGGCCAATGGTAAAGTTATCTTGTAATGTCAAAAATTCCTTTCTAGCTTTTGTGTATTCTGGCCATTTAAGTCCACTGCGATCAGGCGTGGGGTTTCTGGAATATTCAATATGTATTTTAATTTAAAAATTAGCTTTAGAAGATTTCCGCTGTCAAAGTGAATTGTTAACTGGGTGAATAACTTTAAATGCGTAAATATTATGTCTGATTTTTATGTTGGTGATTAATGGGATAAAACTTCATTAAATGATTTACCATTAGCATTTATTTCTAAAGTTAAAGAAGGTTATATGTTCAAATGGGTACAAAATATAATAATGACTTACCCAGTTTTAGCAAAGTTTGTCCAAAGCTTTGTAATCTTGTAAGTAATTTCTCGTAACCTCGGTTGATTCTTCAAAAAGTCCTTATTAAAGTTATTATAGAACATGTAATAAAGCTCATCTCCGTGGGCTGCTCCTTTTAGGTGCTTATAAGCTGGATTTAATGCACTCTTACGAATATTTAAATCAGTATCAAAGTCAAACTTATACATATATATTGGCTTCCGATTTGTATACAATGATGCAAATCTATGTATGTTATATGCGAGGTAAAAGTCTGATGTCAAGTCGCGGATAACCTCGAGATTTTTGTCCGTAAAGTTTTCTTTACCAATGTAGAACTCTTTTATTAGTACACCGATTTCCTTTACTCTGTAACTCGGTAATCGTTCTACAATGTCTCTGGGTACAAATAGAGACAAGTTGTTATTTTTTATTTCCAATCTGGGAATTTCGTATGATAAAATCGAAATACCCTCACCTGAGTTGTAACCCAGCATTAAAGGAACTTCATTTATATTACCTTGTAACAGTAATTGTGCTGGATCTTGAGCAAGAAATGGATCAACACCGGGAAACACTTTCTCAACAACAGGAACAAATCTTTCCGGTGGGCCTCTTAGCTTTTCTTCATCAGTCATGGTTCTATCAGGTAAATTTGATAAATCACCCGCAGGTAGCTCTCTAAGATATTGTAATAATTCATTGACATTATTTGTGTCTTTACCTAATGCTTTGCCAGCCCTGAAAGCTCTTTCTTTCATATGCTTACCGAAAGCCCAGTCTTCAATACAAACACCACTTTGTGCTATTGCTTTATGAAACAATCCTTTGGCCATGGGTGAGACTATTAGATAGGTAACAGATGCGGCCCCAGAACTTTCACCAAATATAGTAATGTTATCAGGGTCTCCTCCGAATTTTGCAATATTTTCTCGTATCCATCGCAAAGCCATTACTTGATCTCTCATACCAGCGTTACCAGGAACGTCACGCGTCTCCACTGACAAATATCCAAGCAATTCTTGTCTGTAGTTTATGGTGACTAAAATGACGTCATGTTGAATAAGTAAATCTGGGGAATACGTGTCTGAATTTCCGGATCCAAACATAAAAGAGCCACCATGTATGAAGACCATCACTGGCATTCTGGTTGCGGGTGAAAGGGACTTTGAATAGACGTTCAAGAACAGGCACTGTTCGCTGCCCACGGGCTCCGTCACATTCAACTGTGAGCATACTGGTCCATGCACATCCGCTTCACGAATACCCGTCCATGGTTTTGCAGGTAATGGCGCCTAAAATGGGATGCTTTTAATGCTTAGCTACTTGGTGTTGAAATTTTGTTAAGTAAGATAAATGTCAAACCTTAAATCGATCCTTTCCTATGGGCGCTTCAGCATATGGTATGCCTTTAAAGCTGTAATACAAAGATCCTGAGTAAATTCTCTTTGCAGTACCTCTAAGTAGGCCTTGCGTTACATTCACTACGGGCTCTTGCTAAAACAATTAAGTCAATATTTAAAAATCACCATCCAGTGAGAATTCAACCGCTTATATTTCTACAAGCAATGTTCAATTCAATAACTTTCCTTTGTTTTTTTATACTAATAGTAGAAAAAGACCCATAATATTTTTTTCTTGGTTTTTTAAAATACGCAGATTTTCATAGTCTTTCCGTAGGAGCAAGTAATTACTACGCTAGACAATAACAAGATTATGATAATGATTTTTATTGAAATAGGATCTTAGTCCTTAACATTTCATATAAATGTATGAAAATAGTTTTCATAATATATAAATAATACTTTTAATTAATTCTTGGCTCCAATCTTCGTATTCCCTTTATTATTCCATTACATTCCATTTATTATATTGCATTGTGTTTTATGGGGCATGGATATATGCAGATGAAAGATTAGATTAGATTAGAGTTCTCTCTCTCTCTCTCTCTTTGTTAGAAAATTAACTGTTAATTTAAGTGATTTTATATTTTTTTATTTATCTTATAAAATATGCTAACATTCAATATTGCTAAATATTTTTTGTAGGCGTTATTTGATTACATATCTTGAAATTTTAGTAAGGTCCGCTTATTTCTTGATCAATATGATCGTATAAGTCACAATGCTGCTACTAAATCTTAATTATTTAATAAATTATTATTTGTTTATACATTTTCCTCATAAAATCGTATCGGCGAGTACTTAAGAACGACAATAATTTTTGATATATCTAGAAAAGGGCTTCTTAAACTATGGTTCGGGACCCTGAATGGGGTCATGTAGAAAAAAATTTCGGGTCGAGTGTTTTTAATGTGAAATATTTATATTTTTTGGTGCAATTTTAAATTTTAGACTTTTGTACGATTCAAAACGAATTCCACAACTATATATTTTCATATGTATATAGTTACCTAATAAATAAATCATCAAAAAATATTTATATCTTTTCTTTTATATTTGTATGGGGCCGTCAAGAAACTCGTGAATGACAGGTATAATAAGCTCTGAACCAGACCACTGAGCGTTCCAAAAATACTTGAATTAAAAGATACATAATTCCCTTGAACAACGGTTAAATATAAACACCGGTTAATTACAAGTAATTTTTCTGTTATGATTGTAAAATAACAATTTTCAAGCGACTTACACAATTTTCCATGCACTGATAACAGTTGAAAACAAAGATAAAGCAAATGAGTACATTAGTAAGCAGATTTGCCATTTTCCTGTTGCGAACACAAAAGTTTTATTAAGAATGATACAATACACAAAGGTTTTCCTATATATATTGCATTCATCAATGTTACTTAAGTATTTCACTTCGGCTTCACGTTGACCGTTTACTTTTTTATTATTAACACTAAGAATTACAAACATATGTAGTCTTTCATATACAATGTAACGTCATTCAATTTAACGACACACTCTCTATTGACTTAGCCTGTATTCCATACAAATTTTCTATTTTTCATTTAACGACCACTCTCTATAACGCCGTAAAATGCACAGTCCCTTCAGTGTAGTTATATGTATATATTTACACATTTTTAAAGAATGCGATCTGTGTTGGTAGCGACCATCAAAATCTATATAACGGCTGAATTACCGTTTAATAAAAATAATCTTCACCCCGTCTTCCAATGAGAAAACATGAAATCTTTAAATCAAAACCATCTGGCCTACACATATCGCTAGTTTGTGAGTCAAACGATTTACTGTTTAACATGCGTACGCGCTGAAAACAGTTTATCACAGAACGTCACATTTACAACAATAATTAGTTCAATTATCAAAATAAAACATCATTTAAATGACAAACATTAAAGTTGTAATGTATAATTTATAGATAATATAAGAAATACGATATACGCATAGGAATATATATCTGTATTTCTTAGTAAATATTTTAATATTACTTTTACCTGTTCGTGGGGAACTCCAACATGACATGTGAGTCAGGTTGTTAAGACAACGCAGTCTGAGAACATTATTAAATCGCATTTCCAACAAATGATCAATTCAAAGTGTTTAGCCATACGTTTGTTTGGCATCCTTCTGCGAGACTGTCATTTTATTGAAGGAGGCGGCTGAACGGGGGAGAGGGCGTTCCACAAATCCACTGCGGGTAGAAGAAGGTATGCAAACCTTCTTCCTCCGATGTAGACAACTGTTACATTAGCAGCTGCTGGGTGCCTGGTTGTGTGCGAAAGCGCCCTTTCAATGCGGTATAGTAGGTTTACCCGAGGTGGTTTTAGTGGGTATTGCCCACCTCGTCTCTAAAAAGCATGTACCAGGGAATGCGGAAATGCATTAATACCACATAAATATTTTTTTATTTTACTTTTTTTAATTTCTTAAACCTATACAGCTTATCAAAAAAAAATTTTCGCAATAAAAATAGATTAAGCCAAAATAAGGTTAAAATATAAAACCGGAAATAGAATCTAAGATCAGAAATATTATGTGAAGAACGAGCACACGAATTTAAGTGTGTGTGCAATGGTGTTGCTGTGTGAGTGAGTGTGCGAGGTTGAGTCTTAGTTTTTTTTTTTAAATTTCTACTTAGGCCAAATAAATCCAATATATATGAAAAAAAAAATAGTCAGTACCTTTAATACATTACATTTCGCCCAAAAAGCATCGATTACCCAATCGAGCTAACCATCTTTATCAACCACTCAACATAACCACAAGCTCGTCAAGTCATTTAATAATTTTGTGCTAAAGTACTTCTATATCAACAACTCTAAGAATTACAGGATCGCAATGAAAAAAAAAATGATTTTTCGCTCATTTATAATATAAGTACGCTTACAATTATATAGATTTTACAAAAAAACTTATTTATCGATTCTAAAATTAGAACCCATAGCTTTAAATGATGTATACAAATATTTATTATGTGTAAATTTGGTTCAGCTCGATTTAAATTAATAGTGGCAGAGAGTTGATTGCCTTTTTAAATTCATTGTATATGTGGTAAGCCTGCTTCTTTATACAAATCATTCCAAAACTCCATATGAGATCCGTCAGCATAGTATCCAATGGTAAAGTTATCTTGCAATGTTAAAAATTCCTTTCTATCTTTCGTGTATTCTGGCCATTTCACTCCAAAACTTCCATCCGGCGTGGGGTTCCTGAAGTATTGTTATAACAGTTTGAATTAAAATTCATTAACAGAAATGCTGTAACTAATTTTACTATTAAATAAATTTATTTATTAACCTTAAATAGATAAACTCATTAACAGTTATTCTTAATTGTCTTGCCAGTTAAATCAGTCAAAAATATAGAATAATTTTTATACGTGTACAGTTAAAATATAATTTAAGACTCACCCAGTTTTAGCAAAGTTTGTCCAAAGTTTAGTAATCTTGCCAACAATTTCTTGTAGTCTTGGTTGATTATCCAAAATATTCCTATTTAAATTATTATAGAACATATAAAAAAGTTCGTCCCCATGCGCCGCTCCTTTTAAGTGTTTATAAGCCGAATTAAATGTATTCTTCAGAATGTTTAAATCAGTATCAAAGTCAAACTTATACATGAATATTGGCAACCGATTTGTATACAATGATGCAAATCTATGTATGTTGTAGGCGAAGTGAATATCCGTTGCCATATCGCGGATGGCCTCCGGCCTTTTTTCAGTAAAATTTCCATCATCTACGTAGAATTCTTTTATTTCGACACCAATTTCGTTTGCTCTGTGATTGGATACTCGATCGACTATGTCTCTGGGTACAAAGAGAGACAAATTTCTGTTCTTAATTTCCAGCCTCGGAACTTCGTATGATATGATTGAAATACCCTCACCTGAGTTATAACCCAGCATTAACGGAACTTCATTTATATCACCTTGGACCAATAATTGTGCTGGATCTCGGGCAAGGAAGGGATCAACACCGGGAAACACTTTCTCAACAACAGGAACGAACCTTTCTGGTAAACCTCTTAGCTTTTCTTCATCAGTCATGGTTCTATCCGGTAGATTTGATAAATCACCCGCAGGTAGTTCTCTGAGATATTGTAATAATTCATTGACATTATTTGTATCTTTTCCTAATGCTTTGCCAGCCCTGAAAGCTCTTTCTTTCATATGCTTACCTAAAGCCCAGTCTTGAATACAAACACCACTTTGTGCTATTGCTTTATGAAACAATCCTTTAGCCATGGGTGAGACTATTAGATAGGTAACAGATGCGGCACCAGAACTTTCACCAAATATAGTAATGTTATCAGGGTCTCCTCCGAATTTTGCAATATTTTCTCGTATCCATCGCAAAGCCATTACTTGATCTCTCATACCAGCGTTACCAGCAACGTCACGCGTCTCCACTGACAAATATCCAAGCAATTCTTGTCTATAGTTTATGGTGACCAAAATGACGTCATGTTGAATAAGTAAATCTGGGGAAAACGTGTCCGAGTTTCCAGATCCAAACATAAAAGAGCCGCCATGTATGAAGACCATCACTGGCATCCTGGTTGCGGGTAAAAGGGACTTTGAATAGACGTTTAAGAACAGGCACTGTTCGCTGCCCACGGGCTCCGTCACATTCAACTGTGAGCATATTGGTCCATGCACATCCGCTTCACGAATACCCGTCCATGGTTTTGCAGGTAATGGCGCCTAAAATGGGATGCTTTTAATGTTTAGCTACTTGGTGTTGAAATTTTGTTAAGTAAGATAAATGTCAAACCTTAAAGCGATCCTTTCCTATGGGCGCTTCAGCATATGGTATGCCTTTAAAGCTGTAATACAAAGATCCTGAGTAAATTCTCTCGGCAGTACCTCTAAGTAGGCCTTGCGTTACATTCACTACGGGCTTTTGCTGAAACAATTGAATCGATATTAAAAAATAATAAAAATCCATCTACAACCCTCGCTCTATCCAATTTGTATACATTTTTATAGACAAGCTGGTTACCACCATTTTATGCCTATTTCACGTCGTGAAGAATTCGTTTTAAGGAATGTCCATTACATGGCGATGTGTTTTTTAGCGAAGTTTAATGCTATCGACCTATGCTATGTATACCTACAAGAGCAAAATATTCCCGTAGTCGTTGAGTTTAAAAATCATTCTCTTACTGATCATCTATAATTCGAAATTAACTCAAACGTATGAAATGATTTTTGTGAGATATTAAAAGAGTTTATTTTATAAAATTTAACATGCCCGTTTATTTGCTTTATTATATATTAATTTAATGTAACCAATGCCAACATATGGTTAAAACATTAAATATAATCAAAAATATACTATTACATTTGTGCTTAATTATTAGAAATACATTGCTTAGGGCTTACACGATAAACACGATAAACATTTTCTTAGTACTCACACAATTTTCCAGACAATAACAATTGAACATAAACGTATAGCATATCAGGCCACTATAGAAAACGTTTACCATTTTCCTGTTGCAACCACAAAAGTTTCGTTGTGAATGAATAAGATACAAACAGAATGGTCTCATAGCAAATATCGTCACACCTCGGTTTACGTTATTATTTCAATAATTTCACAATTATTTGATTATCAAAGTATATGTTGCACTGTAATTGTATTTGATATGTAGTCTTTGTTTGATTTTATAGAAGAGCAGGGAAACGAGCAGATGGCGCACCAAAAAGGTGAAGTCGCTGCCCATAGATTAGACTCTTTCTTCTTATTAAGCAAGAATATACTATTATTAAGTTATTTAAGAGCATTAATCGACCTGTATAACAAACAGGCCAGTAAAAAAATGTACCCAAACAATTTGTTGACTCGGTCAGTATGGAAAATTTAAAAAGTACTTAAAGAGAAGCTTTAAATAAAGCCTTTTTTAAATTAACTAATTGTTAGCCTTGCTTCCAAAAGTGTATTAGGACTTTGACTTGTAAAATAAAATAATAATTTTCCGTACGTACGTACAGAATTAATTTGACATTATATTGCATTGTAGATATTTCAGTTATTTTACCTGCTCGTGGGGAACTCCAGCGTGACACATAGAATATCTTCAAGTAGTCAATGAAGCTTTTTATTCATTAACGTAGATTAATAATGCGGCAGCATTCTCACAATTGCGATAAGGCCAAATTGTTTAATGAATCAACCCGTTAAATGAACAATGTCGATCCTTAAACGTAGACTATTTAGCATGTATTTTTTTCATTAATCCTTGTTTTGTATTTTGTACAAACTCATATAGTTACTCATATCATTATACGTTTTTACAAACACTCTGGTCCTAGTTGACTGTGATTTAACATAAATAATTCAAAACAAATAATTATTATACTAATTTTGTAACAATAAGATTATCTCTTGAATGTAACCGTAAACACACTTATTTCTATAAATATATGTATATACATATATAAATATACATATGTATATTAATTTACTTCCTTGTTTAATCACTCGAGGAAGAGTTAAATTTCTATAAAGGTCATCGTGTCATCTTTGTTCATACTGAATCAATAACAACAATTATTATTATATCTAATATATAAAATTCTCGTGTCACAGTTTTCGTTCCCTTACTCCTCCGAAACGGGTTGACCGATTCTTCTGAAATTTTCTGAGCATATTGAGTAGGTCTGAGAATCGGCCAACATCTACATTTAGAAATATTTTTTTAATTTTTTTGGTAAAACGACATTTGTCGTGAACAGCTAGTAATATATATCTGTCTGTAATAACAACTTTAAGCAGTTATCGTGGGAGTTAATAAGTTTTTGAGTGTGTCCTTCAGTGGGCAACTAGGTTACAGCACTGTAGCTATAGCTGTGGGAGGTGTACTGGGGAGTCATTACTTCTGCCGTTTAACGTACAAGTTAGAGGATATCTTCAACCAGCTCTTTAGGATGACTAGTTAGTCTTTTACGACGAACGCTTGAGTTCAAAAATATTGGCGTATATTAAAATAAAACAATTAATCGATAAACAATTATTTCGTGAAGTCTCACTGGCCGATATAAGGTAAGCCGGCCTCCCTGTAGATCTGGTTCCAGAATTCCATGCGATCCCTGTCAGCGTAATTGCCGTTGGAGTATTTCTCTTGGATGTTGAAGTATTCCTTGCCAGCTGGCGTGTATGGATGCCAGTCTACACCCAAGCTTCCGTCTGGAGTAGGGTTGCTGAGAGAAAAAATTAGATCTACATGATGATGACGATGTTCGTCGTAATAATTGTCTCTATATGCAATACTTAGAGTATACCAGGGCTTCTTAAACTATGGGTCGCAAATTTCCGGTGATTAGAAATTTAAAGTTAAATATTTATGTATACTATTTTATAATGTTTTAGTGCAATTTAGATTGTTGTACGTTTTGAAACGAATTCTGCAACTATATATTTTCATATGTATATTGTTTTTTTTATTATATTTGTATGGGGGCGTCAAGAAACTCGCAATCATAAGTGGGGTCGTGAATGACAAATGTTTGAGAAGCCCTGCTCTTAACGAAAATAACACCGTTTTAAAATAATTAAAATGTACAATTACCCATATTTAGCGAAGTCTGTCCATATCTTAGTCACCTCGTAAGCGATGTCCCTCAACTTAGGCTGACTATCATAGGCCTCCTTGTTCAAAAAGTTGTAGAATAAGTAGAACAGATCATCAGCGTGGCTTACGCCAGGCAAGTCCTTGTATGAGGAGTATTTCTTTATGATGTTCAAATCAGTGTCATAGTTGAACCTGTACATATACACAGGAGCTTCCAATTTACTATACAAATACGCGAATCGGTGCGTGTTGTACGCAAAATTGGCGTCCGTCAGTATATCGCGTATGGCTTCGGGGTTGTCTTTGGTGATTGGCCCATTTTTACCGTAGTACGCTTGTATGCGTCGCCCAAATTCCAGAGTTTTCTCATTTGACACAACTTCGACAATCGATCTTGGCACGAAGTATGAAACGTTGTTGTTCTTAACGTCCAATTTAGTAATTTCATCAGATATAACAGATATCCCTTCACCAGAGTTATAGCCGAGCATGATAGGTATTTTACGGACCTTCCCCTTTATTACCTTCTGCACGGGATCCTCATCAATAAATGAACCATGCTTTGCTTTCTCAATGACCGGGACAAACTGTTCGGGAAAGCCCCTATACTTTTCCTCTTCAGTCATTGTTTTTTCAGTGAGATTCGTCAGATTGAGAGGTGGTACACTTCGGAGGAAATGCAAAAGCTCTCCAACATTCTTTGCATCTTTGCCTAGCACCTTGGCAGCCCTGAAAGCCCTTTCTTTCATGTTTCTCGCTTGAGCCCAGTCCTCAAAACAAGTGCCACTTTGAGCTATGACTTTACTAAAAAGTCCTTGAGCCGATGGAGCCATCATTAAGTAGGTTACAGACGATGCCCCAGAGCTTTCACCGAAAATGGTGACGTTGTCTGGATCTCCACCAAATTTGGCAATGTTCTGCTTGAGCCAACGAAGAGCTGCAACTGTGTCTTTCATACCACCGCTACCAGGAACTTCAGGTGTCTCGACAGCAAGGAAGCCTAAGAGTTCCAATCTGTAGTTGATAGTAACTAAAATAACATTATGTTCAAGAAGCAAGTCTGGGCTGAATGTTTCGGAATTTCCAGATCCTGACATATAAGAGCCACCGTGAATAAAGACCATCACTGGTATCCTGTCGTGTGGGTTCAAAGACTTGGTGTACACGTTGACGAAGAGGCATTGCTCACTTCCTTCTATATACTGGGAGATGGTGAAGTCGTACTGGGTACAGATTGGGCCATGCTCCGAAGCATCGCGGATGCCGTGCCACGGTCGGGGTGGTAATGGCTGAGACTACAAAAAAATGTGTTTTTTTGTATCGACAATGCATTTTAAATTTATGTTTTAATATATAATATTCATCTCAAATAAAAGATAAATGAGACACCTTTTGACGCTCTATGAATTCGAGCCTTTAATGTTACAAAATGGGAAACTATTGTTAAAATAGGTGTACAAATACCTGAAACCTGTGCGGTCCATCTGGCGCCACGGCGTAAGGAATCCCCTTAAAACTGAAGTAGGACGAACCATCGTAGATTGTTCCCACTGTCCCTCTAAGTTTGCCTTCATTCACTGTTACTATTGGCTTTTGCTGCAATAATTTTAACAAATATTTAAACGTTGAGTCAGTGAGTCATTTAATTTTGAATATTTAATCAATTGATTATTTAAAACATACATAAAAACAATTTAAATTACGTGTATAAATATATAAAATTATATACAATAAAATAAAGAAAGAAGATTATATTTATTTATATATAACAATAATTAACACGTAATTTATTAAAAATCACACATCAATTTATTGAAATATATATAAATATAAAAACTTGAATATAAAGAACAAAGAGAATGTAAAACAACAAACAAAATGTTATTCATAACGGAATAGTAATTGGTAAAAAGTAAAATATTGTCTATGCTTTAAAAACAACTTACATTTTTGCATTCTGTTGATAAAATTAAAAATGCAAGGAGACAAGATGTGACATTTGTCCGTAGCATTTTCCTGTTGTATTGCTGCCGGCTGGCTCAATACTGTGTATTTATAAACTTGTCTGCCATTATACCAGTTATCCTATCAGTATTACGACTAAGTTAAAACTCGGATTTACTTGTAAAATATTACTTTACATGTATTTATTTTCAGGATAGGCCACTAATAATCGATCAATTTAACTTTTAAGTATACATTTCTTTAGTATTTAACTACTAGCTTTCCGCCCGCGGCTTCGCCCACGTGTGATTCGCCCTTTCGCCCTCCTGTTGGTTGTCATTTATCTCATGTCATCTGTCATCTGTCATCTGTCATCTGTCATCTGTCATCTGTCATCTGTCATTTTTATCCTGTCTCCTGTCATCTGTCTCCTGTCACTTGTCTCCTGTTGGCTGTCATCTGCCTCCTGTCGGCTGTCATCTATCTCCTGTTAGCTGTCATTTTTATCCTGTCTCCTGTCATCTTTCTCCTGACATATGTCATCTGTCTTTTGTCATCTGTCATCTCTCTCCTGTTGGTTGTCATTTGTCTCCTGTCGGCTGTCATCTGACATCTGTCTCTTGTCATCTGTCATTTGTCTCCTGTCATCTCTCAACTGTCTCCTGTTGGCTGTCATTTGTCATCTGTCATCTGTCATCTGTCATCTGTCATCTGTCATCTGTCATCTGTCATTTTTATCCTGTCTCCTGTCATCTGTCTCCTGTCACTTGTCTCCTGTTGGCTGTCATCTGCCTCCTGTCGGCTGTCATCTATCTCCTGTTAGCTGTCATTTTTATCCTGTCTCCTGTCATCTTTCTCCTGACATATGTCATCTGTCTTTTGTCATCTGTCATCTCTCTCCTGTTGGTTGTCATTTGTCTCCTGTCGGCTGTCATCTGACATCTGTCTCTTGTCATCTGTCATTTGTCTCCTGTCATCTCTCAACTGTCTCCTGTTGGCTGTCATTTGTCATCTGTCATCTGTCATCTGTCATCTGTCATCTGTCATCTGTCATCTGTCATCTGTCATCTGTCATCTGTCATATGTCATCTGTCATATGTCATCTGTCATATGTCATCTGTCATCTGTCATCTGTCATCTGTCATCTGTCATCTGTCATCTGTCATCTGTCATCTGTCGTCTGTCGTCTGTCGTCTGTCGTCTGTCGTCTGTCATCTGTCATCTGTCATCTATCTCCTGTTAGCTGTCATTTGTCTCCTGTTGGCTGTCATCTGCCTCCTGTTGGCTGTCATTTGTCACCTGTCATCTGTCTCCTGTCACCTGTCTTCTGTCTCCTGTCATTTGTCTCCTGTCATCTGTCTCCTGACGTATGTCATCTGTCTTTTGTCATCTGTCTTCTGTCATATGTCATTTGTCTCCTGTCATCTGTCATCTTTCTCTTGTCTTAAGTTAAAGCGTTTCTAAGTCGGCTTAAGTTCATATAAAAACTTTGTTGCTTCTTAGCCATCGAATAGACCAATGTTGAAAAACGTTTCCCTTTTACAAAGATGTATTTTAATTAGATAAAAAAGGAGGGATAATGACTATTTTTTTAGTCCCGTAATCAGGATCCGATGATTCAGGGAAATCGAAAGCAACTTTAAAATTAACTTACAGGCAATTATTTTCCTGACAATTATATATTCTGATAGTCATCTTCTTATGTGGATGAGCTGATGATGGAAGGTAAAACTCCTCAGCGGTTAAGAGTTGAAAGAAAAATCTTACGAAGTTATGAGTACGAAACACGTACTTGTGAGGTTATTACTTATTAGCTTGGCCAAATAATAAAAGGTAAACCTCATTAACGGTAAGGATGTAGATGGAAAAATGGGAGCGGACAAACGATAAACGTCTTTTCACTCGTTTCCTTTTACTTGTTGGTATAGGTAGTGTTCACTCAAAATAATCATAGGGTAAAACGTTAATGAAAGTTTGAAGTGCATGGTAGTCATTACACAATGGAGCATCTTAATACCGCGATGGATATATTTGGCCTAAGTAGAAGTTCTTTAAAAAAAAAGTAAGACTCAACCTCGCACACTCACTCACGCAGCAACACCATTGCACACACTGATACACACACTCACACACTAAAATGTTCGTACTACACATAGTTCCACTTGTTCATTTGTATATATATTTTAATTTATTTTTTCTGTTCGTGTTTTTTTTTGTTATTCTTTTTCCTGATCTTAGATTCTATTTCCGATTCTATATTTTAACCTTATTTTGGCTTTATTTTTAATCTATTTTTATTGTGTAAACTGTTTTTGATGAGCTGTATAGGTTTAAGAAATAAAAAAATAAAATAAATCTACGAATTTTATCAACGCCATCTATCGAGCACATTGTTCAACACTTCAACCGCGCCCGCGCGCACTGCGTTATTTGTTATTTTTGTTACCTCTCATAAGTTTTCATATTAAGATTAACTTATATTAGAACATATTTAACAATATATAACTAATCAATCAATATAAGTGTTTAAAAATTTTGAAGCAGTGGTTGAAGTAAATTTTCAATTGACCATAACTTCTTTTTCTCTTAACCGATTTTGACAAAATAAACTTTTGACAACGGTCCTAATTATATATAATCCAACTGTGAAAACCGCGTTCAAATCCGTTCAGTAGTTTTCAAGTTATAAAGTACCAGACAGACAGACAGACAGACAGACAGACAGACAGACAGACAAGAATTCCAAAAATTGGTTTTTTGGTTTCTATGACTCTTCTTTAATTGCCTCCTTTCAGTTTTTTTGAAAAATATTTAATGTACAGTTTTTCGATTTTTACTGTCTTATTATTAGTATAGATAACACTGGTGTCGGTTTATTATTATTATTTATTAGTCTCGGTGTGCTGTGTGTTTGCGGGTTGTTCTCACTATAACGGAAATGTGTGCTCCTATTACGCTATGCCCACTGATGATAGTAAAGGTTATTGTTTCTTATCGTTTTTATTTAATAAAGAAATTAACGAATTTGCTGGTGCATGGTGTAACGGTTGCAGATCTTTACAAACGTGCTGTGAAACATTCTTGGCGATTTAAAGGAATGGCGGAGAGTTTCTTGCCAGTTCTTCTCGTCCGCTCTACGCCCTTGATTTGGGAACTGGCAGAAAATGTAGTCGAAATTTTTTTTTAAACTTATTTTGTTGACGATTCATAAGTTACCTACATTATTAAAGATATTTTTGATTTGATTTTGACTAAAAGTTCATGTGTTTAAAGCCTTGCAATATTATTTGATAATTTTCAATAATTTAAGCAGTTCTTAAGGAAAAAAAATCTGTTGTTAGTCATATTCTAAGTAGATCAATTACCACAATGACTATCGAGGTAATAAAATGGTTATGAGATCTCATTTACCTTATCCCATGTTGGCAATCGGGTTTTAGGAATAGTGACATTGTAAATTGAAGTCATCATAGTTCTTTATTCCCTAAGTCATTCTCATCCAAATACTATTCCGTAAACGCATATTTAAAGGACAAAGGTCCCTTTAATGGGTCAGCATTGGGACAGTTTAATTCTTGAGTAGCTTTACAATGATTTAGTTATTTGAATTATGGGTGACATAATTTTGTACCTATTAAATGTTTATTTTAAAAGGGCAGCTATCGAGTTTTTTGCCGATTCTTCTCGGCTGATTCGGAACTGCCTTCCGAACCGGTGGTAGTGGAAAGTGACGACTCAAAAGTGTCTTTTTGAATAAAGATATTGTAAGTTTGTGTTTGAATTAAATACCATAGCTTAAGAAACGAACTGTCACAATAGAAATATACAGAGTATATAAATACTCTTTTTCATTATTATAAATGATCAAATTTAAGTATAACAAGAGTGTTATAAAAAACGGAAACAACTTTAACAATTGTAATATTAAAATTTATCAAAATGATTCAGTGACACAAAAGCTGCATAAACAATAGTTTTTTTTTTACATAAAACAATGTCATTATACCTCGAATAGGTTTGACGAATATTAGTTTACTTACCAATCGAATGCAGTTATTAATTTTTAATTATATCCATTAAAAACAATGACACCTAGCTGTTTGTTGGTAGCCCTGATTGTGACCTTGGACATCATTTTATTAGGTTACTTGTTGAATTATTACATTTTATCGGTAATTTATAAGCAACGAAACTCGCTTCTAATACGAATATTATTAAAACGAAATAATTGTTTATTTTTATTAAAAAAGCACTTGTATTAGAAGCACGGAATACTTGGGGTATGTAAATAGGCACGAGAGGGCTCTCCTTGTCTGAAATTTTGTCAGGTCAGATTCCGTAATTGCAGAAAGATCGAATAATAATTTATTTATTGCATACTTTATTTTTTATTTATTGTATACTACGTAAATATTATAATTCTTAATAACACCTGCCAGACAATATTTAAAATAGTCAAAGGCACGTTGCCAGATGCCAAGTTTTTGCGCGATGAAAATTATAATTTTATCAAATTATTTATTATTTCTCGGTATTTTTCTCCCAAATTTGTCCAATTATATAGTGTAAGGGTTAAACGAACAGAAATCTTACGTAAGTAATAATGACTTGACATGATGACTTTGGAATAATTATAAGAAAGTTGAACGAACAAATTGGAAAAAATAACTTCCTAGAGGTTTTGCAGGTTTCGCCCCTACGTTTGCATCTGTTCCAATTGAATAACCCAGTGGGATCTTTGATGCCTTGGCTTGTCAAAATACGTCAATAAATGACGTAGTTGGAAAATAATAATACAACAAAAATTTACGAAAAAAAATATATTAAAAAATCCAATATAACAATTGTATAAAAAGCACCAAATATCCCAATAGAATGTAAACTGTAAAAGTAAGATTTATTCTTAAACCCTAATCCCTTTGTATAAATATCATAGTAACACAAAAAATTAAATTCTTAGTCAATATCACTGTCATATTGTAAAAATAAAAAAAATACGCTCACTGTTGTCTATGGTCTGGGTATAATTTGTCTAAGTAGTTAGTCAGTTGCTTCTTTTAGTCCAGGACTGAAATATTACTAAATCTACAATTTATTCCTTGTACTGTGTAAGCCTGCTTCTTTGTACAATTTCTTCCAGAATTCCACTCTTTTTTGGTCCGCATATACTCCCGGTGCCATGTTTTCATCAATATTAAGGAACTCCTTATTCTTCAATGTGTACGGCTGCCATTTTAACACACTGTTTGATACTGGTTTCCTGTAATTTACAAAATATGCTTAACTTCCATTTGAAAAATACAACCAAGTTATACCCATGATAACTTATAATAACAGCGAATCAATGTTTTTGTTCTCTTAGTTAATCAAACTCTTAAACCAATAAGGTTTAATAACAATTAAATAATAAATATTAATAACTCACCCGTTCCTTGCGAAATCTGTCCACAATCTAGTTACACCATTTATAATATTCCTTAACTCTTCATTTTCCTCATAACTATCTCTATTCATCGCTGAACAGAATATATAAAACAATTCATCGACATGAGCTGCACCCTTCATATCGCTAGTTCCCATCAAAATTTTAAAAAAGTTCAACTCCGTATCATAATTAAATCTATACATGTACACTGGGTGTGTGTTTGCATACAATTCAATAAAATAATGTATTGGGTACGTAAAATACAAGTCCGATTGTAAATCACAGATTTTGTTTGCATCCTCTGTCGTTATATCTTGTCTATTGAAATAAAACTCTTTTATACTTTGACCTATTTCTTTCAATCTCTCTTCGTTCACTACATTATATATTTCTCTTGGTACAAAAGAGGATGGATTTTTATTCCTATAATCAATTTTCTTTGTTTCAGTCGATATTAGAATCATCCCTTCGTTTGAGTTGTACCCAATCATCAATGGTACCTTCACAGCATTACCATTTATGATTGCTCGTTTTGGATTTTCTGGTAAAAACACTTCATTACCATATTTCTTTTCAACGTTGGGGCAAAAATGCATTGGAAGTCCACGATGTCTTTCATCACTTGTTACTGTTTTAAAAGTTTTGCCAATCAAGTCCTTTGCTGATACACTTTGCAAAAATGTTAGTGCTTCTGTAGGATTGTTGGTGTCATACCCTAATAACTTACATAATCGGAATGCCCTACACTTCCCATCGACACCTTGTGCCCAATTAGCTGTACAGACCCCACTTTGGGCTATCACTTTGTGGAATAAACCTCTAGACATCGGTGACACCATATGATATGTTACAGATGCTGCGCCAGCACTTTCACCAAAAATTGTAACATTACTCGAATCACCGCCAAAATTAATGATATTATTTTGTACCCAGCTAAGTGCTAAAACCTGGTCTTTCATTCCAGCATTTCCTGGGACTTCAGGAATGTCCAAGTTAAGGAAACCAAACACTTCCAATCTATAGTTTATAGTTACTAATACCACATTGTGCTGTATAAGAAATTCAGGTCCGTACAAGTCAGTGTTGCCAGACCCAGACAAAAATCCTCCTCCATGAATGAAAACCATTACGGGATTTTTAGTGTCTGCTTTTAAGGACTTTGTGTAAATATTAAGATATAAGCAGTCTTCATTTCCTTCTTTAACTTGACGTGTTTGTGCATCAAATTGTGGACAAATTGGACCATGTCTTAGGGCATCATACACACCTTCCCATGGTTTAGCTGGCAACGGAGCCTGAAATATAATGTATTCAAATATAAACCAAATATTGTAAATGTTGTGTGATCAACAAAAGAAAAACTTGCATTTTTGAATCCTACTTTATTAAAATTACCTTAAATCTTAGTTTTTCTACTGGTGGTTGTCCATATGGTATCCCTTTAAAGCTGTAATATTTCGTTCCATCAAGGAGCTTCTTAATACAGCCTCTTATCTTACCATTTTTTGTAAGTACTAGTGGTTCCTAAAACAATTCAATGTAATTATGAATTACATGTATTACAGTATTAACAATAAAATGAACAACGTCCTTACCATTATGTTAGCATTTGAATAAAATCGTGTAACGTAGTATCTTTGGACTTTGATCAGTTTCAATAACTTTTTTACACATAAATTCATTACATAGGTAAAGACAATTTCTGAAAACGACTACTTATTCCTTAGCTTATTTTTATTACTTTAAAGCAAGTAGCTCACTCCACATACTCAAAAAATATCATTTTAATTCATAATTATCTTGACTTCAAGTCTTATCTCTTCTTGGCTATATAAATAATATTAAAAACCTATAAAAACAAAATCTACATAATTTCGTGAGCATTTTGCTTTTTTGGGTAATGCCATATCATTGTCAATGTCAAAACAAAATTATTAGAAAGACGTCAAATTTTAAAACTGACACAGACTACAGAAGAGATAACACAAAACTCTAGGCAACTACTATGTATTTGAATATTCTAAGACATGAGTGAAAATACATTTTATCTATAGACAAAAATTATAGATTCCTTTGGATAATTAGAATGATAAAAAGTAAAAAATGTAAACGATTTTAAATTGTTTGATGTTCTGTGTTTAGGGCGGGCTCTTTCCGCGGGAGGTTTAAATGAATGAATTACACGTAATATTGATTCTATGATGCAGCTAGGTTAGAAAATTATTTTCATACATAGTTTATAATAGAATTTTAATATATTTCCTTATGAAAATACAGAAAATATAATAATATACCGTAATTGTTAATGAAATACGAATGATGCTAATAATTTTAATATCTATCAAAGTCTTTATGTCACAGACTTGAACTAGTAATAATTCTAACAGCTTACGGAATGGATAATAATTATTCCAAAACCGTAGAGGTTTGATAACATTTTCTTCAAAATAAAACAAATGTATTTAACTGGCAATAAAAGATTTCTAAACACGTAAAAAAGTGAGACTTTTACATAAATTAATTATTTAATAAGTGAACCAAGTGCATAGAACGGGCAAAGAAAAACATTCTTGCATTTAACAAAATTAATTGGTTTCTTGCCGTAGAAGGTAAATAGTTGTGTAATTTTTAAGTAGTGATTTTAAATAGTATTTCTAGTATAATAAGTTTACAGTTACAAAATGAATACAACTTTATATTTAGTAAAAATCTCTGCCTGTTTGAGGGCTTAAAGTTCAAACAAAAAATTTCGCCCAATGAAAGTATTGGATTTGTTCTACCTGTGTTCTTATCAGTACTGCCACTTCAAACAAGCTATGTAAATAAGGATTAGTTTTATTATCAATTTTATTATAAGCTGGAATTATTTTCGTACGTCCAGAAACGATAACTGGGCAAAATTGAACATTTGTGCAAATAAATGCGAATATTATTTCTATATTCTAATTGTTTATTTTGCAAATATTTACAGAAGTTTTTGCACGTGTTATAATACATATATGTGTATTGTTTTATTTTTAATGCGTATCTGGCGTGCGCGCCTTGCGTGTAGTACTGGAAGACGCAAATATCCAGGAAACGATAAATCTATACTATATAGTATAACTGTCTTTTAAAGTTTAGTTTTAACTGTTACATAATTCTTTGTTTTTTTTAGATTGTATATAAAATAAATAGAAATCAAAATATCCCAGCTATACAGGTGATAGTAGTATTTTTTATATAAAATATCATATAATAAATTAACTTTAATGTAAAATCAAACTCAGCAAATAAATCACGGTATTTATTAACATAGATTAAAGATAATGCAAAAATGAATATATTATCGTAGGTAACATGTGACATACTGGAATCATTTCTCACGATGTAACATGTCCCATTACAATTAATTGATAAACAGCTCCTGTTTGCTGTGGCCTTTATTAAATGAATGACAATTGACACCTGCCATTTTCATAGTGAAAAGATAATAATGATAAAAGTGCAATGCATGCATTATATGAAGTGGATTTGGCTCTGGATTAACAAAAATTTATACTTTTACAGAGAAAGCTGGTATTAACATATACAGCACCTACTTTAATTGTCGACAAGACATTTATTTACGATGACATACACATTACAGGCACGTAGAGTCATCGTTCCAGACAACATTTTTGGACGTACGTAAGAGCCCACGAAGAGCTCTTAAAAGCAATTTTTTCGCTCGGTTTAAATCGATTTTTTTACGAGTTCACCCTTTCAACCGTTTAGTTTTCTATAGACCTGCATCGTCATTATTTATACCCCTTTATGGCGAGCCCTTAACAACAAAACTTAACATTTTAAAACTCCGACCCACAATGGATGATGTATTGATGGTTTTTTTTTAAATTCGGGATTAAATGTGAGTTGGTATAAATGTTTTAATATTTAAAAGATTAGCGTCATGTTAGTAGTAAGTAGAGGTAAATATTTTTATTACATCGTGTTTGCTTTTCACTTTATACCCTAGTGTAGAAATAATGAATACGTTTTAAATTATACACTAATTAAAACTTATGTATTGGGCTGTGTATAGAAAAATGTTTGACCTCCGAAAAGTCAATATATTTCCCGAATGATATTCCTATTATGACTTGGTATCATGACCATTTTTATACAAGCGAAGGTTTTGCTTATCCTCAAAATATCTGTAAATAACTTTATTGGGTTCCAAATTTTTCTTTATTATGTAATTCAAACTTAAGGATATGTAATTATTTATTACTAGTATTTTCACAAGTAAGGTTGTTAATTATAAGTTTAGTCCGAAACAAGCAAATAATGATCCTTACTTTCAGCTTCTAAGTCCGCAGAATTATGCTCGGTGGCGAACTGTTTGCGCCGCTTTAGGGGCGCGCTAATAAAGCGTAGTGGTGTTAAGGTATCGATAAAATTCTATTATTATGTTATGCTTACACCGACTTGAAATATTACTATATTTTATATTATTGTGCATAAGATTTAGTTTGACAATCAGTTTTCAATAATCAAATGGCTTACAGGATCATATAACTTGGAACAAAATTGTAATCAAGGTAAGTCATTCATTTTTAAATATTAAACCTATGTAAAGTGCTCCGTGTTATATATTTTTAAATGCATTAATTTAATACACTTATATTTGAAATTACTCAATATTATACTTCACAATTCAGGGTATTTTAAAATAGTGATGACGCTTATAGGTAAGTCTATTGTCTATTGTACCTGAGTTTATCGTAGGTATCGTTCTTTGGAACCCACTTAGCCTTTTTATTTTCTCTTTATATTCAACCTCACATGGAATTGTCTTCGGGAACCTTTTTGACGTACACAAGTAATCGCTAATAGGATTTTATCTGGTAATGGAATAAATCAATAAACGCTGCTTGATTTTTTAACATAACCTCAAATTTTTAATAAACACAATCGCACAATGCAGAAGGAGAAATCCAGTGCACAAAATACCGCACAACTTTAGATAAAATCCGTATATCACCACAATATATACTATGTTTTGTATAAAATCGTAAGTAAACCAGTGTCATTCACATCACTAAAATCAGCCCCACGCGTGTTCTGACTAGAGTCGCATTATAATGCATTCATAACATCTCGAGCGTGGCGACTGCAAAGTAACTAAACTATCGGGACCAACCCTTTTTCATATTATTTATTATTTTAAACGGCACAGTTATAATTTTAAGATTTGAAGGGTTGAAACTGCGCCATAAACGTAATGAAACACCTGTTATGTTAGTTATCGAGATACATTTTTAATGGAATGATTACGTCTTCTTCTGGCATCCCATCCGAGTACCTTGGACTCTTGATTTTTAAAAGACATCACATTTATAGGGTTCAGCCATTAAACATCTAAAATATGACGCAATATATTACTAATATTTATAAAGAAACCGAACTGCTGTTCTTAATAATAATCCAGCAATTACGTTTAGAAGATTTTTTCGAGATGAAATCAGCTTCTCTATTAAAATACATATTTTAAATACCATGTTACATTAATGTATTTTATAAAAAAATATATCAAATGTAACTGACTGTTAACTGATTGATATGTTTAAGTGAGCTTATTGATATAACTGAGCAAATTTGCCTTGCCTACTACAGTAGAGCAAAGATAATATATATATACATAAGCTAATATCCTTAAACACATTAGCATCCTTTTCTAGACAATATATGTCGTGACTAACTAGAAGTCGCCAATGAGGCGTGTCGATACTTTTGAATCAATCGTGGGGAAAACATTGTTAGTTAAGTATCAAATAGAATATTCGCATATTTGACAATATAATTTGATGTGATGAATAATCTACTGAGTATATTTTATAAGGGATGGGAAAGCTTGAAATAATGACGTTGATGATTTGAGGCTGTATCACGTATATTAAAAACCGAATATGGATGGAATTTAAGTAAATTCTGTATGATGAGTTTATTCAGCGTTCTGTGGGGGTCTGCAAAACGCTTGTTTTGTAGGAACACTATACGATTTTTACTTATTTACATCACTATATTTTTAAAAAATCAGATCGAAGATTCAAAACTTGTATGGTAACAGTTGGATTTTTAAACCAAATGTAATATGACTTTTTTTACATTAAGCGTGTAAAGAATTTTTTTTTAATTCTACTTCTTCTACACACACATAAAATAACACATAATTGTTTTTACAGATGTTACATATCCAACGGCACCTTACCGATGTGTAATGGGTTAATAGTCCGTGAAAGTGTCGCTTTTTATCGACAATCCTTTGTCAATATTGACAAGCCATAAATTATATAAATATTTGATCAGACACGCATTTCGGATGTTAGTGCCCATAAAGGGTTGTATGTTATTCATAATTTTATTAGTTTCGTTCAGTAACGGCTAACAGCACAGATATGACTACTCTGAGATGCAAACGACGAGAAGTCGTTCGGTCTACCAGGTAGACCTTAGACACTGTCAATCAATTGTCTTACATTTTTGACACATATAAATCATACATATGTTATTTGCATTCATTTGTTACTTATGTTTGAAATTCATAAAATAATTTCTCGTAATGTTAAGAGTGATATGCTGCCTTCCGTACCGGTCGTATTGTAAAAATTGACGATTCAAAAGTGTCTTTGTACCTACTTGAATAAAGATATTTTGAGTTTGAGTCAGGGAAATGCTACAGAAAACGAATACAGGGATAGAAAATAGTTTCACAGAAACTCCAACTCAAAATATCTTTATTAAAGTAGGTCTTTATAAATACACATTTGAATCGAAATTAAAATAGCCACCGGTTCGGAAGGTAGTTGTCTACTGAGAAGAACCGGCAAGAAACTCGATAGCTGCACATTATATATAAAATTACGTTAGTCTACTAGAATTAAACTGTCCCGATGCTGACACAATAAAAGGATCTTTGTCCCCTTTCAAAAGAGTTTCAAAGTTACTTAAACAAATTTTTATATCCAAGTTCAAAAACACTTTAATTTGCAATTAGGAATTTTCAGAGTATGTGTAATATAAAACTGAATTAAAATTAGGGTTTTAGAGAGCTACTTGTCCCATGGGACAAGGGGCGTGTCCACCTACTACGACCCCATTGGGCAACACGTAACTTAAATAAAATATGGGGTGCTATGAATCTGGTTACCAGTAAGCGTAGAGTCGTAGGGTCAACTAGTCATAGTTAAAGATGTGTTTAGTGGTAGTGTTGTGCTAACAAGTTGTGAAGTTATAATAAGTAAGTTGAAGTTCGATTTTATTTATATAGGTAACTGATATGTATGAATCATGGTGTAATAACATAAAAATAGAATGTTAGTTTTACTTTACATTTACTACACAATTTAAGAGCGTAGAGCGGACGTGAAAAACTGGCAAGGAATTGCGCCACTCCTTTATATAGTCCAGCTATCGAGTTTCTTGCCGGTTCTTATCGGTAGATGACTGCGTTCCGAACCGGTGGTAGTGTAAAAGTTGACGATTCAAAAGTGTCTTTATAAAGACCTACTTGAATAAAGATATTTTGAGTTTGAGTTTGTCAAGTATTTCCAACAGTACGGTGGTTAAGCAAGCATTCTACCATGCGCTAGCGAATGCGTATTTCTATACAACATATATTAAACAAAAACTTTTTGAAATAGGAGTATCTACTGTTATTATTCCATTAATAAGTGTAAGAATGTTACCTATATGAAAAAGTTATTTTTTATTTAATTTGCACAGGGAAAATTTTATAGAATTGGGGTCTTCAAGCACTTTCTTGACGTACCTACACAAGTGATCGCTCATACATTTCTATATTGAAAAGATATAAAAACATACATATTTGTATAACTTCAGTAACATAAACTTAATAATGATGTTAGGATTACATATGACAACATTGGCGCTATTTGCAGCGTGCAGTCCAACACTATTCAAAGGCATTGTTGTGCTTAAAAGTTGCTTAAGCAAAGTCGCCAATATATTACATAATTTGACATATCTAAAAGCTTCGTCGATTTTATTAAACAGTAGGTAGTTCGCGGTTCACTCGGGACAATTGTGATAGACCTTGAATGGTTTATACTTAGTCTTGCCATAAATATTGTTATAAAGAAAAGCACGATTTTTTTTTTATACGTAACATTTATTCCTTTCATAGTGAGTTAGTTTAATACATCAATATATAACTATTAAAAATATACAATGTTTATTCGAAGTGGTCTCCATTGGCTGCAATACAGTCTTTTAAACGTTGAGGCCAGTTATCAATAGCAGCACGAACTCTTTCTAGAGGAAAATTCTTCACTGCCAACCGAATGGATCGTTTTAGGGACTCCAAATTATCATGGCGTTTAGAGCAAGCCTTACTCTCTAAAACTGACCATAAATCATAATCCAATGGATTTAGGTCAGGACTTGACGACGGCCAGTTTTCAGTGCTGATAAAGTCCGGAACGTTAGTTTTCAACCAAGATTGGGTGGATCGAGCTCTATGACCCGGTGCCGAGTCTTGTTGAAAGCACCATTCTTTGTTATTGAACATGGTGTTAGTTAAAGGCTTAACTACCGTCTCAAGAATGGTATTTTGATAAACTTGTGCCGACGTTTTAATACCTTTTTCACAAAAATATGGCTCAGTCACCCCTTCATAGCTAACACCCCACCAAACCATCACTGAAGTGGGATAATGCCCACGTTGTACTCTGTTTACTAACTGCGAAGCTTCTTTAGAGCTTCCAGCATAAATACGGTCATTTTGTTTATTAAAATACTGCTCAATTGTAAAAATTTTCTCATCCGTAAACAAAATTTTTTTGTGACCTCCCTTTGCGTACCGCTTAAGTAGTTGTTTGGATTTTACCACCCTATTCTTCTTTAAATTATCAGTTAAGAAGTGACCAGTACGTCTCTTATAGGCTGCAAGTCCTAAGTCATCTTTTAATATACGCGACATGGTTCTAGGAGCTATCTTCATCTTCCGAGATAAAATCTTTTGCTTACGGACAGGATTTCTTCGAATTCTTTCCCTAACTGCTTTAATCACCTTTTTCACACGAACGGTACGTGGACGGCCAGATCTTTTTCTGTCACAAACAGAGGAGGTATCATTGTACCTATCAATAGCCCGGTAAACAAACATTTGACTAATACCAAGCGGGTGGAGGGTTTTAAAAATTGCACTTTTCTCCATACCTACTTTATGTAAGGCAATCACAGCGATTCGGTTCTCTTTATCACCCCACTCCATTTTAATATAACAAAATATTTAACAATATAATGGCGCGAAAATAAGAAAACACATCAAGCAAACATATAAAAATGACAGATTCCAAATTCAAACGTAATATTTTCTTTTTTTGAATAGTAACAGTATTTATGGCCAGACTAAGTATATGTATATGTTTGTGACGGATTTTGCAATCGGATTATTATCAATTTTAAAAAGCAATAGTAACTTACACTATAATAAGTGTTTTGTTTCTAAAAAAGGTTTCTCTATTATCGCACAGTTTTCCTTAATAAATGTTTCATTGTTTTTGTACCAGTAAAACAGCACGTTCAAACTAACAAGAAATCTTTCCGAAAAAATAAAAATTATGCAAGACCTAGTCTAAAGCTTTATGAGCTTTTATTTAATATGAGTCAATACGATGTATGTTTCCCTTATAATTGATATATTACTCGATCGCGTGTCGTTCGCGTGCAATAGAACAGGTGGCTCTTGCAAAGGGCACACTTCTGGACTTGTTTTTATATTTGTAAATTTTACGTTATACTATGCCTAGTAATCCAGTGTATCTAGAAACCTAAATGAGTCTACAAATGCATCCGCTTATAAATTTGTATGATTTTGTTGTTACATTACAACAAAATCATTATTCCATATAAGGGTAATAATATATTACATATAAAGGTCATATTAAATTCTTCAATATTGTATCTTCCGATTGAGATCTTATAAACAATTAAATCTTTATTCTAATTCGTTGTAAGTTATAGTTCTCTGAAAATATATAGAATTACTATTGTATGAATAGTTGTGTAATTTTTGATTGTGGAATTGTCCAATTAACTTTTAAGCACCTTTGCCGGAAATCACGCACAGGAAATCGGAAGTGATAAAGCTCAACTGACTTTCCGTACGCCTGTCACGCTTTGTCACGCGACACACTTGTGCAGAGGGCGAAAATCAAAACAAAAATATATACCATATTTAGAATACTAGTGTTATACCTTTATTTTTTAACAATAATTTTCATTTGTTCTAGGTTATAATGTTTGGCACCAATTTCGACGCGTTCTGCGACTTCAATGACAGCATATGCAGCGATGATTCCGGCTTTGAAAGATCATATGCAGACTCTTTGGCCACTCCTACATCAAATACCCCCATAAAAACTGATCTCGGCATATCCTTGACGCCATCAAAGGACAGTCCAGCACGTCGAAGGCTCTTCACAGATGAATTTGAATACCCTTTTCACAAACCAACTGAAGACATAAAACCATTTGAAGATTTTCATCCCATCGGCGTCACATCTACACCAATAAAAGCAAAAGATAAAAAATTGAAAGATCCCACCAAACCAAAAAGGAAATATGCAAACGGTAAAAACAGAGTGACAAGATCTAAGAGTCCAACGCAGATAATGAAAATAAAAAGGAATAGAAGAATCAAAGCGAACGACAGAGAAAGAAATCGAATGCACATGTTGAACGAGGCTTTGGATAGATTGAGGTGTGTTCTGCCAACATTTCCCGAAGACACAAAACTAACAAAAATCGAAACACTACGCTTCGCTCACAATTACATATTCGCACTGAGTCAAACGTTAGATGCCTTAGACAATATAAATTCAGGAGAGGTGAATTTCAATATTGAATTGTCACAAAATTGCGACAAAACAAATAAAGACGCCTTCCGTGAAATCTTTCAGCTGCCAGATAAAACTAATGTTGATAAAGGAGATGGTAGCTACAGAAACTTTCAAGGTTTCAGCAAGCCTTTTCCGAATGGATCGAATTTCCTACAAACGTCTGAAGGGGTTTTGATTAATGTCGGTAACGTAACAGTCTCTGTGAACAACAATGGTGGTAATTGTATTACTTCAACCACGGGTAGTGGTTTCTTCACAAATCCTTGCAGTTACGGAGAAGACATGATACAACAAAACTTTTATAACCAAAGACCCGAAGCCTTCTGCAATGCATACAACAATAACTACGAGAATCAAACAATACATAATAAAGAGTATTTTAATGAGAAGAATTATGAATTATTCAAAAATGCATTTGAAGTTGCTGCGAAGAACGGCAAATGTATTAATAACGAGGTTTATAATGGTTATACTAACTATAACACTCCAACGAGTTCTTATAATCAAAGATATGATTATAACAATGAAATGAGTATTCCTCAAGCGAATGTTTATTTCGATGATCAAAGATATAGACATTTGTATAGAAATCAAAGTGTTGTGAATGCTAAAATCTGATTTTAGCTTGTGAGATCCGTTTATGGATGTATTTCTAGTCATTTAAAAATGTTATATTTAAGATATATTTTTCACAAAAGACTGTATTTTTAGACAATAAATGTTGTAATATAGAATTTTGTAAATGCAAAATAAAATATCTAGTCAGAAATATAAAATTTATTTTTTTATAATAATCACGGCGTTTTTATTTCCGAAAGAAAATTCCATATTTATTCTACTTTTAAATGCGATTCAGCGTATTCTATTAAAAATAGAAAAGGTTAAAGATTAAGTCAGTTAGTTAGGTTTTGTCTTGACATACAATCCAGTATATGTTAAAACTAGCAGATGATAATACAAAACGAACTCACTTGATTTGATTTACAATACAAGAGCCATGAATATAAATCAAAACGGAACAATGGTTGTTAAAGAGCGAAAATTTGTGAACGCACCCCTGCGCACACGCATTGTCCTTAATCTGTATATATAAAACCGGCCTTTTCCCATTGGAATAAGCGTCATGATTGAATCGGTTAAAATAGGGGCACCCGTTGACACGAGTTAGTAATGTTTGCTTTGAAAATTCGTTATGGCCTATTTTGTTGGTTTTGTATTTGCTTCCAATTTTGGACACCAGTCCTTTATTGTATTCCGTTCTATAATAATATTTTATATAAGCTTTTTTCAAAGTTTATCCAATTATACAAAGCGTATTGTCTATTACCTACATAAACAAACATTTCAATTTCTTAATATCAAAATAAATAACGAATTCAACATATATGATACTACAACTCTTAAATATTTTCGGTGTCTATAAACATTGCCTACCATCGGTTCGGAAAACATCTATCAAGAAGAACCGGCAAAATTTCGATAGCTGCTCTTTTTAAAATAAATATTTCAAATGTCAGTTATCTTAATAATTCATATCATTGGCCGCTAAAGAATAAAACTGTCCCGATGGTGGGCTATTGCTGACACATTCCATGGATCTTGGTCCTAAAAAAAATATTTGCCTGTACTGATCCGGTAGGTAGTAGGTAGAGGAATGCCTGAAAAAAGAAGAAAATAAACTATAATAAATAAAATAATAATAATATATTCAAAGGGTACATTAACTGTTTGAAAGTATTTCCTACGAGAAATCGCGGTACTTGCGTTTTCTTAAACGCGCACCTGCTTCTTACGATGTATTTACTCAAAAAATTATGCTATAACTAACACCTGTCCGTCACTTGTCTCTATCACAAAACCTAGGTAGTTTTTTAGTTAGTTTTAAGAGAACTCTCAAGTCTTAATAGAATTTTATTGTAGTATAGTCAAGAACTGTAACAGAGTAAGTATGCTAGACACTATTCTGAATTCACTATCTGGGAATGCAAAGTTGCACCTGACTTATATATCGACACTGTAATTAAGCAAATCAGTGCATTTGCCAGTTTCATAATACAATTCTCAGTTCAAGGAGGTCTCTATCACAAAACCTAGGTAGTTTTTTTTAGTTAGTTTTAAGAGAACTCTCAAGTCTTAATAGAATTTTATTGTAGTATAGTCAAGAACTGTAACAGAGTAAGTATGGTAGACACTATTCTGAATTCACTATCTGGGAATGCAAAGTTGCACCTGCCTTATATATCGACACTGTAATTAAGCAAATCAGTGCATTTGCCAGTTTCATAATACAATTCTCAGTTCAAGGAGGTCTCTATCACAAAACCTAGGTAGTTTTTTTTAGTTAGTTTTAAGAGAACTCTCAAGTCTTAATAGAATTTTATTGTAGTATAGTCAAGAACTGTAACAGAGTAAGTATGGTAGACACTATTCTGAATTCACTATCTGGGAATGCAAAGTTGCACCTGCCTTATATATCGACACTGTAATTAAGCAAATCAGTGCATTTGCCAGTTTCATAATACAATTCTCAGTTCTAGGAGGTCTCTATCACAAAACCTAGGTACTTTCTTAGTTAGTTTTTAGAGAACTCTCAAGTCTTAATAGAATTTTATTGTAGTATAGTCAAGAACTGTAACAGAGTAAGTATGCTAGACACTATTCTGAATTCACTATCTGGGAATGCAAAGTTGCACCTGCCTTATATATCGACACTGTAATTAAGCAAATCAGTGCATTTGCCAGTTTCATAATACAATTCTCAGTTCAAGGAGGTCTCTATCACAAAACCTAGGTAGTTTTTTTTAGTTAGTTTTAAGAGAACTCTCAAGTCTTAATAGAATTTTATTGTAGTATAGTCAAGAACTGTAACAGAGTAAGTATGCTAGACACTATTCTGAATTCACTATCTGGGAATGCAAAGTTGCACCTGCCTTATATATCGACACTGTAATTAAGCAAATCAGTGCATTTGCCAGTTTCATAATACAATTCTCAGTTCTAGGAGGTCTCTATCACAAAACCTAGGTACTTTTTTAGTTAGTTTTTAGAGAACTCTCAAGTCTTAATAGAATTTTATTGTAGTATAGTCAAGAACTGTAACAGAGTAAGTATGGTAGACACTATTCTGAATTCACTATCTGGGAATGCAAAGTCGCACCTGCCTTATATATCGACACTGTAATTAAGCAAATCAGTGCATTTGCCAGTTTCATAATACAATTCTCAGTTCTAGGAGGTCTCTATCACAAAACCTAGGTACTTTTTTAGTTAGTTTTTAGAGAACTCTCAAGTCTTAATAGAATTTTATTGTAGTATAGTCAAGAACTGTAACAGAGTAAGTATGGTAGACACTATTCTGAATTCACTATCTGGGAATGCAAAGTTGCACCTGCCTTATATATCGACACTGTAATTAAGCAAATCAGTGCATTTGCCAGTTTCATAATACAATTCTCAGTTCTAGGAGGTCTCTATCACAAAACCTAGGTACTTTTTTAGTTAGTTTTTAGAGAACTCTCAAGTCTTAATAGAATTTTATTGTAGTATAGTCAAGAACTGTAACAGAGTAAGTATGGTAGACACTATTCTGAATTCACTATCTGGGAATGCAAAGTCGCACCTGCCATATATACCGACATTGTAATTAAGCAAATCAGTGCATTTGCCAGTTTCATAATACAATTCTCAGTTCTAGGAGGTCTCTATCACAAAACCTAGGTACTTTTTTAGTTAGTTTTTAGAGAACTCTCAAGTCTTAATAGAATTTTATTGTAGTATAGTCAAGAACTGTAACAGAGTAAGTATGGTAGACACTATTCTGAATTCACTATCTGGGAATGCAAAGTCGCACCTGCCATATATACCGACATTGTAATTAAGCAAATCAGTGCATTTGCCAGTTTCATAATACAATTCTCAGTTCTAGGAGGTCTCTATCACAAAACCTAGGTACTTTTTTAGTTAGTTTTTAGAGAACTCTCAAGTCTTAATAGAATTTTATTGTAGTATAGTCAAGAACTGTAACAGAGTAAGTATGGTAGACACTATTCTGAATTCACTATCTGGGAATGCAAAGTCGCACCTGCCATATATACCGACATTGTAATTAAGCAAATCAGTGCATTTGCCAGTTTCATAATACAATTCTCAGTTCTAGGAGGTCTCTATCACAAAACCTAGGTAGTTTTTTAGTTAGTTAGTTTTAAGAGAACTTTCAAGTCTTAATAGAATTTTATTGTAGTATAGTCAAGAACTGTAACAGAGTAACTATGCTAGACACTTAACTTTTTGGAAAGGCAAAGTTGCACCTGCCTTATATACCGACACTGTAATTAAGCAAATCAGTGCATTTGCCAGTATTATTGTATGTTTCGAACGGGAAATGGAAAATTCGTTACGGTTACTTAGAGTTTCAGTAATAAATTATTTTACTCAGTATATAAAGTAAATATTACAAGATAAAAGACAAAAAAGTCAGTGCACAGTCATATCGCACTGTAATCTATAAAATAATTGTTAATTATCATTCGGTAATAGTTAGCCTCGTTTGAAATACCAACGAATGATTTCACAATCAACAAACAACGTGGAAGCCAATCTGTCGATTCGTCGCGGCTGACACGGACCCCACAAATTAGCGGCAGAATATTAAATGTCATACTTAACTCCCCACTTCGGTATTCCACTAATCCAGCACATTTGGGTAAAACCATTAAGTCCCCCATGCATGTTACAAGATTACTGCGAAGATTGATCGGCTACTTGATTTGAGAAAAATCTAAATAGACTAACGACTACTGCTACAAAAAAATTAATATTGTAAACTGTATGCATTATATACAATACACTGTTTACATATATACAATATTTGTAAACAGTTTTATATATATATATATATATATATATATACCTACACTAATTTCTGTATTATACAAGTGCTTAATTGTTTCAAACATTATATTGAAAGTAGTCAACTTTAAAATAACTTAAAACTTATAAGTATAAAACTTAAACTAAAACAAATTTGAATATGTTGGTCTCTTCGATCCTCGCCGTCTGGTCTTCAATAATTCTCTTTTCTGGTGTATAAAGTGTGATATTATTTTACAACCCATGCTTAAGTACAACTCATACAAAAATTTAACACAGCATTGAGGAAGCTAAATTATGTATTTAGCATCCTCAACAACAGGGTTAAAACATAAATTAACACAATATTATTATTTAGGTTCGGCTCAGAAGCTACTGGTAAAAATTACGTGAGTCCAAAAAACTTAAACAAACCAAAATATTTGATTTTCCGTTAGTGCCCGAAGCTAATTGCTGGTCTATTGACGCAGACCCGAGGGCAGCTTATTTACACAACGCTAAAATAAACATTCATGTGTTTTATTAGATTTTTTTTTAAATTGAGTTGTAGGGTTTTATGGCTAGTTTAATTCATATGTAAATTAAGTGCACGTAATTTTATATTAGTTGGTAATGAAACCGAAGTGCTGACAAACTCACATACGTTTATCAAGTCAAACTTAAGAGATCTTTATTCAAGTAGGTTATAAAGACATTTTTGAATGATCAATTTTTACATTACCACCGGTTCGGTAGACAGTTATCAACCAAGAAAAACCGGCAAAGAACACGATCTCTGCTCTTTTAAAATTAACATTTCATAAAAATTATGTTACTTACATGACTAATTCAAATAACAAAAGCATTGCAAGACTACTCAAGAATGAAACTGTGCCGATACTGAAACATTAAAAGAATCTTTATCCTCTTAATATTCTTCAACTGTATAGTATACCTATTCACCCAGAATACTCTTTATGCGAACTTATTTGTTACAAATAAGTTTGGTTATACGTGCTATATAAGATGTTTCTACTAATCACACTAGTTCATTATATTACGTAGTAAATTTATTTAAGATTTTAAGCTATACAAGTGAGAAATAAGCGGTTTATGCATTGTTCAATATAATATGGTTGAGCAATTTGTCTTTACTTCGGTAATTCGATAATTGTTTTAAGTGTGATTTTAAAGTACCTGGTGGTTGTTCAGAAAATATCATATTTAGTCAAAGTCTCTTTTACTTTTTGAGATATTGTGTACAATTCATTCATTTGGGTACGATAATGTATTATCGAAAAAAACAACACTCTTTATGGTGGTAATGTAAATCATATAGATTGGCTATCGAATATTAAAGAATCAATCAAGGTAGCAAATATATCAATATTTTATTAGAAATATATAATTTCTGGTATACGGCAGCTGAAAGTTAACTAAACAAAAACTGATCCTTTATGATCGATACAATAAATGCCTATGTCAGGAGGGATGATCTCCCCAGAGCATTGAATCAAATACAAATAATATAAATTATTTATTGTGGTAGCAAATAGTTTAGCAAATAAATCGATAAATTCAATAGAAACACTTTATTAAGTTAGTGTATATAGAAATAAAAGTGAGCATATGGAGAAGGTATTTCACAAGGCGAGTCACGTTAGCTGACCATGCTGGCCATCGTGCATGGTCGGTAGGTATTGACATTTGCATGAGTTTATTAAAACATTAACGAAATCTAACAATTATATGTTTTATGTTAATAAATAATTCTGTAAGTACTTTTAATAAGGGTCAATTTTAACCCCAACTTATAATTGGTACCACCCTACTTGAGATTGATTGAAAACCGACTGTATCTTTGTATGTTTGTTTGTAAAGATAACAAGTAGCCTCGTTGAATTGAAGAGCCCATCTGTTGTTTTTCAATAAGTATCTATTTTTGAACGTACTTATATAAATAATATACAATGGTGTAGTGCTTTAAAAAAATGTAAGGACTACTGCGACCACCTGATCATTTTAAAAAGAGACCGTTATATTTTCAAATTTTCCTTTTTTCTATTTTTAATTCAGTTAAGTGTCGCAAAAACTGTTACTGGCTTACGTCTTAAAAGAGCACGAAAAATTACAAAACATTAATATATACGCTAATTCTCAATTATTACACTTATATTAAATTCTCTTGCTTAGATATTAATTTAATAATTTGTGGGTTGCCTGGAAGATTTCGCTTATTAGCGAAATCTTCCATAAGGCCGCCTGTTGCTCGTATATGTATTAACATCTTCTACTTCTACTGTTTAAGTGCAATAAAGTGTAAGTTAATAAATAATAATTCAATTAATAATACAAGAAGAAGAAAATTATTTTCACATATGTAACTCATATTAAACTAATCTTTCCTTGCCCAGCGTATAAGAATCGCGATACAGCGAGGAAATGCCGCCAGCATTATGACTCTGCCACAAGGACCACACTTTTTAAATTTGTTTGAGTTTAGTTTTATTTTAGGTTATATTAGTTAGGTTAATATTAATAATGTTTATGTTAATTTTCCATTAGTTAACAAAGTATGTATATCTTAAAAACGGTACATTTAATGCCAGTTTCCAAATCAAGGGCGTAGAGTAAAAGAGAAGAACTGGCAAGAAACTATCCGCCAGTCCTTTAAATGGCCAAGCACTAGCGAATGGTTAAATATCTACATTATACAACAAAAAAATGCTTTGCTGTTATCATACAAGTTAACAATTCTTTCATACACATCCTTCATATCCATATTTAAGTAACCTTAAACAACTATGAATACGATTTGTATACAATTTTAAACCAATTATTCGACTCAAATAATAATGGAAAATATATCCATTGATAATTTATTAATAGACGTTTAACCAGAGACAACATTATGTGATAATAGAGTAAGCGATCGGCGTTGAAGAATTTACTTGACCAAATGCTGGGCACGCGTCAGCCGCATGTTAGCCGCGTGCAGGCGTGCTATATTTGTATTTTAATAATTATATTACACCCTAATTGAGGACACGTGTTGAGATTTTTACAAAGTGTCAATTTAACACTAAGCCACCAACCCGAATCAAAGTGTTTAACTAACGTATTGTTTTGACCGTAGTTTTTTATTGAGTTCTATAAATACAATGTATAAATTAGCAATCATTTCAAAGAAGCAAATCGTTCAAAGCAATCCATCAAAAATATCTTTATTGACATAGGTATGCATGAATGAATATGAATCGTCAAAAAAAGTATTTTTTTGTTAAATAACTTTTTTTGACTCTACATTTACTGCCAGTTCCCAAAGCATGGGCGTAGAACTGACGTGAAGAGCTGGTGAGTCGCTCTCCGCCACACCTTTAAATCGCCAAGCATGTTTCACAGTACGGTTGTAAATGTGCGCACCATTACACCAGCGAATAAATAGGTCAATATCTATATGATATAAAAACAATAAGAAATAAACTTAACAACCATTGGCGAACTATGAAAACTCATTTACATTATAGTGAGAACAACCCAGTAACACAGTACACCCTGACTCTATGGCTAATTCTCTAAGTTTATTAATTGTCCATAGATTGCAAAGCAGCTGAGACTAGCACTTATAAGGAGTGTTAGAATATAGCTAACACTATCTAGTCTGAGAAAAAACAATTTATACCGCACGATGTAATCCTAAAATAACATTCCCACAGCTACAAAAAAGTGTCCTCTATACAATTTAAGTGGCGTTAAATGTGATGACACTCTTAATATTCTGTAATACCACTTGAAATTACGCGTGTGATATTAGTTACAAAAATGGGTTATAACAATATCTAAAATTATATTTTAATAATGAATTCTCACGGTAGTTTTTTGTGGTCATCATAATAAACCAGTCACAGGGATTTTATTTACTTATCTTTAGATCAAGAGACTTATGGAGAATAATTATTGAAACTTAAATTAATTTTTAAATGCTTGCTTTGTCCTTCTGGAAGAGAACCCATTATGGGTTCTCTTCTGTGCTGGCGACATTTCCTCGTTGTATCGCGATGCTTATTCGTTGAGCGAAAAAAGCAGCCAGGTCTTGAGTCACCAGTACTGATAATAATAATCTATACAGTTAAGATATAAAAATCAATTTTATTAAAGAATACTAGTCACGGATTTGGCTACAGGATAAACTGCTTTTTTACAATAATGTAAATGAAAACGTTATATCTATAGGATAGAATATAAAATTATTTGTGAAAAATCTTTTAAATTTAGTTTAGTTTTTTTTAAATGAGTGAAACCTAAGAACTGATATGTTTTGATTTTATATAAAACCTATCATTAGTTTTTCTATGCACAGTCTCGCCTTAATAAAACTTGTTAATACTGTTTATATATCTGTAATTTTAATACCATAAACAATCTGTCAACAAACGCTGTTTGGTTATGTTACAGAGGATGTATTCATTTATATAATCTGTACAGCTAGCAAATGCATATATAATACATTAAACCTAAGTCTAAAGTTGCCAGTTAAAATAATTGTATAACTTTACGTTACATACTTTCGAACTAGTTAAAATATAACTAATAGGTTCTTAATCGTTTAACATGCGTGGTATTGGTTGATTCGTCACGCGTCTCCATTTCACGCAAAATTTATACAAACAATTTGATGCTTGTCACAAACCTATTAGAAACATATTATAGGGGACAGTAGTATTTATAATAAACTTAAAATAAAAAAAATACTGTTAATCTAAATAATTTTAAGGCCCGAAAGATAATACATAAAACACGTTTTTGTCTGTCTGTTCTGTGCTATGTTATTATGCATTATATAGTTACCAAAAACGTTTTTTATCTTGGACTAACTACTACATATGCATTAAATAAGCGGTTTACATATATTTTATTATATATCAATTAATATAAGTATAAACTTTAGTATTTAAGATATTAAATTATTCATAAATTGTTATTATTCTCTGGATGTTTGTATGTGACAAATGATTTAATAAACTATTTGAAGTGTCTATGGTGTCGGCACACTCCTGGCACGCGTCTACACTCTGCAATCTGTGGTAATATCATGACACTAGGCACGTGGCGGCAGCCGTAGGCTGCTACGCTCATTGCTACGAAATTATGATGCTTTATTTATTCATCCTTAAATTTTTTAATATAAATAATGATAAAGTACTTGTTAAATAGGTTATATATTATATTTATTTGTATCCTGAATTCACACGCATCAGCATTGGCTGTTGTTTAAATAAAAATAAAGTAGCAAGCTGAATGAGTTTATATGTAAGCTAACTAATAAGCAATACAGTAAATGGACTGCGACAACTGGAGACTTTTATGAAAACGAACAACAGTTCAGAATCAATGTAGATCACAAGGAAAAAGGGTATGCCACAGATTACATTCGTTTAAAATTATCCAGGAATGAAAGATCTTTATTCATTTTTTTTTATATCATAAAAAATAACCCCACTTATCGCCGACACCCGACAAAGCATGTTTTTCGGTTAAAAATGCATTTTTGTCGATAAAAAGCTCGCATGAATGAACTGCATTGTTCACGAATGCACAGATGGGGTCTTGATAAGGGTAAACGGTTTGACACCGCACCGGGACAATCGGTCAATATTTGAAAGAACAAATGGAAAATTTAATTAAACTTTTACAAACTTTTACCGTGGATATTTGTATTTAATTTTAGTAGGCAGGAGATCGGCTTACTAACCACGTGTTTCTTCACAATTTCTTCACTTGGAAAGTCTATACTTAGTCTTGCCATAAATATTGTTATAAAGAAAAGCACGATTTTTTTTTTATACGTAACATTTATTCCTTTCATAGTGAGTTAGTTTAATACATCAATATATAACTATTAAAAATATACAATGTTTATTCGAAGTGGTCTCCATTGGCTGCAATACAGTCTTTTAAACGTTGAGGCCAGTTATCAATAGCAGCACGAACTCTTTCTAGAGGAAAATTCTTCACTGCCAACCCAATGGATCGTTTTAGGGACTCCAAATTATCATGGCGTTTAGAGCAAGCCTTACTCTCTAAAACTGACCATAAATCATAATCCAATGGATTTAGGTCAGGACTTGACGACGGCCAGTTTTCAGTGCTGATAAAGTCCGGAACGTTAGTTTTCAACCAAGATTGGGTGGATCGAGCTCTATGACCCGGTGCCGAGTCTTGTTGAAAGCACCATTCTTTGTTATTGAACATGGTGTTAGTTAAAGGCTTAACTACCGTCTCAAGAATGGTATTTTGATAAACTTGTGCCGACGTTTTAATACCTTTTTCACAAAAATATGGCTCAGTCACCCCTTCATAGCTAACACCCCACCAAACCATCACTGAAGTGGGATAATGCCCACGTTGTACTCTGTTTACTATCTGCGAAGCTTCTTTAGAGCTTCCAGCATAAATACGGTCATTTTGTTTATTAAAATACTGCTCAATTGTAAAAATTTTCTCATCCGTAAACAAAAATTTTTTGTGACCTCCCTTTGCGTACCGCTTAAGTAGTTGTTTGGATTTTACCACCCTATTCTTCTTTAAATTATCAGTTAAGAAGTGACCAGTACGTCTCTTATAGGCTGCAAGTCCTAAGTCATCTTTTAATATACGCGACATGGTTCTAGGAGCTATCTTCATCTCCCGAGATAAAATCTTTTGCTTACGGACAGGATTTCTTCGAATTCTTTCCCTAACTGCTTTAATCACCTTTTTCACACGAACGGTACGTGGACGGCCAGATCTTTTTCTGTCACAAACAGAGGAGGTATCATTGTACCTATCAATAGCCCGGTAAACAAACATTTGACTAATACCAAGCGGGTGGAGGGTTTTAAAAATTGCACTTTTCTCCATACCTACTTTATGTAAGGCAATCACAGCGATTCGGTTCTCTTTATCACCCCACTCCATTTTAATATAACAAAATATTTAACAATATAATGGCGCGAAAATAAGAAAACACATCAAGCAATCATATAAAAATGACAGATTCCAAATTCAAACGTAATATTTTCTTTTTTTGAATAGTAACAGTATTTATGGCCAGACTAAGTATATAAGTCAGTCGAGGCTAAAACACGACTTTACACGACTTTACACGACGAATTTAAGTTAGTTTAAGTCAGGAACTAGTCAACCGCATTTTTTTGTTCGTGAATATTTTTGCTAATTGATAATTTTATTTATTTCATATTTGTTATATCAAATTTTCATAATATCACCTTAACGTTTCCAAATGCAGCTGGACCATTTCGTACCCTCGTTCTCTAAGATTTAATTACTGACACATTATTGTAACTGACAGTTATTGCTCCTGTTCGATACGTATTTTATTACGAGTCGTAAATGTTTAATGGTTTATAGAATATATTCGCTTTTCAAATGCTTAAGATTGCTCAAATATTATTGTGTATAATAATAGTGTTTTTAGAATAACGTTTCCGTATAATATATTTTCAAGGCTTTATAAAATTACCACAAACAATAGAGAAACACCAGCCCGTTCATTGCTGTGTTTATTTATGAAAAGGGTTTTATATAGGCGTCACGTCACAGAACCAAATAAAGCCCACCTTTTTCTATTTTCCACATTTATTTTTTTGATTTTTTTAAAAAGCTTTAAGAAACATGATATAACAGTAGTATGGTATTCCCCAAATCCCCGTTGATCATGAATATCAAACGGGCATAGAATTGGGGAGGTTATCTGATCCGGATTAAACTGGTAAAAAGCGGTTATTATTCCGCCTCCCCGGACAAATGGGATTTTTCATTTGGCCCACACCTCGGGCCATTGTCACCGGATTGTCGCTGAACTGTGTGATTCGTAGTTTTTTATACGAAAAAATCGAACGATCACAATCTATCAAAAAAATGAAAATAACTTTTTAAAAAAGTTTTAAAAAATTACTGACGGAAATCATCAAATTACAGTTAAGATAAGTGTCATTTACAAAACTAAGACGATTCAATTATATTGGGATTGTCAACAACCACTCTTGAACGTTACTAAAACTAATACATGAGTCCACAGCTGCCCACAGCTGAGAAGAACATGCAAGAAACAAGGTAAAGCAACACACGGGGGCTGCTGAAAATCAGTGGTGTGAAATGTATGTTTCCACACAAGTCCTGAGCAGTTTTGTTTCAACATAATTGTGTTGTTGTTTTTCTTCGTTCAACAACAGTATATCCGTTATTTCAAGCACAACGGCTGTATGAAAGCTGTCGGTGATGATATCTCGTAGTATTAGTGGTAATGGTTGAGATACCATCTCTCTGATTACCATCTACCCTTTTAACAGTTATTTGTCAAACTTGACAACTCGAACGATAAGCTAAGGGATAAGTATTCTAGTTTTATCAGACCAGCAATAACTGATTCTGGATCCATAACCAACTTAATCTAAAGATTTGTTTACTCTGTAAGTTTAAAATAAACTTCTAAAAGAATTATTACATTGTTAAAAAACGTTAGGCCTCATCTGTCACTCTTCATCTCAGCTCAAACGCAATTACACAGAAAGAGACAAATGTATGCCCATGATATTTATTTATTTATTTTATTATATATTATGTGCTAATTTTTTTTTATGTGAGAGGAGGCAAACGAGCAGGCGGGTCACTTCGAGTGATGTGCCAACCGCCGCCCATGGACACCTGCAACGCCAGGAGGCTTACAAGTGAGTTGCCGGCCTTTAAGGAAGAGGAACGCTCTTTTTTGAATACATTTAATTTATTGTTTTAAATACATTTAAAACAATAAACTTATGAGATAATAAAACTAGGTTTACACATAGGACAATTCAGTGGGAACTTGAGACAAATATCTTTATAAAGGTGTTAATTCCACTGTTTCAACCATATTTCTATAGATTTTTATAGTCTATTTAACCACAAACATGTTTTGTATGAAATCAAATATTTGTTCCAACTATTAAGTGTCCGCGTACAAACTCGTATACAACCAAACGAATTTAATAAGCATAACGAATAGATTGTCACTCGTTTTATTTACACAATGTCACGCAATTAAATATTCAGAATACTTGAAGGGATTACTTTACATATGAATGTGTGTTTACAAAATTAATTGTCGCGGTTGTGCGTGACTAACTTAATTAAAAAAAATGTTGTATTGATTTCTTAAAGTGTGTTTAAAAAAGCATTGCACTGACTTCGTAGTTCCGGGTTTTTAGTAGCATTGCTGAGTTATTAGGTGTGTTTATACAAATTTGAGAGTTTTACTCTTGGATTTTTATGTCATAGATTTAAAAAAAATCATTTTTATTCGATATCATCACGTTTTTCGATTTATGTTCTGTAAAAACAAAGGTATTCGAACCAGTAGTTTAAAAAACGTTAAAACTCTTTACATTTATATCAGTTCCTTGTTAACGCGTTATATATAACAAAGCTTTGATAATCTTATAACAGCGTTTACTTTTTAATGTATGTTTTTATATTTTATGCATTGAATCGAAATCATTTAGAGAATATGAGAAGAAAATAAAGACGCCCTTTAAAAATATTTTAGCAATATTACAAAGTCGGTAAACAGAAAAATGCAAATTAACATAGTCTACCAGCATGTCAAAAATTCTAGGGAATAAAATGGGGTCGCTATTGTCCTCTAATAGTTCGGACTGTGGGGTGCAACCCCACCACGGCACCCTTGTGACTTACTTGCCACCCTCGCGTTACCGTACAAAGATTTATAGTAGAAGTTTTTAACTTATAGTTAACAAAGAATTGTCGTTTACGAACCTGTTACTGATTTTTCCGAACGACCACAAACACTTTGACAATATTATTAAATGATTTTTATTTATTTTTTTTATTTCCGTGAAAAATAAATAATTAAAAAAGTATCCTCTTTTCTGAAATGAAAAAAGTTTCTTTATTAGCTTAAATGCTGGCAGTTGAGAGTTTTGAAATGGATTTCAAAAAAAGAAATCTAAACATGGAATGGAATGTTTTTGAAGTTTTTACATTAGATCCGAGCTGCCCAACAGACGGGCGCTGATTAGCGATTTTTTTTTCAAAATTTCAGTTCCATCCAAATTTTTGTAAAACTGTTTTAGTTTATTAAACGAGTTTTTTTTATATTTTTTTATTGGAATTATCAAAATTTACTTAGTATACATGATGGTAAGTAGAGCTTTTCTTTTTAATTAGGTCAAGCACGTCCATAGTTTTCCCATTAACTGGAAAAATTGCTATATTGTTAGTTTGCAGCACTTAAAGGCTATTATTAAATTCAAGATTTCACAAAAAAATAACATATTATCCCCATCTGTCAAAGAGTCGTCATAGTTATTTGACAAGTCTTTCGAGATGGCGATGATTTTCCTTTTGAGCAGAGGGAGTGCATCTCTATCCACGTGGGTCAGGCGGGTGTTCAGATGGGTGTGGCCTGCTGGCAGTTGTACTGCTTGGAGCACGGTATCCGACCTGATGGAACCCTGCCACTTTGCGAAACAGACGCTTATCCTGCTGACTCCTGCTTTAATACTTTCTTCTCGGAAGCGGACCGGGGCAAAATGGTGCCCAGGGTTGTGATGGTGGATTTGGAGCCTACAGTAATCGGTAAGCTAGTGTGAATATTAAGAAATTTATAGATTTCTAATATATCTTATATTAAACACTTTTGAATCTTATAATAAGAGGACCTATGTGAATTTTTGAGTTAGAGTTTGAGAATTTTAATATATTTATAATGGACATAAATATTTTAAAGTTAAAACTAACTGAACTATTGTATTTTCTTTACGCGTAAAATGTTATATTAGATTCGAAATATGTAAATATTGAAACATTTATCATTTAAATAAGTTGTATTAAGGTTTTAGTTAGATTTTATGTTCTGTAAATTGATAATTCTTTGGTCTAACTTTTAAAACTAAAATTGATTTCCTGTAACGGTACTCTAGATGAAGTGCGATCCGGCGAATACCGACAACTTTATCACCCAGAACAACTTATTACTGGTAAAGAAGATGCGGCTAACAACTATGCCCGTGGTCACTACTCTACGGGGCGAGAGATCCTGGGTCCAGTAATGGAGAGAGTGAGAAAGCTGGCTGATCAATGCACTGGACTGCAGGTATAGACATCTTTCAAAGTATGCTCAAGGATTGTTTGGTGATAATTTAGTTTAATATTAAATGCTGTTATATATTAATGTAACTAAAAAATCTTTAATACAAAAAAATAAACAATGGACTAACCCAGAACTCAAGTTCTGATTAAATTTCAGGGATTTTTCGTGTTCCACTCGTTTGGTGGCGGGACAGGCTCTGGTTTCACGTCATTACTAATGGAGAAGCTTTCTGAAGAATTTGGCAAGAAGAGCAAATTGGAGTTCGCTATTTATCCGGCTCCACAGGTAATAACTGCGAATGGAAAGTCACTTCGTCTCAGAAAGAGGGAGAACTTTTATTTAACTTTTAAAAATATTACTAAGTGAGTGGTTCTTTTTGTATTTTTGTACACGTTTTGACACGAATCCGGTTGGAATTACAGGTGTCTACAGCAGTAGTGGAGCCTTACAATGCTGTATTGACTACTCACGCGACGATCGGTCACTCTGACTGCGCATTTATGGTTGACAATGAGGCTATATATGATATATGTAGGCGGCGCCTGTCAATTGAGAGACCTTCGTATGCTAATCTAAATAGGCTTATATCACAGGTATGTCATCCGGTTGGCCTGTATTAAGGATTCGTCTCTGAAAGTCAAGCTAATAACTTAAACGACACAGTAACATGAATTTGTATATCAAATGAACTTTGACCGTAATTTTGGTTTATCAAAACATTGATAACCAGATATGGATTTGATAAAATTCTAACATTAAAACATGTCATGGCCAATTCTTCAAATGTTGATTGTTTTTATTTTTCTGATAACGTATTTGAAGGAACTGGTCATATTTTGGATTTGTAGGTGGTATCTTCAATTACGGCGTCGCTGAGATTTGACGGAGCATTGAATGTTGACCTCACGGAGTTCCAGACAAACTTGGTGCCATACCCCCGAATTCACTTTCCCTTAGCTGCGTACGCGCCTGTCGTCTCCGCGGATAAGGTAACAACACTTTTTTATAATAAAAGTTAATATCAAATAGTAATCAAATAGCACATCTATTAGACATATATACACATATATATAAAATTAATAAGATAAAGGCAATAATATTATCACATTAGGTGACTAAATTTCAGGCCTACCACGAGGGGATGTCTGTCTCGGAGATCACGTCGGAGCTGTTTGAGTCCCAGAATCAAATGGTGAAGTGTGACCCTCGGGATGGCAAGTACATGGCCTGCTGTCTACTGTACCGGGGCGATGTGGTGCCGAAAGACGTGAATGCGGCCATTGCTGCTATGAAGGGGAGAGCTGGTATACGATTTGTTGACTGGTGTCCAACAGGGTTCAAGGTAACATTGTAAACGCTAGTTCAAAATTTGATACTTTTCATATTAATGCGATTTGCATTCTATGGAACAGCGTCATCTACACATTTGTTCTGAGATGCTGACTAGTAAATGACCAGAGATAGTAGCGCTGTACAACGACGCTATGGGTTGAGTAAGAGCGGCAACTTCACATTTATGGTGCGTCTCCAGCTCGTATGACCCCTCTTAGAAAGTACGGAACTGGTCCCGATCTATATTAATATTCCTCATAAAGTGTAGCTAAGGTGGAAGTTATGGAACCACGTACACGCAATCAAAACCAGTTTAAATCGTATAGTCACGGACATTAAACTCAACATAAATAAATCAAATCACAGAAAAAATAAGTTAACATGAGGTTATGACGTAAATTGATCCGGTTCCAATGGCGAAACTTGTCAAATTTGAGGTACCTCTAGGATTATTTATGACTGTTTAACTGTCGAAAGCAATCTGTTATTAATTTTATAATTATGCGTCATCAACTGACGGTCTTCCGCGATGGGGTGAACCGCATCTAAGATAATAAATTGTTTGCAAGTTGTGTTGTGGGGATGCCTTTGACCATGCTCAGTTTATTATACTCAAATATCTTGATATGTTAGGTTTTATAAATTATTGTATTACGATAAGCAATAAAACTGAAATACTGCCAGCATTATGGGCACTTTTCTACTACAAGGGCTTCAAATTCAATTGATTTTTACTTTATTATATTAATGTATTATATTTCATAATATAATTATCCTATGGATAATTATTTAATATTTAAAATTGCTTTAAAAATTGAGGCATCATCAATCTTGATATTTGACACGTTCCACGGAAATAAAATTCGGCAATTTAGCATTAAATAAAAAAAGTTATAATTAAATGTTAATTTATACCGTTTTTAGTTACCTAAATAATAAACAATTTGCCTGTTAGACATTTTAAATACTTTTATTATATATTCTATATTTGGGTGCAACACATTTGAATTTATACCTTTTTTAGTTACCTAACTAATAAACAATTTGCCTGTTAGACATTTTAAATACTCTTATTATATATTCTATATTTGGGTGCAACACATTTGTCGGAACTGCTTCATTAGTTCACACACGAGTCGTCGCAGTGGGTCTGAACACCAGGTCAAGGTGTATAGACATTGTGCTTCCAGGTTGGCATCAACTATCAGCCACCGTCGGTGGTGGCGGGTGGTGACCTGGCGCAAGTGAAGCGAGCCGCGTCGATGCTGAGCAACACCACAGCTATTGCGGAGGCGTGGGGCAAGCTCGACCAGAAATTTGACCTCATGTACTCAAAACGGGCCTTTGTGCATTGGTAAGTTATGTGTAAGGCAACCGCCACTAAACCAATTTTGATGAAACTGGGCAATGGACCATTCTCCAGAACTGAAGTCGCTTAAAGAATGGCTGATTCCGATATATGTAAAGAAAACTGTTAAACTTTGAAATATGGTGTCTGCTGAAACAAGAAACTCTTTAAGAAACTCAACTCCACCAAGTGTTTGTTTTCACTAACTTTTAACACGTGTAACAAGTAGAAAACTCAAGAAATGTTTTATTCTACTAACAAACTCAGCGGCTCTAAATTTACTTAATATATAATATAAATTTACTTTTTTATACATAATTATCTGCTTCCACAATGTGGACCTGGGTTTTTATTGTTTGTGCCTTATGCCTCTTGTTGGCAAACATTTTGGCAATAGGGTTGACACTTCAGGTACGTCGGCGAAGGCATGGAGGAAGGCGAGTTCACGGAGGCGCGGGAAGACTTGGCGGCGCTGGAGCGGGACTACGACGAGGTGGCCATCGAGACGAACGACATGCCGCCGGGATGCGACGACGAACTGTGACGTCACAGATGTCGCATTGAAGGGGGCGTGGCGTTTTGTAAATTCCATGTCCTCCAACTACTGTAGAGCGTCGACGGCGAAGCGGACTCCAGAAAACCGCGGCCCCTTGGTTATAATGTTAATTATGGCAGCAATTGGTTAAATTTTATTAAAGGTATGAAAATGTCCGCCGAGGTCGGGCGATGCTCATCAGCCTCTACTGTCATTTAATGTGAGACGTGTCTCCCTCGTTTTGTTTGAACCGCACTGGATTATTGTTGGAGCCGGTGGAAGTGGTCATATTGTAAGCGTAATTGTTTTGTATGTCTGTGTTGTTAAATTTTTAAAAAAGTTTTTGTCCGTTTTAATAAATTTATTTTTAATAGCTCTTTTCTTAACTATGACTTAATGCTAATTTGAATATTGATTTAACCTTTCAACTTTCAAAGTGAATGCTAATATTGAAATATATTTAAAATTACCTATTGTTTAAATGTACGAGATTTAAGTTATACAAATATTTGGGAACATTGATGCTTGACGAGTTTGACAAAACATTAAAAGGTGTCTGAAATATCGCTTAGATTAAATATTACCTAAAGACAAACCTATCGTATGGAAAACAAAAATTTTACTTTAAGGAAAGTTTGTACATTGAATAATCTAATGAAGGCTCATCTTAAACCTTCCGTGGTGGTGAGTCTGACATGTTTGGTGTGAGCGACAGCCGCCTGATATTAGGCTTATCATACTCCTCCATGGACATGGCTCGCGACATCCGCCGTTCCACTCCAGGTGGAGGAAGCGATGTCAGTAGACCTTGGCCTTGGCAGAACAGAAGTAGGGATTGGGCGACCTTGGCTGGCTGAAATAACGAGATATTTTTAAGAAAAAACTACCAAATTAATTTGTAGATTTCTATAAACATTTGGTATGTTAATAATTGTTTTAAAGGCAACTTTAGTGAACTGAAACTTCACCAAGAATTCTTTTGGCTGAATAATCAATATATAAATTAAAGATGCGGATATATTCTGAACACTTGTATGGAACTAATTATTATATTGTTTAAGAATCATGATAACGCATACTCATAAAAATAAAGTAAGTAAATACGTAGGTGTTTTGTTCAACGAAATTAATTATTTAACTAAAGAAACGGAGAAATAATAAAATAAGTATTTTTTATATCATTTATTACTTCGTTATAACGACAACACGATAACACATACATACATACATATGTAGGTATCTTATCGAATGTCAAACGACCTCACAACCAAGATAATAAACAAAAAACTAAGTTATACAAAATCATCTATTGTTATAGACAAAAGTGTTTTTATCCATAAATTGTGTTACAATATGTTAAAAAAATACGTCATTAGTCGGCAGGAAATTTCATTACTATAACAATGACGGACAAACGTTAAATAAGAAAATTCATTTAAGATGGAGGTTGACTGTTCAATGAACAATTTTAAAATGATAAAGCATCCGATTTCCTAATTACGATTACCGAGGTGTATGAATATTATAGGTTGTATAAATGCAATAAATATTTGAATATACCCAACAACCTCGCCTTATACACAAAACAAAACACCATTAATAGTGTTACATACAAATAAATGTACTCTTATTGATATATTCTCGGGTTCTGTTTACTAATAATGCATAGTTATTACTACAAATCCAATACATTATCATTTGAAACCCGAGTGTTAAGTCACACATTCAACTTAAAGGTTTCAAACACTGTGCTAATTCATCTTGATCTAATTTCATTAGGCGAATAGATTCCTCCCAAAGTTGTTCAGCCGTTTTATCATCGTAGCCCGCCTGTTTCGCTCTAATCTGTCTGCAATTTTTGAAAAACTGACCGCTAACATCACCCGCTTTTTTATCCAGCGACACATGGATAGCTGTCTGCGCACCTTGCCACGGTGTTTTGAAGAAATTCTTAAAGAAAAACGTAACGATAACACCCAAAAACCAACCGATACAGTTGAATATTTGAGTGCCAACAGCGCCGGGATCCACACAATTTATAACCACATTCTTGTTGTTCAACCTCTTTGTTAGCTCGTGTGCGAATAAAACCAGACACAGTTTACTATTTCCATAACATTGGATGCCGTACCAGTAGTTAATACGGTTCATGTTAGTGAAGTCAACCACACCGATGTTGTGTAGGACTGATGATGTGTTAACAACCCGTGCGGGCTCTCCAGGCCTCCCAGTCTTCAGCAATAACGGAAGTAAGAGCAGTGTGAGAAGGAAACTACCAAAATAATTCACTTGCATAATAAAATGCATTCCATCTTTCGTCAGATAGTCAAAACCGATGCCTATACCAGCGTTGTTAACAAGTATATCCAAACGCTCCTCACTTTCAAGAATTTCACAAGTGAATTTGCGTATCGATGTTATAGACGACAGATCGAGTAGTTTGAAGATCACTTTGTCGTTACCAGTTCTCTCGATTATTTGCTTACGTCCATTGGTACCCTCGTCTATAAATGGGCATGCGACGATGACCTTCGCACCTCTACTTGCGAAGTCGGTGGCAATCCGGAGTCCCATGCCCGAAGTACCACCCGTGACTATGGCTATTTTCCCAGCGAGATTCTTTTTGGACTTGCATAATGCGTTTGTGTTCTTCTGCCACAATCCGACGAGGATCGCGACGACCGCAGTGAACAATATATAATAAATTACCGCGAGCATTGCTGTACGGCTCTATGGTTCGAGATTGAATAAACAGAAATATGCCAACGTGCTGACGACACACGTGATTTTAAACAACGCTTAATTATTTGGTCGCGTAATACATGTTTCATCCAAAAAAAAAAATGATTACGTTTTGATTCTACCGCTTATGTTTAGATTGTATACTTTCACTCGCGTTTGTGGTCAGTAGGTGACTGGAGTGTTCGGTTAACGCGTTACTGAAACAGTGCATCGTCTGCTTTTGTTGATTTAGCAATATCCGACATTGCAAATTGTCTATTGCAATCGGTTTTATTAATTAGACATTGAAAATTGAGTCAGTGATTGAGTTTGTATGTGATAACATTCAAAAGCAAAAATGCTAAAATTTCTCTAATGTGGTTTTTATAAATTATATATCGGATTTTTTTTATAATTTAGTTTAAACCCGAGTTCTTGAGTGATGGTTATTTTTACATATAAAGTATGTCACAAATTATATACGTCATAAACAAAATAAAGTCGGGTTAACCTCGTCTATGATAAGATATATGTACTTACAGCTTCAGCGAGGACATCACCAACTTTTTCCATCTTCAGTATCGTAACTTTATCTTTGTCCAGTTCCTTATACATTTTTTCGACGACGCTCGCGTATGGGCTCAGCATTCCGGTTATAAGCAGAATGTCAGGGCGACACCCACGGAGGATCAAGTCCTTGCGGCTTAATCAAAATAAATTACTTTTACACAATCGACATTTATCAGAATGCCCTTATACGGAAGTAAGGTTTAATATGTTTCAGTATACGGAAATATATATTTATATCATTGTAACTGATAACTAAGTCGTTATCTCCAAATTAATAATTAAATGATATATTGATGATTGATGTTATTGAAACAGACAAATTTGTTTGGATATCTATTCATATTTAAAGATTTTCTATCTATCTATCTATCGTCTTTTGACATGTCACAATTAACAGAGTCTGTAAGAACACGCAGAGACGTGTTTGTACGTACTTCTATAATTTATATTAATTAAAAAAACCGGCTTCAAAATCCTCAAAACATAAACACAACAAAAAAACAAAAGGTTTTTATTTACGTAGGGTAATATGCTTCGTAACATAATAACACGTATTTAATTTATCCACGGCTAGTTGTTACTTTGTAGACCTTGAGGTTTGTAGAAATCGGATTTAACTATTAGGTCTATAAAAAAAACTACAATCATTTCACAAATAGACGATTGGGAACTGTGCCACCATTACTAAGCTCCTATTTTGCAAATAAATATGTATATAATACGTACTGTATAAATGCTCGAACATACTGCTTGATATTATGTGTGTTGAGATTCCCCCGCAACCGAGATCTGTATTCAGCCAGCATTCTCTCTCTCTCGGCCGCCTCACATGCGTCGCTGGATATTTGCTATAAAAAAAACAAAAAATATATAAAACCTAATATAGTTTTATATAAAAAATATATATCTTGCAACTACCCCTGATTGTAACCAAGAAATAACTAATAAATATTTTAGAATCAGCTAACACGCGTTTTGAATATAATTGTACCATAAGACAAATAACTTTCTAGTTATTTCAAAAAAATATGGTTATTTTTGATACGCGTTGAGCAAGAACAACAAACCTGTGAATTACGTCAAATAATTTTAGATACCTTTTATACACTGGTAATTATTTATACGACGCGACAGACAAGAACCTTTATTTCTTATAATGTTTTGTTTTCTATATAAAATATATATTTAATGATGGACATTTCACTTTGCATAACATGGGTTTTAAATGTAAAATCGGTTATATTTAAGATTCACAATATTTCGTTTATTAAATAAAAACTAAGTGTGGCTGTCTCATACTTGTGTACTGATCCCATCCGATCAGCCTTTATCTCTTAAATCTCTTCTTGGATAGTATTTATTGTCCATAATGTAATTATATATATTTAAATTTAAATTCGCATATTTTTTCCTGTTTTACTTATGTTGTGTTTGTTTTTGTATTTTTTTTTGGTCTTATTCGCACCAATCAAATTGTGTTATAAGTATTCTTTTACTTTGTGGGTTGTTTGGAGTAGATCGCTCTTATATCTATTGACATCTATTGTCATCATCTACATCTACCATTTAAGTGCAATAAAGTGTGAATAAAATAAAATAAATAAACATTATTAATATTTATTATTATATATTTAGAATATTGCTAAGTTTTGGCATATTTTTAATTGTTTATAGAAAAAAGGATATTGAACAACCTAAACATAAGGTTTACTCAAAAGGGCTCAATTAAAAGCTCAACCTTGAACTTTCAAGGCATTGCTATTAAGTATTGTGCGAAGACAGTCTCATTTGAAAGCTTCACAAAGATATAAATCTAGTTAAACATGTAAATTTTAAAACCTTTTATCTCAGCATATCTTTATTTATCATTAATATTTTTTACTTTATACTGAGGAGGATGAATAATTAAATTATTTTCCGCAACCGTGAGCAATATACATTTGTATGTTTTATTTAGATATTATTTTATGTTTAGCTATCATATTATAGTTTTATTTGCATTATAATCTTATATATATAAATCTCCTGTCAGGATGTTTGTCCCCGATGGATTCCTAAACTACATAACAGATTTTAAATGATATTGGCACATCGTGAGCAGTTTGGTCCAACTTGAGATATAGGATAGCTTATATATTTAATTAAAGTCGCAATTTTTTTTTATTGCAAATTATTTGTCTATATAATTAATTGACAGTCACAATTCTCTGTTAACTCCAAAAGATTCTAACAGATTTCGATACTTTTCGACTGGATGGAGTAAGTAATCAAAAGATGGCACTGCTATGGTAAACCGACAAACATGTCATTTAAGCTACAATTCAATAGCATGACTACCACGTGTTATTGAGGCTAAAGTATAAGCTAAATTTATTTTGTAGTAAACGAAATACCGTGAAATTCAATTATTTCTAATTTTAATGATTTATATGGCAAAACAACGTTTGCCGGTTAATAATTCGCGGTTAAGTTTCGCGTTAATAATTCTCTCAATTGAGACTACACATAAGATACACATAATAATTTATTTATAGACAAATTGTAGACGCGCTTTTAAAATAATTAATTTTATTCAGTACCGGTGACGCCAAGAGCTGTTTGTTGTTTTTCTCGCTCAACAAGGACAAAACAATTTTGTTTCAAATTAATTATTAGTCTTATAATTAATTAGTGTTAAGCAATTGTCTAAAGTATAAGCACACATAAGATATGAAACATATTATAAATGTAAGCAGTGATAAAATAAATTCTACAAGAGTAAACTGAAAAGTATAAGGAAATATAGCATTTTAATGGCTGTTACACACTCTTCGAGGTCCCGACATTAAAGTTTGAGTCTTTCTATACTCTATGACACCCTCTGTGGTAGTCGTGTAGTAGAGTTCTATGGTACAACCAATTTCTGAACAGCTGACCAATGTTCTAATCAAGGTCAAATCGAGTTAATTATTTAATTTAATTAACATGTTTTAAGTTAATTATGAGAATATTGATCATTTATTTTTTTAATAGGTTTTCAATAATCATAATTGCAAAACAATTTGTAGGTTCATCGAAACAAATAAAAAAAATCTTTTGTCTATAACATTACAATTAAAGTATCCTTTATTAAAAATCAAATCAAAAATGCTTGGAATGCGACAGAAATAGCTCAGCATCGAAACAGTTTAATTCTTTAGCTTTGAGTGTTTTGCCGGTTCTGCTCGGTAGATGCAGCCTTCCGAACCGTTAGTAATTTAAAAAAATGACCTCATAAAGACCTACTTGAATAAAGACACAAATGGTCCCTGCGATTACGCGAATACCAGATGTGGAGGGTCATAAACCTTCTTTGTTGGACCTTCTGCTGACTTCACATCCGGAGAACTACCAAGTCTCCATCGACCCTCCTTTGGGTTCGTCGGACCATTGCGTGGTCCGGAGTAGAGTGCCAACCACGCGCCCTCCACGGCCTCGCTTTGAGGGCTGTCGTCGCGTGTGGCATTACAAGTCAGCAGATTGGGATGGGATGCGGTCCTTCTATGCATCCTACCCTTGGGGGCTGTTATGCTTTTCGTCGGATTCTCCAGATGTCACCGCTGACTCTGTCGCCGAGGTGGTGCTGCAAGGCATGGAACTCTTTATTCCATTCTCTGCAGTGCCGATCGGTGGCAAGTCTCAGCCCTGGTTTAAACGCTCCTGTATGGCGGCTTCACGTCGAAAACGAGAATGCTTTCGAGCCTGGGCAGACGCGGTGTCATCTCGCGGCTTAGAGTCCGCCGAACTTAAAAAAGCATATAACTCAGCGTCTAGGTTTTTAAAACGAGAGATTGCCAAGTCAAAGTCAGAGCACATTGCCAGTTTTGGTGAGAGATTAGCTCGCCTTCCATCTGGGACTCGTGCGTTCTGGTCTCTGGCCAAAGCTGTCCAAGGGAATTTCTGTCAGCCGTCCATTCCATCTTTGCGTGGGAGGGGTGACTCGCTGGCCCATACTGCGAAAGAGAAGGCTGATCTTTTAGGCACCCTCTTTGCGTCAAACTCGACTTTGGATGACCATGGTAAACCACCACCGTTAATCCCGCGGTGTGATACTTCTATGCCGGAAATTGCATTCCGGATCCGAGCGGTCCGCAAGGCTTTATTCTCCTTGGACATCCATAAGTCGAGCGGGCCTGATGGCATCCCTCCGATAGTTCTGCGCACTTGTGCTCCTGAGTTGGCTCCGGTCCTAACGCGTCTCTTCCGGTTCTCATACTCACTCGGCATCGTCCCATACGGATGGAAGATCGCTTCAGTACACCCGATCCCTAAAAAAGGCGATCGCTCCGATCCGTCAAACTATCGCCCAATAGCCATAACTTCCTTGTTCTCCAAAATAATGGAATCCAGCATCAATTGCCAGCTCTTGAAGTATCTAGAGGGCCACCACTTGATTAGCGATAGCCAGTATGGCTTCCGGCGTGGTCGGTCAGCGGGTGACCTTCTAGTATACCTAACTCATAGATGGGCGGAGGCAATAGAGTCCAAGGGGGAGGCACTGGCAGTTAGTCTTGACATAGCGAAAGCCTTTGACCGGGTGTGGCATAGAGCACTTCTTTCAAAGCTTCCTGCGTATGGGTTGCCCGAGAAATTGTGCAATTGGATCTCCAGCTTCCTGGCTGATAGGAGCATTAAGGTCGTTATCGACGGAGCTTGTTCCGACCTCAAACCTGTGAATGCCGGGGTCCCACAAGGCTGTGTCTTATCTCCGACCCTCTTTCTTCTGCATATCAATGATCTGCTGCAGCATAGCAGTATTCATTGCTATGCGGACGATAGTACTGGAGATGCATTATACACAGGCCGCGCAAATATTTCTCGGGCTGATGTCGATCAGTTCCGGAACAAACTGGTGTCTGAAGTCGAGACCCAACTAAGTGTTGCCTCGGACTGGGGACGACTTAACCTAGTCCAATTCAACCCCAAAAAGACACAAGTTTGCGCGTTTTCCACTAAAAAAACACCCTTTGTCGCTACTCCTCTCTTTGAAGACACCCTCCTTAAGGCCTCAGCCAGCATCGGAATACTGGGCGTCGACATATCGGACAATGTTCAGTTTCGCGGTCATCTGGAAGAAAAGGCTAAACTTGCCTCTAAAAAGCTTGGTGTGCTCAGTAGGGCGAGACGATACTTCACTCCGGGCCACCGCTTGCAACTTTATAAAGCGCAAATTCGGCCCCACATGGAATATTGTTCTCACCTCTGGGCGGGAGCCCCCCAGTACCAGCTCCTTCCTCTTGATCGCATTCAACGTAGAGCGGTTCGATTAGTCGCTGACCAGTCACTCTCCGACCGGCTTGATCCTTTGGCGCTGCGTAGAGATGTTGGATCTCTCAGCATCTTCTATCGCATTTACCATGGGGTGTGTTCGGAGGAGTTGTTCGGATTAATACCTGCAGCTAAATTTCATCTTCGGACATCAAGGCAGAATGCGAAATTCCATCCCCGTATCACCTTGATGTCTGTCGTTCCACCACTGCGCGTTTCGTAAGACACTTCTTACCACGCACCACCACGTTATGGAACAACCTGCCCGCCACGGTATTTCCGAACCACTACGACTTAGGGTCCTTCAAGAAAAAAGCGTATAAATCCCTAAAAGGCCGGCAACGCACTCATGAGCTCCCAGCCACTTGAGTGTCCATGGGCGGCGACTTCACCTTTATGGTGGGCCTCCTGCTCGTTTGCCCCCTCTTCTATAAAAAAAAAAAAAAAAAAAAAAAAAAAAAGATATTTGTGTCATAGTTGAAAATATGTTATTCAGAAACTGGTCGTTACACTTAGCTAATTTCTCGGTGAGTATGTAAGTTAAGACAAGAAAGAAATATTAGTTAAAATACTTGTTCCTTATAGAATTAGGTGTTTGGACATTAGTATGAAAAATAAAAACGCCTGATTCGTATATTAATGCAAATAGCTGTAACATTGTATCAATTTTTTAATTTGACTAATTATTGTGTTACAAGTATTGTTGATGAATAATTATATTAATTTAAACGAGACATTAGAATTGTAGAGCGTAATTTGCACCTATTAAATTGTCGTTACCATACGATAATGTATGTAATAAAACTATTTCAATCCAATGTTTTTATCACCTATAAAAATATCGTTTAAGCAAAACGTATTGCACATAATTTAGGTTTTATAACAGTTTTATATTTCCAAATTGTTTTTGTAAAAGCAATATTGGATTAACCTTGCTTTTGACCAGAGTAACCCTTATTATCGATAGTGCTGTATTAATTGAAGCGTTATTGTTAACAAAGGAATGTTCACAAAATGTATGTAACGTCTCAAATCCTACTTTCAAGTATGTAACGTATATCCAAACACCAATAAGAGTATTAGTAACAAAAGAACAGTACCTGATAGTGGTAGTGAGGGATCTCTGGTGGGATATAACTCACGTGTCCAAACTTATGATAGATGAGGAAATCTTCCTCGGACTGCGAAATGTCTGTGCCGCGCCAGCGCGAGAACCGCGAACGGAAAGCGTCTGCCACAGATGATGTTGACCCCGTGCAGTTAACGAGGATTAGACCTGAGGTATAGATTATAGAATACAGTGCTCTATTATCTCTATAATCTATGGATGTTCCAATACCGCGAAACACCTGATTTAGTGTTAGCGTCTTGTTGGACTTTTCCATTATATAATTTATATATCTAATATATAAAATTCTCGTGTCACAGTTTTCGTTCCCTTACTTCTCCGAAACGGGCTGAAATTTTGTGGCCATATAGAGTAGGTGTGAGAATCGGCCAACATCTATTTTTAGAGACATTTTTTTAATTTATTTTTTTGGCAAAACGACGTTTGTCGGGAGTCATATGACTTTCTACTATTTGTCTTAATTAAAACAAGTCTTATATGTATTAACACATACTACTACTACTGTTTAAGTGCAATAAAGTGTGAATAAATAATTAAACTAAGAAAGGTGACGCATTAGTGATAAATATACAATAATTTAAGGACTTGAAAGTAAGAGTTAAATCTTTTTATTTAGTCAAAATGTTCCACTTACATGGGACCATTTTCAATTGTCTTAAATCTAAATGGCTCTACGCTTGTTTGTATGCAACTAAGCTGAGAAAAAGCAGAGGTGAGACGAGATTTTTATGGTGATGACTATGTACTCTGTTTTTAGAGCAAAGTTGTTATAGTTTTTATTTTTTACTTGTTTGACAAACCTAGAAGGCGTCTTGGATGCGCTTGACCACAACGTGCTAGGATATTCGCACCGGCACCTTCACCGAGACCGACGGCATATCTCACTTGGAGGAAGTCGAGTACTGTCACCATATCCTCGCCTAGGGTCTGTAGCGATGGGAAAGGGTATCTGTAAATTCAGCAGTTCTTAATGTCAAAAACTTCAAATGACATTGAATGTCAAATTGTGGCACTCATTGAATTGATAAAAAAACATACGATTCCGGTAGATCTGGTGAGTTCTCTTCATGGCCCGGTACATCAATGTGAATGAAACACGAGCGCTCCTTTATTTCCAACATAGCCGGACTATTCACAAAGTCAACCATTGATGTATCTGAAACATGAAATCTCTCATTTAAGATGGAAAGATTTCTTTTTTTCATATTATTTTCTAAAGAGGTCAACGTGTATTAAGTTAGCTGGAGTAATACGCGATGCGTGTCTATTTTGGGATATATTAATCAAATTTTACACTCAAAAATATCGTTATAAAAAGTACCTTTGCACCGTATATAAAGCCGCTACTGTTTTATCATTAACATGTGTGTTGTCTAGCGTTAATGATTCAGGCTTATAATTAATATAACTTACGATTAGTGCCAAGATCGTGAACTGTGAGAAAAACACATCTTTTGTCTTGCTGGCTCAGGTCACCCTAAAAAAATCATTATTTTTTATGAGATTTCGTAAATAATTGAAGATAACCAGTTCTTTAAGGGACACTCACTGAACTATGCGCTGTAATGAATCCCTTTGGTAGCGTAAAATAAAACGTTTTATATAAAACAAACAACATAATATAACCTTATCTATTCAATTGTTAAACGATAGTTTAAATGCGAAATCTAACCTGAACGTGAACATGAATATCTCCACTACGGTCCGTGCTGACAACATATTTCTGAAATCACAAAATATAAATTACATTATTAAATAATACAAATATAAAGTAAAGAAACTGTCGAGTACAAAAAAAACAGCTTAAATAATTCAAATATTTTGAAGTATTATAGACGTGGTGGAATATATATAATAATAATTAAATAAGATGTTCAAAGTAGAACACGAGAACATCTTTCCTAACGAGTGCATACGCACTTATTAAAGAATTAAGGTTAGTCTGTATGTGCCTGTTAGTCAGTACCGGTGACCCAAGGGCTGATGTTTATATATATATGATACATTGAGGAAATACTGTGGAAATACCCAGCATTTCATCGCTGTAATGCGATGTACGAGTATGCCCACAAGGAATCTCTTCAAATTATTTTATTGTTTATTTTAAGTTATTTGATTTGTATATGTTTCAAATTACATAATCAAAATTAAGTGTTATAAAATTGTATAAAGAAAAAAATATGTGTTATAGTAGTTTAAGACACAAGGCCATTTATTAAATAGTCACGCGAATTGAATTGTTAAAAGTTGGCATAACAGTAAATATTCATAGATAATAAATAGCGCACGCAAAAGTTATTTCAAAAATAGTAATAAAGATCTCCATAGAACAAAATACTGTAGAGGTGCCACTCGTGCATCGATAAAACAATCCTGCAAGTTTGTTTTTCCATCTATTTCCGTACGCAGCGTTGCGTTTTCAGTCGCAAACAATGGGAAAGGTCACCTTTATGATTGTTTCCTAACTCGCTCGTATTAAACTCCAATGAAAGTATAAACTATTGTAGAAATAAGGACTATTAAAAAGATAAAAAGCTTGGGAGTGAATCGCGCTAATTGCTGAATTATCTTCAAAAAACAATTCAGTATTTAATGAGCAAACATTATATTGTCCGACGTTGTTTATATTTCGATCGAATGATTGTTTCTTTCTAAAATAAATAGAATAATAAAAATATAATATATTCATAACCTTGTAGGTGACCTAAAAGGCTAAAAAGTGATGCACTATTGGTGATTGAAAAGTTATTAACTTGTTATAGCTCATGATGTCACCATATGACTTATATTGAAATATTAAAGATAACAACAACAACGAATAATAACAATATCTTAACATCTCGCTTATGTATTAATAATTTATTAATTTAATGATTAAAATAAATCCAGAAAAATGATATTGTTTATTGAAATGTAACAGATGCTTTGCATAGAGAAGGAAATTTTATTTCTTGGATATATTGGGGGTCAATAGAAGCTTAACTTCAAGTTTACGGAGTCATCAGCCGCCATATTGGATAGAGGGGTGAAAACACTTTTTTCGCAATATATCAGAAAGTATGTATCTCACAAGAAATTTTGAAACGTCTAATGATATCCATAACTAATTATCTTTGGGTATGCGATGCTCTCTAGTTCTCCACCTCGTCAATATGTTATTTGGATTCAGATCATTCGTTTATAGGATCATGCAACATCAAGCCCGAATGCTTTTTTATGCTCCATATACTCGTTTTGAATCCAACTCGCATTGTTTACAAACACATTTTGTTATGATTTAGGCGAACGACGTCACAGTTGATGGCTTTGTTTTTATTTGAAAGATTTAACTTTCGTTTTACGTATATTTTTTCTGTATACCAAATGACTTGTCATTTTTCGCAATGGAATGAATTTTAAAACAATGCTAAGGTACTATTCGTAAAGGTGGAACCGGAGATCACCCACATACATTTTATGTAAGGGTCAATTAATACGACATCAGGGCATCGAGTAATGAATACATACGTCTTGATTGCTTCAAGGTCTATTGAACACTGTCGATATAGCTATAAGCAAAAACGGCCTTTATAAAACTGTGTAAACAAAAGTTTTTTGTGCTATTTATTAGTAGGCTCGTAATAGTACGTTAAAAGAGTGCTTTATCAATGCCCAATTAGAGTATTATTGTTCATGGCCTGTAAATTGTATCTTATTATATTATTTAATTGAAGATTATATATTAATTTTATTTAAGATTAAAACAGCAGTATGGGTACTCTGACACACTGACCTTAAATTTATTTTAGTGTTTTAGTTGATTACTTTTATTTATTTCACTTTTCCTAAAATATATTTACAACGAATTTTTCTTATTCAATTTCAAATGTTTTCATTTAAGTTTTAAATTTTTTATAAGTTTAACGTGTCTTTAATAATTAACAAAAATTAATGCTAAATACAAATGCAAGTAAAATTATAACAGCCTTATCGCTTTTAGCGATCTCTTCCACATAACCACATATGGAGAAATAACATAAGAATTTAAGTATAAAACATTTTTTAAATTTATTTAACTGCAAATGAGTTAAACTTTCAACACTCGTTCCAAAAAAATATCTCTTAACTAGAAATCCTAACTGAATACTTCGTAAGTTTTTAATACTAACCTGAACCAACTTCTCGTCAGCCTCCGTCATGATGAAGACACAAGCGGTTACAGGGAATTCACCCAGCGCAATGCAATTGGGAGCGAGATATGAAATGTAACAATAGCTATTCTAGATCGGAAATCAATCAACATACATAACACAGTCAGACTATCAAAGCATCAAAACTAATAAAAAATCAACGCGTTTTTATTAAATATAACCGCGATCTAAGTAGAATATCTGAATCAATTAACCAATTGGCGATCAGTTCTTTAGACATTTCTATTTTATTACGAGCTGAAAGGTTGGATTGAAATTGCCTTAAGATTGAAAGTTTTGTTTTAGTTAAGCGTATCTTGGTAAGAGATTTTCTGGATGTAATTTCCATAGCTCGCTTGTTTGCCTAACAAGCGAACTCTAGTTGATTTCCAGCGTCTTCGTGGCATTGGATTTGAAAGTTTTTTATATTTGATAAAAGATCAATTAAATAAACACAAAATATTCTTAATATTAACCTAACTAAAAAAAGTAACTTAAAATAAAACAAAACACAAAACTAAAACAAATTTAAAAAGTTTGGTCCCTGTGGCAGAGTACCCACAATGCTGGCGGCATTTCCTCGCTGTATGGCGATGCTTACACGCTGAGCAAGGAAAGCACCAGCTCTTGGGTCACCGGTACCGGTTATTTATATTTGTTTATATCTAAATAAACACATATTGGGTGTGGTATATTTAGTACCAGTAGAAAAAAGCCTTAAAATGGTACAAATGGTTTTTTATAATTTAAAATGTATCTGATCTTGACAGTTTTAAATAAAGAAAAATCAATGTCCATTGGTCTATGCAAGCGTTGTGTTATAATAATCAACATCCGTTATCAAGTTCATTAACTCATTGTATGGTTATAGCATAGCACCCAATAAATTATTTATATAATAATACACGTTTAAATCTGAAAGACTAAAGTCGTTATAACAATATATGTCGAATTAAGTAAAGTTATTTCTTAGAACAGAACTCGGAGTAAAGGAAATAAATTAACAATTTTTTTTTATACCTACGCTAGATGTTATGTCGTTTGTCGCAATAACAGTTTTTTCTGGAGCTTTGCTAAATACGATGTTAGTTATACATAGTACAAGCGAACACAATTTTATAAAAACAAAGATAAATATTTGATTAGATAATTATGGGTAAACTTAATGTTTGATATAGGACCATTGTCTCACATCGCAGTGTATCTTATCACGACAATTCGTATAAATTTTGGTAAGTATAACAGCTTTTCACCTTAAGTGAGCTTTCGCCAATAAACGATGGGAGTTTTCACCACTATCTAAACTTGTGTGAAATATAACTTTTGTCTGTGTGTGTATAATGGAAAATGGCGTTCTCGTTTCTATTATTATCGCATCGTTGAGTTGTGCTAATGGTATAAGATCTAACAAGTGTTTACAATTTGTGAGTTAAATATCGATTAGTAATGGTACAGGATTTAAGATAAATTTCATTTGAAACTTTATAACATTATCTGCGTATTATATTTAAGTCAGTTTCAGAATTGAAAAAAATCGAGAAAGAAAATCGAGTAACCAAAAGCTTTCATAAGATCATCAACATAGCCACAATCGAGTAGATATTGATAACGAAAACCTGGAAAGATCAGTTAAAATGTAGGTTAAGAATATGTTGATAAACTTGAACAGATATTTAACTGATTAAATTTGAGTGATTTTGCCTGGCTAAAAAAAACTTTCGTTTTGAGTCGCTTCACGTAAGTTTTCAATTCAAAATGTATGCTTAACAAAGTTAACTGTGTGAGGTTAGCGTATCGGAAAATTTCCTTGAAAGCCTATTAGTGATGCTCGGCTGATAACTGGTTCAAAATATTTACCATCCCAAAGAACAAATATTGTATTATATAAACGAGATATAATTTAATCAGATTGGAATAAAAATAAAATGGTTGTCTAAAAATGAATGAGAAAACAACATGATATACAGACATCGGAAACTCATCAATGGAATCGTCCCGTACAATTACTCAAATTGGTGATTGCTATGACCTTTTTATGTATGTGGACTTGAGATGAAGTTGAAGATTCAAATTGTACCAACATGTATGTTAGAGTTCAATGAACGTAGAAGATATTCTTCTTCTTTCTATGAGAGAGTAAAAATAATACAAAAATATGGTTTATAGTGATTTTTTTTGGTGGTGACAAACGAGCAGTCTGGTCACTTCGAGTGAAGTGCTAACCACCGCTCATGGACAGAATTATAAGGCTTATTTATTTAATTATGTGGATCACCTTTTTAAATATATTCCTAGTGCAACGATAGTTTGTTACAGATTAATTTATAATCTATTGATATTAATTGAATCAATTTAAAGCGAAGATCTAGTAAAGGCTAAAGTAGTTTCTGCAATCATAATTACATTAGAGTATATATGGCAATGGAGCGTTGGCGACTTGTAGATTTTTTTTTGGTTTTGTATTATACATTTTTCTCATGTATTGTAACACATTTCTGATCTTCTGTTACAAATGTCCAAGGATTTTTAAAGGGTTTTAATAATTTGTGTGTTAAAAACGGATATATTCTAAATGAGCTGACAGACAATCTGTAAGAAGCACCTACTAACTTTTAACTACATTTTATTCGACACGACCAAACTTAACAAATGCAAGTTCAACATAATACAATTTATTCTAGCTAATCGAATATTATCTAATAGTTAATCTCGTTTCTTTAATTTTTTATAGATCCATCTGCCAATTGGCAAAAGTTCTTACCAATGAAAGCATTCAATCCGATAAGTGTCATTTAATCGAGTTTTCTTATTTAGTAAGTTTGTTTTAATGTTCGAAAATATATTCTTGCTCTAAAAACGAACAGATTTTTTTACAGAAAGATAGAGTTAAAACCATCTATGGTTTTTTTTTTTTTTTTTTTTTTTATGTGAGAGGAGGCAAACGAGCAGGCGGGTCACTTCGAGTGATGTGCCAACCGCCGCCCATGGACACCTGCAACGCCAGGAGGCTTACAAGTGAGTTGCCGGCCTTTAAGGAAGAGGAACGCTCTTTTTTTGAAGGTCCCCAAGTCGTAGCGGATCGGGAATACCTGCGCTGGCAGTTGGTTCCACAAAGAGGTGGTGCGCGGCAGAAACTGCCTTAAAAAACGCACAGTCGTGGAACGCCAGACATCAAGGTGGTACGGATGGAATTTCGTATTCTGCCTTGATGTCCGGTGATGGAATTCCGCTGCAGGTATTAGCCCGAACAATTCATCAGAGCACTCCCCATGATAAATGCGGTAGAAGATGCAGAGGGAGCCTACATCTCTACGCAGAGCCAAAGGATCAAGCCGATTGGAAAGGATGGGGTCGTCGACGATACGAGCCGCTCTGCGTTGGATGCGATCAAATGGAAGGAGCTGGTATTGGGGCGCCCCCGCCCAGAGGTGGGAACAGTACTCCATATGAGGCCGAATTTGCGCTTTATAGAGTTGCAAGCGATGGCCTGATGTGAAATACTGACGCGCCCTGCTGAGAACACCAAGCTTTTTAGAGGCTAACTTAGCCTTACCTTCCAAATGATTGCAGAACTGGACATCGCTCGATATATCGACACCAAGAATTCCAATACTGGTTGAGGCTTTAAGAGGAGTGTTATCGAATAGTGGGGCCACGACAAAGGGATTCTTTTTAGCGGTAAACGCGCAAACCTGGGTCTTCGAGGGGTTAAATTGGACTAAGTTAAGTCGACCCCAATCCGAGACTCCACGCAGTAGAGTCTCGCCTTCAGATACAAGTTTGTCCCGACACTGCTCGACATCAACCCGGGAAATATTTGCACGGCCGTGATATAGAGCATCTCCAGTACTGTCATCCGCATAACAATGAAGGCTGCTTAAGTGCAACATATCATTGATATGCAAGAGGAACAGCGTAGGAGAGAGTACACAGCCTTGGGGAACTCCAGCGTTTATGGATTTGAGGTCGGAAGATGCACCGTCGACAGCGACCTTGATGTTCCGATCGGCCAAAAAACTGGAGATCCAGTCGCATAACTTCACGGGAAGCCCATATGCTGGAAGTTTTGAGAGAAGCGCCTTGTGCCATACCCGATCGAAGGCCTTTGCTATGTCCAGACTAACCGCCAGTGCTTCCCCTTTAGACTCAACAGCTTCTGCCCATTTATGAGTTAAGAAAACTAGAAGATCACCAGCTGAGCGGCCACGGCGGAAACCGTATTGACGGTCACTAATCAGCTGGCATTCCTCTAGGTAACGAAGGAGCTGGCTGTTGATAACAGTCTCCATTATCTTAGAAAATAAAGGGGCAACAGCTATTGGGCGGTAGTTTGAAGGATCAGAGCGTTCGCCTTTTTTAGGAATCGGGTGAACCAAGGCGGTCTTCCAAGCGTTCGGGACAATGCCGAGTGAATAAGAGTGCCGGAAAAGACGCGTCAGGACCGGAGCCAACTCAGGAGCACAAGTGCGCAGCACTATTGGAGGAATACCATCCGGTCCACTCGACTTATGGATATCCAGGGAAGTAAGGGCTTTGCGTACAGCACGAAGCCGAAAAACAATTTCGGGCATCGAGGTATCACACCGCAATAACGTCGGTGGAGTATTCCCATGGTCATCAATCGTCGAGTTGGACCCGAAAAGAGAGCCTAAAAGATGGGCTTTCTCTTTCGGGGTGTTGGCCATCAGGTTGTTCGCCCCAAGTAGTGGTGGAAGAGATGGCTTACAGAAGTTTCCTTGAACAGCCTTGGCAAGAGACCAGAATGCACGTGTCCCAGAAGGGAGCCGAGCCAGTCTATCACCAATTCTGCTGATGTGAATAGACTTTGCCTTAGCAATGGCACTTTTGAGGGACCTAGAGGCCGAGTTATACGCTTTTTTAAGAACGCTGGTATTTACATCACGTGATGCTGCCGCTTGAGCCCAGGTACGATAACATTCAAGCTTTCGGCGCGCCGCCATTTTGCAAGACTGTCTGAACCAAGGTTGGGACTTGCCACCGATGGGCACAGCAGAGAAAGGAATAAAAAGCTCCATTCCCTGCAGCACCACATCAGCGACAGAGTCGGCAGCAGCATTCGGATCATCCGACGAAAAACAAATCGGCCCCCACGGGTAGGAAGCAAAAAAGGAGCGCATTCCATCCCAGTCTGCTGACCTATAGTGCCAGACGCGACGACAACCTGCAAAACGAGGTCTAGTGAGTCGCGTTGTTCTTATAGTACTCCGAACAAGGCAGTGATCTGAAGATCCTAATGGGGAATCAACTGATACATGATACCCGTCCGGGTGAGAAGTCAGCAGCAGGTCCAACAGTGAAGGATTATGACCTTCGACATCTGGGATTCTCGTGATCGAGGGCACCATTTGAGTCAGGTCGTAGGCCAAGGCAAAGTCGTGAAATATTCTTCCCGCATAGTCGGTGGTAGTAGAGCCGAGCCAGTCGGTATGGTGGGCGTTAAAATCGCCAAGAACTACGACTTCAGCGGTAGGAACATTTGCAATCAAGGAGTCTGTAGCCGATTGTATGTGCTCCACAAGTCGGTCAATTTCGGCATTACCGCTATGAGACCTATAAAGGCATGCGTAGAATCGCGGATGGTCATCGCAGTCTACGCGGAGCCAAAGAATCGATAGGTCTTTTCCTTCAGGAAACGTGAGGCGACGAGAGCAAATGTCATCCCGGACATAGACACACACTCCAGCCCTTGGCAAGAATCTATGTTCTAATTTATAACCAGGGTAGGAGAGGAAAGAGGTGTCGCCAGGAGAAGAAATCTGTGTCTCGGTAAGAAAGAGTAAGGCCGGCAAAGCTGTTTCAAGGTGGTGGTGAACAGCGTTTAAGTTCGAAACAAGCCCCCTCACATTGCAGAAGTCCACAGTAGCGATGAGGAAGATGCCAAGTGATGCTTACTCTGTTTGCCCCGACATTTATGAGATGTGTTTTTAGATATGAGCGCAAAATTGCCCCCCCCAGAATACGAAGGGCAGCCTGGGGGCCCAACAACAAAACAGTTAGGTGGACACGCAGGAGGGGATTCTCCACGACAGGTGGTACCCCCCTGGGGTAATTTCTTTTTATTTTGCACCATCATTCTTTCATTCAAGTATTTGTTTGGGGGGACAGGGAAGGAGAGGGAATGAGGAGGAAAGGAAAAAAAAGGAAATGGAGGGTTACAAGAGGGCGGGGAAGGGGAAAGGATGGGCACCGGAAGATCTCACTCACCGAACGAAACGCGAGTACAAAATGAACAAAGTCCAATTGCATCACTTCACGCCGGTTTTCTGTGAGAGAGTGGTATTTCTCCGGCCGTGCCTGCCCATTCGGCTGAAACCCTAAGGTAACAGCATGGCACTCCCACTTATAAAAAATTGTAGTCATTATAGTCATTGTGTTGAAAGCACTACGGGCAATTACAATCTTCGTTTTTTAGATTTTCATTGCCAATCGACAAAATTTTAATTTTTCAAAACAGTTCGCACCTCCACATTAACGACCGACCTTGCTACATTGACTATATTTTCATCCGCGAATACATTAAAAATATACAATATTTTAAAATGTTAATATATTAAACATGAATCGTAAAAAGTCTTGGAACCAGGTCACATCTTAAATAATTCTCCGCTTATAAGCGTGAACAAAGTCTTACAATAATACAAATAAAGCTTGGATTACATGTACGATATTAAAAAAAAAATTCTATAATTTAAGCACATACATGTCTTCTGTGTGTTCTGGTTGTGTTTGCGTGTCGTTGGTGTGTTTAAACAAATAACGTTTAAATTAATATTAGTCCAAATATGACCATTTTAAGTTACTAAGAACACAAATTGATAGGAATAAACAAGAATTCAAATTTGCCTTGACTTCGTAATTCATTAGAATTAAACTCATTTAAAAAAAGACTGCGTTATCCATAGTAGAAAATTATAATCTTGTGATTTTTATTTACGTAATAATATTCGCGTAATAGATAGCAGCATGTATGCCGATGTTAAAAGGCAGTTAAGTTAAAAATAACTGCGCATTTATATTAATAAAAGTGTCGTTTCTCTAAATAATGATGTAGTGGGTGTATCTTAGATGTATTAATGTTGTATGAAAATCAAGTGAATCAATTTTGTCCCAATGTTACATAATTCATATTAAGAGACAGTGCTAAGTGGTTGAGCGTGTAAGTAAGAAAACAATTCAAAGACGCCGCAAAGCAATGAAACATTGAATGAAAGAAATATTCGTTTTACACATTAAAGTTATTTTAACGAGGGTAATGTTTTTTATAGAAAAGGGGCCAAACGAGTATGGAGAGATAGACACACACGTGGCTGGGAGCTGGTAGCGTTGCCGGCCTTTTAATTTTATAATCCAAGTTTAATTTTGGACAACCAAGCCCAATTTCCGCAGTTTGATAGCTGCCATATTTCTAATATTTTTGTCCGGTATACGTTTTTTAACTCACCACTACTTTTGTATAGTGGTCACACGAGACTAAGCTTAAAGCACGATTACCAGCACAAAACTTATCAGATTCATGGTATCTATTTTTGACTTTATGTTGTTCGATCCCAGTGCCACTGAACTTTTGATTTTTAAATCACACTTACTGAGCTTTTTGTTTGAGTATTTACAAACGCTTATAGAACAATGACCGATTAAATATACGCATTTGTTTGTCGCTTGTCTGACGTCTTCGGTATTTTGGCAAGTAGCCTACTCTCACACTATTGTAATACATAACTCTAGTTTTTTTTAATACAAGTAACACAAAGAAAACATCTTAGATAACAATTAGAATACTGTAAATAAATAAATGCGTATTTCGAAAGCTTTTTAATATGTGATACATCTGATTTAGATTCAGCTACTTTAGTACTGAAAATTAAGAGAGCCAAAATAAAGTTCAATAAATGGTGGTGGGTACTATGCTTGTATGTCTGTTATTTATTTTGGTTCAAAGGTGCTTGGTCTTTGTCCTTGAAATATTCGTTTACGGTCTACGGTTTACGGATCGAAAATTAACTACCTACTTGAATAAAGATATTTTGAGTTTAAGATCTGAGGAAAGTTAATTTTATCTTCGCATATAAGAAATATAGTAGAAATGAAAAAAGAAAAAAGAGAGAGAGAGAAGAAAAAAGACCAGATACAACTATGAAAACATTTTAAGATTTATTACGCCATTGTCTAACGTTCAGCGCATTTCAACTCGGTTGCGACAAGTTGTTTATTTTTATGTCAAGTCCGTCTATTATAGCTGTACGTACCCTGTACGAATTTACTTCGTACAATAAAAAACAAACACCACACTGTACTTAAACTTATTTACGTGCTTTGAAGCTTAAACAGATCATCTACCTATGTATGTATAATACATCTACTGTGTATACAGGACAAGTTTATTAAGTTAAAAAAATGACAGTAACCAGCTGAGTCTGTAATATTCAGATCGCTTAACCCTCGATAGAAAACCTACAAATGATCAGTACAGTTATCGAGTTTCCTTCCGGTTCTTCACGGTAGATAACTTCCGAACCGGTGGTAGTGTAAAAATTCACAATTTAAAACCTATTTGAATAAAGAATATTTTGAATTTGATACGATTTTATGTAGAAAAGAAATGTCCATTATAATATAGGACCATAGTTATTGTCAAAAAAAGAGATAAATTAGGCATGTGTCGATCTATCCCAACTTCCATTAAATGGAGCGATAAAATGTTTAGTCTGTAGGTATTTATTTGGGTTAAACACTCACGTCAAACTAAAATCACGTTATGATTAAATAATGCATCATTACAATACATTATTTTTATATTCGATGATAATTTTTTATGGCAAGATATTGATTTATAGTAATAATATAATTGTGATATTGTTATATTAATAACTAATTCATTTGAATTAATCTCATAGCGTGGAAGCCGTATATTGTGAGCGTAATCACAAAATCCGATCATCCTCCAAATAAACTGAAACCCTTCGTGAAGGTGAAGCATATAGCATAAAAATAATGGATTTTTATTATTGTTCTCTTTGCGTATTTTTTTTATAGGCAAACGAGCAGGGGGGTCACTTCAAGTGTAGTGGTAACCGCCACCCATAGACACTTGCAAAGACAGGAGGCTTACAAGCGTGTTGCCAGCTTTTAAGAGGTACGCTTTTTTCTTGAAGGCCCCCCAAGTCTTAGCGGTATTAAAAGGTTTTTAAGGAATGCTTCGTAATTTTACTTAACAAATGTGAAACGTTGTCAAATTTAATAGTATTGAGTTGAATTTAATGTGCTTTTATGTTTGTTTGTTTGCGAGATTTGTTTTGTTATTAATAGAATGTTGATATCTTTTTAATTAACATAGAAAATACGTTTACCACTAGTGTGCAGATTCATAATGAAAGAACACAAACGAACAACAGAAGTCTTGGCACAATAGCAAACAAATTTATACTCCCGTAAAATTTGTCAAGCACACAGACACTTTGAAATTTGTACCTGATTACAGCATTTTCTTGGGCATTGTACCATATGGTAAATGTGGCTCACCGGGCTCAGCGGTGTGGGGATGCTGGAGGTACGGAGCATGCTCAGCTTCCGACGCTGTTCAGCGCTGAGGGAGGCCCGCCGGCTCCTGTCGAGATGGTACGCCGTGGAATCAGCCGAATCCACACTTTGACCGCGGAAGAGAGACGGTCGGAACATTTTGATGACGCTAAATTTAGTTTGTTATAAGCTTCGATTAATCGAAAATGGTGTGAACTTATCTCAATAAGTCTTTATTACGTTCGTAAACGATCTTCTTGTTATTATTTAATTAATGTTTAATATTCAATCATGAATGATTCAAATAAATCTCATATTTCAGTACTGCGTAATCAAATAGCAGTTTTATTTGTATAATTAATAAATGTTTGCATACAGTCGAAATTAATTTGCCACTCAAACGATAACCCTGTCATACATCCCGATAATGGTATGATAATTATTATGTTCGTTGTTATTAATGATTATATGTAAAATACACTCGAAATGATCTCTATCACCTTTTTCTTTCCATTTTCGCTTTTAAATTTTCACAATTTTACATAGTAACACTAGCACCGCGTCACCCACGCCACGTTTTGGTGGCAAAAGTGTGAAAAAGCCAACGTGTTAGTTCCGTTATTAGCCGAGCACTGAATTAGTTTCTTCAAAAGACACTCGCAACTTTTGATCTGAAGCCAGTTGGTACATTACACAATTATCTATCTGACATTTAAAATTGGATCAGACGTAGATTACCACGCGATGAAAGTAGAGATAATAGAATGTTTTCATAGCTAACAAGGCTAATTGACCTTCTTTGTAAACAAACGTTTACATACTCTCTTTTAATAGAATTTATTAGAACAGTTTGAAACATTAATAATAATAAGACTTTAGCAAACAAATATTAGTGTTTTAAAACTAAGATAAATTTAAAGAGTTTGGTCATTGTGGCAGAGTTCCCATAATGCTGGCGGCAATTGCTCGCTGTATCGCGATACTTATACGCTAAGCGAGAAAAGCACGGGCTCTAGGGTCAAGGGTGAAGACTACTAGTCACTAGACAGTAGTCACAGAAATCCCAAAAACCACGAGATACCAAGATATCCCGCTCTTCCTGTTATTACAATAACAATTTAGAACTATGATGTGATAATTAATACTGTGGGAATAGGCGTATGTGTATGTATTCGTATATGCGTGTGCGCGGGTGTGACAATCAGAAATAAAGATATCAATAATGTAATAAGATCATCCCGAAATAGATAAAGAAATTGTATAATCAGTACAGAGAAAAATACATTTTCAAGTCGTTTCTACATTTTCTTTTTCCTCAATTATTTATGTCAACATTCAATGTTAACATAATTCATATTAATAAAAAAAAATCAAAACGTCTCGAGATATAATTGAACGAAAACACGCCAAAATTTAACATGATTTATGATCACAAATTCAACACAGGTAGTTTTCTTATCTGTAAACTTACATCAAAGGCTCACTGCGACATAATCAACTCAATAACTAGTGCTAATATTTTCAGATCTAAATCAAACGGCACTTATTAAATGGCTTGGCAGTTACCAACGACATTATGAACTAAAATAAACACATTTAAGACGTGCGGCAGCGTTATAACGTAATTTTGTATTGTTTCGAAGTGTAGAACAAATAAAAATGTGTTTATGAAGTAACTCAAAGTGTTATTTGCAATTGAATGCTGATATCATTTATACAAAACCTGTTAGATTTATACTTAAGTAATATACAGAATTAAACATGTTTAGTAGAAGAATTGATAGCAAGTTTACTTGGTAGTCAGAAGTGCTAAAAATCTTAAAAGAAATAGCATTTTAAAGTCACAGTCCAAATATATTCACTAAGGTGCGTATGACTTTGAAACGTCTTAAATCTAAGTGATTATACGATTTAACATTAACTCTTAATTCGAATAAAAAATAATCATTCAATTAGGATTGTTAACCACCTTTGAAAGTCAATAAAACTAAAATTTTGAAATTCAATACGCGCCATCAGCTGAGAAGGGATTGTCTTTTTCTGGTGGCCGTTCCACCATTATCTTATTGCAGTGAATAACTGTAATAAGTTAAAAATAAAATGGACCTGAATAATCTCCGTCCGTGACATCATGTTTATTAGACTTTTGCAATTAATTTCTGCTTATTAAAAGAGATTCAATGGTTTAGTCTTGTAAAATCATTACTTACCTTCTCATACGCCTGTCTGGGACGTCTAAAAAAATCCGAAATATTATTTAGATACATTTATAATAGAAAAAAAATACACAACTATGTTCTTTTTCGTTCAGTTCATAAGCACAAACTCGAATAAGATGTGGCTTAGTTTATTATTCGAATGGCTTGGGTGTGTATACAGGCTGTTATTAACACTCCGGTTAGAATAGTTTTTTTGTAAATAATTTTCTATTTAAACTCTATATTATGTAATAATATCGAATGAAATTTTAAGGCAAATTGTCAACAAAACATAGCTGTTTGAAATATACCGAGTGTTGTATATATATATACTGGCTGATCCCGGCAAACGTGGTTTAGCCATAAAATTACTAAAAAATAGGAGTTGGTGATAAAAACAAATAAAATTGAGTTTTGTATGTATTTTTTATGCCACATAAAAACATAAAATTTCGTCAAAAAAATTTACGCGTGAGTAACCCTTATCACATAGGGGTATGAAAAATAGATGTTGGCTGATTCTTATACCTACTGAATACGCATATAAAATTTGGTAAAAGTAACACAGTGACAGGGAAATTTTATATATCAAGATAAATAATACGTAAAAACAGACGGAGAATAAGTAATAATTTGTTTTTTGAAAGAAAACACAAATACAAAAACCACCACAGACTCATTAAATATTGAAATGGCACAAAATGTATTTACGATTACGCTGGAAAATTGACATCCATTTGACATAAATCCATCAACGCATTTCAAGTCATTAAATATTGGACAACATCCAAAGTTGTATTGAATATTGGGATTTATTATTTTAGAATAGTTGATATTTTGTTTGCACACACATTGTATGTGAAAGAAAGGACACACCGTATACTTAATAAAGCGGTTTGAACCGCTTCTATCCTGAAGGAACTGAACACGCTAATTGTCACTAATTCTATATCAACTGGCCAGATCGGTGTAACAAACTTATAGAATATAGTGCAAAAGCTAACTCATTTATTTTACTATAATTCAAACGGCACATAACCACTTACAATAATTAAAGTCCGCATACATACATTTCTCTCACAGAACTTCAAGCATTTAAGCCTAACATTTAAGCGTCAGAACCCGAGGTATGGGCGAGTTAGCTCTTGCGGAATATATAATACACATATGACTTGATAACTTCCTGAAATACCCGTAGCTCTTCTGTATTGTTGTTTTCGTGGCCCTTGCATATAAAATAATATAATTTTAGTTTCAAATTAGCACTGCTTTCAAAAGTTATATTCGTATCAAATGCTTTTAAAACGTATCAAATGGGTTAGTTCCTGGGCTATTTAATGACAACTATGTAGCAAGAACACTTTAATTCATTGCGATGTTGACGATGACATTACTTTCCATTTCGATATAATGTAATGATGTTGAAATATGTCAGCAGTACGTTCCCATTGTTGTCATATATAAGTTTTATTTGTGACATTAATTTAGGTATTAGCAGATTTCTATGAGTTTATACAATTGTATGTTGATACTGTTCCGAATTTCAAATAAACTTAATCCTAGTATTTTGATGAGATAAAAAAATATGGAATCAGTAAATCTTTTAGAACACACTGTATAAAACAATAAAAATCGTATCTCGACTATTTGACCTATAGTTGCACTAAATACTGACCTTTGATTAAAACTCATACCTACTGAAAACTAACTAAATGATTTATAGAGGTCACTAACCCTTCGACTATGGAATACACTATAATGGTCTACCCCGATATTCGCCGAACTAGTTATACAGAAATCATCTCTTAAAAAAGAATAAGCGTCAATCACATATAAACTTATTTAAAAGTCATATACATAACTATATATATAAAAAAATAACGTTATTTATACATACATACATACATATATATATATTTAGATAACGTTTGGCAATGTAATCATAAGAGAATACACCGGACTGTTTCAGGGTTTGCCAGACTACACGCGTTTTAATCCCTGAAGATATACGTCGATATTATTAATTGAAATTCGATCTGGAAACGCTTATCGTTGGCGTTATTATTTTTAAATTAGTTATACGCCGTAAATGTTCCTTCAGTTCTAATAGCAAAGAGCATGCATGTAATGAATTTTATAATGGTCGATTTAACATTTTTGAGGGAAACATCGGGAATTTTATCGGCTCAAATTGATACACGCACAAACCGCAAAATTGTAAAAGTTCACGCAAGCCACAAGGTTTTGTAAACATTTTTTTTTACAATATCATCATCGATTTTACTCAAGAATGTCTTATACAAAATTTTTCTTATCAATTTAAATTGAGTCCTTAATGATATAATCAACTATTCTTCTCGAAGCTGAATAACACACGCTAGAATCTAAATTACTGTTTAAGAAACATTTTGTAGGGATGACAATATAAGGTACACGGCTTAGGACTACTTCATTTCTCTATACTGAATAACATTCATAGTTATATAAATTGGAGGAATATATGTTATACTTAATGAATAAAAATATTTTGCGTTAAAAATGGTAAATGTAAACCACATTTCACGATAAAACACAATTACAATCAGAATATTCAAAAAGCAGCTTATGTATCGGAATGGTGTAAGCTAGTAAGACTTCAACTGTATTATCTTTAATTTTATAAATTGTAATAGGGTCACAGTTTTAATACTTTTTTATATACTATATGTAATCTGTTCTTGGACGTGGTGCAAATTGCCAAAATATATTGACAACGAAACTTGATGTTTCAATGATTTGTCATTTACAATTCCCAATTTTGAAGAATCAATATAAATAAATTATATTTATTAATTTTTAAAATAATTTGTTTCGTACTTGTCTCAAATAAATGCATTTGAAAATTTGTATTCAAGGTTAAATACTTACGTCATGTAGTCTGAGATCATATTATAATGATGTGAAGATAAACATTAAACCATACAAGCAATACCATTTAAATAAACATTACTTATTATCAATCTAGCTAAGTCACAATGGATGGTAATTATTTCTAACTATATATAAATATATTGCATCAAGTATCGTTTTAATAATTTACTTTTTACAGGCCCATCCACGAAGAAATCTACCTCATTTGAAACTCTTATTATTCAGAATAAAAATAATCTCGATGATTTAACGGCAAAATTAAAAGACATAATTGCAGCCGGTAAAAACTATGATCATGATGTATCATCATGTATTAAGTCTTTATTGATAAGTAAAGATGAATCTATAATATTATTATCAATTCAAGCCGTATCGGAGCTCGCAAAATGTGAACACAAACGTGAAACTTACGCACAAAAAGAAATTATTCAGCCTATACTTAACATTTTATCCAAAGAGCTGTATACAGATAAGATTGATCTTGCAAAACAAAGTCTTAGAGCCTTAGGAAATCTCTGCTGTGATTGTGATACATCAAGAAATATCGTTCTCGAAAATGATGGTGTGCAAATAATGAATAATTTACTCAGAAATACTATTGAGAATATTGCGTTTGATGAATTAAAAATACTAGTATGTAAGGCATTAATGAATTTTGCAATTGGTGGTAAAGAATTTTCTAGTTCATTAGAAAATTGTACTATAGAACATGTGAAAAAGATATTACAATCGGAATTAGGTAAAGAAGATATGAATGATGACATCATTTCCACCCTTTTGTTGATACTTAGTGTCATAAATGATAATGCTCCGGAGTTTTTATTTGATGATGAAGTTAACTTAGCAGTATTAAATGTTCTAAAGGAAACAGCAAATGTGGACATATCTGAACTGGCCCTAGAGCACTTGCATTCACAAGTTCGTGAACATGGTAAATAAGCTAACATCACTTTTAAAGTAAAGAAATATTCAGGGAATGTTAAAACAGTTTTGAAAAATTACCAAAGCATTGAATGAATTGAGTTTATTTAATTGATTTTTGCTCCTATAATAAACTAAAAATAATCATTTCCTGAATACATCTTAAGGAAAAACTATTTTTTTACTTTTAACATTGAATACTTTCTTTCATAAATTAAGAATGAATTAGTTGTTTACAAACACTTTAAAAAATATCAACTTTGGTGTTAGTTTTCTATGAAAGTGGTATTTGTCACACAACCCTATTTTACACTCAAAAACCAGGTGACACTTATACTGCTCATCCATGTATTAACAAATCTTATAGATATTTTAAAATTCCTTAGATTCCGTCAAAACTCTACTCGCTAGAGAAGGAGGTGTGCAATTGGTTTGTTCTCGTCTTGATCAGTTGATTCAAAGACATGACGTTGGAGATCTCAATGCCGATGACAGTCAAGTGGAGGTTATTGTCAAACAAGCCTGTTACCTCATTATACTGATATTAACTGGAGGTAGTTTTCTTGATATTTAAAATCTTATTTAAACTCAAAATATATTTATTCAAGTAGGTCTTTATAGAGACACTTTTGAATCGTAATTATCCTTACCACCAGTTTGGAGGTAGTTAGTACTGAGAAGAACCGGCAAGGAACTAGATGGCTGCTCTTAAAGTAAATATGTCATATGCAATTATGTTACTTATAGGACTGATTCAAATAACAAAAGCATTGTAAGGCTACTCAAGAATTAAACTGTCCTGATGCTGAGCTATCGCTGACACATTAAAGGGATCTTTGTCCTCTAAACATTTTTTAACTCCATTCAATTATAATTATTAAATTGTATATTTCAGATGAAGCAATGCCAATACTCTACAAAGACGGTATAGGTGAAGTCTACCTGAACATGGTTAAGTGGCTCGATTCTCCGAATCATCACCTGCTGGGAACGGCTCTGTTGGCTGTTGGAAACTTTGCCAGGCAGGATGAAAACTGCATTCATATGATGGCCGATAATATCTTTGATAAACTGTTGGGTAAGGTGAATTTTTATTAATTGCTACTAGATAGAGCTTCAATATATAATAAAAAAGATATTAGAAAAATAACTTTTTAAGGTTTACCAAAATTATTAAAGTTTTTAACTGTTGATTATTTTTACAGACATATTTGAAGTGTACCACATACTAAGCACAAAGCAAAAGGACACCATTCCTATAGAAAAGTCCACTTTGAACCAAATCCAGCATGCTGCTCTGTCAGCCGTGAGGAACCTGAGTGTGCCAGTGGCCAATAAGAGAGTGGCTGCGGCCCAGGGGAAGGCGGCTCCGCTGCTCTTGAAGGCTCTGCCCTCCGTCGAAGATCACCATGTGGCCTACAAACTCATGGCCGCTTTGAGAATGCTGGTGGATGGACAAGGTACAGAGCGACTTAGTTAGTCAGTCAGTTGCGGTCATTTTTTTTTGTTGAAACTTGGATTAATACATTTGGGCGTCGACAGAGGGCGTGGCGCGACTTGCAATGAGCGATCGCCCTGCCTTGGAGGCCATTGCCCGTTGGGGCGGCGCGAGTCAGCACGCGGGGGCAGCGGGCGAAGCTCCCCGACTTCTGGCCTGGATTGTCAGACATGTCGACGTCAGAGCTGGCCTCATTCAGGTATTTAATTCCTCTTTTACTTTAATAATAAATGGGTCATATCAAATATACTTTGACCAGAGATTTGAGCTGAAACATTTTCCAGGCGGAAGGCTGCCTTCAGAACATAGTGGACATGCTGATAGCGCCTCACTCCGTGATGCAGAACGAGGCGATCCTCGCACTCACACTGCTAGCGATAGAAATACTGAAGACGGAGCCACGAGGTGGCTTCGCGGACCAGCTGGTGGCATCCGAAATCGGGAAGCACATCTCCGTCCTGATGGAAACCAATTGCGCCAAAATCCCGGTAGAGGTCGCCGAGAACTTATTGGCCTTTCTCGACGTGACGTCCAAATGCGCCCGGATTTTGACCGATTACAAAGAAACGAAGGTGAATTATGCTCTCCAAAAACTTGTGGACGCGAGGGAGGATTTCAGCCGTGAGTTGAAGTTGTGCGCGATTGAAGTCATCGGGAAAATCGAGGGTAGTGATTGATTTTTTTTTCGCTTTGGAAAGCGGGGCTTGTTACTGTGCGTTCATTTTGGATAACTATGCATTTATAATTAAAATGTAAATATTTTTGAAACTTACGCACAATATAGCTGAGTACTAATGGAATTGACTCGAACTTATATTAACTGGACCTTTGAACTCTTTCTGACCTTTGTAAGTTAGAATGTTAGCTGACTTTTTATCAGTATTGGAAGTAACATTTAACCATACGACTCCTTAGTTAACCCTCAAAGGTTTTTATAAAGTTTCTGATGAGCATTTAGCATTATCTAATTTTTTTTATAAGACTTACAATCCTTAAAGCTTAGAACAAGAGTTTGATGACTACTTTGTGGACATTCCGTTTGTCTATGAAGGCGGCCATTTTGACATCTCTGGTGTCAATTGTCACAAGACAAATATTTTAATTCTCGATATAGATAGGATAGGCAGGAGGATATTTTCTCTTGTGTTACTGACTCTTCCACTTATAAAAAATATTGTAGTGTCAAAGTCAATTTTTATTTATTAACAAATTTTGAACGTCACTAAAACCAAGATTAACTGAATCCTTGGTTTTTAATTCTGCCACATCATGCTCCGTAGTGTATGGTGTGGACATATGGTAAATAATCGTTAATTTTCAATTCAGTTTTAGTTATAACTTTCAAACGTACCTTAAAATAATTTAAGATGCCATTTCAATTGATATCTTTGATGGCCTCAATTTATTTTATCTTAGTCGATACGTATATATCTTTATTTCAATGTTACCAGTTTTCAAAGGTTCAACATTTTATTGTTGAGTGTTGCCAACTACTTGTTATATATATATATCCTCTTGACCTCAAACAATGTAGCTTTCGATAAATAATTATTTTTATTGAAATATTACACCAATCTATATCTAATTTATCAAAATACTAAAAATTAGCTCTCAATATTCTCTAATCTATTTAAACATGGTTGTATAACGCATTTAGTGACATACTTGAAGTAAATAATTCATATATTTTGTATAACTATTACATTTTAATGTTCCCAGTCACATTTAAATGCAAGCTGGTTATATTGGTAATATCTGATGCTTAGGTAGAGAATGTACTGAAGCAATTTCAAATTAGCACCATACTGTGAGAAATCTCGGGATAATTTAGGCCTAAATAGTAAAATGGATTTAGGTAAGACTAGAGTCAAAAATCTGTAATGTTATTTGGTTACTTTGGGTAACACTAGATTTTGTGAATATTTAAAAATATCTTAGAAAATTGGAATGTCATTGATATATTAAAATAATAATTGTTATAAATCCGATAGTGCACTTATATAGCTTAGCCTTGTGGTAACAGCACAATTTTTAAATAGAGCTTTTCTCTAAAGCCTTTGTCTAATATTCACATATTTAGCCACCAATGTAATTTTTTTTAAATCTGCATTCCAATACTTTGTCGGTTAATGGACCAAAATATTTACAATCTAGAACTATTTTTTTTCTATTTTTTTGGATAATGCAGGTTGAAGTAGAGTTACTTAATCAGTATTTTGTTAACCTTCATTTAGAAATACATTTATTGTTCCGACTTTAGCTAAAATAAATCTTATTACAATTAAAACTTTGTTTTATTTAGTCTCGGGACAGGTGGTAATGGAATAGAGGCATATCGGCTCGTGTGCTTGCAATGATTACATGGACTCATTCAATTGCATGATAGAACGTTCTTGTATCATGGTGGAATGTTGAGTCAGCGCCATTCTGAACTTAAGCTCCTCATCGTATATCAAGTGGTTTATCTGTATTGGCTCTCTGTTACCACAACCAGCAACTAAAAATAGTGGTATATTATATTGTGGTGTTTGTTTTTTTTTTATACAGGTAGATTTGTGATGTATTTATTAAGGCATGGTGTAATGGTTTCAGATGTTTACAACATAATTGGCAGAGATCAAAGAGAAAAGATTTCACAATATTTGAACCCAAAATTTATACCTGGACATTTGATACCCTTCTTTTTTGTTTGTAAAATGTTCATTATAACATTTTTTTCATATATATGTTTACACAGTGAGTTCCTAACTGGATCTTCGATCACTTTTTTAGTGAACGGGTCATTCTGTAAGGTATTGTAGTTGATTAGAAAAATGAATAGATAATTGGGTTTGAAAGAAATATAACTTACATATATTGTTTGAGATTCTGTGATTGCTATGTCTGAATCGTCTAAGTTATCTGAAAGATAAAACAATTACAAAAAATTTAATTCTTAAATGAGTAACAACATCAATAGGACCTACTTTTGGTACACTGGTTTTCCTTTTGAACTCGTTTACAAAATTCTAACATGTATGGATGTCTATCTACATTTAAATTCTTTCTTGCCATAGTACTTAAGTTTGATTTAAAGTTTGCATTCAGATTGTCCACACTTGAAGCATCAATTTCATCCTAAAACACATTTTACATTCAAATTAACAAATTTAAACAAGTTTTTGATAATTAAACAACACCTGACGTTTAGGTTTTAAAATACAGTCATTTTAAACTATAAAGTATTTGTATACAGTATCATTAACATTATTATTAAATTGCTCTAAAGTACCTTTGCCTTTTCCAATGCTTGCTCCGCCACATCTTGTTGTGCTTCCATCAGGCAATATTCTTTCACGTATAACTTCATTTTCTCGTATTCAACGATTCTTTCAGTGTCTAAATATTTTGATATATTTTCGGTGCACGAATACAAACTACTGAGACATTGTTTTCGCAAATTGGTTAAATTAGAATCACCCATTTTCATTTATTTTTATATGTTATCGGATTTTATTTCTTTGTTATTACTAACAATATTAACATAATACAACTCTAATTTAAAACAATCACCGGTATGTATTGTTTATTTGAGCATATTTTTGCGCCTTTAAATGTCACTTGCTTTGCATTTGTGATCTGTCATTAATGTCATATTGATTTTGCACCTAAATCCCAAAGGTATTGCCATAAACATTACTGTACTAAGGAACATGTACTTAGAGGTATAAACATTAATAACATTAAAATTATATATTAAAATTATTCAGCGAATTTAGAATCGGATTCAGTTATAAACAGTGAAGGAACTAGGTAAACGAAAATATTCTATTAATGTCTGATTTCTCGCATCACAAAGAACAATTTATTTTTTATACAATTACTTTTTTGCTGGAAAAAATTAATTTTATCATAGACAGAAATGGGAATTAAAATATTTTATAATACATAATATAATAAACTGTTATAATATGGAAATAGTTCTTTGGAAATACTGCAAATTTAAAAAATAAAAACACATTTATACGAAATAATTTATTGTAACATAATTGTTTATAAATAAAAACAAGTTTTAAAACCACTTTCTATTCACTAACTACAATGCTGATAAGTGACGTTAGGTGAATAAAACTGGACTTGATGTGTTAGGCTTTTGCTTTAGAGTGTAAATTAAACAGTGACTCCAACATGGCCCAAAGCAGCAGACAACTGTTTGAGCTGCGCCCTCATCTCGGCTGGTGACATTGACCTCCGAGCCCCAATCACCTTGAAGGCATTTAAGTACTCCAGCTCCGAGAACTGGGGGCCTCTTTCACGTACGGAGGCTATTATTTCCTAAAATTACATACAAGTGTCAAAGTCTCAATTTATATTGAACTAGTAGCTTTTTTTTGCCCGTGACTTTGTCCGCATGATTTCAAATTCTAAATATGTTTATTAATTAAGGTACATAGGACCATTTTGAATCGTCTTAAATTTATTCTACGCCTGTTCGAACAAGCTGAGAAGAAGCAGGCAAAAAAATTGTCAATTTTTTTTTGGCAATGATGCCAGTACACTTTTTGAAGCAAGGCTAATTCATTCCCAAACTTTTTCATCGTCAAATTAATCTGACATTCTATAGAATGCTTTTTATAAAATCTTCCGTTTCACGACTTTTTTAAATTTACTTACTGACAGAGTCAACAAATTGTTTGGGATTTTTTATAGATGCGTACAAATTGCCCTATATTTTTTTTATTTTATTATTATTATTTTTTTATTTCTTAAACCTATACAGCTTATTCCAAAAAGCTTACACAACAAAAATAAATCAAAAACAAAGCCAAAACAAGGTCAAAACATACAATCGAAAATAGACAACAAACAAAAAACCACGAACAGAAAAAAAAAAAAAAATATATATATATACATATATAAAAGTGCAGTATATTATGTAAAGAACGAGCATTTAGAGTGTGTGTGTGTGTGTTAGTGTGTGCAATGGTGTTTCTGTGTGTGTAAATGTATTAACAACTTTATGGAGCCTAGTAGTAACTACAAAAGGAATTTGGAAAATCGGTTTATCCCCTATTTCAGCCCCTTCCACCCTTTGTATTGCGATAAAATGCCCTCAAATGTAGTCCTAATCTCCACACCGAATTTCATCAAAATCAGTGCAGTAGTTTAAGCGTGAAAGCGTAACATACATAGTAACTTTATAAGAGTAAAATGAAAACGTACTTCGGGCGTGCACGAGAGCAAATGCAGGTACGCGTGCGCCGCATGCAAGCCGTCATGGGGCAACTGCAGGGCTGCGAGGCAATGCCGCAGCGTCGCCAGCCTGTCCCCCGCCGCTCGCCCCCCGATCCCCAAGTTGCCCCCCAACCCGCCCGCGCGTTCCACCCCCTGCCACCGCCACACCACCGCCGCTGACATCATCTCGCCTATTCCATTCATTATATACTGTTGGGGCAAATTATTATATATTAATTGAATATATCTAATATATATATATATATCAGAGCTTTCTACATTAAATAGACACCCCCCTCTAGAAGTAAACAGTTTGAGATAGAGACGTAAGAGTCAAGCAAATGTAGCTTTTAAGTGACCAAACATTCAAAAGTTTCTTAGTGCAGTGACTCACCGCCAGTCTGACAGGCGCCAATATGGCGGAAGCCCTTTCGTGGAATCTCAGAAGGCTCGAGGCGAGCCGGGACACGCCCCCCTCCCCGCCGCTCTCCCCTCCTTCGGGCCTCTCTTCCCATTCCTGGCCCAAGTAGTGGAAGCACTCGATGCGCATCTAAAACAAATATAATATAACTAGCTTTCCGCCCGCGGCTTCGCCCACGTGTAATTTGGTTAAGTATATAGCGTTTTTTAATGATCTCGACAGGGCTTTCTTTCACGGGCTAAAATCTTGTTACAATTGGAATTATATATAGCCTGTGTTACTCAGGGATGATGTAGCTGTACAGGATCAGATGATTCAGAGAAATCGAGGGCAACTTTCAAATTAACGTACAGGCAATTACTATTCTGACAATTTTATATTCTGATAGTCATCTTCTTATGTGGATGAGCTGATGACGGAAGGTAAAACTCCTCAGCGGTTAAGAGTTGAAAGAAAATTCTTACGAAGCTAAGAGTATGAAATACGTACTTGTGAGGTTATTACTTATTAGCTTGACCAAATAATAAAAGGTAAACCTCATTAACGTTAAGGATGTAGATGGAAAAATGGGAGCGGACAAACGATAAACGTCTTTACACTCGTTTCCTTTTACTTGTTGGTATAGGTAGTGTTCACTCAAAATAATCATAGGGTAAAACGATAAAGTTTGAACTGCATGGTAGTCATTACACAATGGAGCATCTTAATACCGAGATGGATATATTTGGCCTAAGTAGAAGTTCTTTAAAAAAAAGTAAGACTCAACCTCGCACACTCACTCACACAGCAACACCATTGCACACAATGATACACACACACACACTAAAATGCTCGTACTTCACATAGTTCCACTTGTGTGTATATATATATATATATATATATATTTTTTTTTGTTCTGTTCGTGTTTTTTTGTGTTATTCTTTTTCCTGATCTTAGATTATATTTCCGATTCTATATTTTAACCTCATTTTGGCTTTATTTTTAATCTATTTTTATTGTGTAAACTGTTTTTGATAAGCTGCATAGGTTTAAGAAATAAAAAAATAAAATAAATCTACGAATTTTATCAACGCCATCTATCGAGCACATTGTTCAACACTTCAACCGCGCCCGCGCGCACTGCGTTATTTGTTATTTTTGTTACCTCTCATAAGTTTTAATATTAAGATTAACTTATATTAGAACATATTTAACAATATATAACTAATCAATCAATATAAGTGTTTAAAAATTTTGAAGCAGTGGTTGAAGTAAATTTTCAATTGACCATAACTTCTTTTTCTCTTAACCGATTTTGACAAAATAAACTTTTGACAACGCTCCTAATTATATATAATCCAACTGTGAAAACCGCGTTCAAATCCGTTCAGTAGTTTTCAAGTTATAAAGTACCAGACAGACAGACAGACAGACAGACAAGAATTCCAAAAATTGGTTTTTTGGTTTCTATGACTCTTCTTTAGTTGCCTCCTTTCAGTTTTTTGGAAAAATATTTAATGTACAGTTTTTCGATTTTTACTGTCTTATTATTAGTATAGATATAGATTATTAAGACGTATAATAATAACAAAAATGGAATCACACAGATAATATATATTATTTATTTATTTACGGCCAAAGCCAAAAAACACATACAGTGTTTAACTTAAATCTAACAAACGTCTCATATTCGTCCACTATCATTCCTAACCCTGTCGTAAAAATGTCACATTCTGGTGCAGAGCTAAGGAGACGATTCGTTAGGGCGGTCATACACGGAATTGGGCTTTGCCGGCGGAGGCTTGTTCGAAACCGTACCTAAGCCAGCAATGGATGCGCCTCAGCCGGTAAAAATGATCAGGGGCATGTGATCTTAGCAATGATTGCAGAATATCACTGGAATCTGCATATATGTCCCAGTTACAAAACTCCAAGCGTGGCTACGACCGTTGGGGTGAAGCTTATAAATAGAGGAGCTCGTATCGAAAGTCAGTCCTGTTTGGCAAAACCATCCCGTGGCGCAAGAAGATTAAATACGTCACGCTAGACCGAAGCATGAAGTTCAACAAACACATAGCAGCTGCTCGGAGAAAGGCCTCCACTCCAATTCCTTCTCAACAAAAGGAGCCAACGTTCCACTACGTGGAACCACCTGGAACTCTGATGATGATGGAAACGTCGACCCGCCACTTTGACGAGGCTAAAAACCATCAGTACTCGGTACGCAAGACACTGATATCAGGATGGTGTTCCCTTACTTCAAGTATCGTTCACTGGCGTGACCTTTCGTCCTGCCTTTTATGCCAGTCCGGGGACAGCCAAAGCCGAGTCTCACCAAACCTTGCGCTAGTCAAAGGTTGTCAAAGATGGCTCCGACATATAGATAGAGATAGAGAATTACCTCCAGATGCAAGAAGAGCAGACACTTCTGGGCGATCTCGTCGAAGATGGCTGCGGCCGCGGCCAGGTCGTTGGCGGATTTGTCTCCGAGGTGCAACACGCCGCCGGCGCTCAACGCGTTGGGAAGGTTGCGGATGTTGGAACTGATCCATTCCTAATGTTTTAAATACATATATTTAAATAAAATAAGTTACTCTCCCAAGGACATTTAGTCTATTGGTGAAAACGGTTCCAGTTTTCGTTTGATGCCCAAATATTCATTTATTTTAACTTCAGGGATCTATGTCAAGAAAAAGTAAACACGTGAGCAACAAACTCTTCTCCACTCTTTTTCATCAATATCACAGTTTTTTTTTAAATTTAAGTAGTAATTAACCAGAACAGACGAATACTATGGGACAATAGTTAACAATTAAAAGATTAAAACATAAAAGAAAAGAGACAAAGAAATAATGTTCTGCTCACCATAGTCTCCGCGAGAACAGCCAGCTCCTCAAGCAACTGATTGTCCACCACCACCTCCCGTATACTGATCTCGCCATCACCCAAAGACGTCCCCAGAATCTCCGCTTCGCGCTCATACGCCGCCTTCAGCTCCTGAAATGTACCAATCATCAAACAGCGTCTCAAGTTTAAAATCCCGTGCGATGAACGAGCTTTCCAGTTACCTTTTGGGCAGGCGTGTCTTTCGGATCGAGCAACGAGCGATAGTTGGGCAACGCCTGTAGGAACCGAACGATGTCGTCGTCGGATAGCCAACGTGCTGCTCGCGACGGTGGGCCGGGGGTCAGGCGACCGTGAGCCCCGCGGGCGTGAACCGCTAAGGACCCTGAAAAAACGGTTATGACAGGCGAGAGGGCTGACGAAGATCACCGGAAACAAGGAAGAACCATTCGAGTGAAAGATACACTTTTTATTTCACGAGACATACCTATAGCAGCTTCAGCGGCACGAACTAGGGCTAAACCGCCGCAGGCGCCTGCACGTCGGGCAGCCGACGAGCAGACTTCCACCGCTGCCCAAGCGCGCGAGCAACTCGCGAAAATGACCCGCTGCTCGCCACTATTTCACAATCTCATTTAAAACGAATCATTCGCACTCGTAATGCCCATACAACTAGTTTTTGGTTTTAAGGCTTGCGAGGGCCTTTCCTCAACAAAGGCCTGTTTTTATTACCTGTTTCAGAATTGCTGACATTTTATTGCCTAATAATTACATTTTTTATATCTGTCATATTAATATGTGTATTCGGCTGTTTTAAATGTATATTTGTGTGTAAACAAATATTTCTTTCATTCAACAGAAATTTACTCTGAATCTTAGTAGTTTAAAAAGTATTTAAGGAGATGCGATATAAAAAAAGGTTAAGTACTGAAAAGAAGACTCACGCGGCATTGGTGCCGAGAGTCCTCTCTCTCCAGGCAGAAGCCTCCCGCATGGCCTCGTCGATGGCAGCTCGGGCTTCGGACACGAGCCGTTCGCTTTCGCCCCAACGCACGTAGTCCGTTATGAACGCACGAAGGGAACACTCCCCACCCCTGGAGTCAAACGATATACTCATTGGTCAATAAAATACCACAAACAACAGAGGCATATACCATATCTGTTCCACTTCTCAAAACAATTAAGGCCAATTTTATGTCAATTGTCAATTGACATTTGACATTATACAACGTACCACAATACAGACAAATGTCAACAATAAATCACAGATGCAAACGTTTTTTTAGTTTTTTTTTAAAAAGCGATTTATCGTCTGGAATAAGACCAGTTGAATGTTATGACGACATCATCTCTATAAAAAGCTCACCCCGGCTTCTCCAGATTGGTGCACAGCGCATGTAGGGCTGGTAAGATGGCGTGGAGCAGGGCCGGGTGAGGGGTGCACACCAATGGATACCTCTGTCTGCGAGTTAACGGGCCACTCGACGCCGGAGTGGCGGCTGCTAGAAGAGAAGAGCACAGAAGATTAACGAATGAAAGTAGCCCCACACCTAACTGAAAAAAAAACTTACCGGTTAGCCTAAACAGCTTGTCGCGTCGCCTCTGCGGTCTTTTCTTAGCGAAATAGTCGGACAATTTTAATTCTGGCGCTGCCGTTTCCGCGGCCAGGGTACGAGCCCCGGACAGATTGACACTCTCTATCTCCAGGTATTCCGTTAGGAGAAGTTGCATCTAAAATGTGCAATAAAAGCTTCGTTGAAATTGTCTTAAGTGAACGGAAGTTGATCCCAGACGTAAACGTCGCTGGTCATTCGCTAATGGAACAGACAAAATAAAGTCTATCTCTTTTTATCTTCTATCACCTGGCAAGGCTCAAAAAATGAATAGCATAGACTTGAATACATTGGGACGGCCATTGGGGGTTTTTATTAATCTCTCGTGAAAAAAACAATCTGTAAAAATCTCCATTTTCCGGTTGATTTTGGAGTTGGTCAGAAAATGTAATTGCAAAAAAACATACAAGACATATTGTTATAGGTCTATATCGACATAAAAGACGTATATTTAAACATACACATATAAGAAACCATGAATTGTTGATACATTTGAAAAAAAAATACACACAAAATATTAACAGGTGTTCCATAGAAGGCGCGTTTTTCATTCTAACATAAGTTTTTTTTATATAGTTTTCAAAGTGGTATCGATTTTAAACAAAAAAAAAAAACAAACCACTTATCGCTTTTCCTGAAATAAACTGATCTTATTTATTTTATTTTTTATTTCTTAAACCTATACAGCTTATTCCAAAAAGCTAACACAACAAAAATAGATCAACAACAAAGCCAAAACAAGGTCAAAACATACAATCGAAAATAGACAACAACAAAAAAACCACGAACAGAAAAAAATAAATAAAAATATATATATATATACATATATAAAAGTGCAGCATATTATGTAAAGAACGAGCATTTAAGTGTGTGTGTGTGTGTGTATCAGTGTGTGCAATGGTGTTTCTTTGTGAGTGAGTGTGCGAGGTTGAGTCTTAGTTTTTTTTTAAAGAATTTCTACTTAGGCCAAATATATCTAAGGACAGATAGGACTCATTATAGGTTCTTGCTGCGCGGTACAAGACTGAGTTTTGTCTGTAGCTTGTTCTTGCATGAGGGACCTGGAACAAGGCAAGACTGCGAGTGGGATAGGTACCAGAAAGTTTATGCTTTCCAGTAGCCCGCTACAGTCTACTCTGCCCGAGACCAAGTCATGCAAAATCATAATGTTCCCGACGTGGTTCAAGGGAGACAATTTTGAAATTTTCGCACGCTTCAGTGTAATCATCGAAATGTTTATGTGTTTTGAAAGAGATACATTTTATAAACTTCCTTTGGATTTTCTCTATCTTTTCCTTATAAATCTTGTAGTTAGGGGACCAAATTGAGCAGCCCTATTCAAGGATACTTCTCACGTAAGTGAAGTATAATAATTTGATACAGTGCTCGTCTTTAAACAGCTCGCCCTGTCTACTCCACTGTCCCTGTCTAATCTTATGCCTAGGTCCCTAACACAATCTACTTCTTTAATGATATTGATGATAATGTAGCTAAAATTATATTTTTTTTATTTTTCGAGTGAATGATATCTTAACACATTTAGAGTGGTTAATTCTATTTTTTTAAATAATAGTCAGAAAACTTGTATAAATCGGTCTGAATTTTTCTTGCTTATTTACCTGCAATGTCGTGCATAAATATGTTATTTCTTACCACTTGCTGCACGGCACTCCAAAAGTGGTGTTCCGTGTGAAGGCAAGAGTCGGGGATTTTGTGCTTCTGGAGAGACGCACGCCACACTTGGATCAGTCTGTTGGATTCAATTTGAGACTTAAAAACCAAGTTAACGATTATGACAATTTTTAAAAAAAAAAACAGGTAAGAATCAGATATTGACCCATACTTGGGCTTGGTCAAGTAAATAGATCCAGCCAGATTCTCTTGAACCATAACAATTAATTAATTGTGATCTGCAAACAACCGCCTCCTAGAACCAGTTAAAACCCGGTATCTTCATTATTTGAATTAAAAAAATTCCAACTTTTTCTCAAAATGTAAGTCTCTATTATTTTATCTATAAAAGAGGGAGAGAGAGAATCACTGGAGAGACAGCCAACAGGCTCGTTAATGCAACACGACCTCAAAAGAGATCCCAACCAAAGACTACCTCTTGTTCCTCATGCCGCACGCCCTGAACTCGTCCCCCAAGCAGGCGACGAGCCTCGCGAGCGCTCTCCCCGTCTCCCTCGCACCCGGCTCGCTCATATCTCCGTCCTCCTCCCCCTCGAAGTCCTCGAAGTCGTCGTCGATTATACGACGCGACACCGAGTCGATCACTTCCAGCAGTTCCGTTTGTATTTGAACCTTGAATTTCTGAAAGATTTCTTACTTTACCAAATCGTGCACTTGGCTAACATCCAGTGCTGACTTAAAGAAATTAAGATTATTCAGAGTTTAAAGCATTATTAAAATAACTATTTATCTAGGTTTTCTATACATATTTTATGCATTTTAAATTTATTTTCATTATTATTCGTTTTTAAGTGTGTGTTGTGAAGAGTTCGCTTAAATTAAGTCACAAGTCAATCACATAAAATGACTCACATCGGTGGCTTCCCTCAACTGCCCCAACACCCCCAGCGCCTCCAACGACATCATGACGGTGGTCTCAAAGGTGCGGTCGTCCTCCGCGAGCGAGGCCTCGTACTCCGGCGAGATGTCTTGCAAGTGGGCATCTATCAACTCCTCGTTCTTTGTCAATTCTGAAAAGTTGTGTATGTTTCCATAATTAATCAATAAATGGCCGAAAAATATCATTACGCAAACAAAGTTAAGTAACTGCCCAAATTTCTAAAGAAGAGAAGACGTGAAGAACCCTCATAAAAAAGTGAATTAACCAGCCAATAAGAGTGTTGTCCTGCGTCGCGAAGACACTCTTCTGTTGAGTGGTGTCCGGTCATCCTTGTACACCGCATCGCTCAGCCGACGCACTATCACGTCCACCAGTTCCGACTTCTTCCCCTTAATTGGATAAGAATTCAATTATCCAACGGAATTAACTCAAAATATCTTTATTCAAGTAGGTCTAGACACTTTTGAATCGTCAATTTTGACACTACCACCGGTTCGGAAGGCATCTACTGAGAAGAACCGGCAAGAAACTCGATAGCTGCTCTTTTAATTTGAGTTTGTGTTGCTATACTAATCATTTTTCCTGGCTTTGTCTCTGTGTTCTGTGTGTTTGCGGGTTGTTCTCACTATAACGTAAATGTGTGCTCCTATTTCGCTATACCCACTGATGATAGTAAAGGTTATAATTATTTTTTTTTTAATTGTTTCTATTTAATATAGATGCTGACGCATCAGCTGGTGCATGGTATGATGGTTGCAGATCTTTACAAACGTGCTGTGAATCATTCTTGGCGATTTAAAGGAGTGGTGGAGAGTTTCTTGCCAGTTCTTCTCGTCCGCTCTACGCCCTTGATTTGGAACTGCATTTTTTTATAACTTATTGCGTTGACTATTCATAAGTGTACCTTGGTGACTTATATGAATGAAGATATTTTTGATTTTCATTTAAAATAAACAATTAATACAAAATTATGTTACTTACAATTCAAATAACTAAAGTCGTGTAAGGTCACTCAAAAATTAAACTGTCCCGATGCTGATCCAATTGTCGATCTTTGACCTCTAAATATTTGTAACTGTATAGTATGCCTTTTTAATCAGAATAATCTAATTTGGTTACACGTACTGGGATTTTAATCAGATGATTGAATTTGAACGAGACAATTGTAACTAATTCAAACAAAAAGTTATTTGATTATAAAAGCGATTGTTAAAGCACACCTCCAAATTCTGAGTGGTGGTGGAAAGGGCGTGGACGTGGGGTAAGTGGGTGCGTGCCGTACCCAAAGCTGCCTGCAGGGCGTGCGCGCTGGCCACGACGCGCCCTCGACCCATCAACTCGCGAGCTTCGCGCTCACACACAACCACACGTTCGCTGTTCCATTCAAATAAGAAAAAAATATAGTTTTTTTTTAAGAAGAGAAGGGGGGGAAACTCCTTAAAGACGATATGGCTGGGAGCTCGTGGGTTTAATTTGGTCTTTAATCAATACTTAAGGTCTTTAATCAAAACGATTCTGAGATACCCGTTAATATTCTTACATTATGTATCTACACAATTATCCACATTCATGAGTTTTCAAACAAGCAACTGCTTCAATAAAAGTATAATAAAATCCACTAAACCCACCTAACTAAAAGCTAAGACTAATTTAGTTTAGATGTCAGATTTATTCATTTAAGTAACTATAACAAATATAGTTTAAATGACAATCAAACAACTTACATGTCTGTCAACATTTGCAATGCATGATGATGCGTTCTAGCATCAGTCCACAGACGTCTCAAGTCATCTCGCCTGACCCTAAGCAAAGCTCTACATGCCGATAGCCTTGCTTCGGCAGCTGAACAATGCTGACCCCACGTACTCAGTGCAGTGCCCACTGCGGTGAATTTCTAAAATTTTTATCAAATAAATTTTCAACTTTAATATATAATAATACTAGCTGATCCCAACAAATGTTGTTTTGCCAAATAAAAACAAAATAGTCTCTAAAAATAGATGTTGACCAATTCTCAGTACTACACATACAATATGCTCACAAAATTTCATGAGATTCAGTCAAGCCGTTACATAGGAGTAAGGGAATGAACATTGTGACACGAGAATTTTATGTATAAGATGTTATAGTTATTTATACTGGGTATACAATGTAACAGCATTTAATGACTATTTTTTAACTAAATAATAATAAGGCCTGTTTATTCTACCAATAGTTGTGTAGAATTTCCTGATTATAGTATGGTAATGTAGAGAAATACATACTTGCATAACTTCTGTAATTTCATTGGCATGTTCAGCCACTAACTCATCAAGTCGTGCATCACTCTTCTTGTATTCTTTCTCTAATTTAGCCCTCTCCTTTTCCCTTTGTTCATTTGTTTCACTGCCTGATAAAGTCCGAATTACGGACATCAGCAAACCACTCTGGAAAAGAAATCAACTCAATATTTGAAACTAAGCTACCAAGGTACATGTATGTGTGAGTATTGAGAGAGACTTTCTTCTATATATATAAAACATTAGACAATAAGTACTAAAAACAACTCTTTAAAATTTTACTTACAGTTTCTTTGCCCTGCTTTACACCTCTTGGAGGTTTGGTAGGAGGAGACGACGTCATTATACCTTAGGGATATTTATTATGTACACTAAAGAATAAAACAATTTTTCTAACAAAATATTAATAAAAAAGTAACCGTTTCTTGAGTTAAAATTATTTCATTTTAAATAATTGTTTTTCATAATCTGAAATTAGCAAATTAATTTATAATCCAGTTGCAACCACAATTATTTAACACATATACTTAATAATAGTTCTCTGTTTTGGTAATTGAAGACTAACATGCAATTATTGTCAGTTGTCAAATGTGATTTTAGATTCGTTCGTATAGAGGAAAAGAAAAACCATTCCTAATTTTTCATTATTTGTTGTTGTGAAATTATTATGTATCTAATAAAAAATAAAATAATTGTAGTAAATTTATTATATATTATTGTCATCGGAATTTAGATTTTATTTCTTATTACTCGCTTGTAGACAACTATCAATGCCAAGTCTTGAAGATTTTAAAACTTGAAATTTTACACTTCAAAGTTCTACCTTAATAACCGCTAACGGATTTTAAATCTAAAAAACACATACGAATAAATAAGTCGATTTTAGACAAATAAACATTACTTTGACTTGTAAATATAATTATTTAAGCCATCAACAGCATTATCTTTAGGTATGGACGGGTCCAGAGTAAGTAACACATCTGATGCGGATTTATCAGAAGAAGAAATAACTGAGCGTTATTATTTACTAAAAAAACAATACGATGAAGTTACTAGCAATTATGAAGCGATAAATCAAGAAGTTCACGAAACAAAAAGAACTTATCAAACTTCACTTGAAATGCAAAGTTTTTTACAAGCCGATTTAGAGGCATACAAGGTTGAGGAACAAAAACAAAGAAATGAAATTCTTTCTCAAATTGCAACTTTGCAAGAGGAGTTAGCGACGTTGCAAAATCAAGGCTCTGAAATACATGATAAAAATATAGCTGAAATTACAAAGTTAAAAAATGAAAATCGTTGTTTGAGGGAAGAGAACGCCATAGTACACAGAAAGACCCCAGAGCGTGACACCACAGAAGTTGATGAAATAAAACAACAATTATCATCAGCAACATATGAAACAGCTGCAGTGAAAGCGGAGATTGAAGCAGCTCGAACAGAGATTGAGTCTTGGCGAATGAAGTTTGAGGAACTCGTAACGGAAATAAGTGAATTGCGTGCCGCTGCAGATATGAGAAGAGAGGAAATTAAGAATATGATTGAGAATGAAGCTGTGGCATTAGCTGAGCTGGCTGAAATAAAAGCTATGCTCCATCAAGTTGGTTCAGGAGAGCAACCGCTAGGTAAAGCTAGAATTTGTATTAAAATTAACAATTTCAATTTTTTCTGATGACTTTTAAAAATTTTGTTTGTTTTTTCAGATAAAGGAAATTCCATATTTGCAGAAGTCGATGATAAAAGACAAGAAATAGCTAAAAACCTTCTTCAAATTAAACAAAGTAATACTAAGGTATATGTTTATTTAAATTTCTATTTAATGCAATTGAAATTCAAAAGTATATTTTTTTGTAAATTGTATCACAGCTCAATCTTAGCTCTACTTGTTTAAAATGTTATCAGTTGCTTAGTTGAGTGGCAGTAATTATAAGAATTATATACATAATACAATTCTCTACCTTAAGATTACATTTAACAAAACTGCAGTACACATAAATAACAGAAATAAAGAAATTATGTGAAAAATATGTTAACGTCCAAAGTATTTAGATATTTTCCAGTTTTACACAAGTTTTATAGTAGAAATTGCGTCACATTTCAGCTGCGACAGGAGATAGCAAGCAGACAGTCGGAAATTGATTCTCTTTTACATGAGAAGCAAACCATCTGGGAGGAGCAAGCTGGAGCCAATTCTCATTACGACAGAGAGTTAATAAGTAAGAACTTTTATGGCAGTTAGCCATTGATATTTTATAAGTTAGTTTTTCAAAGAATTAATTCATTTTTGTGTGTTGATACAAACATCTGACATTAATCAAATCCATACTTCATATACATATAATAAATGCAAAAGTAACTCTGTATGTTACGCTTACACAATTAAACTACTGAACCGATTTCAATGAAATTTTGTATGGAGATAGGCTAAACTTTAGGCTACATTTTTTATCGCATAAACTGATTTTTCAAATTACTCATTCCGCGCGGACGAAGCCGCGGGCAAATGCAACTAGTATATATGAGCAAAATTTCCGTTTTCATATTGCAGACAGCTACGAGGACCGCATCACCCAACTGGAAGCGATGAGTGAGAGGCATCGGCGGGAGCTGTGTCGGTGGTTCGCGAAGCCCCTCACCGACCCAAGCACACCGGGCTGGCTGCCGGAGCTGATACGGCATACCAAGTGAGTGCAGTCAAACACAATACTTAATTCTATAAGTCTTTGGAACAACAACAAAGACAACAACACCTTTTCGACAACTAGTGACTAGTTTGTAGTCTTTTTTTTATTACAGTTTTGTCTGTCATTTTTTTATTTCACTAATTATTATTTAGCAACTGGTCTCACTTTAGATTTTATTTCAACACACTTTTTTTTGGAAATAGGACGAAAGGGCAGCGGTGAACTGTCACAAAAATTTTGAAAATTTATTTTCGTCATAGGTTTTCATGGAAAAGCCTTAGGTATGAAAGAAAGTGTCCGGCTACCTCTTGATAACGCGGAAAATATATTTAAAGAAAATTAAATAACAGTGTCTAAATGTAAGTGTGGTTTATATATATCAGATTGGAATGTGAGCTACTTCGTGGCGAGTTAATGTCCCAGACCCCGGCGCGGATTTCCAGCACGGGTCTCATCAAAGAGCTCAGAAGAAAAGTAGCACTTTTGACTACTACACAGAAGCAGTCGCCGCGACATGACAACGACGGAGCTGAACTCACCGTTTATAGAGTACCAGCCAAGGAGATGAAGAAGGCGGTCGTCAAAAAGAAAGTAGCCTTCTCTTAATTTATGGAATAAATGTTATATACAGTGTAAACTCTATATAACGACAGTTATATAGAGTTTATAGAGAAGAAAAAATATTGTAAGGAATGCAGGTTAATCCAATTGATTGACGCTTTAGAGGACTTTGTCGTTAAGTCAAATGACGTTACATGGAGTTACTGTATATATATGTATAATCAAAATAGTTTTTTTTATCAATATAATGCACAAGTGTTATAATGGATTTTTATTTTAATAATATTTTGTATACCGTGATGGAGTAAAGGGTAATTTGAAAGATTTTAACCAGTTTAATATACTAGATTATTACTTTTCGTTACGTTTACGTTTTGTTTTATTAAACACACCACCTCTTCGTGGAACCAACCGCCAGCGCAGGTATTCCCGAGCCGCTACGACTTGGGGACCTTCAAAAAAGAGCGTTCCTCTTCCTTAAAGGCCGGCAACTCACTTGTGACCGTCCTGGCGTTGCAGGTGTCCATTAGCGGCGGTTGGCACATCACTCAAAGTGACCCCACCTTTTTACTTTTTTTTCCGAGGTGGAAATGCATTTCCGCATTGCCTCGTCCCAAAGGATAAGGCATATGTGGGACTCAACCCACGCTAGTGTCTCTGCTTTTCAGAGACGACGTGGGCAATACCCACTAAATCCACCTCGGGTAAACCTACAAGACCGCATTGAAAGGGCCCTGGGGCGAAGTGACCCGCCTGTTCGTTGGCCTACTCTCATAAACAAAATATACCTTTTTGTTTGATTTGATTTTGTAAACGAAATTAAATCTTTTTCAAGAAATGGTAACTTCATTTTTGACGCGTTAAAAATAAAAAAACCAATGGCTTTTTTAATGATTTAATAGAAAACGAATGTCATCGTTCATAATTAGGAGAATCCCCGTGAGAGAGGTCCTTGAGCGCGTGGACCCTCGCATGGGCCACGTGGCGCGAGCGTCGCTCTTGGTCGCGTTCGTCACGTTCGCTACGCGCGCGCAAACGGTCCGCGCCCGCTTCTTGCACGCATTTACTGAACGCACCTGCATAACAGACAATTTTAACTTGCTTCTTCGCCATTCCATATGACGTTTCTCCCTATTTCAATTCTATAAATACAGTAGAATCCGGATATAACGACATTCAAGTGACCGGCAATACTATGTCGTACAGGCGTAAGCCTTATTGCTGACCCTGTGTCCAGGTTAGCTCGAGTCATTAAGGCACAGTTAACAGCTAATTATTGTATTCGTTAGATTAGTCAGTCTGCTCTCATAACTCTCGCTGAACGATAGTTTTAGTTCTCTCTTTATTAAAGTGTCTAACTAAGTTAAATATATTGGTTTATATATTTAATAGCAAGGAGTCGTAGAACAGTACTAACTGAGTGACGTGCAAAATGGACGGATTATATACGTATATAATAACGATACGAAACCAAACTTGAGTAAATACTATAGTCGCTAAAATCGGTTAGTCGTTATACGTGAATTCTACTGTACGTCTAATGTACCTGTTTTAAAAAAAATATAATCTATAATACAATGATCATATAAGCCGAATTTAAATCCTTTTAAGAAGACGAAACTGGCAAGATGCCAATTTTGTGTAACAGGAGGCGGGTCTGATACGATGCCCGACCGTGGTTCTGGCGTTGATAGTCTGAATTGGTATTCGTTTTATGGAGAATAGAAATGGAAACCCTCATAAATAATTGGAGCTTATATAATACTGTTCAGCTAACCAACAGCATCCCAACACTTGACCACTTCGTCAGGGGCACTGGCGCTATTGTAGCAATTTATGACCATCTGTTTGCAGTCATCGCACACCGGCTCAATGCTCACCATATTCGACGTACGCATCTCAATACGATTGGTCAGTGCTTTGACTTCGTCTACCGTTAACCTAAAATGTATTATTATTCAATTTAAATACGCAAAATTAAACGATTAAAGTAATTCGAGGGCTGGTCAAAGTCCGTGTCCATTGGAATAAAACACAGATTTTTGATAAAAAAATAATTTTTTATATCAACGTGGTCTCCCTTGACACTTTGTCCAGCGTTTCTCCAATTTTTTTATCCCTTCCAAAAAAAAAACGATTTGTCGAGGTCCCCAAAATCCGGTCCTCGTAAATAATTTTTCAGTGTCGGGACAAACTTGTGTCTGAAGTCGAGACTTTACTGCGTGGAGTCTCGGATTGGGGTCGACTTAACTTAGTCCAATTTAACCCCTCGAAGACCCAGGTTTGCGCGTTTACCGCTAAAAAGAATCCCTTTGTCGTGGCCCCACTATTCGATAACACTCCTCTTAAAGCCTCAGCCAGTATTGGAATTCTTGGTGTCGATATATCGAGCGATGTCCAGTTCTGCAATCCTTTGGAAGGTAAGGCTAAGTTACCCTCTAAAAAGCTTGGTGTTCTCAGCAGGGCGCGTCAGTATTTCACATCAGGCCATCGCTTGCAACTCTATAAAGCGCAAATTCGGCCTCATATGGAGTACTGTTCCCACCTCTGGGCGGGGGCGCCCCAATACCAGCTCCTTCCATTTGATCGCATCCAACGCAGAGCGGCTCGTATCGTCGACGACCCCATCCTTTCCGATCGGCTTGATCCTTTGGCTCTGTGTAGAGATGTAGGCTCCCTCTGCATCTTCTACCGCATATATCATGGGGAGTGCTCTGATGAATTGTTCGGGCTAATACCTGCAACGGAATTCCATCATCACGAAATTCCATCCGTACCACCTTGATGTCTGGCGCTCCACGACTGCGTTTTTTAAGGCAGTTTCTGCCGCGCACCACCTTTTTGTGGAACCAACTGCCAGCGCAGGTATTCCCGATCCGCTACGACTTGGGGACCTTCAAAAAAAGAGCGTTCCTCTTCCTTAAAGGCCGGCAGGTATACATACCTGTAATGCTGTGCATCCCTATTAAATTTATGCACATACATGTCTTGTGTGTTTTTTTGTAATTTTGTTCGGGTTGTGTTTGTATGTGAGTTGTTGGTGTGCCTTATTAAAGAAATAATCATCGTTTGTCGGGCCAGCTAGTAAATAATTTATTTTTGAACTCGTGTACCTTACGGGTAATTTCCGACAATACTATAAGGTAAACGATGAACAGCCTATACAAAAATTGTTTTTATCTTTGCATTATGGTTCAAGTTTTTACTTAACCGTGGATATAAATGGCTTTCAATTACGATCGTTTATCTTGATCCGGGTTCGATACCCGACGGTAATTGGCTTGACAACATATTTATTATGATTTTAATGTACTAGGAGACGATTCTATGTTTTAACTTTTAACTTTAAATCAAGGAACGGCATTAGCTCACACTTGGTCACGTGACTCTTAAATACAAATTAAATGTGTGCTTTTGGGTATTGAATAATGATTTGTGATATATATATATATATATATATATATATATATATATATATATGTATATAAAATTCTAGTGTCACAATGTCCATTCCCGTACTCGCCCGGAACGGCTTGACCGATTCTCATGAAATTTTTGAGCATATTAAGTAGGACTGAGAATCGGCCAACATCTATTTTTAGCGATATTTTTTATTATTATGTCGCATTCAAAAATACATACAACCTTAAAAATTTTACCCCTTTATAACCAACCCCTATATTTTGTATTTTTAGTATAAAATATATTTATATATATGTATGTACTCACAGAGAATTTGAAAACTTTATAAAGAGATAAAATCAAAGTTATATTTATAATAGCCATGGATATATATATATATATATATATATATATATATATATATATATATATAATTATTGAATAGACCAAAAAAAATATTCCGTATAAGCAAGTCTGCGGAAAATATTCTTAAAAATATTAACTTCCATCAGTTAAAAGAACTGCCGCATTTCCCTTATAAAAAACACCTCATCGCGGCGATAATGTTATTTAGTACCTATTTTTCAATTACATGTAAGCGTAAGAATCCGGCTGTGTATTTTAATGAATTTTTATCGCCAACTTTACTGCCTTGCTTAATAGCCTGATGAGTATGATAATTTCTGTAAAACCCACATGATTAATCGTGACGAACTAAGAGGTATATTCGTAATCTTTTGGTTGTTTTAGTACGCACAAATCTCGCTATGAGCTCTGACCTTTCTATCTACATAAGGGTAGAAAAAGGAACGTAAGAGTCAAAGGGTAGAAAGAAAACCTAAAGGTAAGATAGGAAACTTAAGGGTAGAAAGGGGACGTAAGAGTCAAAGAGAAAACTAAGGGTTGAAAGAAAACCTAAAGGTAAGATAGGAAACTTAAGGGTAGAAAGGGGACGTAAGAGTCAAAGAGTAAACTAAGGGTAGAAAGAAAACCTAAAGGTAAGATAGGAAACTTAAGGGTAGAAAGGGGACGTAAGAGTCAAAGAGTAAACTAAGGGTTGAAAGAAAACCTAAAGGTAAGATAGGAAACTTAAGGGTAGAAAGGGGACGTAAGAGTCAAAGAGTAAACTAAGGGTAGAAAGAAAACCTAAAGGTAAGATAGGAAACTTAAGGGTAGAAAGGGTACGTAAGAGTCAAAGAGACTAAGGGTAGAAAGAAAACCTAAAGGTAAGATAGGAAACTTAAGGGTAGAAAGGGGACGTAAGGATAGAAGGGAAAACTCGTAATCAGGAAACCTCAGTCTGCTTCCATCCCTGCGGTCATTTTGACAAAGTATAGTATATAGTAGATTATAAGCCAGTGATGGTATAACTATATATCCGCCATGTTGGTCTGAGCATTGGGCTCACAGAGAATTTTGAAAACTTTTTTAAGAGATTAAATCAAAGTAATATTTATAATAGCCATGGATAGATAGACTGACACTAGATTTATATTTCTTGTAAACAACAATTCTTTTATTTGCGTTATGCGCAGGTCCAGGCATTGATCAGGAATGTTAATTATAAAGATGTCGTTATTTTAAATCATTAATTAACTGAATAGCTATATAATTGATATAAGGACATCTCTCATAGATAATCAATTGCTTGATTAAAGCCTTATAATAGTTTTAATAATTAATTCATAGTATGATAATCTCGCGGATCTGTTGAATGATCAAATCATTGTGATGCCCGGAGAATGTAGCTTATGCCCGCGATTTCGCCCGCGTGTTTAAAAAAAAATGAAATTTGGAAAATCAGTTTATAAGCGGCAGAGATCTGGTGAAAATTTTACACAAACTATAAAACAAACTAATAAACAATAGCCTTAAAATGTCATTCCCTAAAGTCCATACAAAATTTCATTGAAATCGGTTCAGTAGTTAAAGCGTAACATACATATACACTTCCATCGTATTTTTAATATTAATATCATCCGGTTATTGCGTCTGCTATGTGAATTACATTTGTATGAACATTATGAGAATTTAAAATGAATAGAGGAATAAAATGTCAAACAAACCCGAGCCGTTCAGAATGCGTGTCATCGAGGCACTTGAGCTTTTCAATGTAAATTTTCTCCTTAAAATCGCCGTAAGTGGAATTCGATGTTGTTGGGCGCGGTCCAGTCATCGTCGCATCTTCGACTAGACGTTCTACCTAAACGTAACAAGAAGTATGATGTTCTTTTCAAACTCAAAATATAGTTAGTCGGTCTATATAATTTCAGAAGGCTGATCTACCCAGGTAATAAAGTCGTTTAAAATAAATAATTCAAACCTAATTATGTAACCATCTTGATAAATACAAATTAGAAAAGGCTACTCAAGAATCGACGCTGAGCTTTTCTGACACATTCTTAACTTTGTCCTCTCAATATACTTTAACTGTATTCCCCAACCACAGTACTTTTTTAAGGCGTTTTAATTTTGTTGTGACTTAGTTACAAAGCAATAATCCTATACCATTTTATTTGAAATGCTGATGTGTTTATCATCTAACTCGTCTTCTATGGGCGATGTTCGTGGGTTTACTGGACGTTGGAAGTGCGTCGCCCTGATGGACTGACTGCTTCCCATATTTGAATTCAGAAAATATATCACTGTTGATTTTTCTGAAAATAGAAAACATTACATTTTCAGCAAGAGATGCCGGATGGCACATGGGGAAATACCTTAAAACCACCTAGACTGTGCGTTTTTAAGGTATTTCCTGCCGCGCACCACCTATTTTGTGGAACTTCCAGCGAAGGTATTCCAGAACTTGTATGACTATTACGGTATGACTTGGGGGCGAGAAAAGAGCGCACCTCTCCCTTAAAGGCCGGCAACTCGCTTGTAAGCCTCCTGTCGTTACAGCTGCCCATGGGCGGCGGTTAGCACTTGGCTTTTTTTTTTAATAGATGGGACAAACGAGCAGAAGGCCCACCATAAAGTAGAAGTCGTCGCCCATTGACACTCATGCGGCTGGGGGCTCGTGCCGGCCTCTGAAGGGGAATTAGGAAATGGAGGGGTAGGGGAAGAGGACGGGGGAGGATAAAGGATGGCCACCGGAAGGTCTCACTCACCGAACGAAACGCGAGTACAAAATGAACAAAGTCCAATTGTATCACTTTACGCAGGTTTTCTGTGAGAGAGTGGTATTTCTCCGGCCGTGCCTGCCCATTCGGCTTTAACTGAAAAAGTAACAGCATGGCACTCCCACTCAAAAAGTGACCCGCTTAAAGTGACCCGCCTGCTCGTTTGCCCCTTTTTACATAAAAAATACTGAATGTAATCTTTTGTAAATATGTGTGCACAAGACCATTGTGGTATATGCCTATAGACTTTTAAAGGTTGCGATGGGAAAGAAAATTAATGCTTTGCATCATCTAATAAGCTACGCGTTACGTCTGCTTATTTAACCTTGAACTTTAAGTGGTTGCGGTTTGTAGCGATGTTGGCATTGCGTAGAATTAAATTTACATAAATTTTATACCGGAAAAAAGAGAAATGTGTTTGTGAACAATATATGATTGAATTCACGTATGTAGCCTTTTTGGTGAATATATTTATTGGCTGTTATTGTAGTATGTACTCACGTAAAGTATAGATAAGTAGTTAGCATACATAAGCTTAAAATCGCTCAACACTTCGCTTTAACATTCTATTGAAACTGGAAATAAGTAACATTTTTTTAAAAAAATATCTCTATATCATTGTTTTATTGCTAAGAACGAATATTCTCGAAACGATATGTGTTTAATACCTAGTTATTAGACGCACTCGGTTATATTAAAGTAAAGCTAAATTGCTGTATAAAATTAATATGGACCAAATATTAGAATATTAATTAAAACAAAATATACATATTATAATTATGTAATTAAGTTTGTATATGAATAGTGTTTTTAGGTTTAGTTGATCTTCTTAGGCTTTACATTTATTATATACGTAACCGCTAGAAGCACTTCTTCAATTCCATACAAATTCAAGTTAACTACAAACATTTAAAAACTCACACTTGGCACACAGTTTCCCGTATCGTTTGATTGTGATTTGATTGACAGAGCTTTATCGTCAAACATTTTTCATTATCACTCCTAGATTAGATTTAGTTTAGAATGACACAATCTGAGATATTTAAAAAAAAATTGTGTTCTTTATATTGCACATAATGATTGATATTCATACTTAAGGCTCAGTTTAAGGCTCTATGGGTTTTTACCATTGTATACATTTTAAATTCAATCGTGTAATCCGAAACCGTGAAATGGATTTAAATATATTAAGTAACCAACTTTATGCATGGTGTCTTCAATAAATCAACGAAGCTTAATTCTGAATTGTTTAGTATTGAATTCAATATTCTTTTATTTTTTGAAAGCAACATGATAACGACCAAGCAATATTCGGAAATTTATGTACCAAAAACTAAATATACAAATTCCAAAAATAAGTCAACGCTTTGTTTGTCGACGTTGAACGCTTATTTTGAAGCTTAAATACTTATATTAGTGTCGTCTAACAGGTAATGTTTTGCTTTAATCTAACAATGGAACAACAGTATTATAAATACTGTACCTTGGTTACATATATATATTATTATATTATTGTCAACTTCTTTTAACAACTTGTGGTGTCACTTAGATGTTTCATGAATAACAAATATACAAAGCGAAAGGCAGACAGAGTAATAGATAAGTGTAACATCTGCCATCTGCCTCGATTTGGGCCCTTAGGGCATTAGTAAGTAAGTTAAGTTATACTAAAAATTCTTTAAAAGTAACAATATTTGTTTTTATGGGTTTATAAGTTCAAAAAGCAATTGTTTGATTGAGTCCTCCCTTCTATGATTCCAATGTTGGATTGGAATCGCTTCAGAGCCTTTACTCCTGGTTAGATGTATAAAATTAGGTTAAAAAATAAGATATGTCGTATTTAGTATAGGGATTTACCGGAGACTACGGAATAAAACATATATATACAAATACTACATACAGCGTTGAAATCCACAAGACAACCTGTGTTGTGGGGATCAGTCTCCATCGGGGATAAATAGTCAAGGGAGTGAATGCCTCTTTAAAACACTTTCACTGGATGATACTCTTTTGCTTTATTTGTGTAATTTTGGCAGTTGACGTATTATGAAATTATTGAACAAAAGAATGTTTATGCATTAAAAAATAATTCCTAGAATGGTGACGTGTCCACAACGAGTATAAAGGATATTACAATATTAAGAAATTTGTCTTCAACTGCGAAAAACCCTCGAGACATTTAGAAGGAGACAAGAGAGGAAAACACTGTGACAGTTATATTTTCTACTTTGCGGAATATTTAGAAAAGCCAAAATTGAGTGAAAATGGTTATTAAATTCATGTACTAACACATAGTGTGGGTTGCCTGTAAGAGGTCGCTTATTAGAGAAAAGGCCGCCCGTAGCTTTTATATGTACTTACATTAATTAACGTCATTTACTTCTAGTGTTTGAGTGCAATTAAGTAAAAATATATATACAATCTTAAATTGATATCTTCTTGATTCTCTTGGAATATTATAGAAAGCACGTACCTTCTGAATTATAAATATAGCATCAATATCCAAAGCTCTACCCGCATAACAGTATCCCGTAGGACATAGTAGGTACAAATAAAATGTACAAACGAATTTCCAAGTGGTTAATATAATAAATTAACATACATCTTACACATTTGAATAACCAATAAATTACAAACAAACATACAAAATGGAACGCAATCTTAAAAAAATGCCTTATTACCGGAAGCGTTTGATATACAGATTTTTTACATACAAACATATGAAATATAAAAAAAAACTAGAATGCATAAATTAATATTATAATCCTTTTACTCATTTTTGCGGTGTACGTCAAGAAAATTACCAGAGCCCAATTCTTGTGAGATATAAAATGAAGCAAAATCAACAATAAGGCTACGAAGTGTATAAAACTTATATTTGGCGATTTTAGAACATTAAAAAAGTTTCATGCAATAACAAAAATCTTGCGTCATTTTTATATATGAAAAATTACGCGTAAAAGCTCAGAAAGCTGGCATACAAGTAAACATGAGACATTTCTTCCAAACATTACAGGAAGACAATTGAATTCGCACATTTCAACATACATTGATCATTTACATATATACAACCTTGATTCGTACAAAGAAAGTCGACGATGTTTATGTAGCAGAGGTCGAGAGTCGTGTATGAACACGTTTTGCGGGCGTTGGTCACTGCGGGGCGGGGGATGACGTCATTGGAGGCTGTGTTATAAAGAAGATGCGCAGGCGAACATCTCACTGTTTTGACTAATGTTTTGTGTGTGCGTACAGATAACAAAATGCTGAAATTCGGAACATTTTTGACATTCGCTGTAAGTTCTTTTAATAATTTCGTAACATGAAAATTAAATTCCAAAGATCCTGATAGTTTTAAACAAAAGGACGATGCATACAAATACGGTTTTATTAGGAATTATTTGTAAGGGTAAAATTCGTAAATATTTTATTACTGTATATTGTGTGTAAGTGGCATCAAATATTATCTGTAATTCAATGTTTTTTTGTACACTTTATCATCACTAGGTTTTGTATAATTTAAAGATTTTCGTATTAATTTATTCAAAATAATCGTGTAGGTACGTGCACGGATAATCATTTTATTTATTATCGGTATTGTTTATATCGTTTTTTTAATTATTATTTGTTGTAATTATTTCTTGCCGGTTCTTTTCCGTAGATAACAGCCATCCAAAATGGTTGTAGTGTAAAAATTGACCATTCAAAAATGTCTTTATAAAGGTCTACTTGAATAAAGATATTTTGAGTTTGAATTAATAAATGCCCGAAACAAAACGAATTCCGGTGTTTGTATAGGATAAGTACTTTAATAATTAAACTGGTAGAAAAAAACTCTTAAATCTAACTAAAGAAACGTTTTTTTTAAACACGCATATAAGATTGAAACAAATTAAGCTATACAAATAAAATTAGGAGTTCATCAAACGAGTTTAAAAATGTTAATAATACTTACAAAATAATTTATCAACAAGGCACAATAATTTTGGTTTCGCGAAACATTTTTGGTCAAACACTTGACAGAACTAAAATACTTCTATAATAGACAATATAAAGTACGTAGAAAAAGTTTGTTATATCATTTGATATTTACAGTTAATACACATTTAAAAATCCAAAAAGCTTAACAATAGTTGTACTCATTGTACCTATTCTATAAATGTTTTTGGAGTATCTTGTAAGGAAGATAGTTTAAAGACAGCTTCCATATATAGAACTAGAGTTCTGAAATAACTTTAACCATACGATTAACCTGTACTATATATGACAATGTACATGACATTCTATAGACAATATCATAGTACATGCTTTATTTATTATATAAAATTCTCGTATCACAATGTTTGTTCTCTTACTTCTCCGAAACGGGTTGACCGATTCTCCTGAAATTTTGAGGCCATATTGAGTACGTCTAAGAATCGGCCTACATCTATTTTAGAGACATTTTCGGAATCAGCTAGCATCACATAAGTTTCCCATTGGAAAAAGCGTCTCGCCGTTGTGATCATGTGCAAAATGCATGTATACTTCTAAAGAACGTCCAATAAGTTATATAAAAGCAATAATAAAAACTAAGCCAACAAATTGCCGCATGAGAACTAGTAAAAGCCTTATATACCGTAAACGAATATTTAGAGGACAAAGATCCCATTAATGTGTCGGCAATTGGCTCAGCATCAGGACAGCTCAATTCTTGAGTAGCCTTACAATGCTTTGTTATTTTAATTGTCATTAGCACAATTTTGTATTAATTGTTTATTTTAAAAGAGCAACTATCGAGTTTCTTGCCGGTCCTTCTCGGTAGATGACTACCTTCCGAACCGGTGGTAGTGTAAAAATATACAATTTGAAAAGTGTCTTTATAAAGACCTACTTGAATAAAGATATTTTGAGTATGAGTTTGAGTTATGGAAACTTTTCTTTTTTAATAAAAAAATTGATTGAAGATTGTCCTTGACCATAATGCTTTTGGAAACACCAATATAACGTGAATAATTCGGTGATTATGAGTTCCGAGGATTCCCGAGGTGTGGTCTTAACAAATATTCAAGATCCGTTTCATTAAATGACTAATTTTGACCTACATCACATACGTCGTCTCATTGTTGCACGCGAGCCAATTCTTTTGTTATGAGCCATATAATCAAAGATTCAACAGATATTTTAATAAGGATTTGAATGAAATATTGTATATATATTATGTGAAATTGTGATTCACGACGTGTCACACATAGTGCTTATGTTAAATATATGTATTAACTATTTAAATAATAGGACCACAGTTTTCCGTTTTTTACTATAAAGATAATGCAAAATAGATAATAATCTTGGTAAGTGTTTTTCTTGGTGTTATTAAATGTATGCAAATATATTCAAACTTATTATTAAAGTTCACTTAAATGAAGTTCTAAATACTTTAAGCTAACTCATATAATACATTTATTTCCATCAAAAAAAACTATAATAGTCATAAGTAGTCTTATTTGTTCGTTTTTTCCCGAAGGTCAAATTGACCGGTTTCATTACATCTTCTGACCTAAAGCTTTTTTACAATCGATCTAATATTAAATTTTGAACGCAAAACATACTGTATATTTGGCGTTCAAGTGTATTGTAGCGATGTTTATATATATATATATATATATATATATATATATTTCATTGCGTGATCACTTGTGTTTGACAATTTTTTTATTATATCTTAAGCAACGAGGTTCCATAATAAAACGGTCTGAGAAGATACCCACAACAATATCAGCTGCTTACCTATTTATAAAGCGCAATGTAATACTAGCATTTATTTTTATATTTATTAGCTTTTTTATCGTTTAAATAACACTCTAATACAAACAAATCTAAAAAAAAGTAACCCTAAATATACTTCACTTTATTCTATTTATATATAGCGCTAGTTATAAGCGGACGAACGAAGGCTTTGCCTACACGTAATCTCTCACAGGCAATCCTAAAAACTACTATGCACCGAAATCAATTTCGTTATTTGTGTGTATGTATAACGCGATACAGACTCAATCGCTAACATTTTTTAACCGGTAATAAATTATATTTTAAACCACTGAGGTTTTCATTGCTTTTTTCGAGAAAAGTCATAAATTTCTGTCACTATGCAATATAATATCAAATTTAGTACTGACATGTGAATTGTACTAAATTTAAATTTGATTCAAAAGAATACTTTTACGGATATTAAAATTTGTTAGGGAATCCGTCGTCGTGTATTGGTTGTCTTGTTTCTGGTATTTTTGTCTCTGTTCTGCTTGTACGGGCTCTCCCGTAATATTCACCAGCAGGACCACACCATAAAGGTGACGTCATCGCCCATAGACACACCCCCTGAGAGCTGGTGGATGCGTTGTCAGCCTTTTAAAAAATGGTAGGCTCTTGAAGGTCCCTTAATCGTATTGGTTCGCAATAACCATAGCGCGAAGCTGTGGTGCGTAAGATGTCATACGGAATTAGTGCAATGGACATAGAAGTGATCTGGAAATATTTGATTTCAAAAACTTTCTGAATCTTAACTCATAATCTTATATCTCATAACTTGTAATCTTAATTCCTATTCATTTCTTTTATAAGGCCGAACGAACTTATTCGAGTTAATAATAAATGTGAGGTTTGAGTCTGAGTGTTTGTATTAACATAATTCAAGCTATATTAAAGTAATAAAGACCATGAAGAATGGCCATGCATAGAAAACATAATATGCATTCCCCTTTTTGCACCATACAAATGACAAAGACAACAATACTTTCGGGCGAAATACGACCGCGACCACGCTATTTACATAATCGTGTGAATTTAATTAAGATCCGCGACCAAAATAAAGGTGACAAGGTTTTCGTGAAGATGTAAGCGTTTAAAATGGATCCCATTAATAATTCATGAAGGGATGATTTATCTGTTAAATCAATAAACAATAATAAATAGATTTAAAAGAATTATGTATATTCTTAGACAATGAAATTACATATACAACGTTTATTCACACATTTATATACTAATAATTGTTAGTCTGTTGTATTTCTCCGGAATTGGCGGGAAAACTAAAACGCGAATGGCGCCTTACGCCAGTCCACAAACTAAACAAAAATTCAAACTATACAAAGGGATTTAAGTATCGCATGATTTGCCGGCATAGTTCGTCCGATATATATAAATTAAATTACTTAAAAAAAAAATATTTCATTTTTCCAACTATGTGTGTGTTTTCTGATGTCCAGGTTGCGGCATATACACTTCTATTTTGAAAAACCGAATTGACTTTTTCTGTATATAACGTTTAAATGAGTTTTAAGATTGGATAGATCAGGAACATCCATTACAATAATTAAGTGAGCAGATCAAATTAAAAAAAATCTATTGAACAAACGAACACACGAAAAAAGGGGTCTTGGACTTAGTAAGTTAGTAACGTACTTAGAATTGTCAGTAGCACAATTTTGTATTAATTGTTTATTTTAAAAGAGCAGCTATCGAGTTTCTTGCCGGTTCTTCTTGGTAGATGACTTCCGAACCGGTGGTAGTGTAAAAATTGTCGATTCAAAAGTGTCTTTATAAAGACCTACTTGATTAAAGATATTTTGAGTTTGAGTTTGAGAATAGTTGACTTAAGAGCTTAAGAGTTTTAGTTGTTATTTTATTTTCTATATTAACACATAATTATTATACAACTGTATTGACAAAACATGCAAAAACGTAATCCGGTAAAACATGAATGTATTAATACTTATTAACTATGCAAACCGTATTCATGCGACCGCGTCTTCAGGTTTGTATGTCAATATTTGTCTAAGAGCTGAACGCAAATTCCACTGTTGTGATTCATTTTTACTTTTGTATAATATACTAAGTACGGTACGCTTAACAATTTTTATGTCAAAAAGTAAATTCTCATATTTCTGTTGGAATCACTTAATAAGGATATAATGATTAAAATTGTCGTTTAGTTAGCAAAAATATCTGCTTGGTTATACATGTTTGGATAAATAACTACCATAGCTGTTATAGATCATGTGTCATGTAGTGTTAGCACAATATATTACAATACAATATTAAACAATTTTAAATATAGCATATTGGTATTGTTATTATAGTCAATTCGCTAAACATATTAACCTCGAATAATATTTGACACTCTTAGCCTAGTCACTTTATTTGTTTGCTGATATACATGGTCAACGATTCATCATTTTTATTATCGTTGCACGTTCTAGAAATAAAATATAGTTTTAAATACAATTAAAACGAAAAGTAATCAATACATTGTTCTTCTACTGCTGTACAAATGTTATGCTATAAAAACAATATTTTTATTTAAATAAAAACATATTGACGTTTAACGTAAACATTCCTAATATTAGCCTAAAGTAAATATAACTTAAAATAAAACAAAACACAAAATTAAAGCACATTTAAAAAGTTTGGTCCTTGTGGCAGAGTACCCTCGGCGGCATGTCCTCGCTGTATCGCGATATTAGTATGGAAATATTTTAATACATATATAGTTATATATATGTATTAATATCTTTAAAAATTCAGTTTATTGTATTTGTATATGTATTAGTAAATACAATTAAATAATTAAGAACAGCTTAGCCATTGGTTATAGAGAGGTATTACTTTGTATTGAAAATATTGATTTTTTATGAACACATTTGACATAGTGGGTTAGTCGCCAGGTAAGGTATACTATACTATGTTATATACTTCCTTATATATGTCTCGTATATGCTACAACCCGGAACATTCAGATAACAAATTCATACAAACTTTTATAAAATCGAAATTTAGAACCTTACAATTTTGTTGAACTGAAAGATTAAAACACGTTTCAATCCTGAACCCCCGACTAATTTATTTCTATAATTTAAAGGTTAGTCACCTTGATTTTGCGATAAAAGTAATATTGCGTAAGCGTATTAAAATGTATCTTCAAATTGAATCATTTACATTTAATACATTTTCATTCTTGACTTTTTACACCAAATTATGGTGTAATTTATTATCAATCAGGTAAAATAAATGCTAAAATAAAATCTGTACTTATTAAAACGATATCTTAATGACATCATATGTATGACTTAATTAAATTTTATTGTTCAGGTGTCTCAACATACAATAAACTAAACATTAATCATAGTTAGCAGTGTTATTACTGTCAATAAGTTAATAATTAATTAACGTACTGACATCATATAAAAAGAGGTTTTGTTGTCATTATAAATGTTTACAAAAGATGTATTTTAGCGATGTCAAAGCGTATGACGTTTCCTTTTCCACAGACTAGAATCAAGACGTTATAATCTATAATCAAACGTTACACTTAAATGTAATATTTTTAATGATGTATATAATCAAACATGTCATAAAAATACCGCAAAATAAATAATTTAATACAAAGATATTATGGATTAAGAACTTTAAAAATAACTAAATAAAGTGAATGTTGAAATATCTTTATTCATTATGGTACATAGGACCATTTTGAATCGTCTTAAATCTAAGATACGCCTGTTCGAACGCGACCAAGCTGAGAAGAAGCAGGCAGGAAACTCGGCTTGCTTGATTTTTTTCGTAAATATTTTTTTGAGAACTCATCGCTTTTGACAGTTTTTTTTCTTTATAGAATTACATGTTTAGTTAGTCATAGGAAATTTAAATTTAATGATGACTTAATATACATACTTCCTGCTTATAACAAAATTATGGTATATACGCAGTTTTGTTTAAGGTTACATCATTTTTATTTTTATATCTTCGTATACGTAGTTAACTAAGGTCGTTAAAATTAAACTTGTTTATATTAATTTATTTGATTTTACACAATTTATTACTGTATTTACTCGTAGCGTGAAAGTTTTAATTAATAATATAAACTTAAAAAATAATCAAATTAAAACAAAAAACCTGATCCCTCTTACTGGCTCCGATATAAGCCTTTAGTATCACCATTTATATTGGAGCTTAAGTTTGCGTTTATAGCTTGTGGTAAGGATGCTAACTGGTGCTTTTCACACAATTGTTGCCCCAACCGGGGATCAAACCCGGGGACCTATGTTCAGCAGTCCAGCAACCACCATACACAGAGCGTTTAAAAAAGTTATTGTATTTTTAGGTCGCCTTAAGTAGCGCAGTGCCGACTAACATCTTGGAGCTAGACCTGACTCCTGAGGAAGCCCAGAAGTACCTCAACAGTCCACCCTTCACAGCACCCAAGCTTGCTGGACGGACCGCCGTTCTTCCTTTGGTAAGTTCAGCCTTAAATAGTGCAAATTTAAATATTAATATATCAAAAGAAAATTAAAGTATTTTAACTAGAAACTTTAACATAATAAGAAATTGACTAACTGATTGCTTAAACTGAAACTGGAAGCTTAAAAATACGTCATCAAAGGAGTTATTTCTTTTTTGATACATGTACAATTTTACGATTGTTTTTATTTCTTCAAAGTGGTCTTGGAATCTGGAAACTTCTTGGTCAAAATAGGTAAAAACTCCACAATATAACAGTAAAAAAAAGTAATTTCATCTTAAAAGATATATTAAATATTTCAGATCAAATACAACGATGCAAGGTTTCGTTCAGCCGAGGCGGGACCTACTCTAGGACACTACTGGAAGAACGGACATGAAATTGAGAATCCAGAAGACTATGTGGAAGAGGTATTTATACTTTCATTATCTGTAAAAAAATGTCCGTAAACAATCTTCAACAGTGAATTTGTATTGTATAGAAATATTTTATTGTGTACATTTGACAATATCAATTACATATTTCAAGTAATAATGATTCAATATAAATTCAATTGTGGGTTGCCTGGAAGAGATCGCTTATTAGCGATAAGGCCGCCCGTTCATCTTATATGTGTTAACATCTATTAACATCTACTTCTACTGTTTAATTTCAATAAAGCGTGAATAGAGAAATATAAAGATATATTCTTATTGATGAAATGTCTTAACGATATTCCACTTCCTAAAAGGCAGACAATGCTCTCACAGCCACGTGGGCGGCGAGTTCACCTTTATGGTGTGCCTCCTGCTCGTTTGCCTCTCTTCTATAAAAAAAACGATTAAAAAACATGTTTCCATGAACGATATCATTAATTCCTAGTTAATTATGAGTCATTGAATAGATTATATAACATTATTAACCTATACAAAGGTCAACCAGATGTAAACATACTGACTCATTATATTTTTGATTTAAAATTAATTATGGTACTCACGACTCTGTCATTATTTGAATTAAATTTTGCGTTAAAAGCGTGATTTCTCTCATTACATTGTACAGGTATCTGCTTAAATTTTAAGCATTTTTTAAAGCGCATAAAAATATGCTTTTTTAACTTGACAGAAAAAAAATAATACATCATTTACTGTATCGCAATGTAATCTTTAGTTCTGTATGAATTGTCAGATTTAGCCACAAAAGCTTGCTTTAAATTATGCAACAAAATATTATTCTGATATTTTTAATAAAAATATTATAAAATGTATTTTTAACACCAGGTATACGACGCATCTCAATTCCATGGTCAAGACGGCTTAGGCGCGTACGCCTACGGCTACGAGACCCCTGAATCGTCCAAGGTTGAGAACAAGCAGAGATCTGGTGACGTTTCTGGATCATACACCTACCGTGCTGGGGACACCAACGATTTAATCAAGGTATGCATTGAGTAACTACAGACCGTATCAAGTGGAAATATGCCTACTCCAATGGGAAACATATATATTAAAAGCCTTAATTAAATTATTGAATGATTTCTTCCAGGTCCGCTACTGGGCTGACAGCCAAGGGTTCCACCAAGAAGACAACCTACCCAAAGTAGTCCTCCAACCAGTGGAGGAAGCTGAAGATGTGCGTCAAGCTCGTCTCGCCCACGAAAAGGCTTGGCAGGAGGCTGCTGCTGCCGCGAGAGTTCAACCGGACCCTCAGTATGTCCACAGGCTGTTACGGTATATAACTTGTAGTTAGAGCTTCGCTTTGGCTCTGACCGGTGATGGTTGTAGTTAGCTTTTTGCTTTTAATACTGTGTATTTTAAACATTCGTGTTCAACAGTTGTCTATGTTTCTTATATTTATTGTCAATATTATGCTTTAAAAAAAACTAAAAGAAAAATTAATCAAGCCAAGTTTATTGCCAGCTTCTTCTCAGCTTGGTTGCGTACGGGGGCATCATATAGACTTAAGACCTAACAAAATGGTGCTATGACTTTAATGTTGAACAAACTGATTTGTTTTCACCTAAAATCCTTGATTTATTATTTTCAGAGGTGAATACAACCTCCAAAACGACTATCAACCAGCCGCTTCTGAGCAGCAAGGCGCATATGCCGCTCCTGCCCAGGAAACTCAGGCCCGCGAAGGCAAGGCTTACTACGGCTCACAGGGCGCATACCAGCCTGGTCAGGTATACCCCTCACCAGTACCCGAGAGGATCGAAGAACCGGAACCTACCGTGAGTATGGGCAATGAGTCCTTAAGGTTCCCATTGTTTGAATGAATGTCAATAAGGCTTCACACACACAGTGACACACATATAATGTCTGAAAGACACCCTTTTTTATTGAAGGTTAAACTGATGTTTTAATCGGTGTATTTAAGAGCATTTGAACTTCGGCAGTTAAAATGTCTACTTTGTACTATTAGTAGTTATAAATTCTTTGGTACATTATGTGAAAAACATATCTATTAGAAATATTTAAAATGCAACATATGATAAAATCCAAATTTCTGTTAAATCAAAATAAAAAAAATCTTCATTAATTTATTTCACTTTCGTACACTTATGAATTGTGAAACATAAAAAAAAAATAGTTTACTCTATAAAAAAATTAAAGGCGAAATTAAAGAACTGGCTTTAAATCGACAAGTATACTACTGTAAGATGAGTCAAATATACTATTTAAAAAAAAATCCTTTTAACTTCTAACATTATTTCAACAGGGTCCTCCCCGTGGCTTCTTCTACGCCTTCAACTACCCAACATCCATTCTTGTAGCCAAGAAGGATCTAGAAGGACAACACATCAACCCGGGATACCCAATCGATCAGGACACAGTCTCCGTCCAAGCTAAACATTATTAATATATTTAGTACATAATTTTAAGTTCAGATTATCTCTCACAAACTCAATTTGTGAGGGTACTCTGTAAGCAAATCGAAATAAATAACTCGCCAGCTATTTATTCGTTAACAATGTTGCCATTTTAGTGATGTAGGTTAATGGACAGTTCCAGAAGGACAAAGAAGATTTGTTTTGGCTCGGTTCGATAGTTTAACGTAATCCCTGTTAAACTCTTGAACCCTGTCTTCGGTTACCACGCGCCACTGTATCCAAAATAAAATTGTATGCAATATTTTTTGGTTATTTACTTAAACTACTTACCATATTTATTAGCTCATTAAATCAAGTAAACATAAAATAAATATAGTCCTGACATTTTTTTGTCTAGGATCTATATACAGATATATATATATAGATATATATATATATCTATATATATATATAGATATATATATATATATATATCTATATATATATATATATATATTATGATATATATATATATATATATCTTATAAGAGAGTCCGGCATTGTGGGCGCGTAAGCGCAGTAAATTCACACAATTACAAAACGGGTCACTTTGATCACTTATTTATTTAGTGTATTTCTCTATATACAAAATAATCACTGATCACACAGATCTTATCAGATTGAGCTTATGGGTTTGCACGTCTGCCTCATCATGGCGGCCTTTCCACTCGCCACGACACCTGACAACTGCAAACGGTGTTACCCGCTCAAAAAAATAAACATTGCTTCTCGTTCGATTAACAATAATCAAAAACCACAGACAACACACAAATATGAATCGATACAACTGAATGATTTTTATAGTAACTTAAAATTTAAATTTCGAAGGCGCTGTTATATATAGGACACTATACATAGGTCATATAAAGGTCACACATACGAACGATCTCGCAGTAGCTTTTGCGATACGAGCCAATGTGTACGCGCTTCGTATCACAATACCTATCTTCCCCATTGCCCCATCTTTCAAATTTCTTCCCGAGGAAATTCAGTGGGGGAATTTTTTGGCATTGATCTTTGTTTCCCAAGGAAATGGAATGGCCAACTATTAGCCTCAAAAGATTTTTTATAAAATTTTAAGTTATATGTATTTTGTTAAAAAAAAAAAACTCCATATGCGATTTGTATCTCATGAGTTGTGCTTTATTCATTTTCCAAAAAAGTGCCTGTTACACACCCGTGATTCAAACGAATGAATGTTTGAATGCATTCACCTTCCAAATCCATATTTATTTCGTAAGGCCACTTTTCATTTTTATTCTGTTGACATTTTATTTTCTACAATAGAAATGATTAGGTACAGCGGCTAGCAACAGATGACTTCTTTAACCCAATAAAGACCTGACGGAGACTTGAAGACGAAGGGAAAATAAACTAAATTATATATCTGCACCTGTCTTATCATATTTTAAGTATTCTTTTATCGTGTGGGTTGTCTGGAAGAGATCGCTTATTAGCGCCTTATCGCCCGTTGCTCTTATATGTACTAACATCTGTTAACGTCATTTGCTTCTAGTGTGTAAGTGCAATAAAGTGTAAAATAAATAAATAAATTACATAAAAAACGAACAAACGAAGCGGAAAATGTATATAATTTTGATTTCGCAATAGTTCCGTAATCAAAAATACGTTCCGCTCGACTACGTGTTTTATGTCGATCACTTTCTCAAATAAATCTTAAATCGAATTTCACTTTAGAAATGCAGAATACGTTGTACAATTGGTTCAATGCATTATTTAATGGCTTTTACTTAAAAAAATGTTATAAAGAAACTTTTGGTTTCAAGTTTGTATACTATAAGTTTGACTGTAAAAGTAAAAATATATTCGTGTGTTAGCGTTACATATATTTTGTCTAATAGTTGTACTATTCTCTATATTAATCAACTATTTAGTACTTATATATCTCATTGCATTATTATATATTATCTATTGTCAGGATTATAATACATATATAATAAGCAATATCAACCAAACACAGTAATCATTGTCATAACAGTTATATTTACTAAAAGTAACTGTTTAATAATAATTTTACAAAAGTACAATCAAGGAATAACACTTACGTTTATCTTCTTTGCCAATCGGACCCAGAATGGCCACTTACTACAGAAATGACAAAAGCTATCGAACATTATTTAAAAAATGCTTCTAATCAATTCATTTAACCAAAAAGAGGTTCTAATGAATTTATTTCACAAAAGAGGTTTTAACAAATTCATGTATAATCATATTTAAAGATACGATTATACATCATAATATATATAACATCGTCATACTATATGTAACATCAGTATTAACCATATATGTAATATGTATATTAATATGTACCATATTAATATATATAATGCATGGAAGGCCGTACGAATCTTATAAAAGCTTGCGAAGTAGCTTCCAATAGATGCAAGATTTAATAAAATTACAAGTAAACTATAATTTAATAAAAGAAACAGTTATGTTAACAATATTTATATATAACATATACAAGAAATTGTTTCTTAGTCAAAACAGCCAAATTCATGACCAAGCGACATTATCTAAATCTTTGGTTTTTTTATATAAAACTCTGCCGAGATGCCAACCTTACTTAGTTATTCAACAGTCATGACAACCATCAAAGAAAAACCATGGAATTATAACAAAAAATTGACATTCAGTCACGCGAAAAAGATGTGCATCCCTGGTAGGCAGGGTAACGGAGCAGCTCCACAATCCTGAACATCAAGAGATGGATTTGACTGAGTGTACATGAGACGCTGCTGTGTAGAAGATTGGGATTTTTAATGTTACGAACATAGTTATTTAAGTAATTGCACTTATGAGTCTACTTAATAAATAAGTATATTATTATACAGTCTTTTTAAATGACACACAAACAAAGAGCTACATAATATTTGTCTTATACTTCAATAGGTAAATGCATTACTTGCGAATCAAACGGCAAAATTATTACCGGCTTAGCAGCATTCTGATTTAATTGATTATTAGCTTTCAAGCCATCAATCGGTCGTTGGAAGGGGAGTCTTTGTCCTATTATAGAAATTATGGTTCCAATACCATTTGCTATGCCATTATAAGCCCACGAGATGGAATCGGGAACGTTGACTTCTATTGGTAGCCATGGTATTGCAGATATAAAATCGCCGATTGAGAATCTGCCATTTGGTAATAGGACTAGTCTGTGTGGTGTTTCCGGTGCATCGATTACAACAGAGTTTAATTCGTCGTCTTCTTTACCGTAATCCGATTTTGTTTTAATTTCATTCGGTACATCATTCGGTATAAGGATCATCAATGGTTGGGGCCGGTTTCTGAAATGTGTTATAGTTGTTGTAGTCTGTATCTACAGTACTATTATATTAAAAAGTTATCTTCATTTAAGTCCCCTGCATTAATTTAGTTCCGAACAATCAGAACGTCAAAATGAGTATAAAGTTATGATGACTTTACAGACGAGAAGAATTGATAAGATTACTTAAGATTATTTCCTTTTTGAAGCTGTAACATTTTGCTGGAATACTAATAACATTATTATTAATTATTACATTGTTAACATAAGTCGACGGTTCGACGAATCGTCAACGAGAAACATCAAAAAATAAATAAAAAATTGAATGTTTAAGTTTTTATTTTATTGTGTACAGCTTTAGTAGTAATTTTATTATGTTAATTCTTAAATCGCCTTTATTATTAATGTTTTATGTGATAAAATAAAACAATTTACGTGTGTTCAATTTAACTTTCAATTGCAATTGCTAAAAAATATATACTTTTTAAGATATACGATTTTTACGGATCACATTTACGAATGTTTAAGGCATGTGTCCATATATATTTCTACTTACAATAGTATGAACTCAATTTCATTTGAGTCTGAGACATACATTAATATAAAAAAAAATTAAATTTTGATTCCAGCAATACTCTGCCAATATATTAATACTTAACTGAGTGTTACGTATATTTATTTTTAATATATTTATATTAAATTAGTTATTTATTTGAATACATATTTGCAATTGGCAATTATGATATTTGTTGTAATGGATTAATGCCTTAAATCATCATTCAGATTTTCTTAACAGTTTCGCTTTAACCTATTTATTATACTCACATAAAAAATGGATTTATCCCTAAGCCTTGTATGCCCATTCGCATGTCTTGCATTGGTTGCATCGGTGCGGGCTGGATGGGCATAAACATATGCAAGGGAGCAGACACCACACACTGCAGACACAGCATTATTATAATCATCATGATTGACAACTAAACACAATCTTAATTCTTAATTGATTCCTGATTCTACAACGTTCGTTTCTAGATCATTAAAATTTTCCGTTAAGTTTTTTTCGTATAGATCCGTTTTCCGCCACGGTTAAATGTATACTCAGTAATGTTGCGCGGACGCATTTTGTTATTATTATGCATACAGTGTCAGGTGTCCTACTGAAAGGATGTCACCTTGGTCCTACTTTCTTTTCATATACGATTAATTATCTTTCTACGCACCTGTGTTACTTTGAACTTTAATTGTCGACAATTCTCTCTTTGCTTTAAACTCTGTTCAGTTCCTGTGTTAAATGCGACATTAGTGGAGAAATTTTATTTGTCAGTGTGTCTTGTGCGTTCATCACACAGTCAATATCTGTCTCCCTCTGAGTTTCGTGATCAGCCGGGTGGTCTCTTATGTCTCCACTGGTTTCTATCTAACACCTCTCTCTGTGGTGTAGTGTTTTTAGGACAACGAGTCTTTCACTTAATCGGTCCATCTGGTTGATGAGTCTTTTGCCTTTTGTTATCAAGCAAGCATGTTGACCAGATTCTCTTCTCTGCTCATTGCGGGACCGAAATCGGAGACTATGCGTTGCCGAGATAGTAGATAGGCGAATGTTTTTTACTGAGTTGAATTGAAATCGATGTATTGTGCATTTGTGTAATAGAAATACATAGATTGTAATTAAAATTAACTCTTCATTACGACTAGTATTTTTATGTCTTCGAGTGACAGAAGAATAGTTTACTTAAGGGGCTACCACTAGGTAAGCAAACACGGCTGAGTTCATAAAGCCTCTGTGTTAATTACATACGTTTACTCACATATAATTGTATCATTACTAAGAGAAAATGTTACATCCATTTATGGTAAAGCTAATACTTTTCTTTCCTCATTAAGGAATAATGACTTTCAGACAGTCGATAATTAAATGTTACTAATTCTTTGCATAATATTGAAAAAACGTATGTAGGTTAGATTTTCAAATATGAGATCGTTTCAGCAAAACACGAAACACTTGTTCCGATAAGCCCCGAACTTCCGAAAACATGCTTTGTTATGTTAAATTTTAGATTGGCCCTTAGCGGATGGTAAAACGAAGCCTTAAATTTATTTATCCTATTCTGATTCTAAGTACAATGTAACGGTACTAAATACAGCTTATAAATATTAAACGCAGTAGGCCATACAGGATTTATATGATTGTTAATTTATTAAGGAGAATGTCAAGAGTAACTGTATTGAGCACAGTTAGCAGCGGGCTAAGTATCTACAATTTTACAGCGTCTGATTAACGAGCCTCAATTATCTATGGTATTTAGTTCTAATGTTAAGGATATGATTTGAAGAGAAGCGGAAAGCGATATATAAGCCGTGTGGTTTAAATGATACTAAATACTGGAGGCCATTAAAACTGAATATATATTTATTGAAATTTAAATCATGAACCACAATTTTGGTATATTTCCTTGCGAATTTAGGGCCTTTAAGAAAATAGCGTACTTCTCTCAAATCAAATCATATCGAAAATATCTTTGTTCATATAGGTAACTAAGGTACACTTATGAATCGTCAATAAAATAAATTCTTTCGACTCTACATTTACTGCCAGTTCCCAAATCAAGGGCGTAGAGCGGACGAGAAGAACTGGCAAGAAACTCTTTGCTACTCCACTCCTTTAAATCGCCAAGCTTGGTTTCACAGTACGATTGTAAAGACAATACGCTTGTTAGCCTATGAACATTTTGTGTAAGGACGTGTGACTGATTCTAACACGAATTTCTGGTACAATAAGAAATATATTTATCAATTATCTTAACAACAAATGTTACTCTTAAGTAAAAAGTATATGTTCAAGTTCATGGATCAAATTGGTGATTCATTAAGCTCAACGTCCGCTTTATCGCTACCACCATGGTGCCACCTTGCGCCAATCTGCAGACTTCGAGGCATCTATGTTAATAGTAATGTTTAAAGCTGTTAACAATAATGTCTCCTCAGTTATTTCCGTCTTGATTCTAGTTAAATACAATCTAGTAGAATATACAAAAGATTTTGTAATTTTTCATAAGGTTATAAGTTTGTCTTATGACTTTGAAGGCATGTATACAAAATAATATTGGGATTTCGTTTACTGTATAAAGTACTTTTTCATTTAAATATGTGAAATCACTACAGATAAAACTAAATGATACCTTTTGTCATGTAGAAAGTCTCACATTTTTTTTATTCGTAATCTATACTAATAATAAGACAGTAAAAATCGAAAATCTGTACATTAAATATTTTTCCGAAAAACTGAAAGGAGGCAATTAAAGAAGAGTCATAGAAACCAAAAAAACAATTTTTGGAATTCTTGTCTGTCTGTCTGTCTGTCTGTCTGTCTGTCTGTCTGTCTGTCTGTCTGGTACTTCACAGTTGGATTACATATAATTGGGAGCGTTGTCAAAAGTTTATTTTGTCAAAATCGGTTAAGAGAAAAAGAAGTTATGGTCAATTGAAAATTTACGTCAACCACTGCTTCAAAATTTTTAAACACTTATATTGATTGATTAGTTATATATTGTTAAATATGTTCTAATATAAGTTAATCTTATTATTAAAACTTATGAGAGGACAAATAACGCAGTGCGCGCGGGCGCGGTTGAAGTGTTGAACAATGTGCTCGATAGATGGCGTTGATAAAATTCGTCATCAACCTAGATTTATTTTATTTTTTTTATGTCTTAAACCTATACAGCTTATTAAAAACAGTTTACACAATAAAAATAGATTAAAAATAAAGCCAAAATAAGGTTAAAATATAGAACCGGAAATAGAATCTAAGATCAGAAAAAAGAATAACGAAAAAAACACGAACAGAAAAAAATAAATAAAAATATATATACACATGAACAAGTGGAACTATGTGTAGTACGAACATTTTAGTGTGTGAGTGTGTATCAGTGTGTGCAATGGTGTTGCTGTGTGAGTGAGTGTGCGAGGTGTAGTCTTATTTTTTTTTTAAAGAACTTCTACTTAGGCCAAATATATCCATCGCGGTATTAAGATGCTTCATTGTGTAATGACTACCAATGCAGTTCAAACTTTCATTAACGTTTTACCCTACGATTATTTTGAGTGAACACTACCTATACAAACAAGTAAAAGGAAACGAGTGAAGAGACGTTTATCGTTTGTCCACATCCATTTTTCCACCTACGCCCTTAACGTTAATGAGGTTTTATTATAAATACCTTTTATTATTTGGTCAAGCTAATAAGTAATAACCTCACACGTACGTATTTCGTACTCATAACTTCGTAAGAATTTTCTTTCAACTCTTAACCGCTGAGGAGTTTTACCTTCCATCATCAGCTCATCCACATAAGAAGATGACTATCAGAATATAAAATTGTCAGAATATTAATTGCCTGTACGTTAATTTGCAAGTTGCCCTCAAATTCCCCGAATCATCCGATCCCGTAAAGCTACATCATCCCTGAGTAACACAGGCTATATATAATTCCAATTGTAACAAGATTTTAGCCCGTGAAAGAAAGCCCTTTCAAGATCATTAAAAATCGCTATATACTTAACCAAATTACACGTGGGCGAAGCCGCGGGCGGAAAGCTAGTAGACAATATATGAGAAGAAAGATTTGGTGATACAAATTCGCTTAACAAAATTGTAATAGCCATAATTCGATAAGTTCTCACAAAGCGTAGAAGGTTCTCGATAATTTAAAAAATAATCACCGCTATTCTTAGTCATATTACGCATATAAATTTTATGTTGTCATTAAAATGTCATCAAGGACCAATCTAGATTTTTTTCAAATAAAAACCTGTAGGCATAATACCGGTGATAATGACAATATCAATACTATGTTTTTATATGGAACGCATTGTTTTCTTTTTATATACTTAATTTGGAATCTTTGCTCCTGATTGGATGTTATTTGTTAAGGTAAAAAGTTCGTTATAAGTGTATATAATTAAAATTTGCTTTGTCCTGCTTGTAGTAAGCGGTGTTTTATATTGAGGTTGGGTTTAATATCTAATATATAAAATGACAAAATTTTTATATATTATTCCTAACATAATATTCTTAATATAAGCCTAACTAAAATAATTAACTTAAAATAAAACAAAACTAAAAAAGTTTGGTCCCTGTGGCAGAGTACCCACAATGCTGGCGGCATTTCCTCGCTGTATCGCGATGCTTACACGCTGAGCAAGGAAAGCACCAGCTCTTGGATCACCGATACTGACTACCAGACGCCTACTTAATTCTTTAATATATAAAATTATTGTGCCACAATATTCGTTACCACGCTGAAATGGCTTGACGAATAATCACGAAATTTTGTGAGTATATTGGGTAGATCTGAGAATCAGGCAACATCTATTTTTAGAGACATATTTTATAGTCGCCTTATAAAAAATACATACAACCCTAAATGTTTACCCTTTTATCACAAACATTTTAAGAAATTATATGGCGGCAATTTGCCGGGCCAGCTAGTATTATAACATGTTTAATATATTGTTTTCAAAATACTAACTAAACTATAAATGGTTCTGGTCTGGAATTCATTACTAATAGATAATAATCATTGCAGTTTTGTAAAATGACAACTCACCTCAGATTAGTCCCGCAGTGTACCTATGTAAACTTAGTTTTATTTACAATCCTAACTGAATGAAGAATTTTTGACTTTGGATATCTTTTGCAAAACTTTCGACTTATTAGTTTCTTACTATTAAGAAAGTATCAAAAAATATTATTATGTATTATTAAACAACTATATCATATGATCATGAACGATTTATGTATATGAAGCAATGTATATGTTATGGTGAAAAAAGTAATTTAACCTCCTCGGAATGAGTTTCTAAAGAAAACAAGAAAAGTTCTGTCTATCATTAGTGCATTAATATTTTGATTTTGGTTACAATTATTTTAGTTTTAATGAGTTTTGTTTATAAACTTTCAAGTGGCCTAGTTTGGTATATTAGTTTATTAAAAAATCAGTTGTTTTAATTAAAACTATACACAAGTGAAATTAAGCAGTGCAACTGGCGGTCTTATCGCTTTCAACGGTCTTTTCTAGGCAAGCATAATATGGAGAAATATCTAGAAAAACTAAATATAATCTATTAACTCTAATTACAGTCAATAAATTGAGTAATAATAAATAAACTTTACGTGATATAACTGTATTGGTGGCACAAGATTCAATGCAAATCCAAGATTTCATCGCTCTCCATAATTGCTTATTCGTAAATGTGTGAGTTAAAAAAAGCAAAATACAAGAGTAAATATAAATATATATTAAATTAAAATCATGGCAAGTAAAAATTAAATAAACGCGGAATCACTGTATGATCTAATCTATCTATTTAACTATATCTCTCTGGTTCTTCATCTACCACAAGGTCGATTTTCACGTCGTAAGTCCCCGGCTTCGTCTGCGATGGCCTCACAATAACCTTAGGCGCACCCGGCGTCGCGGACTTAGATGCAATTTCGTTTTCAGCCGCATCCGGTATCGTGATTTCTGGATTTAAATAGTAACCGGAGTCTGGCGGTAATCCAACTGACATCAATCCTTGCATTCTCTGAACGATGTATTCCAGTAATGGTCCAAAGCGGGATAAACCATCCGTGGCCAGAATAGAGCGATCGATCTCGCTCGGCCGTGGTTTCAACAGAAACATATTGAAACTTAGTGTCTTTCGCACCGGTTTAGCACCAGCTGTGATGCAGGTGATCAGTACGAGGGCTAGTACGTATCGGGACATGGTACAGGCGTCCGGCCGTTGTGATGTGGACCTCAACACTGCGTTCGTTGCGTTTTTGCCGCGCATCTAAGCGGAGTTAACGGGTCTTCAGCAAAAAGATGATAATTGCTCATTCCAGTTGCCGGCAATAATTGCTGAACACCTTTCATTTGGAAAGCTTATCTTAATTCGTGTGATTGCAGCCCAAAATAAAATGGTCTGTCGTGTAATATCATCGGTTTGTTTACATTCGGGGGTTAGACGGTTGTGTTTTTTTATTTCGAGAGGTCAGGTAACGCTGGACGTTAAGTGTTGCTTATATGTGGTCACAAGTCAAATGTTTTAAGGTTAGTGTGGCTTATATAATTATGTTTACAGCTATCGATCATGATGCGATTATAATGATGCAGTAACAAGGTCACGTTTTAGCCAGAACACAATTCAATAGGATCTGGCAGTTTGTAACTGAGCCGTTAATGAAAAAACTCAAAACTAAAAATATATTTATTCAAGTTTATTAAGACACTTTTGAATCGTCAATTTTTACACTACCACCGGTTCGGAAGGCAGTCATCTACCGAGAAGAACCGGCAAGAAACTCGATAGCTGCTCTTTTACAATAAACAATTAATATAAAATTGTGCTACTGACAATTAAAATAACAAAGCATTGTAAGGCTACTCAAGAATTGAACTGTCCCGATGCTGAGCCAATTGCCGACACATGCGCTCATGTATGAAATGTATACGGAAAATGCTTTGGTATTATAATGTAATATAAGTTATTTTATTTATTGACTGCCTTTATTGATTTTTAAATTAAATCTCTGTATAGTTGGAATAAGTGAACAATATTGTCCTAAACATTTGCCAACATTTGGCCTACAATTAGGTACATTTTATTTATTATATAAATTTCAAATAAATGCAATTATGAGACACGTATGGCCACATTTAGATTGCGATATACCATGTGATGTATATATGTGAAAGAAAAAAGATTTTCAAAAATATGCCATGTCCAAATATGTCGTTTGTGTCATATCACACGCCTTCATTGTTTCTTTAAATTGAACACATAAAAAAAGTCATAAAAAAGATCTTATATAGTTGAATATTTTTCATTTCGTGTGTTTGTATATTTGTAGATATTTCTCCTAGTTATGTTTGCTTGGACGACATCGCTGAAAGTTATAAACCGTCCAGTTGGCTTTAGTTAAAGTTGTACTCGTGTAAGTATCTTTTATTGCAACCAAGTGTAAAAATTGTTATAGTAAATTGCGAGTACCTGAAGTTTCTAGAATGATTTCCAACAAAAAAAAAACGCATCTAAAATAGCGTTTCTTTATTTAATTAACACATGCTATCTTTATCAATAAATTACCATAAATATAGATTATTCATGGGCTAATATCTATCGGGTTGAACTATTTTAAACTTTATGTAAAAGGTATACGGCTTACCTTTGTAAATCGTCGTACGATCCAGGAAGACATCCGTTACCTACCATTTAAGGCTTCGCAAAGGTTTTATAGTAACGGTTATCGTTTATGCATCGACTAGGTGAAATGTTGCGTGGTATCGGTAGGTTGTATTAACAATACTGTTAAGAAATTATGGGCTAATATGTGGTCTGTTTATGGAAATTACGGACGAAATTGTTTTAACACATATGCGATATTGAGGAAAAGTATCCATCGATTCGAATTGCGTTCCTTGTGCATGTCATATTTTTTTGGAATATGAAAGTTCTAAATTTTTTTGGAAACCTGTCTAATACAAAATAGGGCTTGTGTGTGCGTATTATTGTATAACCGGATTATTTGCTTTCTAGTTAGGCGTATTTTTTAAAACAACTTCACTTAAATGGTAAGATGTGCATTTCACTATTGGATGATTTCATTTTAGATTAGCTTTTCTTTATATAAATGTGTAGAAATTGACGATTCAAAGTGTATCTACCTACTTGAATAAAGATATTTTGAGTTTGATTAATGTTTATATTAATTACGGTAAAACTTAGATATTCATTCTCATATCAGTGGATTTTGTAATATTTTTATGAGAATAAAATTCTCTTAACATAAATAAGGCCAACGTATTGTATAAATAATCAAACTTCTGTATCAAATTAAAAAAAAAAAATGTTATTTTCACGTTGAAGTAACAATAATAAATAAGTTCATGGTTTAATAAAAAGAAAGTCGTCTACTATATAACATTTATTGCATACTATACAATCAAATAAGGTTTTAAAGTTTTGGTCTTTGGTTTGGTAAAGACTGAGCTTTAACCTGTGGTTCGTATTCTTCTTTAGTCTGTTCTCGCATTTGGCCCGATTTTAGCTGGTTCTGAGGTTCTGGAATGACATTGAAAAGAGGTTTTTTTTAAAATCAAATAGCCTAGCCTAGCCCCGCGACTTAAAAACTAAACTTGCAAGTGTGCCTATGAAAAATATTTGGAATCCCTGACCTACACTAGAGCAAAAATGAATTTAATCATTTTCTCTATGGGAAATATATTAATCATAGAAATATACGCCATTAAAAAAAATCTTACGACTTAAAGCTCCTGTTTGGGCTCCGTGAATAACAAATGGGTTTGAACCAACGGGAGAATTCTCAGCTGGAACAGCTCTGGAAGTTAAGGAAATTCATTACAACGCAATTTTCACAAGTCATATTAATAAGTGCAAACAAATGCTTACTGATAAGCTGGATTGGAGTATGCGAATGTAAATGGTCGTTGAATAGGCGATCCCGGGAAGACAGGTCTTCCTTGATAGCCCGGATTTTGGTAACCTGTTATAGCTTGTCCGGATGGATCTAGAAGAACTGGATTCTGGTATCCTACACAAAAAACGCTTAAGACATAAATAATCATAATTTTGATAATTAACTTTTGCTGCAAAATTCGTAAGTAAAAGAAATTTCAATATTCAATTGTATTTTATAAAGCCGAACATAGGGGTATAAAATTGGTTAATTACCTGGATAAACGTTATTTCCTTGTGGTGCGGCTGCTACGATGTATACAGGTTGGTATCCGCCCACTGTACCGGGCCTGCATTAAATAATTTTATTTACTTGGACGTCAAGTTCGAATACATATTAAAAAATGTTTTATTATAAACGAGAAGTCAAGTTTTTAAGATTGACGACCTAATATATGTACTTTTATAAATGTTAAAGTACTTCTAAATACTTATAAAACAGACCCCAGTTGACCCCGGAGATCGAACATGGTTGGACCCTCTGTTTGGCATGCGAATCTGAGTCTGAGAGGAAAAGTTACCTTACGCCTGGTACTGGCATGTGAACAATGTACACTCTTTGTCCAGGAATCAAACCAGGGATATTTGGAGCGATGGGTGTCTGAAAAAAATCATGGTTTAGTTATCTTTTTCACATTGTTTCAACAATTTTGTTCAATCTTATAATATACAGCAATACATATTCAAAGAACTTTTGCTCGAAATTTTCAACAGGCGTTAAAAGTTTGATTTTCAAATTGAAAGCAAAAAAATGCTTTTGTTTCATAGCTTTACCTGCTGTGGAGGTTGTTGAGGTTGCTGGGCTCCTGGAATGAGTTCCACCTCACTGTCTGGATCAAGAGTCTCAAGTCTTGATAGATTGTCATTAGTATTTGACACTGAAATACATACAATAACGAAAGTTACAAAAATAATAATATAAAATAATAAAACAATAACTATTTGAGGTGGTAGAACATATTTGGAGATTCTAAAGGATTGGCGGTGAGTTTAAGTATTTTTTTTATTATTATTTGTCGATTCATCGTACCAGAGTATGAATAAAGTTTTGATTTTGTTCTAATCACCTTGTTTCTGTTGATAGTTGAAGTTTTCCAACTGCGGTGCTCTTACATAGTAATCCAATCTGTAACAAATTAACATTAATTTTCATTTAAGTATTCCTGCTAATTAATAGCGGTATGTATTCCCATGCCGAATCATATTTCTTCTATCTTCTTCCAAATTTCGTTTGATGGCAATTTTAATCAAAAGATTAGTTCAGCTCAAACCGGTTTTTAAGAATGGAAAATTATAATAATAACTTACGGTTTTATATGTTGAAAGTGCTCCGGAGTGTAGAAACTAGCTGGCACCAATGGAGAGGCACTTATAGCACTAACTATCCCGATTAAGTACTGTAAAGAAAGATTTAGAATCTTATTTAAAAGGACAGGCAAATTTAGTTTAATTGTTTTTTTTATATAGAAGAGCAGGAGGCCCACAGAATTAAAAGATATAGAGTAAATTGTAAAGCTCCGTCAAAGATTTATGATCCTATAGCGATCAAGTATATTTATTGCGTTTATTTTACAACATTTACTGAACTACCTTCAATCTAACGCCCCAATAGAATTCATCTAATTATAATTCAAGAAGTTCACCAACCTTCGGTCGTACGTGAGGCCAATAGGTTATGCAAGTACAGTGTGAAATTTTATTCATTAAATTAGAGCAAAACACTCGCGATCACAGACACAAACGGCTAGTATCTAAAATTAGTTCGTTTAAGAATTGTGAAATTACAAGAAAATACATTTTCTTATTAATTACCTACACATAACTGAATTTAATTGAGCTAAATGAAATCATTCGCCGCTCTCTTCCTAATGCCAATGTTCCTGCAATTCTGGAGCCAACGGGTAAGGCAAGAGATGATGGTAGACGACCGGATGGAATGACTTAGATCCCATGGTGTATGGGAAGGGCTATGGTCTGGGATGCCACTTGTGTGGATACTTTAGCACCGTCCCACCTTCCTATCACAAGCTCCAAAGAGAAAATAAGAAAAGGTCAAAGTACAAAGGTCTTTTCTCAAACTATGTTTTTTTCGTTTTGGGGTAGAGACTTTTGGACCATGGAGTGCAAGTGCACAGGGGCTTATTAAATAATTAAATAGGCGCCTGGTAGTCAGTACCGGTGATCCAAGAGCTGGCTGCTGCCAGCATTGTGGGTACTCTGCCACGGGGATCGAACTTTTAAAATTTGTTTTAGGTCAATGCCACCCTTACGTGTGTTTAGCAATGTCGTAAATGTTATATTAAAAAGTACAAGGCCCTTATCTAAAGTAATATCAATCGATGATTCAATAAATTACCATTCTGTGTAACCGCAGTATGTATTTGCAATAATTAATTTGTTTTTCTCATTCCAACGGCTCGAGAGTTTGTTAAGTAAACAATTACATTTGACTTGTAATCACGGACGTTTTTAACCTTATTTTTTTTAAATATATTTCACACATTCTTATGATAGGAACAGTATAAACATATAAAGATGTTGTATTTGTTTAATAATATATGAGTGAATATATATTTTAGACAATTAAATGTTTTAAGGACTGTTTGATTAGCCAAAAGATAATATTTTTAAAAATTGTATTAATTTTATTTTATTTTTTATTTTTTAAACCTATACAGCTTATTCCAAAAGGCTTACACAACAAAAATAGATAAACAACAAAGCCAAAACAAGGTCAAAACATACAATCGAAAATAGACAACAACAAAAAAACACGAACAGAAACAAATAAACAAAAATATATAAATATACATATGAACAAGTGCAGTATATTATGTAAAGAACGAGTATTTAAGTGTGTGTGTGTGTTGTATGGATATAATTGGATGCGTTTAAAAGATATACGAAGATTTGAATCAATGATATGAAGAAACTAGTAATAGTTTAAACGTGGTCGAAGTATTCTTATTAAAATTATGAGAATGTTTTCAGTAACCCGTGAATGAACGGTTTTTTTAGTTTATCTCGGATTGACCTTAACCTTCCTTTGTCGCGTTCAACAACTCGAGTGAGGAAATATTTAAGATCCTCCAAATCATACAAAAAATTAACGCAGAGTATTCATCACCTTTTAGTCAAAATGATGATTGTAAAAATCATCAGTTATTCCTCCAACTTGGATTTTATTTACAGACTTTTGGATCTTGGGGTATGTGCACAGGCAATTAAAGCCTGGTAATCAGTAACTGTAATCCTAGAGCTGGTGATTTTCTCGCACAGCGTATAAGCATCCTTGGTACTCTGCCACAAGGAATTTATTTACATTTATTTATTTCGTTAAATTACGTGTATAAAATAACTAGAAAAATATTTTTTTGTAGACTTGTGTGTGTTTGTATTTAACATTTGTGTACGTAATTAACACAAGATATAAACTATGTGTAAAATGTCCCATATTTATTTATGTAAAAAACCAAGTTGAACGTACGTATAATGTCTTCAGTTAGAAACAAAAAGAACAATAACACCGTTAGTCTGAACCGCGTGTTAAATTTCACATTAAACAAACACATTTTCATACAAAAAAAAGGCATAAATTTTACGACAAACTGTATGCTTAACAAGTCTGTGTACAAACAAAATAATGATTATGTACAAGACAGCGAACAGACACACACAAACCCGTAGCTATTATTTAAATAATAACTGTTGTAAAGTAGAGACAATTTAAGGATCATGTTTTCTTATGTAACAGGAGGCAAACGAGCAGGTGGGTTCCTTCAAAGCCAGAAGGCTTACAAGTGAGTCGCCGGCCTTTAAGGGAGAGGTACACTCTTTCGATTCGATCAAAAGTCATTCTTATTTATAAGGAATAGGTAGATAATTTAATCCTTTTTCTAAATTATTAAGCTCGCAAAATATTTTTGATTTTATGAGTAAGGTTTAGTTACTCATAAACCGAATCATAGTCATTGTGTTTTCTGGTTATATTATACAAGGAAAATGTGTATATTTCGTCATGTTTATACGCAAAACAATTCGTACACAAAAATCCTTAGCTATATTTATGTGAGGAAATGTATTGAGTTAGAAAAAACTCAATAAAGACAATTTTTGTTTTCCAATTACAGTTAACTTTACATTTCCTCAGCGCGAGCAACAAACAAAATGAGGGCATTGAGAAGTAACGATGTGTATCCTCACAAATATGTCAACTATAATTATAGAATTAAAGTTGCGTCGCAATGTTGCAACCGCTTCTACGGTTGATGGTCTAGGGGAAACGCGTGAAATGAATGAATCCGTGACAAATTTGCTTAGACATAAATATTATGCCATATTCTATAACATACTAATGAAGGCTTTTTTTTATATAACAGGAGGCAAACGAGCAACGATCACTTTGAAGTGCTAACTGCCGCCTACAACGCCAGGAGGCTTACAAGTGAGTTGCCGGCCTTTTAAGATGTAAAAGCTGTTTATAACATAGCAACACTACAATTAGTCCGAAGACCCAAGAGCGGGTCATCTCGGTCAATGTAGAAGTATCGCGATACAGCGAGGTTATGCCGACATTATGGGTACTCTGGCAAGGACCATAACTCTTTAAATTTATTTCTTTACTCAAACCCACATAGCACAATACAGATTATATATTAATGGTAAAAAAAAGGGTTAAACATAGAATATTAAAGTAAGCCTACGAAACGATAATCGAACGGTAAATAAAAAACAATAATACGACTAAGTGAAGCATTTTAATTGAGGAACGACAATTTAATGTGAGTGTTTGTAATGGTGTTGCTATGGGAGTGTACGTGATGTGGATTCAGTTTAGTTTTTATTAATTTAGGTTTTATACTTATTAATATATCTATGTTACTTGTGTACGAACTACCTGAACACGTAAAGCCATACGTCTTAAATTTGAAAGTTATTTTATCATTTGTGCATAATTAACAACGACCTCCCATTGTAGGTATGACGGCATCATTGTACCAGCTGATTGCAAACTAAAAGGCCAATGTATTAAGGATCATGGAGTTTTGTTCTGCGACAAACTTTTCTGTGGAATCTTTATACGAGATTGGCATAATGTTTGCAAGTAATGTTTACGTATAAGATGTATGATTAACGCCTAGGAAGTGTTGATCTGATAAAAATCTGTTTCAAACAATACCGCGGTAGTTATTATAAAGTTACAGAACCAGTTATAATTTGAGTAAAGTGTTGAGGTTAGCTGTTGTAAGAAAATATGCCTAGAACTGACTCCCAAATTAATTTATTATTTATCTCTGCTTTTAATAAGCAATTAAATATTTATCCTTGTTTTTACTTTATTTACAATGTTGTTTTGTAAGAATCGTACCTCTGGCACCTATCCAAATGTATTTTAGTTGTCTGGAAAAGATCGCTTACTAGCGATGATGCCGCCCATTACTTTAAGCACATATGTACAATTTAAGTAATGTGAATAGATAAATAAAAAAACAACACTTTTTTTGTTAAAAATATAAAATAAAAATATAAATCCACTCGAGAACCCTCTAGGAGTTTACAACTTTTTGACTAGTGTTACCAAGATACTGCGTTATGTATGTGTGTATAATAAAGAGTTATTGTTATTAATTCATTTAAACCTTAAAAGTGTTGTCTGGATGAGTTAAACTACATAAAAAGCTTAAATACTTAATATATATGTGTATTTAAAAGCTATTCTGTACTGTATTCATTTCTTTAAGTATTTATTTATTGTACCACAATTAAAGAAAATTTGTAGAGTTAGCATATTCTCTATATTCATTTTGATAACTCAAAAACTTAAGTTTATTGATTACTTGTTGTTACACGTATACGTTAGCTGTTGTTCGTTAACTATTATAGGGAATGTTTAAATTAATGCGGGATTTTAGCGCACTTTTTTCTACACCCGACAGCAGGATTAACAGTAACATAATTTATTTTAAGAGGTATAAGTTATTGAATGTTATATAAAAATAAATATAGTGTTTAAATTAATACAGGCCACGCTTGCGTGTAATAAATTATTTATGCCTGGAAGAGATAATTTAAAGCCTGCCTGCTAAGTTGTAAGTTAAATTTCAAAATATGCAGCGAACATTTTGGTAACATTTTGAATGGCCCCGCGTAAAGCAAGAAAGATGAATTATTGAGTAAAATTGAAATTGTCAGAATACTTACAATTGTTACCGACATTTTCCTCACTCGCATATCACAGCACAAGACAGTACTGCGTGCTGGACGCATGCGCCTGCTTTATATTAAGTCATGCACGTACCAAACACTCGAGTCACATTGACACATCGAGTCAATGTGGTATTCGATTCCCGGGATTAAATACTAATGTTGGTGACGAATTGTTAATATTTACACAAAACATTATGCCTTTGTGTAATATCGATCGATCGGTAACATAATAAGAGATTGCAATTTTTTGTTAGTCACCCATTGTTACCTATGAATAAAAGATATTTTTGATTTAAATAATTTAAATTTTCTTTTAGGCAGTAACTATATAATAAATAAGCAACGGCCAGGCATTGGGCGCTAGTATACAAAATTGCTCAATACATATATATATATATATTTTTTTTTTTTATGTAACAGGAGGCAAACGAGCGGGCAGCACTTCGAGTTAAGTGCTAACCGCCACTCATGGACCCCTGCATCGCCAGGAGGCTTACCAGTACGCTCCTTTCTTGAAGGGCCCCAAGGCCTTCCATATATTTCTCATTTATTGTTATCAATCGTCCTTGACAGAAGGCGTTAAAATCGATAGATAGTAATGCCTATATTGTAGATTTAAATGCTAATTATTTACATCTAATTGCCTATAATAATTCAATATATGGACAAGTGTTTCATACATTTAAGTTTGTCTTTATACAAATGCTCCATTAAGGATTTCCTTTCCCAGCAGTCTCTTGCGGTCCATAGTCCAATTGCTGTCTATGTCCCATCGTCTTCTCTGCTATTCTCTTCTTCATTTTCCAATTCGTCCTATCATGTATTAGAACCATCTCTACACTAATTGTTTGTAGGCTCTGTGTCCGTATTTTATTTTAGATTTAATATATTTAAATCACAACACAATAGAAATGAGATTACATCTTAAAGGGGCTGCTTTTTAAACCGATTAGATAGCGCCTCCAACATACTTGTTTGAAGGTAAGTGTCTGGTTAGTACGTAACTTCGTGGTGAGTAAGGATTGTATGTGGTAAGTAAGGTAATTTTGTATATGGTACATTACGCCCGCCGAAAACATTGTCTATAAACATTCTTTTAAAACACGAACCACAAAATGAAACTAATTAATTGATCGATTTTTTTTCATAATTCAATTAATGAAAAAAAATTCTCCGGAAATGAAATAATCGTAAAATTATCCTTCGACTAACCAGAGAACAATTAATTCTTATCGGTGATCAATTGTCGGAAGATTGTTTTCTGGCGCGAAGCCAATTGAGACAACACAGTAAAAGGTGGGAAATAACATTATTTTCATACAACTCTATTGTGACTAATACATCTGACGGCTAATACTGCATTTTTATATGTACGTTTTTATAAAGACTAAATTGTTTATATTATTTACACTTGGGCAAGAATAAATAATGCCAGGCAATGTCTGCAATAAATAAGTGTAAATATATATTTATTATTAAGGACTCTGCAACAGGGACCAAACTTTTTAAATTTGTTTTAGTTTTGTGTTTTGTTTTATTTTAAGTTATATTAGTTAGTTTAATATTAAGAATGTTTAATGTCCATATAGTAATCGTATTGTATATGCGAGTCATTTCACTTTTAATTTTAGACATATATAATCTAATATATAAAATTCTCGTGACTCAGTTTTCGTTCCCTTACTCCTCCAAAACGGGTTGACCGATTCTCCTGATATTTTCTGAGCATATTGAGTAGGACTGAGAATAGGCCAACATCTACATTTAGAGACATTTATTTTGGCAAAACGTCGTTTGTCGGGATCAGCTAGTATATGTCGAAAGTTAAGGTAAATTGGGTTTTGTCAACAATACGATTGAAAGCCACAGATAATGTTTTTCCTTGAAAGATTCTGATCATCAACTGTGTTCAGCGCGTCATTTTTGTGTAACTATATTTTGAATGAAGATTTTTTTTTATTAACGGTGTGACTAATATTAACATTTCTTAATGGGAATTTAAATCTGATTCCGTTTTGTGCGTTATTATTTTATTTTATAAATGTATTTTTGTATTTAGCTCTGATTGTCTTTGTGTTTTTCTTTCCTGTACGTAATTGTGCTAATTGACTTATCGATCTATCCTGCTAGATCGTACTTTTAAGCTACACGCTCGTCATATATATAATATATTAAATAGCAATCTAGATAGATAGATATACCTCTGTAAGGTAATTCTTGGACATTTAAAAGATTTACTACTTACTAATCAAAATAAGATACACCTAGTGGGAAGAAATACATTTAAGCTAGGGAAATCGAGAAATGAAAATTAAGACTGGAAGCTTATTAAACTAAGAATTAATTATTATCTTAGCATGTACGATATTACGGCAGAGAATAATTCAGTTATACAAAGTTTATCGAGACTAAAGCCTCGTGGGGTTTTTGAATATTTTAAATTGTATAGTTTAAAAATGACACGTGGATTATGAATAAGCCTGTGTTCTGTGATTAAAATGATACTGCGCACTTGAATTCATTCATTTACATTTTTATTGTATATTTATGATTATTTTTTGATAAATATCAAAAAGACCAGTTCTTCGATAATATTTTGAAGATGCCATAATGTTTTATAATTCGTACGTTATGGTGTAAAATTTGTTTTGTATTCGCGGTGGCGCCACTGAGCTGATTAAAATTACGTAACTGTTTATTCATAAGAAATGTCGCAGAATGTGCATTTACATACATTTGCACTTACGAGATGACATTCCAGAAGGTTAGCTGTGATTTTCTTGAGCTGTTATATACTTGAAGCAAACTGCTTTGCACTGTCATTGTATTAATTCAATATTATATCTACTCTAAATATTGCCAAATTAAACCTGAGTTCGTACGACATGTATTAATTATTTTTTTGATGTATACAATTCTGTGAAGCTTTACGTTGTGAGGTAACAACTGTGTCTAGGAGAGAGATGATTAGATAATTAACACTGTATCTTTTCAAGATCAAAATCTTCGAAATCTATTGGTTGGCTTTGGTTGGTTTAGCTCGTTCATTCCATTTAACGACCACTCTCTATAATGATTAGTACCTTCAATGTTATAGAGTTTACGCTGTATTTGATGCAAAGAGTTAATAAGTAACGCTTGGATTTTCAATACATTAGATATAGAAACGATTGAAATAAACTAAAGTTGACATAACTAACATTCATTTATACAATAAAAAAGGTTATATATAAAACTATTTAATAATTTAGAAATTAATAATGGCACTAACAGTAATTTTACATTCACTTGATTTTACATTTTTAAATTAAAACAACTAATTTAATTCCATTACAATATTATGTTTTCTTAGTATTCTTGTATGTTTTCTGATGGTGGTTGAGTTGGAAGTCAATGCCAAGAAGTGTCGGGTCCAGACCTGCTATGGCCGTGGCAATGGGTCTTGCAATGGCTACTCCAGACGCAGCAACTGCTGTAGCCATAGGACGCGAAGCTGCCACACCATTTTCACCCACAACAGCTAAGCCTGAAATAATTAATTATAAGTCCGCTATTAGTTAAGGAGATGTAGATTTTTTTATAAAAGATTTTGAAGTTAAAAATAACTTAACCAGGGCGAAAATAATTTAGAAGTTATGCTATTACCCATATGTTATTAGATACTTACCGATTGGCTTCGCCTCAGCAATTGTTCCTCTTTCTAAAACGTCATCGTCTTCACTGGAGCTGTCAGCTGGAGCACCAACACTGATCCCTTCCTCTCCAACCTGAAATTAAAAGTTATACTTATGAATAGATATAAAATTACTAATATGTTAAAATTGTTTGTTTAAATGCAAACATGGTCTTTCATTATGTCTTTTAGCTTGTGTGACGATTTTTTACTATGATTCCTGATTTCAATCGAAATACTGAACCACTTGGGACTTTTATTTTATAAACAAAGACATTTTTACGTACATCGTCATCATAGTTTTCTTCAGCTTTTCTCAGCATAGATACAGAAGAATTTTCAATAGATGCTGCAGTCGTTGATGTAGTAGTTGGTTCTGGTTTGTTTTTCTTGAATAGCACGTTTACGTCGTCACCAATTTCATCAATAATTTTTACTGTATTAGACGCAGTCTCTTCTAGGGATGCTAATTGGGTCTCAAACCTTTCTTTCTCTCTTTCTCCAAGGTAGCCAAGTCTTCTACCTAAATTGTACAACCGAAGAATACTAGATGACAATGACTTCAGTTGTGCTAAGTTCGATTGAAACATTTTCGCCTGGAGATTTCCCTCGTTAGCTTTGAATATGTTCTCATTGGAGATGCTATCTTCTGGAACAATTCTTTCACTTAGAATAGACCCGAGGGTGTCCTTTGTTATTTCTAAATATTGACCTTTAGCACCTCCATAAAACGGCAAATATTGTGTGGAGTCACTGTAAAAAAAAGTCAGTCATTAATTTTACGTTTACTAAATAAATAAAAATTTAATTAATACAAATTATTTACCTTTTATAGTATAAAGTTTAAGAGATATTTTGGTGGCTTTGAAACAAGAAATTTCAAAATTTCGCCTTCTTACAATATCTTAGCAAATGTGTGTAAAATATTTATTCAGGTAAAGGTAATAAAAGGCATAGTTCTTTAAAATTAATTTATTACTTATGAAACATTATGTCTTTTGTTACAGTAACAAAAGTAAATACGAAAAATAATTTTAAATTGAGTCAAAATTATTTTTCGTTAGATTATTTACGTTATGACATCTTAAATAAATCACTATGCGGTGTTATTTTCGTATACAAACAGCTCGGAAAGTGCATGCGCGATTCCACCGGGACCAGCAACAGCTGTTGCTGCAGGGTCATGGATTATCAAACTCTTTTCATTGCCTCTTACAAATACATATGAAATTGGATTAGCTATAGCTGAACCCTTTGATCCACTAACAGCAAGCGCCTGTGGAGTTACGCGTAGAATAAACTTAATGTCTGCGCTAGGCTTGTCTGTGATGTTCATTCCATTATAATAGTATGAATCCATGCTGTGTGGTTCGTCTAAGTTAGGGCCTCCCTCCACTTGCTCCGGATATCTAGTTGCAAACAATTAGCTTGGTTAATACTGGTGCAGTAATTAAATAATAAAATGATCACGTTTGTTCATTAGGGTGATAATAGATCACGGGGCCAGTGGCTACTACTTTCCCTTCCCTAATCGGTTGCTTTGAAAATGGTACGGATTCATCGTTATCCTTTTGAAGTCGAGTTATTAGAGAGTGTAAATCTGTATCTGAAGATAGTGCTATCACTCTAGCGGCTGGACCAGCGACGGCTAGACCACCTGGTTGAGTGTAAGCAAGACCACCTGGCCCAACAATTGCTGTTCCTCCTCTTCCAGCTGTCGCAACACCCCCTGGCCCAGCAATTGCGACACCCCCCTTTCTTACGCGCAATTTATTTATAAAAAATCCGGGACTGGGAGCAACAGGTTTTTTATTACCAAACCAACCAAAATCACCGAAAGGAAAGCGCAAGTCGCCAGATTCTTCATTTTTTACTTCCTCTAACTCCTCAACTACGTAAGGTTTTTTAGTAGTTTTCTTTTGACCGGTTGTAACAGGTTTGGTGACGTAGATCTTTTTACCCTTTTTATCTTCGTTCGAGTTGCTTATGGTTTTTTGTTTTAGCGCGCGCACTTGTCGTGTAAGGACTTCCTGCAAAGGATTGAATGAAATTTCATTGCCCATATCATTGTAGTTTTCCTCGGAGTCTGGTGAGTTTTCGTCTATTGATTTTTGTTTTCTTGAACACACGTCGGCATTTTGACCGTACTCAAACAGATTATTCCAGCTACCACCTTGGCTAAATGTCAAAAAGGGATCTTTTACTATGAAAGGAAATAATTGGGAAAAGGGCCATTGTAATTGAAAGTTTTGAAAGGGAAAGGAAGAAAGTGACGGAAATGACGGAAAACTAGGAAACGGACCTTGTCTTGTTTGATAAACATCATTCATAGCAGGTGATTTCAGATCACTATTCATATTTACACGGTTGTTAAAATCAAAGCTTTGTGGCATTACAATAACCGGGATGTTCATAATATATGGCATTGGCGACATGGAAGTTTCCATATTGTTCTGCAATTTCAATGCTCTGCCATTTAAATAACGCTTCAAAGCTTCATTTTCCTTTTGTAACGCAATCATTTCCGCTTTTTTCGTTTCGTTATACTCATATTCATCTTGTAATTTTTGTAATTGTTCTATATCAAGAACAATACTGCCGCCCGTTGTGTGAATTTTGTAACGGTGTTTCTTCGGACCGTTTGGCTTCGGAAGGTTTGTGTTAATCGAGCTTATTTTGTCAATAATATCACGTGCATCATTAGGCACCTTCTGATTGGAATCATTTCCATAAACAGAATGCTCATCCTCTGCCTCGTCTTGTACAACTGGTAACTCAACTTTTAAAGGTGTCGACCTAGAAAACGGATTTATTAAAAAGTGTTTGAACATGTTTAAAGCACAGTGCTCTTTATAGCAAAGCAAATCTAAAACGAAACTAGTATAATAGCATACCTGAACCAATTTCTTTGACACTTCCTCGGGGTTAGTTGAAATGTGCACCTCGCGATTTAAAGCGGTGTATGTTAACATTTTTTAAATGCGTTAGTTACGCCCAATCTACTTTAGTATTTAAGGAACTATTAGTAAAACTACCACGCCCAGTAACCAGAAATTGGCGTCACTAGGTAACTATTTTCCATATTATAAAAGTACTGAAAGTTTGTATAGTGTGTACAACTTCTTGCTCACTACTATGTATTACTGTTATATTAGTCACAATAAATCCTTATTTCTACCACCGTTGAATCAAAAAAAAACCGAATTGTTATCATTAACCTGCAAAATGAGCTTTTACTAAATATTATAGGGAATCGACATTTTAGTTCTTATAATTTAATAGAAAATTAAAAACTTACTCATTATTTGACGGCCGGGAGGAGACTATGTTGAGAAGACTTGCTGAAACCAACTGAAACGGAATAAATGTTAACTTTTCTTATTATACGCTCACGTAATATCTAATTAATCTTGGAATGGGAATTACATTTCCACGTTCAAAGAGAACACAAACATACACTCTTCTGCTGAATATAAAGCTTAAATATTAAAATATTGAGAAGTGGTTATACGTATTTTATTGAATTAGTAATTATTTCACGGGAGACGTTCGCAAATTACGAAACCCTCAAATTACGTACCAAATATGTCTTTTTTAATTCAAAAACTGTTCAAAAACTATTGAACAAATCCTATTATAGTGTAAAATGAACGATCAAAAATGTGAATGAATAGATGGAATAACATTTGAAACAGTGATCACACTTATAAATATATATTTAACTGTCTGCATTTGTTGTGGGTATCTCTTCATACCGGTCTATTTTGGAACCCTACGAGGGTAGTCCTTAGATATAACAAGAAAATAATTGTACCCAAATGATACGATACGACAATACGTGGAAAGATAATTAAATATTATATGTCGATAATATTAAAATTATGTGTTCTTTAGTACTTAAATACAAAACCCATTGTTTAGAGATGTTAACAAATTGTAATCTTTAAATGACCAATCCGGGCAAATCAATTGATATTCAGCTGACTCATTATGTCCAGCTAACTGTACAGGGGTCAGCTAAGTGGCTCAACCAAAAAAGTTAATAAAGCCTTTATATTGCTCGAGAAAGCTAGCTGTTTTTACTTCACCGTTATTCACTCCTTTTTCATGTTATAGTGGGCGATAGTAATAAATTGAGGTAGCTCCATAATGTTTACCTATTTAATTAATAGGATACCCAAAAGATCATATTTGGTTGACCACCAAATATAACCTTTGGTTTGGGGCATGCTTGAGCGTGCCTTTTAATTCCAGCAAAGAAAAAACCAAATGGTAGAGAATATTAATAAGACTTAAAATTTATTTTTAATATATTTTCAGGATAATATTAAGTTTCTTCATACATTATTTAGTACGTATTGATAAATAGTATTATATATGATAAATAGTTTCCATAAAATTTACTATTTTGATTATTACATTATTTTACGGGACGAACTGAAGCATTAATACAAAAAAGCTTTGAAACTTTTTCTAGATCCAGTTCGAGAAGGTAACGAATATATAGTGCCAAGGTCCTCGTGAATGTTAATGTTTATTGACTATTAAATCTTAATATAGGTTATTATCTAAAAAAAACCCGTAGAACACAAATTAATTACTTATAAAATAAATTATTTGTTTAAGTTTGAAAATCTTAATTAAATTGTTCTCATATGGGGCTCGTTTGCAACTTAGTCCACTACACTATAGAGCTTCCTCAACAGTTTTATAACCGTTTAATTATTTAAGGACATCGGTTTGTAGTTAAAGACTTACAAAGTCATTAATTATTAGGAAAGAAAATATATTACCTACCACCATTACTAACATTGTATATAACTTAAAACCGGGTTTAAAATGACGTTAAATATAAACTAACACACCTTATAATTGTAAATTGTAAAACTTTAATGTCAAAATGAATTATCTCTTCATTCTTCCGTATGTAACTTGTGATGAATGTCAGGTATTAATTGGTCTTGACGTTAAGTGTTCCGAGAATTGCTAACTGACATTTGCACAGAATGAAAAATTTACTAAATCCTTTGTAACGACTTAAGTATAATCGTCCCACCAAAACGACAAACTAACTAACTAAACGAACTAGTTCAAATACTATAAAACACCTACGATACAACGAAGACAATTCACAGATAGTTAGTTTGTATTTTTTTATCTTGTCTACGAAGATAATTATAAGCCATCCATATCTGTATAACTAAATAATATTAAAGTTATGCTAAACAGCATACAGCTGAGCTTGTCGGTGATTTGTGGGACTGTGTCTCGTAGTGTCTCTTTTTTATAGATCGTACAGCTATCAAGGTTGTACCAAATCACAATATAACCTGTAATGAACAACAGCTCAAAACAAAAAAAGCTAACAAATAGCTTTAGCTGGTGAATAATTACTTGATATATACAGATTAATTCGTGTCTACAATAATATATGCAAATAATTAAGTGAACACGCGAAGTGACGAGTGTACGGACACCAGATAATAAAATGCATTCCGGAGACTTTTTTTTTAATTTGTAACAAACGCTCCAGCAGTTTAGTATGCGACTTTTTAGTTAGACCTCTATAATAACAAATAGCTTTTATTACTTTACAGGTGGTTAATATTTTTATTATATTGAAAATTGGAACAACCTTATAACCAATCATCAAGCAACCCAAACATATATCTGCCTGGTATATCGATACAATTCACAAGTATATTTTTATTTGTTTCCAAGAAACTTTTTGAGATAAGCTCTGTATATGCCTAGGCGGAAATTGTCTGTCTCGTATCAATTATTTTCTGTAATTGATGCAGTAACAAAAATCTAGAAACCAGTTACAATAAATACTATTCGAGTCATGATATATATTACTTTATATTGGTAGTAAAGAAAAGTATCATAATAGAAGAAGTAATAGCTTATAAAAACGAACGATGTATCAGTTTGAACAATTCAAGACGTTGAGGTCAAACGTGAAAGACATTAGATCTGGACCATATGACCTCTATGAAAGCAATAACTGGGTTAGAGAGTGCGTAAAAATCAACAACCGACATTTAGTTTAAAAAAAAAACAAGTAGATAAGTTATGTAGTAAAAAAGTAGTAGATATATGTAGGTTTTGTTACAACTGTTAACTAAGTTTAGTTTGAACTAAACTCATTTGTAACAGTTAAATAACACTATTGTGCTTTTAAGATAACCTAAATGGATAGAATTATACACAGATAAATATTGAACGGAACGTAATATTTATTAATTATACTAATTTCTGAAAGTTTGCTTTTATAATTTAATGACGTTGATCACAACGAATGCCTTCGACCAATTCTCTAAAATGAGTGAATTTTTTATAGGATTTAATTTTGTAAGACGATATAAGAAACTATAAAAATTTGAATTAGAAGTTTTTGTTTTAATAATTAGCTACTTTGTACTATGGGTGTAAATACAATAAAATATCTTTTACCAAGGTAGATCCTAAGTGGCGCAAACGATTTGAAGCCAAAGGTTAAGTTCAAAAAGTAATGAAACTTGTTTTCAAAGTTGTCGTTGGGAAAATTCTAAGAAAGTGGCTTCTGTGTGTTTATGTTACTTGGCTGCACTTTCTAATAGAATTGGGTTGAATGTAGTAGTAGTTATCTACTAACTACTGGTGTGGTAATTATACTGGACAGAATTGAATTCATCATATGCTTTTTACTTGAACTTCTTGGAATACCTTAATAGTACCATTAAAAGTTCATAATTATTTGGTAATATTAAATGGTGAACCATTTCTTACCACCTCTGAAAGAGGTCGCTAGTAGGCACCAACTTAATTATGTTTTATTATATATCATAACTATAATACTCCTTACGTGTGGGTTGCCGGGAAAAGATCGCTTTTTGGCGATAAGGCCGCCCGTTGCTAGTTGCTCTTATAACATCTACTGATTGTGTCCAACGAAGTTAGAATAAATATATAAATACTTTGCTTCAGATGTGTGAAAAATATAAGAGATATAAGATGCCCTTAAGCGGTATTAAAATGATATATTTTCTTAGGTGGAGAAGTCACTTAAAGAATATTTTTGTGGTCGGACAAGTTTATATATCTGAGCACATTTGGGCATATGTTGCATGACTAACTAGTCTTCGGTAGTTATGAGTGAAGTCTTTACTTCTACATGTTCCGGAGTGCCCTGGAGGGCAATTCCAACTTGTTCATATGAATTAGTTTAACTAAACTAGTAGGTTTTAATCCATACATGTATTTATTTCCAAAAATTTAGCGCCTACTATTTGATATTTAACAACGTAGTACCTTAACAGTATAGCTTTAAAATATCAATTTTAAGAAATAAACATTCTAACATATTGTTTATGTTATATTAAGAAATTTTCGATGTTAATTAAGTTATACTAACCCTAAAGATAACCTTTTAAATTAAATATTACAGAAGAGGAAAAACATTATCACTGTAGTTTATATAGCAATAAATTGAATAACATGATGTGTACAATAAAATACATGGCGTCGGCTTCACACAGGCTTTATATAATTACATAAATTTCAAATTCAAACACAAAACCAGATTGTTTAAATTTAGAATCCCATAGGACAGATATAAAAATATATTTGTGCTTTTGAATACCTACGTACCACAGCTCATAGTCTGTAATAGTTCTGATTCTGTTTAATAAAACTACTGTGTTGCTATATTCATAATTAGAATTCTAATAAAATTTGAAATATTCGTAAATGTATATAAAGTCGAGTCACAGTACGATTTTGTTATTATTCCACATTAGGATGAGATCGTTGACCCCTACCTCTTTTTTAAACTTCATTAAACTTGTTTCGCTTTTGATTAGCAAATAAATCGCAGCGAATTATATTACATTAGCCTAATTAAACGTTTTTAATATTTTGATAATCCGCCATGTTTGTGATATATAATAGGACATATATTACAATGCCTAAGAAGCTTTTATGTACATGAGATTTAAGGTTATATATTACTAGCTAACCAGACAAACGTTGTTTTGCCAAAAAAAAATGTCTCTAAAAATAGATGTTGGCCGATTCTCAGTCCTATAGTCCTATTTATAACTTATTGTGATGTTGTGTGTGCCGTGTGTGTGTGTCTAAATAAACATATTTTTTCTCTTTCCACTCTATATGGCCACAAAATTTCAGGTGAATCGGTCAACCCGTTTCGGAGGAGTACGGGAACGAACATAGCGACACGAGAATTTTATATATTAGATATTGGTGTGAGAGTAATCTCTCCTGTATATAAAGTCCTGTATATAATTATACAGGACTTAAATATGAATAGCTGTATACAATGATGACATAGATTTCCAGTATGGGATAGTTTAAAAACTTTATCTAAAATGAATTCATAAACGCACCTATATATATTTGATGTTTGAAGCGTGCTGTTGTGCTTTTTGTGGGTCAATTAGTAAGTTAATGTGAAAATTGGCAAACGGATACATGCCTATTTAATATGTTTCTCGTCAGACTTAAAAGTGAATAAACGAGATTTACTAAAGCACAGTTTGAATACAGACTACGTTCGAAATTTAAAAATTCAAAAAAGGTTTTAAATGCTAAGTTCATAAATTCAAGGAGGTCTGATTGATAGTGATTGTTTAATACTTCTAAATGTTCTAACATTTTAAAAAACCTTGACATTAAAAAAAAAAGTTGCCCTTTATCATATTTTTTGTTTGTCTGAATTTTATTTATAGAAACTAATCAGATAAGATTAGAGTTACAAAGATTTATATTATTTAATGAAGCTATACGTATGTTTAAGTAAATTAAGATTGTAATTTTTAAAAAAATGCTAAATTAATAAAAAGCTTGCCATGGATGTTGAGGATTGTACGTTAATATTATATATATGCACTCTCGTTTCTATAGTCTATGGATTATATAATACGAAAAATTTACGAACTACAACTTACCGATAATAAAAATAATGTCTGCACCATTTTTAAGTTTTGTTTATACGTCCGCACTTCAGCACGAACCACTCTCAAGTTTTAAGTTGGTCAATTTGCGACAGCTTTTTGCTTCTCGTTAGACCACTACTATTGGTAAAAATCAATTCGAAAAGCACAGTTTTTGTGAAATTAATTTCAATAACGACACATCGGTTATAATAATAACAGAAGCAATACACTACCCTAAAAGCTCTTTCGTATTTTTAAATGACAATATAAGGCTTCAGTCACATAAAACTATTATTATAATATAAATGCAAGTGCAAAAAAAAAAGTTACCAATTGTTATAGTATCGCAATCGAAAAGATTTCTTTCGAGTTTTCGTAGTTGTGACACGGTGAATGTGAAAGTTGGCGGTTGATAATCAATAAGCATCTGAACAACTTTTTTTTAAGTTTCTATGCCATATAAAAACAATACATGCTTGCATTGTTGACATCCAAAAATGGACAACAATTATTTCTAAACATTAACCAAGATAAATATTTGCATATGACAATATTCATCTACAGGCTACAGGATATATTATTACGCCTGTCATTCAATGTTACTACACTTTTATAAAGTTTGATGTAAAATAGAACGTATTTACTCGCCGGAAGTTGGTCTGCAATAAGACAAAGAACTAATTATAGTAATTAATTTAATAAAACATATAACTTTCTCTTAAACAATTCTTTGTATTATCAAGGTCAGCCTATATGAACCATTTTTTCACCTTCATCAAGAAGCGCCTGAAGAGCCATATTTTATATAAGGAATCAAAGTTAGCACTTCAGAATACAATTTATTTCTAGAAAAGACTACGTTTTATCAAGATCAGCGCTAGCTATATGAACCTTTTAATATTTTTTCTACTTACATCAAGAAGCGCCTGAAGAGCCATATTTCAAGTTAGCACTTCAGGATTCCGTTTTTTTTTAAAATGATTACGAGGGTCCTAATTTAGTTCGGTCTGAGATGATACCCAAAACGAACTCAGCCGATGTTTGTTTAAGAAACTTCACACAATTATTAACGCCTTGAGAATTTGTTAAATCAACACATTACAAAATGATATTGAATGCTTTTGATGTTTCTAAACTTTACTTTGATGCCATGTGTACGGTGTCTACATCATCCTAACAACATATAAGTATATTCAGGACATATCGTAATATACAGGAATGTCTTAAATTGTGATAGTGTAGTTATGTTTTACACACAGAAGGCTGTAATTAAAGCTAGAGAAATGGCTTTCCTGTATTGAATATGGCATATAAATTATCGGTATAATTATATGTTTTATTGGCAAATTATGGATCAATAAAATTTATGACAAAAAATAGATCAGGTTACTATAACTGGTTACATGATTAATAATGACGAGGTAACGGTTTTAAGTTTATTGAGTTACAATATATCAGACCAGTGATCTAGTGACTAGCGCCTCCCAACTCTGAGGACGCGCATTTGAATCACCACTGTGAACTGAAATTTTCGCATTTTTTTTTAAATTAAGGCATATAGCAGGCATATACCATTTTATTTAATTCATTTATTTAACACGTGTATCTTTATAGTCTTAAACCAATAGGATGATTACATAATAATAGAGGAAAAAGACAAATAAATACTAAATACAGTGACATTACATTGTCCATGGTCTGATTCGCAAACTAAAGGTAAAAGCCAGGAGTGGAGAATGGTAATGTGTGCCCTCTGCCCCGACGTGGGGCTTTGGGCCTCTAGAAAGTAAACACTGAAAAAACTTATAACGTTGTTGTTGTGAACTAGCATACAAAGGCCCTGATTTGAATATTGATTGATTGATTGATAACCTTTGATGTCTCAGGAAGGAATTCTCAGATTTGGAAAACATGATTTAAGTTTGCATTCTAGTATACGAGCGCCAATTGAGATTTTATGCAATAATATGTGTGTAGTGTGATTGAAAATAAAAACACTGAATAATACAGTTATTTAGTTAATTTATAAGTAATAAAAACAACTGATTGACTGATTTGTTAAACTTTTCAAATGTCAGTTACCAAATTAAGTTTATATTTATGTTTATTTAATTGATGTTTCGTCAAGATAATAAAACTAGTTGTATGGATGAATAATTAAGCGCAAATAATTTGGCTGCAAAAAGTATTTTTCAATGGTTATAACAAAGAACCTTGTTCACACTAAAATAACAATAAAACTTCAAATATACAAATTTCTTATACATAATATTCTTTAAAGGTAAAATATTTGTAATAAAATCAAAAGGTATTTACTTAATTTTGAATTTATTATATATCCTATATAAAACCAATTTTTCAAGATTAAATATAATTCAACACATCTAATTTATTTTTTATTACTCAAAGTAGTCTTAAAAGGAAAGCCGTAACGTATTCATATTCTATAACTTACTGTTAATATAAAATATATAATTCTTCATAAAACATTTATGATGGCATAATTATAATGTGATTTTAGAGAGACTTAGGGCTTGGTCTGATTTTCGGTACGATATTATTGATGAGAATATTTGATGTGTGTAATATCATCATCGATTGTCTCAGCATCCATACCTCTAGCTAACTTTGGCCTTACAAAGTCAAAGATGTCATGATTTATATAAGACGTGCATTAAGTCCATAGATTTGAGTTATTAAGTCCATTGTCAGATCTTGTAAGTACATTGTGTGGTACGTTTGCAAATATTTTAAATATAAATATAATCCAATCATACAATCATAGAATCTGTTGAATATTGCAACGAAAATATTTAATTGTGTTTAATGGATTTTAATATGATTATCATATACAGTAAATAAATCAACTTAAATTAGGATATTAATAGTTAGACTGTTAGAAAAATTTGTAATAACTGCCTACCATTTCTATCACTATCCTTTCTAGAATTGGACTCGCACATCATCATGTCTTCATCAACATTCGCTCTGCCTTCGTTCTGTACCGTGATATCCTGTTTTACTTTGTTTCGATCATTTGTATTTCCTCTTTCCAGGTTTGGAATGGCCCTTTCTAGTTTAATCTCTTGATTAATGTTAAAAATATTTTGAGGCACATTCGCACTGTCCGTTACGTTCTTTCGTCTTTCTAGGCGTATGTCACTTTCGCGGTTACTAACGGATCCTCTGAAGTTAACAATAACTGTTGGTTTAACCACTGTTTGGGATTCGCGATTGCCAATTTGACTCAGACCAGACAGTGAGTTAGTCACTGGCTTTTGCTCGTTCCCGAGCTCTTCACTTTCTTTTGTTTTGATTTTGTTTTTGATAGTCGGCCTTGGGCGTTTTGTTGTTTTTGGTTTAACCGTAGTTTCACTTTCTGGTGAGTCTATGTATAGAACAATTTCTTCTTTACCACTCTCAACGTGTTTTGTATTGTTGATGTCTAAGCTTTTCGGGAAACGATATTTTAAGGTAGGCATTTCGAGTCTGTCGTTTCGTCTTGGTATGAAATCAACGTCGTCTGGTAGGTTTAGGTCATTGTCGTAATTATACTTCTCGTTGATATGTTTCAGATGATTTTCTTCAGAAAATTCTTCTGGTAATTGTGCTCTTATGCGAAGTGATTCTATGACATCATGGAAAAGCGATCGTCGTTGTGGGCTTTCACGATCTTTAGCTGGGTGCGCAGTGCATACAACCATTAAATAAGCAAAACACATGAAACACTGCATCTGGAAAATTTAAATTTTCTTTAAAATAAATAAAATCTTTGACAAGAAATTTGTATTTTGAAAATAGTCATAAGTAAGTTATTTATCATTATATTCACTTAAATTGTATAAATATTATGAAGTGCGTACCTTGAATGTGCGCGTTTGTGTGGAAAGTAATGCTTGGACTGGCTGAGATCTGGATGAAAAGGTTGATTGAACCGATGTGAACCGCGACAGTTGTGTTCAATCGTTAGATAACCTTTTAATATAAATTAGTTAAGTTTAGTTTTAAAATTATTATTTTGTGAGCCTTGATACTTTTCTTAGTCACTGTTTCTTGTGACATAGCAATTTATAAAAATCGATATTATATTTGAAAAATTCAATTCATAAATAAATAACTGATTCCGTGTCACAAATAAGCTTTGCTGTGCTTTTTTTAGTTAGAACTCAATAATCCTAACATAGGTATGCCCTGCGGTGTGACCCAGATTATTTGGTCGTAGTGTGACGTTGTATAGACTCGTCATGTACTTATTAAAAAAATAAAAAAAAAATCACCTCATTAACATACAATTATTTGATTTTTGCCGGGAAGAGATCGCTGAGAGCGACAAGGCCGCTGAACCAATTTTAAAGTTAATTAAGTATATTTTTAAATATAGCAGAGAAGTGTTAATTAATAAATATAAATGGAAATAAAATATTGTCAATATGAAAATAGATATAATATATTATTTATATTACATTTGTCACGGCAAATCTTAAGTGTTGACAACGCCTGGCCACAAGTGGCAACCTGTCTAAGTCAGGAATCTACGTTTTATTGGAAAAAGCTAGTTTTTATTATGTTTGTTGCTTCGTTTGTGCTATTGCTTTTTGTTTAAGTGTCTGAAAAAAAAACATTGATTTGTGTGTTTTTACTACCGATAAAGATACCGATGTTTAAGGTGCCAGAAGACGACCGGATACATTCAATTTAAGAACTGATACATTCTCTAACTATTCTTCCTTAAAACTGTTACTTTTTAGAAGTTACTGTTCTCTATAATGTATTTTTGTTCTAAAATATAATTTTGGTTGGTATAAATACTGTTTAAAGTTTTAACAATCAAACCCTTTAATACTTAAATAAATCGTTAAGATATAAATAAAATCAAAAATGCCTTTTTATGCATTATTTAGTTTCTATATTAATTAACATATTGTTTGAATTATTATACATGAGTCAGGGTATAACGTATTTAAAAAAAACAAATTTATTAATCTCACTATATAATTTATTATTTTTAAATTAATCAGTAGTTACGCGTTACACTTATTATAACAGACGATGATGTTTTGACAGATACAGGTATCTTAAGCCCAAATAATAACTTGAGAATATTATAAATAAATTATTTGTCTACCTAATCTTATCATGTGATTTCATAATACCGATTGCCGTATCATACACAAGCTCCTTAGCGTTTATTCCCCACATAAAATCTATATGACTGAATGTTGGATCCGGTACTAGAACCTTAGTAACTGGTCCACCCAGCTCTTTATATAATCGTTCCATATCTTCCAGCTCCACGAAAGGGTCTTGCTGGGAATAATGCAGATACACGGGTGCTTTAAGTTGTGACAAATTGTAATTGGGCGGAATTGTTGATCCGTATTCAATGAGGTTGCGTAAAATGCCGTGATCGTAACGCTGGAACGTTTTTTCGTCAATATTCTGCCCATAATGAACGAGTTGACGCGCGGCACATCCGGCCGGTGCGTGGGCAAGCTTCACGGGGAACATTGTCTAAAAGGAATCATACACTTAGATTAACGTAAGCTAAGTCCCTGTCAAAATGTCACATTCTAGTGCAGAGTTAAGGAAACGATGATTCATCATCATGCAAGGTATGAGGCTTTGATGACGGAGACTAGTAATTTTTTTTTTATAGAACAGGGGGCAAACGAGCAGGAGGCAGACCGTAAAGGTGAAGTCGCCGCCCATAGACACTCACGCGGCTGGAAGCTCGTGAGTGCGATGCCGGTCTTTAAAGGAAAATTGGGAATGGTGGGGTAGGGGAAACGGACGGGGTAGGGGAAAGGATGGGCACCGGAAGATCTCACTCACTCGAACAAAACGCGAGTACAAAATGAAAAAAGTCCAATTGCATCACTTTACGCCGGTTTTCTGTGAGAGAGTGGTATTTCTCCGGCCGTGTTTGCCCATTCGGCTGAAACTCTAAGTAACAGCATGGCACTCCCACTCAAAGTTCGGGAGAGAACTTCATGTTGTCATAATATTATATGCATAAGGCATAGGATATTTTATAATATGGCAGCATACAATAAATGCCTCAGCATTTGACTGAGGACCTTGATGTCGCTAATTTAAAAAAAAAACTATTTTATTTTACACTTAATCAACCATTAACATGTATTGTACTCCCGGCACTGCCACTTATGTGTATAAATCTAGATGGTTTTAAAATAATAAAAAAGGGTAGAAAACAGAAAGAAGACAATTCTACATACAGCGTTGTGTTGTGCTGGATTGTATCCAACTAATGAGAATATCAGAGCGCTGCACAACGGTTGGAATTCCTTTCCATCAGCGCACAGCTCGGATCCCACCCACGTGAAGAAAGAACTTCTTGGAAATAGCTCTTTTAACCCAACCTCTCCAAGGACCGCCTAAAAAATAGCACATGGTTAGTTATTTCCAGAGGAAGTGATTCCTACAATTTAGATTATTTATATTTTGTAAAATGGTAGAAATAACATTCATATTGTAAGATATTCAAAAGATACATCAGAATAAAATTATATCACAATACAAAAACATATTTTATTTATATATATAGTATACATATAGATGTATCAGCGAACACTTGTGTCAATAACTTTATTGTATAAAAAGCGAGACAGGATATACATTTTTTTTTATGTTATTAACTACTTAATGAAACTTACCTCTAAGATCTTTCTATGAGGCGATAATATTGAAAACAGTGAATGTTTATTATGCGCCAAATATGCAACGGGAGCCAATGCCTGCATTGTGATGATCTTTTGATTGTATTCAGGTCGGAGCGACCCCATCACAAACAATACCGTTGTCCCTTGCGACATACCAATGTAATGCAATCCCGTTTGCCCACTCTGTTCCAAAATATAATCAATCATGGCGGGTAGATCTAAATTTCCGATTTCGTCCCACGAAAAGTCCCAGTAAATACTTTTACCATCGTTCGGATTTAATGTGAGATGTTGGCGGGAGAACTGGTTGCCGCGTGCGTTTCCAAGCCAAACGTCGTAGCCGGCTTCCGCTAAGATGTAAGCTAGAAGCATTTAATATTGTTGTAATGATAGGCTTTTAATACTATATAATACTCGATAAATAATACTCGGTTATTCTCAAGTTATTACTCCGGGCTCGTTGTCATACGTAATGTTACTTATGTAGAAATTTTTAAGCGGTTGCCGGTTTTTTTTTGTATTACGGTCGTAATAGAAGGCAGGACACTTCAAGTGATGTGCTAACAGTCGCACATGGACACCAGCAACGCCAGGAGGCTTTCATGTTTTAGGTTAAGTATTCAGTTTGCGATCTCTGATGGCATGAATCTTTTGGGTATACATGGGAGACGCTTTGACACAAAACTTGTTAATTTTAAGAATGAGCATTTAAAAAAGGAAAGTGTCTTGGCAATAAACTGGAATTTTACACTTCTGGAATACCTAGAGCAGTGCCGGGTCCCATAACAACGAAATCAGCAGATGATGACAGAACCCCGTGCATAACGAGAACAGCTGGACGCTTGCCGGGGATGTTGTTCTGGTCCCGTCCGTGCGGTACTCGATGTAGGCCCAATATGTACCCATCTTGTGTTACCACATGATGTTCTTCAAAGGGATATCCATATTTCTTTACTAGACCCCCCTGCAATACATTTAAATCATTAACATTCAATAACAAGTGTCAAATGTAATTAAGTAATCATAATTCGATTAAAACAATATGACAATGCGATAAATGTTATTATTTTATTTGATTATAAAATAATTGTGCAACCAAGATCTGGGGATCTAGGAACCCAATACTAACCTAGATTCTTAGACTCTTCTACGCATCATTTTTTTTATCACTTTTGCTAATTTGTGCTTTTATTACTATAACTTCTATGCACCGTTTATATTATTGCCTCAAATTAATAAAACTACGTAAATAGTTAATCTTTAACTGTTATCTCTTACCACATCAAGTTGAGCGTCCTCTATAAGGTTATTAGATATTGACGGTTGAAAATCCGTGTGCAAATCTATAGTTGGAGACCCAAATGTGAAACCAATAAAACAAAACATTAGCAAAGTTCGGGCCATCTTTCACATTCTAGAGTATAGCACGATTATATATATGATATTATAATCCGATTATTTAAATCATTTATATCATATGATAACGATTTACAAGTATTTTGATTAAAACAGATTATCTACTTGGTGTTTTTAATTAATTAGTATATAATAAAGCTAAATTTACGTTCCGCTCGCGAATTACGTTGGCCACAAATCCCTTCCTATGAACACTTAAAATAATATAATTTGTTATGCTTAATGCTTGTGGTACATGTTTATGTAGCTTTAATATAAGGTTGAAATAGTTTTTAGAGTTACGCATCTAAACGCTTTTTTTACTATATGAGTGTGCCATTATTTTTCTTCTCGGTAGATAAAACTGTTTTCCGAACCGATGGTAGTGTTAGAATTGACGATTTAAATGAGTCTTTATAAAGATCTACTCAAATAAAGATATTTTATGTTTGAGTTTAAAATATTCATAGAAGATACTTAGATCAATTTCTCTATTATAGGGGTGAGTTGATAAAGACCATGTGTGTGTTTAGGAAGGTACTCGAATTAAACGATGGTAACCAATCTCTAGTCGAGTCAGATCAGTCAGAATCTAAGTCGTTTTGTTTCACAGTTGGAGTTTCCAAAAAAACATTATCGTCAAATCGGCGAGGTAAAGTTTAAAAAAGTTTAATTAAAACACTCAAGTAAATTTCAAGTAGTGGATTGATTCAGTATAAACCCATGTTGCTCCTGAAATATAACGTTACAAAGTAATTTTCCAAAATTTTCCATGCATTTAGATAATATACAAGATAATATACTTATGGATCGATAGTTGACACCGATAGCTTATCTTCCTTCCTAAATAGTGGTACTACCGTAACAGTTTTCCATTCCTTGGATAGAAGACCAGTATCTAACTATATGTTCATATTGTTTCTAATGTCTTTAAAAATTCAATTCCGTCAGTTCCTTAAGCGTAAGAGATTAACCCAGGTGGCTCTTTTATAAGACTTATCCCATATACATTTTTTCGGCTCAGAAGACATCAGACATCAAATGTGTTTTTAATGTGTAATAATCGTACTTATGAACGTTATCCCTAGGTTTGTTTATAAAATAACCAGTTCGTATAGTTTTGTCGAAGTTAGTTTTCTGAAACTATCACGCAAACTGTAACAATTTTGACACAATTTTTAGACATTTTCTTAATTTTCATCTCGCAAATAATTTAATCGGTCCCGCTGGAAAGTCATGTCCAATGAAACTTTTTTTACACTTCAGTACTTATAGAAGTGGATTAATGGTGTTTAAAACAACGGACTACTTATACAGATATAAATAATAGTATTTAAATCAACAGATTATTACACTTTGGTATTGCTTTAACTTATTAACTAGTTAAAAGTTTTAGTACAAAACGGTGTAACTCGCGTGACGTACGAATTAGTCATTGTAATTGGTTTTTGCTTTAAACGCCATCTGTTGTTTAACCAATGAAACTTAAGCGATTATAATGTAACGAAGGACACAAATAACCTACATTGAATCGGTTTACGCAAAGTGTGTAGAGATGGCGGTGTTATGAAGCTTTGTATTATTATTTGTATATGTTATATTTAGCCCTAAACTTAATTTTATTTATATTAAAAAAGGTACAAGTACATCCATGGCAGACATACGCTAGGGCCTTGTTAAATTCCTGTCCACCCCTAATGTGTGTAAAAATTCATCTTCGTTAAGCACACAGCTTTTCTAAACTTTTTGTAAGTGATTTCGTTTAAGCTTTTTTAAGGCTTGTACCCACAAATTTACATTAATTATAATTGTTTTAAGTCCAAAAATTTTTTTGTATAAACCAATGAATTTCCCGAAAGCACTTTGTAGCACGGTCATGTCAGATATGTTATAAGCTCAAAAGGCCGAATATTCAATGACCCGAGGGATATGTAATGAAAAGTTGCCCATCGCGTCCATATTTTGTACAGAACTGATACAACGTTTAATATTTAAAGCATTATTGTTTGCAAGATTGTATTGTCTTATCAATTTTTCAACTAAATTTATTGAGAAGATTGAACGCGTTGTTTATAGTTTCTTATATGAATTGAAAGTGCAAACATTTCTGATGGGGATTCATTTCATTTACAGTGTATACACGCTGAATATATTTTATTTATAGCTGAGGGGCAAATGAGCAGGACACCATATAGGTGAAGTCACCGCCCATAGACACTCATGTGGCTAGGAGCTCGTAGGTGCGTTGCCAACCTTTTTGGTACGCACTTTTCTTGAAGGACCCTTTTATTATATTTTATTATTTATAAAACAGGTCTTATTTATATATTACAATAATATATTTTTAATACCAAGATTTTTACATAATATAATACGCAATGTTGCCGGGAGCGGAATAAATGTTATTAGTGAGTGTCAGAGAAAAAAAGATTTTAAGTTTTTCTCTTATGTTGGTGACACCAAGATCCCTAGACATATGCCGGGCAGTTCATTTAATAGCCACTGCATTATATACTTTGTTGTTCTCCTACCGTGGTGTACAGTGCTCCATCATCTCAAGAAACTCATCAGCTGCTTATCGAAACAGCATAATTTCGAAAGAAAAAGAAGAGAGCGAACTAAAACATTGCATATAGAATACTTTAAACACGCGACTGTGAAACCTGATGACGTGCCTTCAAATCAACGGACATTTTAATATGCGTCTTTAGTTATGCACAGCGTAATTATCAAAATATTCGCCAGCGACAAATCACGCCCGTTGCCTTTCTTATATTTAATCTGGTAATTTGACGTAATAAAAGCGTTAACACATATTTTAAAAAGCTTACAAAACGAAGCCTCGCCGACAAAGTTATCTTAACGGTTCATAACGAGTGTATAACGAGAAACATTCGGAAATAAGAGCCAGTACGTTCATTGCTCATTAGTTTGAGCCGTGACCCCCTCTTTTTGCGACTTAAGGCGCTTGTCCACTGGAATATTATATAACTATTTACCAATCGGTTATGATAACTTTAGCTAGGTAAGGTAGGCAGGAAAGGTTGTGTAAAGTCTTGGTAATGTATCCCCGTGATCTGTTTTTTGTACATGAGCCAAGGGAGACACGCCTTTACGGTAGTAGTTTTCTGCATTTTTTTAAAACATCTAACAGATGTTTAATGCTTTCAATATCAGGAGAAGTGATGTAAAATTTCATCTATTTATTTTGGTTTATATTGAGAAAACAATTTATGTTATTACATCTGAAGCTATATGATTAATTCGTTATGTTAATTGGCTAATGTAATGAGTAGTTTGACGAGTAACTAGATACCCCATTATGTCGTTGTCTAAGGAGAAAATAAATCTTTTAATAAAAGAAGTGTGAAAATATTTTAGTTTGGTTGAGTGGTTTAAGACACATGTTTATTTTAATAGGACCCCGGCTTATGTACCTACTAATGTTTATAGTTTTAAGCCAAATACAGTGTTAACTGAAGAGACTGCGCATTTTATGGCGATATAAGGAGTGTATGTTAAATTAGAATAAAAGCTAAACCAAATAAAATCAATTTATTTCGATGTTTAGAGAGTCTGTCGTTAAATTGAGTTACACGAAGTTTATATTGTATTGTGAGGATAACGGCCAACCTGATGGCACCTCACACGCAGAAGATTTGCTTATTAAGAACAATAATCGCTAGAATATTCTGATTAAACCGATTACTCTTCTTCTGATCATCTAAGGCCCACAGTTAAAGATTTAATCATTAATACATAGATGGCAGCACAGTTGTATGTAGAATGTTTTCTAAATTTAACAAAAATATTGAAATCCAGTGACGAGAATGCGTTAATACAGTGTTACAGGGCCTTAATTTTCCTGGCGGAGTGGCGACGTGCCTGGAATCCTGAAACTGTGATTATTAAAACACAATCTAGGCTTTTGCATTCCATATAACCTTTATTACAAAGCAGCAGGGTTCATTTTCGTATACAACGGGAAATAGACATGCTTGTACAAACAAGTACGTCTGTGTGCGTGGAATTAGTGTTAATGTGTGAGAATTATATTAATATTTCTACGTTTTAAGCACGAATATATTATGTTGATTTAGAATTGAGTGCTAATGTTTAGAATAAACAAACACACTACTGAGCGCGCGTAAAGAGTATTTTGGTTGAAAAGGCATACTATACCGTAAACGAATATTTAGAGGACAAAGATCCCTTTAATGTGTCGGCAATTGGCTCAGCATCGGGACAGTTCAATTCTTGAGTAGCCTTACAATGATTTGTTATTTTAATTGTGAGTTTATTTTAAAAGAGCAGCTATCCAGTTTCTTGCCGGTTCTTCTCGGTAAATGACATCCTTCCGAACCGGTGGTAGTGTAAAAATTGACGATTCAAAAGTTTCTTTATAAAGAACTACTACTTGAATTAAGATATTTTTAGTTTGATTTTGAGTTTATCACTCTTACGTAACTTATATGGATCGATATATATGTGAGAGTTATTGTTTCAATTTAAGGATCAAATGGATTAAAAGTCTAATAGATTTTTATAATCTTATTTGATCATGCCGATTTCTCTAAGATTTTTTTTCCATTACACTTTGAAAGTTGGAAAGCTACACGGCCAACATTCAATCACATGCTCACAAGAATAATATCAGACGTACTCTCGTAATGTGTACAAGGAGTGAAAACAATAAATTAACTTGTTTGTCCTCTTAAAAAAACCTATTTATTTAACACGTGTATTCTTACGGACTTAAACCAATACGATAGTTACACATGAACGGTTTAAAGCAAAAAGAAAAATAATTTACTAATTAATAGGAATGGGCCGAACTTCGTTATTCGGTTTCACCGAACTTCGGCATCCGATATTCATTTTAATAAATCATAATATCTGCACTTTCATATATAAATAATAAAAATGAAAAACGCTTTTATGTTTTATATTGTATAAAGGCTTATATTTGTTAATTAGGTAATTATCATTAATCATAGTTTTGTTAGCCTTCAAGTTAATCTTAGTTTGTAATAACATGGAAAATATTATATTATAATATTTGTATCTTGTATGTATTATTATATATGTTGTATTATGTTTTATCTCTCAAATGTTTCAGGTTCCCAAATTGTTTTGTGTATATACCTCGTTTTATTATCTTATAAGTATATTGCTTTTTTAATATATTTAGCACAAAGATGTTTAGAGACAGATGAAATAAAATCAAATTAAATCAAACTAAGTAAGTTCGTAATAGCTAATGAGTTACATAGGCTCAGGCAGTGTTTAAGCCGTGACAATAAAGGAACGAACTTCAACCGGATTTGACATTTTTGCAGAATGTTCGTTCAAACTACATTCGGCCCATCACTACTATTTACACAAAGTAAATAACGTTGTGAACTCTCTCAACGAACATACTAAGACTGTTAGCAAGCGCCACATCCTAGTCACCGGAACGGGTTATGTGTTGCAAGTCCAGTTATATGTATGTGTGCTAATCAATTTGCTTTCTGTCTTAATTGAGAAAGGTTCTATAAAATACTGTTAACTTTTATTTGGTTAGGAATACGCGTTTGACTAGAGTCCTCTAGAAATGCGGAAGCGGGATGGTCCCAAACAGACCTTGACTACTATTGCAGATGTCGGTCGAGGAAACCCACGAAGGTTCGACATCACCAGTTCATAAATAAGAATACATTAAGGATTACAATGAAGCTTTAAGTTCGAAAAGTCCTGTGTCTAATATAATACGGTTTATAAGTTAAAACTTAACACGAAAGTTAAATAAGCTTTTTTTTTGTTATACTAAATGTATTTCAGGCTGTATTTCACGTAAACCTTTTAACTGATATAAACGCGATTCAATTACTCACAGCTCAATCAGATTCAACATTATTAAGCTGCGTATATTTGTAGTAACTTAGTAGGTAATTCATAAGAAATACTCGGTAACTTCATGCGGTTATTTGTATGTAATTACTCGAAGTATGTAGAAATTCTATTAACTAATGCACACAACGTCTATTTTATGAGAACAAAGTTCCAACATTTCCCTACTCAATATCAATATGCATTAGAATATAAAGCAAATAAAAACTTCGCCTTATTAGAATCATATGAGAATGTGGATTTCTATGTTAGCCACTATATGGGCGTAGTCTAAAGTCTAATATATAAAATTCTCGTGTCTCAGTTTTCGTTTCCTTACTCCCCCGAAACGGGTTGACCGATTCTAATGAAATTTTCTGAGTATATTGAGTAGGTCTGAGAATCGACCAACATCTATTTTTAGAGACATTTTTTCTGGCTAAACGACGTTTGTCGAGATCAGCTAGTAGTTCTAAGAAAATTATATAAATTATATTATATATAAATTAGATTATATAAAAACTTTTAAATTTGAATCGTCTCAAAATTTAAGTGATTCAACGCCTGCAGTCGACCAAGCTGAGAAGAAGCCGGCAAGAAACTCGGCTAAGTTGATGTTTTTTTTGGAAATGATACTAACAGAAATACAGTTTAAGAAATAAAAAATAAATAAAAATAAATAAACAGCGGAATAATCATATTTTTAAAAATCATAGCTGAGTTTACAGGTTGGTTGGTGGTTAAATTATTCATAACTTTCACACGGCGCTTCAAATTAGGTAATTATTTACAGAATTCAAAAGTTAATTTTAATATTTATATGCTACGAGGATTACAATATTAAATTCACTACAAGCCTAGATGGATCTCGGCCTCCTATTTCCGGTTCTGTGAACATTTTTATATACAGTGTAAACTCCACGTAAGCTCTGTCGGGAAATCCCAATTGCCCAGCAAGTGGAACTGGATTCATCACACTCTCCAGAGAAATCCAAGGAGAAACAGGCACTTGACTGGAATCCTCAAGGGAAGGGGAGCCGACCCAAACAGACCTGGCGACGTACTGTTGCAGATAAAGCAAATAGCCGAAGAGCGAAGAGACTTGGAGCAGCATCTTGGATCTTGGAGGATTGCTGTGGATCCCCTCTGCTCCATTGAGGGGACATTGACTCCATTGAAGGCAAGCCTATATAATTTCAAAGTCCATTTAACATCACTCGATTTAATGTCAAACCCTCTAAAGCGTTGAAAGCTTTGGTTGGTTAACTTGTATCCCATTTTGATTTGTCACTCCAGTTAACGAACACTGGCTTTTGGCTTTGTTTTTAATCTATTATTTATTGTGTTAACTTTTTTGATATGCTGTATGGGTTTGAGATATAAAATAAAATAACACCATAAAATGCATAGTCCCTTCGGTGTCGTTATATAGAGTTTACACTGTATTTATACATATGTGTCTTACATAGTGAGTTACTCAAACGTCAAACAAACCTATAAAATAAATGTAATATATGTACCATACATACACGCTAGAGTCTGTTACAATTTGCACATCGGGTTGATAAAATAATCTGTGATTTGTGGTCGAATAAACGTGCTGATATTGATTTCCCGAAGGGGGACAACGGGTGCTGCAGTAAACTAGTTAATTAACTGAAAATCACGAATGTTGTTGCTATGCGAATTCATTAAATTTGCCAAATGGGTATGATCAATGGTTGGTGACTTTGATTAAATCATATCTTATTATATATATCTTATTATATATGTGGACCAAACAGAAATAGTGAATGGTATAAAATATAAGAATATACAAAGATAGCAAGTATATGTCTGTGTTACCCTAATGGGGTACGGGACATGTATGTTGTTGAGAAAGCTTTTAATATGAGAAAATATTGTAATTAGAAAAGTATATATTGAGAGTGAGCAATAATTCTTTTAATGATTTTCTTTACATCACAAAAACGATTCATAATAATAGACGAAAAAGAACGCCTCTAGCGGCTCATACAAGAACTTTAATGTCACACATATGTAATAAAATTTATTACTTAACAGAAATAGCTTGGAAATGTATCGTCTTTAATGCAGACATTTGTGGAATAGAGATCATACTTATAAAATGTTGGTCAACCACCTGTTTTTTGTGGGCTTTGATCATTTAAAGTCAAAGTCAATATATCTTTATTATTATTTTTTTTGTAGAAGAAGGGTCAAACGAGCAGCAGGCCCACCAAAAAGGTGAAGTCGCCGCCCATAGTAACTCACGCGGCTGGGAGCTCGTGTTTTTTTTTTTTTTTTTTTTTATGAGGGGGATCTCGCTGTTGGCCAGGAGGCCTTTACAGCTCAGCTCGGGCTGGTTGGCGAGCTTAGCTCAGCCGTGACAAATTTGGTTTGCCGTGACTTGCGCAAGGGCGTCTCCTGTGAGACTCGGACCTCGGCTTGGGCTGTCACGGGGGGGACTAGCCTGAGGGGCTGGACGGAAGCTCACTGTAGGAGTGAGCGACACTTGAAACAAGGGACCACGCCTTCGCCGGCGAAGGCGGTTTTTAACCCTAGCTCTCCTATCTGATTGTTTGGCCGCGCGGGCGGCATCTAGTGTGTTATTAGCTACAGTAATGGGATCGTCCGGATCCATTAGGGCGTGTCGAGGCCTTTTTTGTCTATTTTTGTACTGTGTCTTGCGTACCGGGTACGACGTGTATTTGCGCACTAAGGGGTTGGGATGGTTTTTAGCCTTGTCAAAGTAGCGGGTCGACGCTTCCTTCATCCATTGGGCTATGGTAGGGAGTTCTAGGTCGTAGTGGAGGTCTACGTTTCTCACATACATGGGCGCTCCAGTTGCTATTCTAATGAACCGCATTTGGATTGCTTGCAGTTTGTGGATGTTGGTGGGAGCGCAATGCGCGAAAACTACGCTTGCGTAGGTCATGCATGGACGGACACATGCTTTGTACAGGGTAACCTTGTGTCTGAGCGACATTTGGCTCCTTTTGTTGAGAAGGAAGTGGAGTCGGGACAGGACGAACGCGGCCTTATTCCGAACTGCGGTAGTGTGCTTGTTGAACGACAAGCCTCTGTCTAATGTGACACCTAGGTATTTAATCGTCTTGCGCCACGGGATGGTTTTACCAAATAGAGTTAGCTCTTTCGGTTCTTGATAGTATTGATTTTCCCGGTTATTGCGAGTGAAGATGATCGCACCGCTTTTCTCCGGGTTAATATGAATACCCCATTTCCGAAACCATTCCCCTAGGGTGGTGGCTGCGGATTGGAGTCGGTCTACGATGACCCGCCTGTCTCTGTTGGAAGTGTACAGAGCGGTGTCGTCGGCGTAAAGAGCTAACTCTACTTTAGGGGTTCGAGGAATATCGCTAGTGAATAGCGAAAATAGGAGCGGCGCGAGGACTGAGCCTTGAGGGACTCCGGCCTTTATGGGTCTTGGAGAGGAGAGGGTTCCTTCTACGCGATAGCGAAAGGAGCGCTCGGACAAGAAATCGTGTACAATACGAATTAGTCTTAGAGGCACTTGGAGGTGATAAAGCTTGTAAATCAAGCCGTTGTGCCAGACCTTGTCGAACGCCTTCGCTATATCGAAGAAGAGGGCCCCCGTGGGCGTTTGGCGTTTCACGGTGCAGAGTCCAGAGAGGACGTGCTCCGTGATTCGGTGGACTTGGTGGACGCAAGAGTGGGCTGGTCTGAATCCAAACTGCTCGTCGGGAATAAGGCCGTTTTCGTATGCGTAGTCGGAGAGGCGTATTTTGACTACTTTCTCATACAGCTTACTCAGCGTGTTGAGAAGACTTATGGGGCGGTAACTAGATGGGTCGTTACGGGGCTTGCCTGGTTTGTGAATGCCTATCACAATTGCCTCTTTCCACTGCGCCGGGAAGGTGCAGTTTTCAAGGAGGCAGTTGAAAATGGCTACTAGAAGGCATATCAGGTGGGGCGGGAGGCATCTAATCACTTTATTTGAGATTCCGTCTAGACCTGGCGATTTCCGAGGGCGCGAGCCTCTAATAAGGGCTTTGATTTCGTCTACCGATGTTTTAGGGAGTGGATCGTTCGGAAGGGGCATGGAGACTATTCGTTCCACTTCGCGGTTCACCTGCTCAACATGCGTTGTGTCAGAGTGCTCTAGGTTGGGGGTGCACTGCTCTTCGAGTTTGACTGCTAAGCACTCGGCTTTTTCGTCGTCGTCAAAGGCGTCGGGCATGTTTGGCCGCTTGAGAGGCGGCATAGAGGTGAACGTGTCTATTTTACGGGATTTTGCTAAAGACCAATAGGCCGTGTGCGAGGGGGTTAGTTCGCTAGTGAAGCGATCCCAGCGTTCGTTTCGAAGTTCGCGCATTCGTTCTTTGACTGCGCGCTGCACTGCGCGTAGTGCTCTGCGATTGTCAGGCGTCGGCGCCTTGCCGAACGCGCGCGTGGCCGCATTCTTCTCGGTCAACAGTCGCCTAGCGTCTGGCGGAAGCTCCCAGCGTTGAGTAAACTCATCTGGAATCATCCGGGACGCTTCGGCAACCTTGGACTGAATGTGTCTGGTGACCGAGGAGATAGCGGCCAGCGCTCGGTCGGCAGAGACGAGAGTGTCGGGAATGCTGTTGAGGTCGGCAGCTTCCACGGGCTTGAGGGCCTCGCTTAGCTTTTGCAAGTCGAGGATGGGTTTGAGCCTCCTCTCAAAGGTGTCCGGTGGTCCGAGTTCGTAGTGGACCGGGAAGTGGTCAGAGTCTAATTCGTGTAGCACCTCTACGCTCCGCAGCTGGAGTGCTACGTTTCGCAGAGCCGCTACGTCCAAGACATCGGTTGAGAGAAGGCCCATTGGTCCTACGGCTTGACGCGTGGGCTGGATGGGGCCCAGGACGTTGAAGTTGAGTACGTCAACGAGCCTGTTGAGAGCTAATCCATTAGGATTATTTTTGGCGCTATTCCAGTTCTCGTGTTTGCAGTTGAGGTCCCCGAGTATTACTACCGAGGGCCCCATTCCAAACAGAGCTTTGAGATCGCTCTCGAGAACTGTCCTACTGGGTGATAGGTAGGCCGAGACTACTATTATTGGCTGATGGCCGGACATTGCCACGCGGACGGCTGAGCATTCGATATTTGCTAGAGGCGGGGGATCGAGCGGCGCGCAGTGCAGTGCTCGTCTATAATACAAGATGGTACCGCCTAATCGTGAGTCAGTTCGGTCGTTGCGAACTGCGACGTAATTCGCGAATCTAGGAGTGCGAACGCTGGGCTTAAGAAATGATTCCTGAACTAGAAAAATGTCTATTTCGCGGTGGGAGAGAAAATCATGAACCAAATCGAACTGCCGCTTGAGTCCGTTGGCGTTAAATGTCACTAAGGACAATGAATGAGGCTTGAGCCTATGCGTGTTTGTACCTATTTCGGTGTGTTAGGTTTCACGAATTGCCGAATAGAACTGAGGAGTTCGGCATACTCCGCGCACACATATAATTTTGCGTCAACACTCGCTGACGTGTATGCTCTCTGAAAAGCTAGAAGAGCGTCTATATCTATGGCGTTAATTACGCCAATCGCCAGGTCCATGGCACTTTTTGCCTCCTGGGCTACCGCCGTGGTTTGGGGGCGGGGGGTCTTCGCGGGGGGGCGCTCGCATCTTTTTCCAATTGGATTCTTCGTTGGGACGAAGTTTCCCATTGGAATGTCCATGAGGGCTGGGATCGGGATCGGTTCGGTAGTTGGGGGTTCTACCGGGGGACTAGGGTGGATTGGGAGGGATGGGTATACCTCCTGTGTTATTGCAGGAGGTGGTGGACCCACGGGGGCGTCCCGGGGCTTCCACGCGTTTTGTGCGGGGGCTGGGGCGGGGACGAATTTTTCCTTTGCGGCCGCGGGCCGCCGGTCCGCACCGGGCCTAGCCGAGCGCCTGCTCGCCTTTCCGCCCGCCTTGGGGGCCCTAGGGCAGCCGCGATAACTCGCGGGGTGGCCCTGTTGCCCGCAAAGCACGCAGGAAGGCGGCTCAGCGCATGGCAGTGTCCGAGTGCAGTCGGCGGTCCCGTGGTCGCCTAGGCACTTGACACAACGCGCACGCGCAAAACAATTGCGCGCCGCGTGCCCGTACAGCTGACAGCGGTGACACTGTCGCGTAAAGGAGTGTTTGAGGGGTGTTTCCACCTTTAGGCCCGAGAGCTTACAGCACTCGGCCAGGTTAAATATTTTCTTCCCATGGGCGGAAAGTTCAAGCACTACGAGGACCATGTCGTAGGCTTGTTTGTTGGTCCGGTTTAGCATACGGAATACCTCTTTTACGGGGTATCCCTGCTCTATGAGGTCCGTCTGAACGATGGACGAGTCGATCTCCTTGGGGATGCCTCGGATCACAACTCTGAGAACACGTTCCTCGGGAAGAGGGAACGTGTGGCCTCCTATGCCTTCTGTGCGAAGGTATGAAGTTAGAAAGCGGTGGTGGGCGGGGTCGTACACTTGCACGCAGATGTTGTCGCGCAGTGTTTTCGCCTTATATGTGATGGATTTTTTATCCATCAGGGCGGACAGGGAGGGCCAAATACTTTTGTCCCGGACGTAGACGGGGGGAGGGGCTTTGATGCGATCCTGTTTCGCGGGTGTGGGATATGGTGTGGGAGAGGGCGCGGACTTTGAACCCGCAGCCGACTGGGAAGCCGGATGCGTGTTGCGTTTGGCGGGAGGGTCTTGAGGCGAGTTGGGTGCTCGCCTCTTTTTATTTTTGCGACTTTTGACAGTTTTAAAACCGTCGGAGTCGGAATCGCATGAGGACGCGGACGCCTCAGCGCTGGTGGAGTACGCGGAACGTACTGACATGGCGGACGCGGGCCGCCCGGCCTCTGATTGGCCGCCGTTGCTTAGGTCCAGAGAGCGCGGGGCCTGCGCGGGGGCCTCAGAATCCTTAGTCGGTTCGGGAGTTTTACAGGCCTTCGCGGGGGCCGAGTTTATTTTTTCCAGAATATTTTTACGCGCGGCCTTCGCGGGGGCCGGAGGGGAGGGCTTTGTCGGATTCGCGGGGACCCTCGCGGGGGCCCTGTCTTGCGGGGATGGGGAGCGCGGAGAGTCCGCGTTTTTGTTGAATTCCCGCTCTAGGTCGGGAAACCTATGTCGGAAAAACTCCAACAACCTATCTTTGTATCCTATATCGGGGGGGGGTGTGTCGTCTGCCATCTGCGTAGCTGAAGGCACGCAGTGTGGCAGTGTGTACCTAAACCTATGTGTGTGTACCTAAGCTGTGTATTCCCTAGGTGTAAAGTCTTCGCTGGTGATAGCGGACGAGACTTTTTGTGTCGCTGACCTAACCAGCCCGTGAGGGGGTCGTGATGGCTGAACCCCCACGGATGTGCGACTGGGACCCGTCCAACAGTGGACCCTGTGTGTGCAGACGGTGGCTAGAGCGCAGTTGGAGTACCTACGCCCCGTGGCAATGCCTACTGAGAGGCTACGCCCACACACAGGGACTTGATGGAAGCAGGCGAGGTTAACGTGCCTTGAAAAAGGCACGGGTGCTGCCCTCGAACAACACTCCCGCCTAAGCGTTAATCGATTCCAACCGTTTGGCACCGTTAGGTGGTTGGAAGATCGACCGCAGGTAAACCCGCGTTAATCATATACTGCAGTCCTTCACTGCTGCTCGGATGCCGCTCGAACGCCAGGGACCTGGCAGACGGGGAGACCTCGGTGCAGCTTGAGTCGGGCTAGAATAAAAAATTCTGAGTTGATAACCACCCAGCGCTTTAGCACTGAACAATTGAACACGCCACGTGACTAATCAAATGGCGGGAGCAACTGCGCAACACAACCGCACTGGACGGCTGTCGGACCCGGAATGTTTTCGGGAGCTCGTGTGTGCGTTGCCGGCCTTTAAAGGACAATTAGGAAATGGAGGGGGAAGAGGACGGGGGAGGGGAAAGGATGGGCACCGAAAGATCTCACTCACCGAACGAAACGCGAGTACAAAATGAACAAAGTCCAATTGGGGTATTTCTCCGGCCGTGCCTGCCCATTCGGCTGAAACTCTAAGTAACAGCATAGCACTCCCACTCAAATCTTTATTCATTATGGTACATACGACCATTTTGTATCGTCTTAAATCTAAGTGATTCTACGCCTGTTCATACGCGACGAAGCTGAGAAGAAGCAGGCAACAAACACAGCTTGGTTGATTTTTTTTCAATTATGATTCAACAGTTTTCTTAAAAAAAATACACACGTACAAACTCTAACTATCCTACGTAAATGGTTTGCTAAAAGGTGTAACACGCGAAAACTTTCGATTATGCGGTATCACGTAGTGAAGAGGCTGATGGCAGGAAACTGGGTTTTCGGAACATGATCGCTTAACTTGTCTAGGATTGAATTTTTGTTGTTTGTCCGTATTACGGATAAAACAATACATTTCCTTAAACAATATCATAGTAATTGTTTATGTAACATGTAATACATGTTTTAATAGTTTTATAGTTATAAAAAGTGCAATAGAAATTTGACAAAAGTAAAGTGACTAACGATATCTTTATAGTGTGTATGTGCAGATAATGAAACACGTCTTGAATTATATTCGAGAATTAAAAACTCGTGGTGGTGCGAATGGACCGCCCGTCGGTATTCACATTTTAATAAATACCGACATATTTGTATTATACTCGTAACACTTTAGACTTAAGAAAAGAGTGATAGAGTAATGTCACAATTGTGACTTAAATCATTTGTCTTTTTTCAACAAATTTAGATACAATTTAATAGAAAAATCAATTATTATCATTTAAAAGAGCAGGCGGTAAAAAAGGAATGATCAAAGTACAAAAGTCTTTAATCCAACTTTGATTTTGTTCCCTTTGGAGTAGATTTTGGACTTTGTGTTACAGGTGCACATGCGCTTATTAAGGAAATAAGAAGGCGCCTGGTAGTCAGTACCGGTGATCCAACAGCTGGTGTTTTTCTCGTAATTAGCATCGCGATACAGTAAGGAAATGTCGCCATCATTATGGGTGCTGGTCTCACAAGGACCAAACTTTTAAATTTGTTTTAGTATTGTGGTTTGGGTTTGACAGTTTTATATTTACATTAGGTTAATATTTAGAGTGTTTATGTTAATTTATTAAGTATTGTGAATAAATAATATATTAGTATTTAATAGAAATCTAATATGATATATAGTATCTATTTAGTATCTAATATACTGTGATATTTGAATTTTGGCATATTGCAATTTTTTTGTTATAAATTGCGTTTTACAATTCCCATTAGTACAATTAAAACCTCTGAAAATTTCGGGTTGAACCATTCTTCTAAACTTAAAACTCCCCACGGGGCCCGAGGCAATAAATACTTATCACTTAAAGTCAAGATAAAGCCTTGGAGAGGTTTTTTTTGGGAATAACAGCCTATTTAAGATAACAGACAGAGATTCCCTAGGAATATCTTTTTGTAAGGAGTAAAAAATCTAATTCATACTGACTTTAAAAAGCTGAATAGCTGAAGTTTTGCATGTGCCTTTTATATAGCAGAATACGTCAGTTACATTGAACAATGAAGCCATTAAGAATATTTACTGCGTCTTAGATTACGAGTGATCACAGATTTTATTAGTGACCGAAATTAATTCAGAATCAATTACATCAGTCAGATCCTCCATTACGTTAACACCGACCTCATTTAACGTTAAAAATGGTCGACCGTTACACCGTTATGTAACATTCAATTCATTATTTGCTGTATAATTAATGCTTATATAAATGACATATTAGTGAAAAAATTAGCGAATTATTTTATTAGCGATTAGCTGTTACTTTTATATGTACTATTATCTATTAGTATCATCTACTTCTACTGTTTAAGTGCAATAAAGTGTGAAAAAAATAAAGAAATAAGTATGTTTACGTTAATAAGAGAACACTTAAGAATTGTAATTAGACTTTACAATATAAACATTGTAGCAAAGGCTGTACTAAACATTTTCCACAAAATAACAGAGCCTTTATTAAGACTAGGTTTTGTACCAAATACGTATATTTTTAGTTCATTTCAATTATTTTATTGCTAATTAAATTTCAAAAATCGTTGTTTTATAAGTATTAAAATTGAAATTAATTTAGATGAACAATTAATCAGTATTCAGACAACGCCTAAACATCAAGTTATGCTAATCATTAAATAAAATAGGCAGTTAACATTATTGCTTGATGGCTCATTAGCCATTACATTACACCAATATAGGATCCTTCAAGAAGAGGAGAGAAGAGGCCCTCTTGTATAAAATCGTCACAATATTTATTATCACAGGTTATACCAAACAACAAAAAATATATCTTTTAAGTAAATATTGTGTAAAGCACTATAAAATTGATTAAAAACTTAGTAATTAATGATTCTTAATTCTGAGATAAGGACCTCTGTCGAATCTTGATCACGATTAACAATATAATATGATTTTCAAATTGATTATGAACGGTAACCATCTGAGTTTGTTGTGTGACCCTATGAGGGCCTTAGACAGCCTTAGCTATAAAGTCGAGTCAAAGTCAAAATCTTTATTAATTAAGGTACACGGGTGCATTTTGAATTGTCTTAAATCTAAGTGATTCTACGACTGTTCGTACGTCACCAAGCTGAAAAGAAGCACGCAAGAAATTCGGTTTGCTTGATGTTTTTTTTTATAGAGAGTGCACTCTGGTTCTGTCAATTTCTTGACGTACACAAGTCGCGTATACCATTCTTTATGTATATATAAATACAATGAATGTTACTTAGTATTGTGATAGAAAGAAATTAACCACAAAATCGAACAATGAGGTTTTACGTTGAATCTTTATAGGCGTTCGATTTATTCTTCATTCGCGATTTCGGCCATTCAATTATACACGTGGTTGAGTATAAATGTCGGGATTTAAAGTCTAATTACGGACACGTTTGGGAGAGAGGTTAGAAAATAGAACAGACTTGCGGAATAAGCGTGCGACTGTTTTTTTTAATAGAAGAGTTTTTTTTAATAAGACAAGCTGAATCTTCACGATTACGCGTTAATAGAACGAAAAGTTCACAGCCAAGCAATCCACAAACCACTAGATGAACTTCCAGTTCTAGTTTTATCTTCTGGTGTTGTCACTCACACCATAATACAGTTAAGAAATTCGTATTATATACTAAATAAAAAAAAAACAATACATTTATGAATGTTATACAATCTTTATAAATGCGTTAATTAAAACTTATATAACAGAAATACACGAATAAAGCAAGTGTTTCTAAGGAAATTATTCTTAATTTTCGGTAAAAAGGAAATCGTGTAATTATATATTTAAGCCTCATTAAGAGATCTTATAAATGTAAACGAAGGACCCTTAATGAGTTCATTTGCGAGCTTTCACCTTTAATTATTGCATTTGGAATTGAGGCATGAATTCTAATTTGGATAACACAACGTTTACATGTTACTTGAAGACCTTAAAGTCAATAAAAACAATATAGAAATATGTCCTGATTGCATTTTTTTGGAGACAAAGACCGAACCCAGTAAGCACTGTTGACTTAGCTATGTCGGACTTGACGCCAAGATGAAGTTACGCCACTTTTTTAAACTTATAAATATTTGGAGCAAATATTTTTTTATATAATAGGCAGCAAGCAGGCGAACAAGCACACCATAAAGGTAAAGAGAGACACCCACGTGGCTGGGAGCTCGTGAGTGGTACGTTCTTCCCTCATATGTTGTTTTTTTATAAATACTTACTTATTGGATTGCAAAGTTTTCAAATAACGATGAAATAATATCAAAGAAAATATTTTTAATACGACTATGATCGTAAAAGTGAAGTTACTCTGCATTTTATTGGATCAATGGCTTACTTTAAGTCTCTAGAATGACATAAACTAAAGTAGATAAAATGAAAGAATTTAATAAAAATTTCTACATGCTCTCTTAGACTGAGTGATGCTTATATTAGAAACTTAGGTATTGAAACTCAAAATATCTTTATTCAAGTGAACTTTTAAATAGTGATATTTAAAATTTAACATAATTTCGGAAGACTTTATCTTATGAGATTTCAATTATGATCAATTATGTTAGTTAAAAAAAAATCGTAGTTCAAATTACAAAAGCATAGATAGGCTGATTGATCACACACCCATATCGAGACACATATGTGATTGTGTGTACTAGAATTAAGAATGCTTCCATTTTTCATATTCTTATTATTTATAATATTGATGGTTTTTTTTTAAATTTTACACTACTTACACAATAGTACAATACTCGAATAAAAAGTAGGTGTCATTGGGAACCTTTCAGTCCTCAGCATTAGCATCTTTTCGTCTCTTAGATTTACTTGCTAACATTTTGATGTAGTTGCAATTGCAACACAATTCTTGACATAATAAAACTTACGTATAAGTTTCTCGTGTTCGCACAATAAATAGCATGGCTTTATATTGTTATTTTATGAGAAGTGGCTTCTCTCTTCTTCATCCTCATTAGTTCTCATTGTCTATGTCTCGTTATTGTTCTCCGCTTCGCTATCAGTAAACCAATTGGCTTCCGAGTTCTGTCTGATTGTCCTCATAATCCTTGTTGAAGGTTTGTAGTTACCAAGAAATAACTCCTCGTACGTTTACCGTTAAAGTATAGCTAACTTTTTAATGGAATTACTCTCGTGTCTTGATTTATTAACGAGCGCTCGTGCTTCAGTTCACAGTCTAAACACAACTCGTAATTATTAATAGAAGTACACAGAACATACTAAATACCAAATTGGCAGAAGTTATTTATACATTAAACGAGTACATTTATGTACGAACCATTGTCTATTACCTACGGTATTTAAATGTATAAAAATGTGTAATCTAATTATTAAACTCTTTATAGGGAATAAAAAATATATGACGCACTGTCAAAGTAATAGTCATCATTCTAAGCAGGCTTTATAGGAGTCATTATATGGGTTGAGTGTGATTACAAAAACACGAGTAAACAATAGTATTAAATACACCATTATTAAAGTTTCGCAAGTGTGGCTCCGATCTTACTACCACCACAACACAGACGCGTCTTGGCCTTGCTAAAGAATGGCCTGAGAACGAACACACTGTCACAACAAGATGGCGCCTAGACCTTCCTTCATACACAGTTTAATTTTTATAATTTTTGAGATTTGTATGTAGCTTACATTATATGGAATTTAGTTAATCTTACGTTAGAATAAGATTTTGTCAATCAAAACAAATTTATAATTAAATATGTCGACGTAGAGGTTTGGTATATCCTTTGGGAATTCAAGCGAACCAGACGTAAAACTAAACATCGCTAATCAAACGTAATCCTGTCTCACCTGTCGTTCTTTAATAGTATTGGAATATCCGATATCCCCACAATCCACTGCGGAGTTTGTTACACAAATTATGTGTTTGTTGTATAGTGCCTACGCAATGTTGCCAAGGGAATAGTTATTCTCCTAACGGTATCAAAGCTGATGGAGCTATTTAAATACAAGATCGAGGAGATAGAATTGGTACGTAGCTTAACTTCGATTAAATTCAAGGAACGTATAATTTACTTCCATATGTTCATTTATTTTGATTAGGGGATGCAAAATTATGATCTTCGCAACTGTCTAAAAATGTCTTGTCAAGTGGCATCCCAAAGCATAGTCCGTCCCATACTACAAAGAATCAAATACGAATGAATTAAATAAATAAATTATTAAAAAACCTTTAAAAACACAGACATTATTTCAAAGCGCTTTAGTTAACTTAATTCAAACGATATATTTTCACACACCATATAGTGTAATTTCAATTAGAAATTTAATTTACCGAAAAAAGCTTTAGCAAATTTTTTATTTGGACTTATCCCGTAATTCTTCAATTAAATCCCAATTAAAATTCATCCCGTTGGAATTATTCTGTCCTCAGGGAACGGACCTGAGGTTCATTGCGAATTTAACGTAAGCTGAGTTAAATGAACAACGCCTAGATCCCTTATATCTTTGGGATTAACGGATTTTCTTTATCGATAGGTTTAATTTATTCTTTGCAGTCTTTTATATAAGTAATATAAAGCTAGAAAAGTTGTTTGTGCTTTATATCTGGAAGGATTAAATCATGCATCTATTAAAATTATAGGAACGTAAAAACATCTAAAGGTTTCTTATTAATACATTTATACATAGTTGGATTTTGATGTTATTTCCGCTAGCAAATATTGGAATCCATTGGTGCATACGCTGGAATTTAAGTTATCATAGAATCTGTCTATAAAAATTGAAACCAGCTGAATTTATTGTGGGTATCTTCTAACTTTGAAACTCTTGTAGCCTTAGCTACAAATATAAAGCATGGTATTATTTTGAAGGCGTGGTTGCATGCTAGTCACGCATATCAATGTCGTTCCAGGCTGGTCATCACCAAACTCTTGCTGAGGTGTAAAGGCTAGGCTATCTTATCCCCTCATATCTTGATCCACTGGGGCTCATCATGCACTCAACGTAAGCAACTGATACTGTGACGATTCTTTATGTAATGGTTCAATTAATATCTTTGGAAATATAAGACTAGTAATTGTAATTATATATCATATATAAAGTAATACTTTATCATGTTTAAACTTATTGGGCCACGGTTCGACCGTGGAAAACTTAACACTAACTTCGTTAGATGCAAATCCTCCCATAAATTGGTGAGGCGTCGACGGGGCATTAATTTGTGGTAAATCGGTCGGAAAATGGAAATTTTGTGCAGCCTCTGGCGACGTACATACTTTCCAATTGGAAAAGTTGAAAAACGAAACGTACCTTATGTGGTCTGGTGTGAGAATTTAATATAAGGGTGCAAGATTGGTATGTGAACGATTGTATTTGTGAAAACTACTGTGTTTTTCATTCCTTTGTGTAAACATGCCAGATGAAAAGGGGGTCCCAATTTCGATTTTCGTTATAATCAACATCTGTATGGTGTAAATATTTTTTGGAAAAACTATCTATGTTATATATGAGTTATAAATAGAATACTGGTATAAAGATATTTAGCCTGATATTAATTTATTATCATGTACCCTTACGTGAAATTTTGTTCTAATAGTAAATACCATTAGCTGCGTAAGAAGTCCTAAGAATCCTCAAACCATGAAGGTTCTATGTTAATTCGAAGTACAATAAATCGGCAATTTTCATTAAGACCCCTCTTACAAAATCAATTTCTAAATAAACTTCCCGCTGAGTCAACGTTAAAACAATCTCCCCCAAGCTGACGTTAATAAACACCACTAGCCTTTGAACGAGGTAATTTTAAAAGCCTTTAATAAGCGTGACTCACGTGTTTCTAGTATATTGTCTTTTAACAAATTAGAACGGTTCAAACAATTGTTAATATTGGGCATAATGGGGATTCCATGTGGTTTACCCTTTATTGTTTTTCCCCAAGGTACACATACAGATCATAACACCCGAACCACAGACAACACAAATGTTAACCGTAATCCTCGAATCCTCTACCCTACTCTGTGGTGACCATTTACGTTAAATTAGTAATAGAAACATGTCTATGGTTGATGTGTGCTGTCAATCAATAATAAAGACTTTCGATTAACGAAATAATGTAATTTAAAGTATATAGAAGTAATTAATAATGTTAACATAAATATGAATATTATATTTTATTTAGTCAGTACAGTAGCAGTAGCAGCCTAATTTAAAGTATTTTCATTATTAATAAATACAGATTACATTAGGAAATAATAGAGAACAAAAAAATGATAAAATTAAACATCTAGTGTGATATAATAATATCATATGTAATATATTTTTAGATTAGGATTGTGTGTAATTAAATGGAATGGCGAAAATCAATACCAATTTTAATGCACCAATAAACATTCTATACTGAAAATCAGACACATCAATTACTGACTCCCGCCTATTTCACAGTAATAAACAGTTGACGGAGCACGCGACACCTAGCGCAGTAAACAATGAGTCATCAAGCTTTGAATTTATAGCGGGTTATTTTTTAAATATACAAAAGAGATAATATTAAAGATACAGAAGAGATACGAAAGAGTAATTTTCATCTATCAATATTGAAAAGTAGAAAAGAAACATACTTTAAATATGATATCGATTATCATAAACTCGATACGAAGGCTCCAAGTTGGTTATTCGTTTCGAGGCTAAAGTGACCTTTCAAAATGGTCTTTAGTATCAAAGTGATTTTTTTTTCATAGAAAGGACGGCAAACGAGCAGGAGGCCCACCATAAAGGTGAAGTCGCCGCCCATAGACACTCACGTGGCGTGGGAGCTCGTGAGTGCGTTGCCGGCATTTAGGGAGTGGTACACTTTTGTCTTAAGTCGTAGTGGTTCGAAAATACTGTGGCGGCCAGCTGGTTTCATAACGTGGTGGTGCGTGGTAAGAAATGTCTCACGTAACGCGCAGTGGTGGAACGACAGACATCAAAAGAAATGTAATAAAGATATTTTGACTTTGAAAATATTATTTATTCAAATGAAAAAGATATGAGACATTGTATCAAATATGATGACTAATTTCACATAATGGATATTCATTGTGTTCATAGGTCCCATTATGTTTTATCCTTTTTAACGAGAATATATCGGAAAAAAACCAATACATTACATTTCATATACCTACAACTGTTATTTCAAACATTTCCTCATATTGAGCGAATGTTTTTATTAAATTAAACCCATCGCAGCCTTGGTACTTTTAATTTAAAGACATAATATTAATTGAATTTTCACCTACTGTATCAAGTAGGTGAGATACACGGGTGACCGCTGATACAATTTTTAATGAAAACATATTTATCAAAATAACTAACTAAAAGTAACGATTAAATAAATAAATAAATAAATATAACTTAAAATAAATCGTTAATAATAAGTTTGGTCCTTGTGGCAGAGTACCCATAATTTTAGTAATTAAGATTTATCAATACTGAAATGAACAAGACCAATTTAAATGATTCTCAAGTCTCTATTTTCCTAAATTTATTTGCATATCTGTTGTTGGAGCTCACGTGAGCAATCTGGAATGCGAAGTGGCGGCCAGAGGGCAATAAATCAGAGCTTGCCCCCCGGTAGCGCACATGCCTTGGATGTGAATCCTATAATACTATAGTTCAAGAAATTCAAAGAGTATTTCATAAATCATAGAATTGTATGTCCAAAAAATACGCGAATATAATGTTGACTGATATGTTACAATTTGATACAGACGACTTAGCCCTGATAAATATTTGCGTAAAATACATTTGTATGCCCACTTAACACTTACAAAAATCACATATGAACACAAAAAACCCCAGGACACTTATAACCCACACACAAACAGACATATAAAAATGTATTAATAACTGGACAGATTTAAGTGCAAGGTACGATTTTATCTCACATACAACATCTATGGAATCAAAACTATAGACACGACTTTGAGTGCGGGAGTTAAAGTGACATTTGACAATCTGACAGTTGACACATGACATTGAAACTAAAAACCAATCCCTTTGTGTGTATCTGTGGCAAGTATACTCATAATAATAATAAATTAACTCTCTAAACTATAATTACTTTGTTCTTAATAATATATCTAGTTTATATAGAGGTTGTTATGTAACGTTGGCGCGTTCAAATGAAAATTAAACGACACTTAAAAAACGCTTGGTAATTTTAGCAGAAATTTTGTATTGCCTTATTTACCTTTGAAATAGGCATCTTATTATAGCGTTATGTAGCCTGATTATGCTAATACAATGACATTGTCGGTTATGTTCTCATTAAGTTCTGCCTACACTAAGTGCTTTAAGGGTGTGGTGCCGCAAATTTGGGAAATAGTATCTTTAATTGTAACTGGGTCTGTTTATCAGATGTATTATTTGGTTAGAATGCAAAGACTGTACTTTTTTCAAGTACTTTTGTTAAGAGGTTTAAAGCCTGTATTATATGTCTAATACAACTGATAAACTATATAATTTATATATATTAAAACATATAGACACACATTTATCAAATATTGAGCGGGAATCTATTCCGCAGCCTAGAATCGTTATAATTGTATCAGCCGAGTCGTCAACTTTTATAAGATAGATTATCTTTACTTTTGTGAATCTATGTATGATAAATAGCCTCAATTGAAGGCTACAAAACCTTCATAAGAGCGTAATACACACAGACCAAGTAAGAAGATAAAGATAAGTAGAACTCGGTAATAAGAACAAAAGTAAATAGTGATATGTTAAATAATAGAACACAAAAACGGATTGTTCCATAAGTGGAACAGTAATACTACTCACAGTCTTAATATTGCACTTGCTACTGCTCAATATTTCATTTAATACACTAAGCTAGACTTATAGTATTTATTCGTCTTAAGAATATAGGCTAAATTGTATTTTTTCATAATGCCACATACATGCTTTGCAGGCAGGCAGGAGATTATTAATGTTTTAAAATATTAAAATAAAATCAATTCAACAAATTGAATTTTCATAATATTTTAATTGTATGTAATTTTTATTTTCCGTGAAAATGACACGTAAAGGTTGTATTTTTCGCACAACTGTCATTTATTTTGATATTCGAATGAAAACATTTTAAATGCTCTCATGTTCGTTATGACAAAAAAATGAATTGCGTCACCGCAAATAAGTCTAATGTAAAATTTGAACTAATTTTGTTTTATTCAAAATTGATTTTGGGTTGCGGTGTTTTATTGAAGTCAAAATTAAATCGTTTTTTAGTTACAAAATATAAAAAGAAAGCGCTAATGCATTTCTCGTTTGCAAGATTTTTCCTGAAATGAAAGCTGGTTTCTTACTAGGTGCTAAATACTTCAGCTAAAGCAGAAAATATTTTTGAAAATTATTTTCCCTTTTTAGTAACGTCTCATCACCTTTTTATATTTTACTACAAAATTTCTATACCGTGCTATATTTAGGTCTTTCAATCTACAAACTTGTAAAAGGCCAGCAACGCATTCACGAGCCCCGTGGGTAAATATGGATGTGACTTCAGACTCTGTTTGATCTGTTTATGATTGTTTGCTCTATACAAATCACTATCAAATATAAAAAAAAATTGAGAATTATTGAGTCAATTAATCCCGATATTCTTGTGGGTTTTTCTCAACTAAAGTAAAGCCATCTTAACGTTTTAGTGACTTCAAAAGGTTAACAAACAATTCTAATTGAATAAAGAATTTAATCGAATTTAATCCAACATAAAAATTATACATATACAAGTTACCTACATTCAAAATGTGTTATAGTCATAGATGACTGCATCATCTTAAAGCTTAAATAGTCCCAAACCAGATCGATTGAACAAAATAGGTAACCTTCAATCTTGATTACCAGTTCGCAAACATCCGTCTATCGGTGTAAGTTTTGACGTTTCTCAAGTATTTTACAAAATAAATTGTCCATAACGCCAACCTATGCATGCCAGTATAAGCATATTTTATTAGAGTTACTGTATTAGAGCTTAAATTTCGATTGTTCAATTTAGGAGGACGCCACTGTTTCCTAATGACCACCGGTTCCCCTGGGACTGGCGACACGAACGAATTAGTGAACAATGAACAATTAGATGTACTTCAAATGGGACGTGTGCTCCAATTTAGGATTTCGCATCTTTGCATGAAACCAAAACTTGCAGAAATACAAGTCATCTGTTTGATTTATTTAATAAAACAGTTAGTTGGCATACAAATTTCCAAGACGCAAAACTCAGTCAACACACGAATATTATAATAGATGTTAAATGTTATTCAAAATTTATATTTATTTATATATATTTATTTTTATTAGGTTAGATTAAAAACACTTAAGATAATTATTTAGAAGTACAAAATATGTAAATATATGGAATATGAGACCAACTTTACGATGACTGTGATGAGAAGGTCCCAGGTTCGATCCCCGGTACGGTCAACATTTGTGTGATGAACACATATATGAGTATATTTCATAGCATGCAAAACTCAAGGTATAAATTTATATCTCCTAAAGTAAGGTGCTCAATTGGTGGGGTTAACCAACTATGTATGAAATGTGTCCCACTTTAATATCAATGGCAACACCTGAATGGAATTGCCTTTCAGGAGACACGTCGTCAATAATTTTATTTATGGTAACATTTTGTGATCTTGTTAACCTTGAATGACTTGAAGCCTTCGCGATATACGTATTTAAGAATGACAAATACTTAGTCTAAATAAATGAAAGCTTATATGGTATTTTCTATTTATTATTAAAACTTTAGAGTTGCGGATATTAATAAATCAATATGATTGTAACATTTAAGTATGTACAGGTCTTTATGAAAATTTCAGGCACCAGTCCCACAGGAAACTGGTTCTCCATGTTTCAACTAACCGTGTTTGAATATGATGATGTTTACTTACAAGTAGTCATATTAAAGAAATCGAATAAGGATTAATGTTATTGATTTTTTTTCTCTTTTTTATGTAGGAGGCAAACGAGCCACGGAATCTTTAAGGTCTCATTTTAAAACAAGCGGTATTCTTACAGTAGCTTCACAATCAATTTAATGCAATATTTGGTTCGTACATAAAAATAAACATCTCTTATCACTTATTAGAGATAAACACGACCACAACACACAACATAGACAAAAATCGTTTGTAGGCATGAGCATACGTTTTTATAACAAAGTCCCAGCACGTATAACCAAATTGTCTTCTAATAATTTTAAAACGCGCGTAAAGAGTATTTTGGTTGAAAAGGCATACTACACCGTAAACGAATATTTAGAGGACAAAGATCCCTTTAACATGACAGGGACAGTTTAATTCTTGAGTAGCCTTAAATTTATTAAGGCTTCGGTTGCCGGTTCGTCTCGGTAGATGACTGAACGGTAGTGTAAAATTTGACGATTCAAAAGTGTTTTTATAAATACCTACTTCAATAAAGATATTTTGAGTTTGAGAAGAAAAAATCAGCACGAGATATAGTAGATGTTGGCTTGTGACCCGTAAAATGACGTCTAATTGTCGGTTGTCCTCGGCAATTGTCTCTGATTTATCTCCTAACCATTGTATTGGTTCCACGAAGCAGACAAATTACACTAGCAAGCCTTGTATTCATAGAAAACTGGATTAATCTAAGGAATTTAGATTACTATAAACGTGCTGGTAATTTTAAAATTTCTTCAACTTTTTCTATTAATAGTCGACGTTATCAAATTCCGCATTTCGTTAAATTTTTATTAAACATACCAGTTAAAGCCGTAAATATAAATTCGAAGTTACCATTTTTTTAAACTTAAGCAATAATTTATTTTTGTAAGTAGTTTAGATTCTAACAGATGGCGTTATCTATCATTTTTATAGTACTGACGTATAGTGTAAACGAATTCTTACCACTCAATTACGGCAAGGCTCACGATAAAATACACTTAAACAGGCGTAAAATCTAAGAAAGATTTCTTCAACAAATTTTCTGGCGAAATTGCCTGAACGCCTCGAGGCCATAATTCGGCTTAAGTGGGACTTTATACCTATTAAGTGTAACCGAGGCTCTGAATTAATATCAATTCCAACGTAAAGACCACACTATGTTCATTTAATGAAGTTTTATAAATAAGCTTACATTTTATTATTATATAAATGTGTCTATACAATGTCGATTGGTTCATTAAATATTTCAAGAAGAATTTCAGACAATGTCTCTTTTGACTCTGATATTGATGACTTGTTTTGCTTCTAAAAATGATTACATAAGTTGTCAAGTCTAGCCACAAGGGGCTTAAGCATGCTACTATGCAAACTTGTGGTACTTCCTTCAGAACTCGTGATCAAATATATTCTATTATTTATTTATATATATATATAATAAAATAAATTTAAAATGATGGTCAACACACAAACACAACCACAACATAATTGCAAAAGCACACAAGTACGTCTTGTGTGCATAAATTGTGGTAATGCAGAGCATTAAAGGTATGCATACAAAATATTTATTTTGATATGAAACAAAAAATATAAATGATTAAAATGTCGAACGGTCGTTAATAAAGATCTTTATTTTTTCACACAGTTAAAAAATCACTGAGCAAATTTGATTCGGTTCAAAATTAATAAGCGTAATGGCTTATATTTATAATGTGTCGACATCGCATCGTTAATGTTTCAGCCGGTAATAAACCTTATAAATTGTACAAGTTTTTATAGCTTCAGTTTGATAGAAATTTAAAATACTATATTTTGATATAAAATATTATCCACTGTGTAACTTTAACCTAAGCTTTCTATATGTTACCTACCTTAAAGCTATCGTGAAGAAACCGCTTCCTTTTCCAGAAAACTTTTCCACATAGAATCGTATCAGTGATCACTTTTGTACGTGAATAATTTTCTTATAATCAAACTCAAAATATCCTTATCCAAGTAGGTTTATAAATACAATATTGACTCGTCAATTCACACTACCACCGGTTCGGACGGCAGATCTGCCGGGAAGAACCGGTCAGAAACTCGATAGTTGCTCTTTTAAAATAAACATATCTTATAAAATATATCTGGACGAGGGTTCCTAAATAAACCAGTGTAAATAGATACTAGATTATACACATCATGTTGTAATTTATTCATAATTTAAATCATTCATCAGTTTAATAAAGTCGCGAATAGTTTGAACACCATTTATTATTCACAAAGGTATCAATTGTAACAATGTTCGTTCTATTTATGTTCGTGTCAATCAACATTTAATTACTTCATTCCGATACTGCGTGTTGTATATATTTTTAATTTAAAATGATAAAACATACGGTATACGGTACGTTTAGTTTAAGTATAGTATCATGTAAACAAAATCACCATACCACACCACAACTTACACATTTTATTAGAAAATTTCCCCTCATAAAGTATGTAATATACAAGACGATATAATCCCGGGAATAAGTTGCGAGATTGCAAAAAGTTATATGTTGAGAATCGCCACAAACTTTCCAGAAGCGGCGTTTGATGACAACGGGGTAGATTAGATCTACCGTCGCGATAGAGCGCAAACATTGTACACTTAAGCTGCCCATACACTGGGTGATATAACCTATTCTAGATATAAAAAGTTGGCATTGTATATTAAGATATGTAGGTCTTGGTAGATGACAAAATTCTATGCCTTGACTGGTATTGGTATTTCTATGACTCAATCTGAGAATATCTTTATTCAAGTAGCTTTTTATAAAGACATATTTTAATATTACCATAGGTTCTGAAGGCGGTGTACCGAGAAAAGCCGCCAAGAAACTCCATAGATGCTGTTTTAAAATAATGTTACTTAAATGACTAATTCAAATAACAAAAGCATTGTAAGGCTACTGAAGAATAACACAGTGACTGAAGAACGCCATGGATTATTGTTAATATGGCAGGGTGGGTCCCTCATATGTTATTAACAGTATGAGTGTATTTAATTACTCATATGGACAGAAATTGTCAAACGATATATATCGATGTAAAGAGTCCTCCTTAAGACTATATCACTTCCTTGGATTACAATTGGATATACAATTGGATTTTAACAGAGTCCAATTGTATCACTTTACGTCAGTTTTCTGTGAGAGATTGATGTTACTCCGGCCTTGCGTGCCCATTCGGCTGAAACTCTATGTAACAGCATGGCACTCCCACTCAAAAGATTTTGTTTGATTCCAATTTTCTGTAAAAGTCCATAAACCAAGTTATATAATAGAGACCTGATAAATATTGTTAATAAGCCAATAATAAAATTAATGTTTGTAAGCTTATATTTTATTTTGTTAACTTAAACTTGGCTACTAATAAAAAGTGATATGTAAAATATTGGATTACTCAAGAGTATACATCAGAATAAATTATAGAATAAATGTGGGCTTTTACTATAAGTTACTAGCTGATCCCGACAAACGTTGTTTTGCCAAAAAAAAATATCTGTAAAAATAGATGTTGGCCGATTCTCAGATCTACTCAATATGCTCAGAAAATTTCAGGAGAATCGGTCAACCCGTTTCGGAGGAGTAAGGGAACGAAAACTGTGACACGACAATTTTATATAAAATAACCAGTGTAGTAATTATTAAATATACACAAAATATTCATAATATGAACCTAACTATAAGTAACTTAAAAATAAATAAATTAGTTTTTATATATTAGATAGTTTTTAACACAAAGCCGTAGCCCATTGTCTACGCGGCCGTATTGTAGAAAAGAACAATTTTAAACTCGTAGAGGGTCTTGTTAGTTTGTGCTACGACTTGCTTTGTGATACTCTTTAACACACTTATATACTTTTTTAAACTTTACATATTGTGCGAACAAATTCGTATATTGTTTTTTTACAACTTAATAAATAATCGATCGCTTAATTATGGAATTTATTAATTAATTACATAAAATGATATATGAAAACAAATACTTTCAAACCAAATTGTAAAAGTTAAGGCAACTTAAAAGATTTTCTTTTAGATTTGTTACCATAGTTACTCGAATTATAGATAACAACACTGTAACCAAGGTAACTTTTTATCGATATATCAAGCTGGTTATGTCTGTTGAGAGTTTTTTAAAAATATAGACTTTGTTCATTTTGTACTCGCGTTTCGTTCGGTCAGTGAGATCTTCCCGTACTTTCCCTTCACCCATACTCTTCCCCTACCCCACCCCCATTTATAATTTTCCATTAAAGGCCGGCAACGCACTCACGGGCTCCCAGCCGCGTGAGTGTCTATGGGCGGCGACTTCACCTTTATGGTGGGCCTCCTGCTCGTCTGCCCTCTATTTTGTGTGGTGTGGGTAATAGAAGACACAAAAAACTCGACCCAAAAATCTACTTAACTTAATTGCATATTATAATTAGCATAATGCATTTAAAGAGTAACAAAATGAATAACTTGAAACATTTAGGTATTCATGATGAATTAATCCTGAAGATTCTTTCATACTTTTATTAAAATAAGTGAAAATTATAAATTCACTGAAAAAGTACATACATTTCTATAACCAAGACTAGTAAAAAAAAATGTGTAACACAAATTTACATAAAAATTCGAGCCTAAAATCTAAAACTTACATAATTTTAGGTTACTTTATATAAATGTAACGATATTTAAGTTTCAATGCTTTTTAGATAGTATTTATGTGACATAAATGGTTACCCCCGCCATAGAAAATAGCAGATGAGAATGTCAAAAAAGCTTGTCTTAGTATAAGCTAGACAGGTCGAAATCTTTCTCTTGGTCTCATCGGTCTCCCAAATTTCGCTTGAACTACGGTACTCCAAATCTACACAAGCTCAGCTTGCTTGGCCAACTAGTAACCGTTACGCAAGATAAGCGTTTCTTTAGTTGGACAAAGAGAGAGATCGAGAAGAGAGAGAGTGATAGATCAATAAATATTACTTTCCGAAAAATTTCTTTACACATACAAGTATTATAATAACAAGCCTATAACTTTTAAGTCGGTATATATATTTGCACTTAACATATGAACAGTAAGTGAAACATAGTGCATACATTTGAAATTAACTATACACTTATGCGCAAACAATGACTCCCTTCTCTCTCTTTAAGGCTGTATTCTTGATTAATTATAGCCATTTAGACACTAATCCCTGACTGAGCAATATATGTCGTAAATAGCTTAATTAGAGGAGGTAATAAACATTAGGAAACCACGCTTGATTGTCTTAACTACATACTTAGGTAATATTTGAGAAATCTGGTGTTTTGATATGAATTAATTATAAATTATTAATATTGTTAATCTTTAAGACAGACGCGGTTTTAATATTGTCAGCCAGAACGGGAAGCTTGATATAGCACTTAAGTTGTATTTCATCTCGATGGGATGTTAATGATGTTAAATCTTACAAAGATGTTTCTTTTTAAATTAAAGAATGCTCTATTACTTATAAACCTTAGTTTATGAGTTATTATTAGTTAGATGCCTGTTAGACGAGACCTTCTGCCGCATCGCGGGTCGTAAGCATAGTATAGGAAGGTCTCAGAGATGTCTTCACCATGCCTATTGGCAAAAAGTTCAGTTGCCAATATTGATAGTAAAGCCTGCCCGTATCAAAGATTCATTCAGACGTGTATAAATCCAAATAAGTACTAAGAGGTGCGATACTTTCACCGCTGCGGTTGCATAGAAACTTTTTCAGTAACGAGTTGTCGGATAGTTCGTAACAACCAACTACTTCAGTTAATATTGAAAATGAATCGGTTACACGTACGGCTTTATGAGAAAACTTCGATCTGTTTACTGAACGATTTTCGTGTGGATTTATATCTTTGTTTCTGTACAGATTATACAAACACGCCGTGTTGATTCTATATATGAAATACGATGATCGAGTTCAACATAATCGGAATGATTTCATATAAAATCTCGGTTTTTATTTACGTACGGATTTTATATCCGTAGGAAGTTGTGTAGCAATACCTGAGCCTCTCCCAAAGAGCAGCTATCGAGTTTCTTGCCGGTTCTTCTAGGTAGATGACTGCCTTCCGAATCAGTGGTAGTGAAAAAATTGACGATTCAACAGTGTCTTTATAAAGAACTAGGTACTTGAATAAAGATATATTGAGTTTGAGTGCCTTTCGGCATTTACACAGATACGCACGTCACACACAAACTTTGTGTAAGTTTGTGTGTGACGTGCGTGCACACAAATTGAATGATGACGATCACAAGAACCAATATATATTCCGTTTACAAATAATTATTTTTAAAAAAAATGTCTTAATAGTTAATAGACTCCAAAACAATTCCTAAATTCATTCCATTATGAACATGTCCAAATTAGTAAACAGATAATGTCTTAAAAATAAAAAAAATAGAAAAATTCTGATAAAACAATGCACGCTTGTTACTTTTAACTTGGCTACACCCAGAACAAATATTGGGTTTAGCACGCTGGTCTAGAGAATGTACTCTTGGATTCACACTCCTGCATCGACCTGTTTTTGCACTCCTCTGCAGCTTCATTTAAGTGCGAGGTACCAACTATTGTCTTCACTAAGGTGAGGACAATGATTGCTCTCTCAACTGTTTATTAATGTTATGTAGTTATTTATTTACTTCTGACATCATACATCTAACTTCTTAACATATTTATTTATTATTATAATTTGTCTTATTACTTTAATGTATCCTAATAAATAAAATAAATCATAAATAGTCAAATGTCGTTTTCACATATTTAAGTATTTGGTTAAAAATTCCCGCGTGTAAGGACACCTCAAAACCTTTCGTTACTTATGACAATGATATATCTTAGAAGATAGTAAATCTTGACCAAGTATAGTAAATAAAGGAAACATGGTAATAAATCAAAAGCACAAAGCATGATACACGATCCAACGTGGTATTCCTGACACGCGTTCAGCTTAATAGCTGCTATTCGGCTTATCTCCTACAACTTACTACGTGACTCGTCGATACACCGCAATTGGATAATGAATTCGATTTGCGAATATTTGTTATTATATTTGGATCGTAAATAAAGAAGGCGGATATCTATTTACATAACTATATGTATATTGATTATTTCAAGCATGTCCCATGCCCATCTCTCACAACGAATCAAATCTTGTGGCCAAAATATTTCACAAGGCTTAGTAACTTAAACGGTTTGGTGTATGTTTTTAACCAGATCCAGATCGAAATAAAGCCCTAAAATAGTCACTTTACATATTACAAAGTATACTAGAATCTTACTCGGTGGTTTGGTGTTCGCACGAACAGAAATATGTCCAGATGCTGGAGAGGGTTCAAAAGAAATTTCTAAGGTATTTTTACCGAAGAAATTATAGTTATTATCTGTTCATGTATCCGTAAACCGGCGTAGGGAAATTGCCTTAGTGAAATTTGCCTGGAAGATAATCAGGGACGGCATTGATTGCAGTGATATTCTGCAATCATAGCTAAGATTACATGCCCCTGATCATTTTTACCGGCTCAGGCGCATCCATTGCTGGCTGAGGTACGGTTTCGAACAAGCCTCCGCCGGCAAAGCCCAATTCCGTGTATGACCGCCCTAACGAATCGTCTCCTTAGCTCTGCACCAGAATGTGACATTTGTATGACAGGGTTAGGAATGATAGTGGACGAATATGAGAGGTTGTTAGATTTAAGTTAAACACTGTATGTGTTTTTTGGCTTCGGCCGTAATTAATTAAATGTCAATAATACACGACGTGAATCGAGTTAGAGACAAAAGAAAAGTGACCAACGACAAAATTTGATTTACGTAGGCAAGTACTGTTATGACAACTGAAATAATATTGGTGAGGTTTTTTAGGATAATTAGTGTCTTTGTTCGGAATCGCTTTAAATATGCAGAAATAACTTGAAAAGTGAAATCTGGAATGGCGGTCACGTAGAGCTGCGCTCGTCTACGCCACTAATAAAACTAATCAGATCACGTGACTAAAAGTTGTGACAAATATGACTAAAAATCATAATGTACTAACAACATTAAACTCAAACTCAAAATCTTTATGCAAAGACTTTTGATTCGTAATTTTTACATTACCACCTCAATAAGAGACTATAAATACCAATTACTTTGATCCAAGAGCTGATGCTTTCCTTGCTCATAAGCTCATATGCGTATAAGCATCACGATACAGCGAGGAAATGCCGCCAGCATTGTGCCACAGGGACCAAACTTTAAAAAAAAAAAATTGTGTTTTGTTATATTAGTTAGGTTAATATTAAGAGTGTGCCTGGTTGAGTGCGAAAGCGACCCCAGGGCCCTTTCAATGTGGTCTTGTAGGTTTACCGGAGGTGGTTTTAGTGGGTATTGCCCACCTCGTCTCTGAAGAGCAGAGACACCAGCGTGGGTTGAGTCCCACATATCCCTTATCCTTTGGGATCAGGGAATGCGGAAATGCATTTCCACCTCGGAAAAAAAAAGGTTAATATTAAGAATGTTTATGTTAAATGTCCATATTTTAACAATAAATTACTATATATTTCAAAAACAATAAAATAAATTACTTCAAGATAATTCATATTACAAAAGCATCGTTAAACAACTCAAGAATTTATCTGCCCTAATTTGTCAGCCAGGATTAAACCTTCTTAATATTCCTCAATAGAACTAACCAGATTTTATTAATATTATTTTTTAACCGTTTTGAATTTGTTAAAACATAATTATTTTATACGTGAATGGATTTTGTTTTGACGAATGATTATCCCAAAAGGTTTATATACTTTACTAAGACGAAAATCAGGCAATTGTATCTCTATTTATAGTATCGTAATCTTCACTTAGTAAAAAAAAAGAAGTGTTTATCTATACTAATAATCAGACAGTAAAAATCGAAAATCTGTACATTAAATATTTTTCCAAAAAACTGAAAGTAGGCAATTAAAGAAGAGTCATAGAAACCAAAAAAACAATTTTTGGAATTCTTGTCTGTCTGTCTGTCTGGTACGTTATAACTTGAAAACTACTGAACGGATTTGAACGCGTTACATATAATTGGGAGCGTTGTCAAAAGTTTATTTTGTCAAAATCGGTTAAGGGAAAAAGAAGTTATGGTCAATTGAAAATTTACTTCAACTACTGCTTCAAAATTTTTAAACACTTATATTGATTGATTAGATATATATTGTTAAATATGTTCTAATATAAGTTAATCTTAATATTAAAACTTATGAGAGGTAACAAAAATAACAAATAACGCAGTGCGCGCGGGCGCGGTTGAAGTGTTGAACAATGTGCTCGATAGATGGCGTTGATAAAATTCAACCTAGATATATTTTATTTTTTTATTTCTTAAACCTATACAGCTTATCAAAAACAGTTTACACAATAAAAATAGATTAAAAATAAAGCCCAAATTAGGGTCAAATATAGAACCGGAAATAGAATCTAAGATCAGAAAAAAGAATAACAAAAAGAAACACGAACAGAAAAGAATAAATAAAAATATATATACACATGAACAAGTGGAACTATGTGTAGTACGAACATTTTAGTGTGTGAGTGTGTGCAATGGTGTTGCTGTGTGAGTGAGTGTGCGAGGTTGAGTCTTAGTTTTTTTTTAAAGAACTTCTACTTAGGCCAAAAATATCCATCGCGGTATTAAGACGCTTCATTGTGTAATGACTACCATGCAGTATGATTATTTTGAGATAAAAATTACCCATACAAACAAGTAAAAGGAAACGAGTGAAGAGACGTTTATCGTTTGTCCGCATCCATTTTTCCACCTACATCCTTAACGTTAATGAGGTTTACCTTTTATTATTTGATCAAGCTAATAAGTAATAACCTCACAAGTATGTATTTCGTACTCATAACTTCGTAAGAATTTTCTTTCAACTCTAAACCGCTGAGGAGTTTTACGTTCCATCATCAGCTCATCCACATAAGAAGATGACTATCAGAATATAAAATTGACAGAATATTAATTGCCTGTACGTTAATTTGAAAGTTGCCCTCGATTTCCCCGAATCATCCGATCCTGTAAAGCTACACATCTCTGAGTAACACAGGCTATATATAATTTTAATTATAATAATTATAATATTATAATAATTTAATTTGTAACAAGATTTTAGCCCGTGAAAGAAAGCCCTGTCGACATCATTAAAAATCGCTATATACTTAACCAAATTACACGTGGGCGAAGCCGAGGGCGGAAAGCTAGTAAGAACATAATTTTGTATATAATATATTGTGGAGAATACCGCTCGTTTTATAATTTTCCCTTAAAGATTGCATGCTATTATTAAAATAACCCAACCCGACGAAGTTTCGGCTGGTTTTATAATCTAGTGACTAATCCCTTTGGTCATTGAGATTGTCACAAATCCGTCTTCTTGTACCAACCCGTGACATCGCTACGACAAACCGGTTTTCTAACTGTAGTTCACGCGGGAAAACTAAACATTATGTATATCAAATCGTAAAGTCGTAATTTGGACCTCATAATTTTAAAGTAAAAATATAACATCTTTATTAAGAGTAAATCCTTTATATTTCTCTAAAATTGATCTTCTTTGGTGAATAGCAGTATATTTAAAATTGTGATAAATATCAATTTGTAGAACACAAAGGAACGATTACAAGACACTGTTCAGTTTTACGTAAATTCGTCCCTTAACGTTTAACTGACTACATAGATATATATATATATATATATATATATATATATATATATATATCTCTCTCTCTCTTTTTAGACTATATAAGGATAGTGGCCTCCATTTAAGTAAGAATCTGCTTGTTTTTGGAGAACACATACAAACAAGCTAGTTTACCTTAGATAAATTAACTTGTATTATAGCTAGCTTTATCTATGTATGATATTATTTTTGAATATAGAGAGCATGAAAACAGAACATTGTCATTAAGTAAGTCAAGCAAATTACACATTATAGTGGACATTTGTAAATAAACGCGCGTATTATTCCATTTTCGATAAAATTTATATAATATTGTATATCTGAACACGAGAACTCAATCCGTAGATTAAACAAAAAATAAACTTTCAAAATATTTCGTTTTCCAATTGAATATTATTTGAAAACAGCAACATTGCGCTAGGTTATTTCAATTTAGGTCAGGACCCTTGGGAGAAACGTTTGGCCTGTACAATAAAATATCTATCTTATTCCGTGAGGCCTCTCCTATGTACGCCTGTGATAATATTCCAAATTTAAGCAAAATAACTTTGCATATTTCAAATTGTTAGCCGTCCTCGTCCGTTAATCAAATATGACATGCCAAGTCTCCAGTTGCTGAGTAATATCTCTTCATTTTCAGTCATTTTTAAGCGTAATGTAAAAAAACTTAGTTCAATTCTCAATTTAACCCAAAACAAAACCAAAAGTATACTTTTCCTGATATTAAAATACTTTTTTAAATATACTCATTACAAGCGTTTTAAATTTGTTAAAAGTTAATATGGTTATATTATGATATATTCCTACAAAACTGTGCTTGAAATTATTTAGGCAATATTCCTAAATATTTAGTTCATCAATCTTTAATTACGAAATGGTGTTTGAATTGAAAACCTTTATAAACAAAAGTTGTTTAAAAAGTACTTTTGTAGTGTAAATGCTTTAAACGATACAAAATCTTGGTAATCACCCTCAATACTAAAATAAGGACATTTATCACGCTTAAAAAACATACTTAACCGAGAGTTAGAACGCCTCGTAGCCATATAAGAAATGACGTACACAAGACATCGCTTATTAGCCTTGAGAATATAAATGAAACTCATATATCATCACGCATATAATTTTATTAAATCAGTAGCTAGGCTCTTCTATAATCAATTAGTTGAACATTAATTGACATATAATTATAAATTATACTTATTAGTTACGGGTATAAAAATAAAACGTAAAAAATTGCTATCTACACAATTAATACGAGATAGGCTAGATTACATTAACCGGTCAATTTGTAGAACGCTCACGTCAAGTTAACGTTTAGTAGGCTGTTGGTATTGTTCGCGCGTTGTTTGATTGAATGAAAATTTATATAATAATGTTTTTTAATTTTTTTTTTTTTTAACCACGTATTGCCTTTATAACTCTTGTGTTAGTTGACAAAAAACCGTTCCTTCTTGGGCACGATTCGATTAACCTTTGTGATGGACTTTGGACTGTCACGCTTTGTTCGACTTTAACTTTGTATACATAGGAAGCTGCTTATGCTATACAGTGCTAAGTGACAACTCAAATTTAAACATATCTCCATACATACATTTAATTAAACTTTGGATCTACCTTTGGGGACGTATCAGGGTGATTCGACTTTTGGTTTCTAAGAATTATCCACAACTCTGTTATATAACGGTATACATAATTGAAACCAGAAGCCAAACCTATATTACAAATTAAAGGTTTTTTAAACATCTATAAATCAGTCTGATTTCAACAATTATAAAATTATCTAGTTATTTTATTACATATCGATGAGAATTTTATCGTACGAGAGGTGTTCGTATATCTATTTAACATACAATTATTCTATATATGTCTACAATAATTTTTAACACCTTAAAAAAAGCAAACCTTTTAAATCCTGATGGTGTTCGCATGTTGTATCTCGTTTGTATTATTATATAGTGTTATGTTTTATCTCTTAAATGTTTCAAGTACCCATACAATTGTTTTGTGTGTATACCTTCTTTTATTATCTTTAAAAGTTTGTTTTTTTTAAATATTTTGCACATAAGATGTTTGGTGACAGATGTAATAAAATAAATACAAATGGCGTAATGTATCACATTTTAGAGAACTAAGCTATACATGGGACTATACAGTAAACTCAAAATATCTTTATTCAAGTAGGTCTTTATAAAGACACTTTTGAATCCACAATTTTTACACTACCAAGTGGTTAAAATTCATTTAATTTTATCTGTAATGAATCTCATTAAATATAACAAAATGAATGGCAATTACAATAGACGTTATAGAGAGTGTTGGAGTAAGATTAAGTAAAATTAAAAATAACATTTGTGTCAGGTTGTTAGTTTTAGTCATATTAACTGGTAGATTATTGGTCAGGTATTTACTTCAATACGCAAGTGTTTTTATTTAACGATTGGGGCATGCTGAAATTGATAAAAAATAGCAAAGAGAAACAAATTTAATTCAATTAAATTAATTTTTTTAAGTTATGTTAACATTAAGAATATTTTGTGTTTATTTATGTATGTATTTATGTGACTTAAAGTTGAACACGTGTACGTCTTTTTCTTATATTTGAGGCCATAGTGTTATTTAATTCATAGTATAAACTCTCATATTTTAACGTTATTACATCCATTTAAATTGTCGCGAAAAATAAAAATATGTAGCCGAATACAATTGGAAATAATTTATTTTTGGAAGATTTTAGCTGTAGAGATAGTCGGCTGGCTCTGGTCCAAACCGATATGCAGTCGACGATCTCTGGTAAGCTAATTTATAAAAAGCTATTGTTTCAATTCAGAAATTTTATATTTCACTATATCATCAGAATTAAATGTCACTGGTGTTTGATGAATATTTATAATAAATGGTTTTCAATTTCAAATTAAAACTCTATTATTTAATAATTCTAATAATTAAAAAAATTAAATCAATTGCCCAATGGCACTGTCAAAACAATACTTTACGTGATCGAGTTGCTTGTTATGTTACACTTATATTGTGTATTAGTCGAGTGGCTGATATTGAGAAATAAGAGAAAGAAGAGACTTAAGAATAAATTATTTATATTCTGACTGACGCATGGTAGAAAATTGAGAAGACTACTATTGTTTTTAATACATATTATATTTAAGATATCATTTTATAACCAATCCTGTCATTTCGTATTATTAAAGTGCTTTCAACTGATCGAATTTATATAACATTAAATTAAAACTTATTTAACGGATATATATTTATTTAACTATTGTCAACGATGACCATGCGGATAATTCGAAAAAAAAATAGTTAAAGTTAATGACGCTGATCTAATCTAATTCTATACAACCTTAGACTATAACCACAAGCTCAATACTGCACAATATACACAGCTACACTTGAACACTTATTTATTTATACATATTAACATAACAATAACTTTTTAATTTGACATATCAAAATTTACATAGCGATTTTATTGTGTTGCCTGTTAAAAGGGACAAAGCACCGTTTAATAGCATTATCGTTACACCAAAGAATCGTACATTGACAGTTCCCGTAAGCACAGACTACAACAAAGTTCGAAACCATAGACATTCAAGAAGAAAAATCCAGTTCGAGGGTAATATTTTCGCGCCAAGCGTTAATCACTTTGGAGTCCATGTAAATGCGGTATACGATTGTATACTGACTACGTTGCCATGGTAACCCCTTAACAGAATAATCCTTAAAATGTTCCTGCACTAGAGACGGGTTATGCACTAGATAGTCTTAGTCACAATGCTGGGACTCTCGCTGGGACTCAAACTGTCATCCAGGCAGATGTTTTTTAAGTCCTGTAAAGAAAGTTGTATTAATCGTTTAAGCAAGTTCATAAAACAGACAAAGTAAATTAATTATACTACACAGAACTATTGGACATGGTAAAAGTATACACATCTTTGTCTTTATGTAGGGAATAAAAGAGGATTTAGTTTCGCATCTTCTTTTATTAAATTGAATCGCCTTCTGAAATTACTTCAACTAAAAACCCTAATATTCATATAATGTGAAAAACATTTCCGAATATGAATGAGTTGGATCAAAACGATAACGTTCCAATAATTGGTTTCCAAATGCCAATCGTACGTAAAAAGGTTTCGCTTTGAGATGATAAATAAACTCCAACTAGTTACACAACCAGGTTTTCCCATTCTATATAATGATTCACATATATAAAGTTAAAATATTTACTCAAAAACAAACAGTAGTGTTTAACACAAAAAGCATGAGATCAGCCCTGTCAAAATTTTAATTGGAAGTTTTAAATACGACCCTGTGAGAGAATACGTAACGGTGATAAATGCGTGTCAAAATTAATTTACCCTACATAACAATTGCTTTTATTCTATGAAATGACATGACTTAACCTTATTATATATATATATGTTCATAGCCAGAAATAAACCACATTCAATATAACATTAAAAGGGTTTCTTTTGATATTTCACTTAGCTTACAAACGGAAAAATCAAACAACTCAATAGCCGATGGCGCGAAGTCGTCTTCGCGTAATTGAATTTCTCTAAAGCGAAATACGAGTTTATATTGTTGAAGGTGACGAGACGCGTGATTTTGCATAATAGTTCAATAATTAATATTCCAAACGGGATATTTACACGTAGCACTAATCATTAAGACCCCACTTTTGATTTTTTGTTATTTTTATAAATTCCCCACTTTTTGTTTGTGGGAATTGCATGGCTTATTAGCGAAAAGCCGCTCGAAGTACAAAATCAAACAGACAGACAATATTATTCTTGTCTTATATACTTATAACTACACAAAGACGAACTAAATAAATGAGAGCGTGTTAGTACTAAACAATTAAGTAGGCGCCTGGTCAGTCAGTACCGGTGATCCAAGAGCTGGTGCTTTCCTTGCTTAGCGTATGAGCATCGCGATACAGCGGGCAAATGCCGCCAGCTTTGTGGGTACTTTGCCACAGGGACTAAACTTTTAAAATTTGTTTTAGCTTTGTTTTATTTTAAGTTATAAGTAACTTTAAATATTAGTTATGTTAATATTAATAATATTTTGTGTGTTTTTTTCTCTTATACTTAAAGGTTTTATTTAAAGTAGACATATTAATTAACACATTATGATATTTAACAGACAGACTATATGACAGTTACATAATATCAGTTATGACAGATATATTTGTGATGTGACAGATGTAGACATAGACTGACAGTTATATATGTCAATTTAATACAAATGTAATATTAGTGAAACAAAATATGCAAAAGTCGCGTGCAATATTTATTTAAATTTATTGTGAACGTGATAATTTTTAAAGCTTAAAACAATCGTTAAAACCCGCTAATGTAATATTGCATCGCTGATAAATCCACAACAATTTTAAATTGCCGTGTTTCTGGGTTCGTGTAATGATGTCACGTAATATTCAATCAACATACTTTATATTGTTAAGTTTTAATGAATTAATCAATTACATTTTCTCTTTACATGTAGTTTGATACTGTTTTAGAATGTTATTAACAAATAGATTTGATGAGCACGTTTCTAAAGTAAACCTAAAACAGATAAACTCAAACTCAAAATATCTATATTCAAGTAGGTCTTTATAAAGACACTTTTGAATCGTCATTTTTTACACTACCACCGGTTCGGAAGGCAGTCATCTACCGAGAAGAACCGGCAAGAAACTCGATAGCTGCTCTTTTAAAATAAACAATTAATACAAAATTAATAACAAAGCAGATACAATGAGCTTACAATAGAACGCTTGATCTAAAGGTTACTTAACAATAATTTAAATTTGAGATTTGAATATAAAACCTCTTTATTGTAAGAAAAGAAAAGAAATCAAAGATTATAAATGAAAAACTGGATTAAGGGGTATAGTTCCTACTTTAAACTGAATTTTCTATTGAAAATTGCTGTGTTTGGTAAAGTCAGATAGTGGAAATTATGCTAAAAAAGATATGAGTTACTAATGCAATAAAAATATAGCTTCATGCAAAAGGTGGACATTGCTGGTTTTGACACTTCAATTTTAGTAGTAAAGTAGTTTTTTTAAATTTGTTTTAGTTTTGTTTTTTATCAATAAAGTACTATTATATCAACTAACTATTTTCATATTCGTTCTGTAAACAATGGTAATGATTTTTGGGTATATTTAAAATGTTTTATTTGCTTTTATCCAAATGACATCCATAATACAATTAAAACTTTGTATAAATTACACCTTGTTCTGTACTCAAGCTTTTAACTATTATACGTACGTATGCGGGCTAAACATAACTATAATGAAGTCAAGTTTTTTGTCTCAAGTTCCCATTTTCTTATGTGTAAACCGAGATGTGTTATCTCATAAGTTTATTGTTTTAAATGTATTTAGCACATACAATGTCTTGGGACAGATTTAATAAAATAAAAAAAAAACGTGTTAAATGTTGATTTTCTACACGAGCTCACGATATACTTACACGGGACGTAGCAAGTCGTTGCACGGTAATTTCTAATCGATCGCCCGCAGAAGCAATCAGAGGCACAGTTAAACAGCAGTCATAGTCCACAGTTCTAGTACCGTTCACCTGTTAAAAAAAGTAATTAATAAATCGTATTATAAATTGTTTTAATCCTCTAGTTTGAATACACTAGACTATCAAGACTGTGTTGATAAACATTTGGAAAGCAGATTTCTTTTGAGTGGGAGTGCCATGCCGTTACATAGAGTTTCAGCCGAATGGGCAGGCACGGCTGGAGAAGTACCACTCTCTCACAGAAAACCGGCGTAAAGTGATGCATTGGACTTTGTTCATTTCGTTCGTTGAGTGAGATCTTCCGGTGCCCATCCTTACCCCCCCCCCCATTTCCTAATTTTCCTTTAAAGGCCGGCAACGCATTCACGAGCTACCAGCCGCGTGAGTGTCTATGGGCGGCGACTTCACCTATATGGTGGGCCTGCTGCTCCTTTGCCCCCTCTTCTATAAAAAAATAAAAGATTACCCTAGCTTTTTTCGATGGCCATTAGAAGAAAATTGCGAAAATTATTAAAGGCATATCCAAATAGGCGTAGAGTCAGTTAAGCTTATTCAAAATGGTATAAACCCCTTACTGAATATAAACCAAGTGGCAGTAATCAACGATTAGGAATGAAATTAGCAGGCTGACGTGCGTTGGCCCAATAAATAGTATGAATAAAATGATATTTGAATTTTTAAAAAGGAGATTAACTGATCAATGGTATAAATATTTCAGCCATGATTTTATCCCCTTAAAATTTTATAACACATTTACGCTTCAGGTAGTATTAATTTCGTGGCTTGAAACTGGCTCTACATTTTAGAGGTAAATTTCTGATACCATAGTCGCTTGTAACTGGCGTCAACTGTACTGATTGGTTAGCTAATTTAATTAACTTTAACATTAAGTGCTGAACACACTGTACGGGTCATTTATCAGAGTGGTTAACAGTAAGTGATTAAAGTCTCTCACTGTCAAATTTTATTTACGCTGCGATAAGAAGAGATGGACAATTTTAAACACAATTTTACACACAATACGTTAGATTTTATGTGAATAAAATTTCACACTCAAGGTAGACTATAAAAAACGGGAACTTGATCTTTATTTTGGCTGTGCCTGAAAGATCGCACATTAGCAATAAGGCCGCCCGTTGCTCTGTATAAATATATAAATAAAATTGATTTTCCTGTAAGACTCATAACGTAATCGTCAAAGCGTTAGTTATATTAACAATAAATCCCTTGCCTTGTCGATCTAACATATTTTTTTATATAAGACACTTTATAATAAAAAACATCAATTTTAATGGAATATTGCATTCGTATTAAAAATAATAATTTCCCCGATTTCATATCCGGTGGAAGCGGAGATTCTTTTCACAGTAAATATAAATGAATCATAAAAAAAAGCGATTGATATAATTAATAACGGCTGACGAGTTAAAAAAATATTGAAATAACGCATTCACGATTAATTTATAAAAAAAATAATTCAACTAGGGTGTGGCTTGACAGAGATGTGAAAGTAGAACGCTGGTAAGTTTTCGTTTCACACCATACATTCATGAGTCCTATTCTCTCTCATTTTATGGGTTGCTTTGAAGACCTACAATCGCCCGTTCCTCTCATAGAAGGGTAGAAATTCTTTTAAAAAAAAACTAAGACTCAACCTCGCACACTCACTCACACAGCAACACCATTGCATACACTGACACACTCACACACTAAAATGTTCGTACTTCACATAGTTCCACTTGTTCATGTGTATATATATTTTTATTTATTTTTTTCTGTTCGTGTTTTTTTAGTTATTGTTTTTTCTGATCTTAGATTCTATTTCCGGTTCTATGTTTTAACCTTATTTTGGCTTTATTTTTAATATATTTTTATTGTGTAAACTTTTTGTGACAAGCTGTATAGGTTTAAAAAATAAAAAATAAAATAAAATAGAAGAAATATTTACTTCCACTATTTGATAATAATTAGAATAAATCTTTAAAATTGATAACTGACCTGTAGGATCCTGTCATACGGCCGAAGTAGACCCACGATGTCAGCCGGACCGCCTTTTCGTATCCTATTGATATAGACTCCTCTCTCATATAATCCATCAGAAACTGAGAAGCCATAGTCATCGTATATCGCATCCTTATAAAGTATCACATGGTGAACAGAGCCACGCGCTGGTGACAACGTTTCGCTGTAGAGACCTTGAATTTTAATAATGACATTAGACTTTGGCTCGTTTAATGATAATACAATTATTTCAAACTTAATAAAAACTAGAAGAAAGGCATTAATTATCAAGGCTGTATACAGTAAAACCTTTTTTCGTATGAAATGGGAATTGTTGTGTTTAAAGTAAAGTATAATATTGCAGTCAAATCTATGTATTAATTAAGGTACATAGGACTGTTTTGAAGTCTTATATGTAAATGAATCTACGCCTGTTCGTACGCGACCCAGCTGAGAAGAAGCAGGCAAGAAACTCAGCTTGGTTCGAGCCATGATCGTAGTATAATGTTAAGGAGCAAGGCCAAGCTGGACTACATTCATTCCTAAAGTCGTCATAATAATCAGAATATAAAAAGCTTTTAAAAGCTTCTGTTTAAGTACTTTTTTTAAATTTATTTATTGATACCTCATAGATCCAATAATAGGCTCAGGCACAGAAAACTGATAACCAATTTATCTATAAACACCCCCGGATCATATTTGAAAGAAGCAATATTAAATTACGAACTAGTAACACGTATAATGTTGAGTGTATTTCTTTTTTTTATAGAAGAGTGGGCAAACGAGCAGGAGGCCCACCGTAAAGGTGAAGTTGCCGCCTATAGACACTCACTCACTTCCTTTAAAGGAAAATTAGGAATTGCTGGGTTAAGGATGGGGCACCGAAAGATCTCACTCACGCGAGTACAAAATGAACAAAGTCCAATTGTACCACTTTACGTCTGTTTTCTGTGAGAGAGTGGTATTTCTCCGGCCGTGCTTGCCCATTCGGCTGAAACTCTATGTAACGGCATGGCACTCCCACTCAAAAGAACTGAACTCTATCGTCTTGATATAACGCACTCTTATGTAAGAGACTGCAGACATCCGTGGTCAGTATATATCAATTTGAAACGGCCTTCAGGCCACATAGCATAACACCATTGTTAAATTAAAACTTTAAGGCCGGCAACACACTCACGAGTGAGTGTCTATGGGCGGCGACATCACCGTTATGGTGGGCCTCCTGCTCATTTGCCCACTCTTCTATAAAAAAAAAAAGTTAAAAGTTAATAATTATTTCGATGTTTTCCTTTTAATCGAACTGCAGATTAGAGTACACACCTGGAGCATCGTTCTCATAGATAGGACTATTCGAGAATTGGAAGCTGGACCCCGCCACATTTGGTTTCAATGGTGACTTTTGGGGCGTGGTGACCGTGTATATACCATTGAAATCGTTCTCCCAGTTCCGCCTCGGTGAGACGACACTGTACGGGCCCATCGGTACATAATCGCACTTGCATGATGACCTCTCCATGTTGTGCAGCTGGCAATCCTTCATGTTGGAAGTCAAAATTTCAATTTGCTGCACGTCGTCCTCCCTCGTGTTCGTTTTCTTCAATGTGTCTGGTATGATGCACGTGTTCTCGTAGTGGAAGGTTTTCAGTGAATTATTGAGGGAATAGTTTGGCAGCGGCAAGTCCTGAATGAACGAATTGAAGTTGCAGGCCATGAGCTTATCTTCGTCCGTGGGGGAGTAGGGATGTTTATCTATTATTCGGGACTTGTCCGGCACGGCGTATTCTATTACTTCGGAATTGCCTGAAAATTGGATAAATGACGAATGAAGGTGAGTACGTGCGACAAATGTTTTGGTATGTTTTATAAAATTCGTCTTGTGTTAGCTTTATATATTTATTTAACACTTTATCGCACTTAAACACTAGAAGCAAATGACATTAACAAATGTTAATACATATTAGAGCAACGGGCGGCCTTATCGCTAATAAGCGATCTCTTTCAGACGACCCACACGATAAAAGAATACTTAAAATATAACAAGAGCATGTGTCGTAATAATATTTGTTAAAATATATTTTATTTATTTATTCACACTTTGTTGCACCAAAACATTAGAAGTAGAAGATGTTAATACATCTATGAGCAACGGGCGGCCTTATCGCTAATAACCGATCTCTTCCAGGCAATCCACAAAATTAAAAGAATACTTATAATACAATTGGACTGGTGCAAGAGGTGCAATTAATAAAACAAAAGCTTAAAATTAAGAAAAAAAAAGCTTATACAAATAAAAAATATATAATAACGTTATATAGAAACCTCGCAGTTACTCAACAAACTAAAAACAGAGATTTAAAAAAACAACATTTAACACTATGATTTAGAATAGATTTCGGTCATACGATTATATAATTGTTAATTTAGCAATATATGTTACAAATGTATACAAGGAATTAAAAAACTAACCACAGTTACCACTTGTCCTGACTGGCGTGTTCTGATCCCAGGACTCCACTGCGCTATCGTTAGAGAGTCCTGGACTAGACGTGGAATGGCTTGAATCTCTCGCACTCGACTCCGCGCAGTCCAAGTGACCTATCAAAAATACAGTATCGCTTAAGTATACAATATTTTTACAGTATACATTATTTCATGTCTCCCATGCTTTAGGTTTTTTATAGACGAGGAGGCAAACGAGCAGGAGGATCACCATAAAGGTGAAGTCACCTATAGACACTTATGTGGCTGGGAGCTCGTGAGTGCGTTGCCGGCCTTTTAGGGATTGGTACGCTTTTTTAATCTAAAAAATTATACACCTCATTCAAACCCACAGCAACACCATTACATAGATTAAATACTAACTCACTAAGTATACAGCATCCTTGTAATACAAAAAAAAATCTCTCAACACATAAACGGGAATTATACAAGTTTCATTCGTTTTTTTTTGTAATATTCGTTTTGCCGTAAGGTATTAATTGTAAATAACTTCATTTCAACGTCTGTTGTCTATGATTTTTTTTTAATGTTTATTGTGCTTAACGTTTCTGAACTTTTAAAACATGATTCCTTCACATACACTTCATATGAGAGTTCTGCTTGGTAAGGTATACTTTAAAGTTTTCGTAGTGCTTACAAATGAAAAGTCAGAGTTTTCCATTTTTAATAACACTTCCGCGCCCTTTAGCGTCACATAGCAACGCAATATCAATAGTCTGTGTGAAAATGTTGTAAAAATGAGTTAAAAACTGGTGAAATTTAAACGAGTATGTAAAATAAGATTTAAACAGTAAAAGGTATTAATAAGTTGTATGGGTGCTGATACAATTAAACTAATAATGAATTAAAATAAATACATATTAAAAGACCCATTTAAACAACCGACAAATAAGCTCATCACATAATTATTGAAAGTATCGGGGATCGAATCCTGGACTCACTGCAGCATGGTAACCACTAGTCGAGAAGTCAAATAGAAGTACTGATGTTAAGAATTATGATTAATCATAAAATTTCATTTTAGGTAAAATTGTTTTTGTATAGAATTGAAACAAATGTAAACAAAATATTGGGATCAAAGCACAGAAAAAAGCTTTCGCATGAACTGGAAATATTTTTATAAAACTCGTATGTCCATTACAGAAAACGATATTCGCTTTTAATTTTATTAACATACATGGTCGCTGTGAATTGATGTTATTTGAATTAAAAAACAAATTAAATTTCAACCATTTTATAATATCATCTCAAAATCGATATAATAATTCATATACAGCATATATAGTAATTTTATGCGTATACCTAGTTTTATTATCTTATTAGTTTACTAGCTTTCCGCCCGCGGCTTCGCCCACGTGTAATTTGGTTAAGTATATAGCGATTTTTAATGATCTCGAAAGGGCTTTCTTTCACGGGCTAAAATCTTGTTACAATTGGAATTATATATAGCCTGTGTTACTCAGGGATGATGTAGCTTTACAGGATCGGATGATTCAGGGAAATCGAGGGCAACTTTCAAATTAACGTACAGGCAATTAATATTCTGACAATTTTATATTCTGATAGTCATCTTCTTATGTGGATGAGCTGATGATGGAAGGTAAACCTCTTCAGCGGTTAAGAGTTGAAAGAAAATTCTTACGAAGTTATGAGTACGAAATACGTACTTGTGAGGTTATTACTTATTAGCTTGACCAAATAATAAAAGGTAAACCTCATTAACGTTAAGGACGTAGGTGGAAAAATTGTTTGTATAGGTAGTGTTCACTCAAAATAATCATAGGGTAAAACGTTAATGAAAGTTTGAACTGCATGGTAGTCATTACACAATGGGGCATCTTAATACCGCGATGGATATATTTGGCCTAAGTAGAAGTTCTTTAAAAAAAAACTCAACCTCGCACACTCACTCACACAGCAACACCATTGCACACACTGATACACACACACACACTAAAATGTTCGTACTACACATAGTTCCACTTGAAGTAAATTTTCAATTGACCATAACTTCTTTTTCTCTTAACCGATTTTGACAAAATAAACTTTTGACAACGCTCCCAATCATATGTAATCCAACTGTGAAAACCGCGTTCAAATCCGTTCAGTAGTTTTCAAGTTATAACGTACCAGACAGACAGACAGACAAGAATTCCAAAAATTGTTTTTTTGGTTTCTATGACTCTTCTTTAATTGCCTCCTTTCAGTTTTTTGGAAAAATATTTAATGTACAGATTTTCGATTTTTAGTATTGAGTATGATTTTTAGTCTTATTATTAGTATAGATTGTTTTTTTTAAATATATTTAGCACATAAGATGTTTGGGGACGGATTTAATAAAATATGTTAATGTAAAAATTGACGATTCAAAAGTGTCTTTACCTACTTGAATAAAGATATTTTGAGTTTGATTTTATATAAACAAGACAAAAAAAAACGAGGAACCAGCTCCAACAGTACATGTGATCGAGTTATATACCCCAGTAAATATCTATTCCGCCCTTAAGTACTAATTGCAAAAGAAAATTTCCACAGCAGGTTTTTAACTATTTTATACGATTTTACGTTAGTTGAAAATTACGTCTGGAAACTATAATGTTGTACCGCGTAATTGAGTCTTGTATGTCAGTACATGTTATTTGTTTTTGGGACTCGAACCCACGGTTATAAACAAGACAAGTTAAATACTAACAATACTAATCTAAAGTATACGCCGAGAAATTTTTAGAGCTTTTAAATTCTATAAAAGCTGTTACACTCGCGTTAAAGTTCCGTTTTTTTTTTCATTAAATTTCAGATTGTTATATTCTTTAAAGGCTTTATACTATTGTCAACACTCACCGGTCACCTTCCTACACATTTGCAGCTGTATTCTTTGGCCACTGTGCTGTAACAGCTTGATCGCCTCGGACAATGGTTTGTTCAGGACGCTCTCACCATTGATGCTGAGCAGCTCGTCTCCTATAGCCAGCTTACCGCACTTTTCAGCCAGGCCACCTATTAACAAACATAACACTTTTAACATCAGGGTTCTTCTCGGCTCATTTTCTCGTGGTCAAACGAACCTTCAATGAGCCCACTCAACAGTATAGGCTGCGACACATCCTCGCTGCCGGCGATCGTTAATCCGAGCGGACCGCCGTCCAGTCGAATGACCTCCACCATAAAGACCGCGTCGTGCCTGTCCTGCCCGCTGTTGGGACTGCCCGTTTGCCCGGAGTCCTCTTCGCTGTGTACAACAGCTTTCGTCTCGACGCTGCTGAAGCTTTGCAGCGTGAGCTTTGCGTTGTGCTTGTGCAGGGTCGCCCAGTCCTCGGTCAAATCGCGTTTGCGGATCTTCAGTGTGATTATATCTTCTGGTGAGTTTTGAAGGATGTTGAACGCTGTGTCCTGAAAACGTGTTAACCGATTTAGGAAAAAGAGGGTTCTCCTTTCATTTAAATATACATTAAAATATCGTGGTAGCATACGACTTTAATTACTATTATATTTTTTGTTAATCGCTTAGTGGTATTAACTAAGATATTAAAAAAAATTAAAAAAAACATATCACAGAATTGTGTGTTTTGGTGTAATTTAGATTTATATAGCCTTGAACGAATCTTATGTTTAAATTAAAGCTAAAACTTAGTAAAATATTACCAGTGATAAATTATGTAAGGGTTGTCCATTTATAGCAAGGAGATGGTCTCCCGGTGCCAGTGCACCACTTCTATGAGCCACGGAACCTGGTTTTATATCTGATATCACCATCGGTTCTTCATTACTTAATAATTTCTGTTTACAACCTGTAAATAAATACATTTAAAGAACAATACTATTTGCTATACTTTAGCTAAACGAAAGTTCTCTAAAAGCACTTTCTTGACTTCCATAAGATACCCATGAATCGTCTTTTGACAATACCTGTGATTGTTACACCAAGGCCTGCTGTGGTCTTCGCCAGCTTCACAGTGAAGACCCCGCTGGACGCCTCAATCGTATTGGGCATGCTGAATTCAACGTTCAAGGTCAAATATTTGAGGTTGTGCGCATCATTTCTTCGCTGAAGGATCTCGTTCGCTACTTCTAGGGTCAGATTCTCGTGGCCGTTTATGGACATAACTCGATCGCGGAGTTGGAGGCAACCAGATCTACGCAAAATATAATTCAATCCTAGTAGTCTTGAATATATCAATAAGATTATATAATATGCATATTTAGAACAATAAAACGTAATTTTAAAATAACTATATATTTAAAAAATAAACACAAGAATTATTCTAAAATTATAGATTAGTTGTAAATTTAATTCATTGGGTTAGTAGACACAAAAAATCGTTTTTTTTTTTACTTGACAACAATTTATCAAATAACAATGTTGCCCTACGTAATATAGTTAAAAACTTATAATTTTGAATTTTTTCATTATTATTTAGTAATAGTTTTTAAGTTTTATCATTTATTGTAAAAAAGGTCTATCAAACGACGGTAAATTCATTTTGATTGGATCGCAACAACAATCCTTAGTCCGTGAACACTGTACCACATGCAATATATATAGAAGAGGCAAACGAGCAGGCGGCCCACCATAAAGGTGAAGTCACCGCCCATAGACACTCACGCGGCTGGTAGCTCGTGAGTGCGTTGCCGGCCTTTAAAGGAAAATTGGGAAATAGAGGGTTAGAGAAGGAGGACAGGGGAGGGGAGAGGATGGGCAGCGGAAGATCTCACTCACCGAACGAAACGCGAGTACAAAATGAACAAAGTCCAAGGGGGGCCCATTCGGCTGAAACTCAAAAGTACCTGTAAGCCGGTGACTGAGGCGATACATGGGATACAATTAACATTGCATTATCCTCATGTACCAACAAACCGCTGCTCTGTCCCGGTGGTACTTCCAATTGTATGTTCAGAGATTCCGTTCTGCACACACCCATGCTCATATAGTTTTGCTGATTGTCTGGAATAAATCATACAAAGCGTATTAAAAGGATTTTTGTCTTGTTAAAAAGTACCAAGAGACATCTTCAACACAAAGACTTAACGGTTAAGTTTGAACTGCTTAACCATGTTTCAAATTTGTTTAGTATTTATTATATTATTCCTCTGGAAAGGAGGCGTGACGTTTTAAAGTCCGTAAATATTTTATTTCTCTTTTGATTCCTGATTGCCCATAGACTCCGGTATAAACTTAGATTTTTACTATAATTGAAATTGCATTATGGGCTTTAGATACATAAGGTGTGATATTGTGAAGCGCTTTTTACTTGCAACTAGTAGTTTTTGCCCTCGACTTCGTCTGAGTGGTTTCAATACAAAATTTTGGAAAATCTGTTTATAAATGACAGTTTTAGTGAAACTTTTATTCAACCTTTCACCTCTTATTTCAACCCGTTTCTTTTCGCGATAAAATATGTGTCCATACCAAATTTCATCGAAATCTGTTCCGCAGTTTAAACGTGAAAGCGTAACATACATACAGACAGGGTTACTTTCGCAATTCCAAATTTTTCTTCTTCATAATATTAGTATAGTTAAAAAAAACCGCATATTTGTATATTAAAAACTAGAAACTTAAAATGAGAAGTGACATTTTTTATTTATTAATATCATTATTTTTATTTGAAAAAATCTAACATAGCACGCGAGATTATATCGTGTTTTCCTTGATTGTGACTGGTCAATCATTTACAACTGGTGGAAAATTTGTGCAAAATTATTTCGTTGACAGAAATCTTGTGATTGGACAATGCGATTTGGTCCTTCAGCTTGAACAGCTCAATCTCCATCACAAAGGTGTCGTACACAAATGATTCCCAAACATTAGCAAGTTTTTGTTCGTGCGGAGGCTTCGGACTTCACAATAAACAAGCCCATAGCACGATTACGGGCCTAAACAAATATTCGTGGCGTGAAAGTTCACAACAAAAAAATTGTTTGAAGACACTTTTTGCTATAAAATTCGGTCGTGAAATTGTTATTCTTGGCAATAAATTTTCTAAATTATTCCCGGTTTCACTGTTCTTTATTTGAGCGTATTTTTATTGTGATTTATAGATGTACAGTTGTTTAGTTAAATCGAGCTTACAGTGTAAATACGAGTGAGGCTTTTTTATTTAATTAAAAGTTGAAATGTGTTTTTTTTTGTATTCAATAGATCAGTTATGTATATATTATACCGATGGAAGTTTTATATATTTAAAAGGAAAAGGGAATTAATAGGTTTAGTGTAGACAATAGAAGATATTTGGTTTTATATGTAACTCAATTTATTAGTTAAAACTATAGTAGATAACTGTTTGTGCCAGAATAACCAGAATGGTTATGTAAAATTAGTTAAATACACAATGGAGGAGGAGATTAGAGGACAAAGATCCCTTTAATGTGTCGGCAATGGCTCAGCATCGGGACAGTTCAATTCTTGAGTAGCCTTACAATGCTTTGTTATTTTAATTGTCAGTAGCACAATTTTGTACTAATTGTTTATTTTAAAAGAGCAGCTATCGAGTTTCTTGCCGGTTCTTCTCGGTAGATGCCTTCCGAACCGGTGGTAGTGTTAATGACGATTCAAAAGTGTCTTTATAAAGACCTACTTGAATAAAGATATTTTGAGTTTAAGTTTGAAATGCCTGATTATTTATTTAGAATAATAACAATTAGCTAAGTGTCTATATAAAATCAACTCAATTCACAATAGTGTTTATTTTGCACCAGCTGCCACATAAACACTTTTCACTTACCATAGTCATCCGGCACACCCAATTTAGGCATGGAACTTTGCCTATATCTTTGCCTTTGTTTCTTTGGATTCAGCGTACCGGATATTGAATTTTCTGAAACAAAGAATTCTTATCTCACAAAAATGTCACATGAGACAATGAATAAAGATTAATATAAAGAAATATAGCTTTTAGTATATGTTGAATTAATAATGAGATTTTATACATTGTATTTGACGGTTTGGCTCAATATACCGGTGTATATAATCGATTCCCGTACGGTCATACTTATTGGCTGTGTTAAGTTCATATCGGCGCAACTACAACAATTAGTCTTAAATTAACTAGAATAATTAAGTTCAAACATCATTTAATTGTCCTAAAATAAGTTTAAAAACATAAGTTGAATACTTTAAGTAAACAATTATAGGAGAGCTAGGGTCAAAAACCGCCTTCGCCGGCGAAGACGTGGTCCCTTATTTCAAGTGTAGCTCACTCCTACAGTGAACTTCCGTCCAGCCCCTCAGGCTGGTCCCCCCCCGTGACAACCCAAGCCGAGGTCCGAGTCTCACAGGAGACGCCCTTGCGCAAGTCACGGCTGAGCTAAGCTCGCCAACCAGCCCGAGCTGAGCTGTAAAGGCCTCCTGGCCAACAGCGAGATACGCCTCCAAAAAAAAAAAAAAACACCACACGGCACAGTCGCGTTTAGGCCATAGGCCATAGGCGGAACGGACCTCTCTTCAAATAGTGAAATATAAATCTTGGAAACTATCAGTGAAGTTTTCTTTAAATATATGGTTATTATGACCGACTCAATCGTGATGTTGGCAATGCTGATGCTACCTACGCCTTTCAAAAATAGCCCTACAGAGTAGTGGGGTCTGCGGTAGACCTGTAGAACTACTCTCCTCATTTTATATATATATATATGTAGTTAAATAGTTGTTAGCAGTTGTAAACTGTTTAGTTGTAGTTTAAAAAAAATGTTCCCTACTTACCCCTAGGAAACCTTCCACCATGTGCCAAGATGTGTCGTGGCGCTATGTGAAGTCTCGTGAAACCGGGTTCACAATTTTCTAAGTAACACATAACTTCTTCCGCAGTGTATGTGTTGCCCTCAATGACGTGGTCGTCAAATGCTAACAACTGGTCACCAGGATGAAGAGCACCACATCTTAAACAGGTTTTTTTTTTAAACATTTAATATACTTTGAGAACAAAAACGTTTTCATACAAAACTTTGTTCTTAGAAATGAAATTTGCCTTAGTATCCGGTGACAATGGATGAATATTTAAATATACAATCTGAATTTTTACTAATATATTCGAAATATGTTTACCATACATACTTCAAATAAAGGATAGAATTAAAAAGTATAAAAACTTTTTAGTAAATTACCTACAAGCTTTCGAGAATTTGATTTTAATACAACAATTACAAAGCTTTAAATTAAAAGATCACTTATTATAACTATAAAGCCTTATTATAACTGAAAAAAAAACTAACACGGCATTCCAATTTAAAGTAAAAATAGTACAACAATTTCTCACAGAACCTACAATCGAATGGAACACCTCTAATAACTTACCTGTCACTAATACTAGCAGGTAATATACTATCGATATAAATCGCATTGCACGTCCCAACCCTTTGATACGTGTCAGATCCAGAACTGTACACATCGTCAGAATACCGCTGATTGCTCAGGAATAGCCCCAAGTCTTCGTTACACGGCCGCTCGATCTCGATAAGTAATGGCCCACTCGCCAACTTCACAGATTCCATGATCGACACGTCATACTCTATGGTTAGGCTGGTCACTTGAGGGCAATTCTGGAGGATTTGATGGACCTCCGACAGTGTTTTGTTTGTTAGGGATATCTGTAACGGGACGAAAAGGTTTTATCGGTATTTGAAGATGTTTAACTGAAACTCAAGAAGGCTCGGGTTTGTAATATTTTTTGTATTGGAAAGTCCATTAAACGAGGGATGTTATTTACGCCACCATTTTAAGTCAAAATTTAATTAAAAGTGATCATCAATCAAATCAAAGTAAAAACGGTAAACAGAAGTAAACTCAGTCATATTTGAATTGAGTAAGTGATAAAGTTTTATTCTTTTAATATTACAATTAGAAGAAATGACGCTGTTTGAGCTTAAAGCTCGGACGTTCGAATTGCCTTAGGAATTTTACTTACATGATCAACTTTCAGCAGTCGATCGCCAGGTTTTATCCTGGACGTATTATATGCTGCCCCGCCAGGACGAACATGTGTGATGACCAGAGGCTGTGCATCCAAAGATCTGCTATTCAACACGAGATCAGCACTTGATGCCGAATTCTCCGGAAGACCACCACGTATTGTAACACCTAGAGATCCACCAACTTTCTCTAGGGGCACTTCCGCTAGCTTTGTTGTGATGTAAAGTGAATTTTGTGATGCTGAAAAATATTGACATAAATGTTGTTACTAATTATTTAATTATGTCTGTTAAAGACTATTTAAAGGATAAAGATCTATTTAATATGTCGGGATAGTTTAACTCTTGGCTAACATAATTTTATATGAAATATTTATTTTTAGCTTTCGGTAGATGCTCTTTGATCTGTCGAACCGGTGGTAATGTAAAATTGACGATTCAAAAGTGTCTTTATAAAAATCCTACTTGAATCAAGATATTGTGAGTTTGAGTCTGTCGCAAACCACGTTTGTTGTTAGTCATTAGGGCACTTTTAATGCGTGGCTTAAAACATTAAGCTCTCCCTGAGGTCGCGGATTCAAATCAAGGCTGTGATTTTTTTTTGTATGTGCGCAATTAAAATGAGTAAACCACGTTCATTACATAGTGAGAGAAAATAATTTATGTAACACATATAGAAATGTGAGGCAATAAAAACAATAATTTTAACGTCGCTACATTTTTTAATAATACCTCAACGCAATACGCCTAACGCCTACATCAGGGCTAAATAAGTCTTAGCCTTAGATTGTATTTTCTTTCATTAATCGAAAATGTTACTCAAACATTATTTGATTTAGAATCAGTGATATTTATTTAGTTATAGAAGTTTGAGCAGACTTATTAATAGTCAGATTTCGAGTATGTCCTCTAGTGAGAGCACTTAATTAAGATGCTTTTTGGTGATAGCCTGAATAGCCTGAGACCAGATTGGGATGATAAGTCAATCTATGGTATGTGTGTATACACAACAGTTATTTAATCATTTAATAAACCAAGGTTAGCTATGGTTCTGAGTTCTATACTTTTGGACTTTTTTGGTGTTACTAGCCACTACAGACATTATAATCGATAAACGAAATAAAATAAATATTGAGAAAGAATTATCTAATTAGGTGCCTTAGTTTTCAAGTTGATTACATAGAAAACTCGACACGCGCATACATAATTAACATTTTGTTTATTTTTAAAGTTACTTTGCCGAGTTTTGTATCCGCGGTTACCTATGTTTGTTTGTGACAATTTTAACTTTCAGCAGTTGGTTGGTGCTTTAAATTGTTTGTCTTTTGATTCTTGTTATGTCGGGTTGTTTTTAGGGCAACACATAAAAAAGTCTACACTGACATTAAAATTGTAAAGAAGTCGTGTCTGAGCATGATTTAAAAAATTTGCTACATGTCAACTGACCCCAAAATAACACTAAAACTGTCTATTTGTTTGTAAATTGTATGTATATATTTTAACGAATTCTTTGGTAGAAATTATGCTGTCAAAGTTAAAATTCAAAATAAGTTTGTTTTATAAAAAAATGTTATTAAAAAATCGTTAAAACATATCGTCAATATTATTTGTGATTTATGTGAACCCGCACTATATTCGTAATGCTACACTCAAACAAGACTTTGAATATTTAGTTAACTACACGACACAAGATTATTACCATAGTTGGGCATATAATATTCGACCTCCAAGGACGCTCTCTCTTCCACATTATCCAATAATCGCAGAACTTCCTCATTGGTGAGCCTTGCCGTGGAGATGCCATTGACACTGCAGATCCTGTCACCCGGTGCAAGACGGTCTGATTCGTGTGCTACGGAGTCCTTGGTAAAACCAACGATCGTAGGTATTACACCAGGTTCTGAACGACCTGAAAAAAAAAGCTGTATTTAATCTTTAAAAAAAATTACAAAGACTGGACCTAGTGGGCACTTTTTATGTAGTTATGTCGGTTTTGAAGCCAACATGAAGTCTTGTCACTTATTTTTAACTTATATTTGGAGCAAATTTTTTTTTCGGGAGGCACACCATAAAGGTGAATTCGCCGGCCATACTCTCAAATGGGAGCTTTGTGGAAATCGTAGATTGATGGTATATTCCTATCATATAAGCGATTATGTCCGCATATAAAAATATATTATACAGTTAAGGACTACGACTATCATTGTAGTGATTAATATTCATTTTAAATCTCACCTTTGTCGAGCGCTTTTCATTAGCTTTTGTTATGTCAAAGGGCATTTATATGAAATTCCGTATATGTACTGACAATGGTAAGGCTTAATAATTAGAGTTCACTTGCCAACCGATGGATTATGCACGACGTAACATGTGAATGTTATCGACACAATACATGAATCAATTAATCATGTTACGATAGTGCAGGGGCTGCTTCGGACTTAATAATATTACTGTCTCTATTAATAATACATTTAAATAAGAAACCGTAAATTGTCGTATGTTTTCGCGTTAACTTGACTTTACAATTTATTACTGGTTCAAAATTTAAATGAAATGCATAGAGCGAGAAACTCTGCCACTCCTTTATATTGCCAATATGTTCAACAGTATATAATCATATCAATCAATAATCTGTGATGAATGTATGCTACAATTGCTAGCCAGTCACCGCGTCTGCAGTGTAAAAGCACCGATTACTTTTAAAATACAGTGTATACTCCATATAATGTCATTCGATTTAAGGATAAACTTTAAAGAAAACGAAATCAATTCGCTCTGGTTGGTTTAGCTTGTATTCACTGGCGTGCCTATATTACAGGGCAAGCCCAAAATTTGTCCTACAAAAATTTCTATATGCACGTAATTTCAAACAAAAGTAATTCTATTATGGTTTTTCTATACCTAATCTGTGTTCATATTTTAAGCGACGATAGTTATGATCCAAAAATAAATATCCCTACTAGACAGATGTATTACTATGGCCTTGAGAAAAGTATAAAGAAAAGATTATAAACTTGAATATTGTTGGCAATACAATTTATTGATATGTAAAACTAACAACATAGTTATAATCAAAACTGGTCAGAACTGATTGAAATATCCTTTTTTGATTTTCACCAGTAGTTTGAAAAATATAAAATAAAAAAAATAGGTCGGGAATAGGTTGGCTTGGACGACGTTATTAATTATTTAGTTTTTCGTTTTTACCTTTCATTCCCTTTATTCAATGAGTTCTTAGATTCATTGTGACCAAACAATATCAATTATTCTTTGAAAAACATTACGGTTATGCTCAACGCGTGAATTATGATTTGATATTTCATTTAAAAGTTGTTTCGATAAAGAAGTTTCAATGCGTTGTTCGCCGAAATAACAGCATTCAAATGTTTTTGTGCATTTTGGTATTTTTTTCAAGCAACAGATAAATTATTTAAATCATTAAAACCCAAAGAATTCCAAACATTCTTATCATTAAAAAAGAATATGCAGCACCAACAGTACAATTTATTGGTATGTACCCAATAACCCAATTACTATTAAGGACTAATCGGTTGAAATATCTTTTATAGGTTTTCCTAGTAGTTTGAAAAATACACAAGTCAGGAGTTGCCTTGGGCGATATTATTTTTTTCTTCAAAAGTTAATGTTTTTACCTTTTATTGTCCAATTAAAAAGTCGACACACCTGAATCCTTCACATGAAACACATTTCACCAATATAGATAACAATCTAATAAATAATTAAAGATAGGAGAAAAATTACCAATAACGCGCGGCCATTTGCTCAATTAAAACAATAAACAAACGGTTAACGTCATTTTGTGATGCTCGCGCAACTATATTCGTTATATGAAGCAAGGCATGCCAAACTGTTTCGGGCTTTTACCTATGTGTGAAAGAGATGGGAGGACGGGCTTCCAGTCTAAGTGTGAAGAGATGCGACTGAGCGTTGCGTTGGCGGTTGGTAATTTCAAAAAGTTGACAGGTTAGGCGATAGATGGCATAGAGGTCAGCGGTCATCAATGACAATTGACAAGGTCAATGTCGAATGCGCGGAAGTATTTTCGCACTTTTTATTTACGCGTTGCGGGAATTATGTGCTAATTAAGATTTATACATTTTACTCCTTAATAGGGCAAGCCGGGCTTTTGGGCTTGTACTGCCGTCACTGTTTGTATTCTAATTCTGATTTTTGTTATCTCCCTTTAACGACTACTCTGTATAAAGCCCATGCACAGTCCCTTAAGTATATAGAGTTTACACAGTAATCGAAATCAATGCGGTTTGATATGTTACATTTATTTACTACTATTAATTAACCGGAACAGTTATGATAAATCATATTGCTTTTATATGAACTACAAACAAGTACCAACATATTAAGCTCAACATACAATTTACTCGATTGATGCATGTCAAAGCAAACTCTGCAACTAATTGAGTACTTCAATTGAGATTTATATAATAATTCATATATTTTTAAATAATACATACTTATTCAGTAGACAAATATATTATTTGTCTAGTTTTATTCATAGAAGAGGAGGCAAACGAGGGGCATACCATAAAGGTGTAGTCGCCACACATAAATGCTCAGGGCTGGAAGCTCGTGAGTGTGTTGACGAAAATAATACATGCAGACCACACTGGGGTATTCCTATGTTGTGTCAAGTCTCAAAAGAGATGTGGAAGCTGCATGTGTGTGGGTCCCTACACCTGTCTCTATAAAATCACATCAGATAGTAACTAACTAAAACCTCGGAATAGCTAGTTGTATTTTTTCAATAGACTTAATAAATAATAAATATAGACCTAAGCTAAGAAAGGCTTGATATGGGTCACTTAAAGTTTTTAAATATGGACCTCCATAAAATCTCGACTTTTAGTTTGTTATACAAGAAAAAAATACATTGTATTAGGTGTGCGAGGATAGAAAACAATAATTAATAGAATCAAAAAGATGATCAAAATGTAATAAAAATAAATAAAACCTTATTTTTGAGGCTTTTTGAATTGTTTCAAATCTATACAGAATGAAAAATATTAATTTTACTCACTGTAATTTATTAGCAACTCATTTCATACATACAAATGCTTCCTTCTTGTAGATATATGCACATAATATCATAAAGGATAATCGCATGTTATAAAAAAGTGCAAACCATACACTGCCTGTATACAAGCCACAATCAATATATAGATGCTATTAAGCGAGCATTGGACGCAGACCAAACTGCACTTCTCGACCAAGCGTGAAGCTATTAAGAATATTATGTTTATGTAGGAACCCGTTATTTTTAGTATGTATATTATGCAATTTTTCTTAAAATGCTTCAGAAGCTTTTATGTGTCGAACATTTTTATCTTTTGACATAAAATGCTTTTGCTCTTCTCTAACTCGATAAAATATCAAATCTGCCAAATTCGTTTTATTTCTTTAGTTGAGGAGGGAGCTAACGAGCAAGATGCATACCAATAGGTGAAGTCGCCGGTCATAGACACTCACGTGGTTGGGAGCTCGTGAGTGCGTTGCTGGCTTTTTAGGACGCAGTTTTCTTGAAGGAAGCTAAGTCTTATTGGTTCGGAAATAACGTGGTGGAACAGTGCGTGGTAAGAAATGTCTCACGAAACGCGCAGTGGTGGAACAACAGACATCGAGGTGATACGAGTTTAATAATATTAAAAAAAGATTTTTAAATATTAAATATGTAAGTTGTGAGAACCGATACGATTATTTCCCCAAGTCAACGCCAATTATCGGTATCCAACAGTTCCTGAAGCTATAAAAACTATTGGAATTACATAACTGGCATCACAATGAGACAATAGAACAAAGAGAAAGTTACTTTTAATATACGATTCGCTGGAAATAAACCAGAATAACGGAGTGATCAAACAATTACAACACTCACAGATATAAGAACAAACATATAATGATTTTAGAACAGAAACATTAACGTGTACTTTTATATTTTATCATTGATTCTTAATGTTTGTTTATTATCTTTGATTGATTCTCGATACTCTATAACTAAACAGACTTTGAACAAAAGTACTTGTTACATTCTGTGTCAATAAGTAGTTTTAATTGTATAAATACTTAATAATGGTTTGGGTTTGTTTATATACAGTTAAATTATAGAAACACGGGTAGGATTGCATTGATGAATTAATTCGTAACTCTTATACGGCAAAATATTCAAATCTCCCGCGCATTTACATACGAAACGAAGATCCACACGTACACTGATTATTCCATTCGGTTTGGAATTAAAGCATTTAATATACGAACTGAAAACTATTGTAAAGAAATACTAGATTTTTATGCGATATTACATTTTTTTTAGTGGGAGTACCATGCTGTTACTTACTAAAGTTTCAGCCGAATGGGCAGGCACGGCCGGAGAAATACCACTCTCTCACAGAAAACCGGCATTAAGTGATACAATTGGACTTTTGTTCATTTTGTTCTCGCGTTTCGTGACTCGGTGAGTGAGATCTTCCAGTGCCCATCCCTTTCCCCTTACCTCGTCCCTACCCTTTCCTTTAAAGGCCGGCAACGCACTCACGAGCTACCAGCCGCGTGAGTGTCTATGAGCGGCGGCTTCACCTTTATGGTGGGCCGCCTTCTCGTTTACCCCCTCTTTTATAAAAAAAAAAGTTGATGAATATTCGGAATATATGTGATATAGCCCAAATTTAAAAATTGTTTTTTTTATATTAATTAATGAACAATTTGTATTATTAATGAATTGGGAAGTTAATGGCCTAATGGATAGTATACGTGGGGAAATGTCTAAATATATTTATTTGAAAGTGGACATGGGTCTTATTTTAAGGTTTATGTGCCTATAAAAAGCAAATTATTGGTAAATTAATTCATTTTTTTTGTCTGTTGACTTAATATTTCCGAAATAATCCGTTTATACTCAATAGGAGAACGTTATTAAATTCTCTTGTGAATACATTACGGAAGTACACCGCGCAGCATTGTCAGCGCTGACACATTTAAAGTCGTTTTCTTCTATTGTAAACGTGTAGCGCTTTTAGAGCTTGTGAAGAGCTTTTGAATTAAAGATAGATCACGTTCCAGCCCTGGGGTGTCGATTTATTTTTAAGTTGACGCTTTGGTAGTAAATGCTGAAATTTGAACTCGAAATAGTATTTCAGGAAACCGGATTACCGGTCTTACGTATGAATCGGATTGACTGTTATTTTTGTTTATTGCTAATTTACTTTAAATTATGTTTTCTTGTAATTATATGTATATACCGGTGATCCAAGAGTTGGCTCTTTTCTCGCATAAGCATAGCGATACAGCTAGGAATTGGTATTATAGGTACTCTGCCATAAGGACCAAAATTTCTAAGTTTGATTTAGTTTTGTTATATTTTAAGTTATATTTACTATAGATTAATATAAAGAATGTTTATCTTATTACAATTAAAGAGCCTTAGGTGATATAGTCAAAATCAAATATTTTTATTTAGTGAAGTACATAAGACCATTTTGAGTCGTCTTAAATCTAATCCTGTTCGTAAGCGACCAATCTGAGAAGAAGCATCAATCAGACAAGAAACTGAGCTTGAGTGTGATTTTTGGTTATACAAGGTTTTAGAGTAATTCCAAGGTGGAGAAAATTCATTATCAATCTTTTAATTGTAAATGTGTCCTTAACGTGGTTTTAACAATACTGTAATATAAATAGATATAATGAATACTAAAAAATGCTTGGCGATTTAAATTGTGGTTCGCCTGGAAGAGATCGCTTATTACCGATAAGACTGCCCGTTGGTCTTATATGTATTAACATCATATACTTCTAATGTTTAAGTGAAATAAAGTGTGAATAAATAAATGAGAAGCGGACAGTTTCTTACCATTTCTTCTTGTCTCTACGCCCTTGATTTGGAAATGCAGTAAATGTAGAGTCCTTTTTTAATTCTCAGCGATTTATACACGTAATGAACTTTTAATTTCACGCTCTTTAAACACAATTATTTAGATTTACCAAAATGAATTTTAATTAATATAATCTCGTAAACTTGTTAAACATAAATTCACCTAAAATTGGGCTATTCCAACTAATTTTAAAACGCCTGTCTCCATAACTCATAACGAAGTAATTAAACTCCATAATTAGATTTTCAACACGGAAACTAAAAACTGCAAGGTTGACTCACAAGTTGGAAACGCCTGGAATGGGGCGTTACTTGTATGAATCATATTTTATTATTGTATGGAATGTTTTATAATTGTTTATTTATTACATTGTAAACTCTATATAAGTACACTGAAGGGACTGTGCATTTTATGGCGTTATAGAGAGTGGTCGTTAACCTCAAAATGTCTATACCAATGGGCTTTTTATTTTTGCACATAAACACACACGCACACACACATATCTACAAATAAACATATACATATAAAGGTCATTGGAACAGACTGTTAACCGACAACATAGGATATATTCTTGTGTGGGGGTCAACGTATATTCTAACTATATATTCTTTTGATAGCATAAAGCTATCAAGCAAAATGGCGCAGATGGAATTGGGCTTTGCAATATATACTATAATCCTATTATTATGAATAATATTATAAAATATGTATTATGATATAATAACCATAATTTATACTAATAATAAGACAGTAAAAATCGAAAATCTGTACATTAAATATTTTTCCAAAAAACTGAAAGGAGGCAATTAAAGAAGAGTCATAGAATCCAAAAAAACAATTTTTGGAATTCTTGTCTGTCTGTCTGTCTGTCTGGTACGTTATAACTTGAAAACTACTCAACGGATTTGAACGCGGTTTTCACAGTTGGATTACATATAATTGGGAGCGATAGCTTTACAGAATCGGATGATTCAGGGAAATCGAGGGCACCTTTCAAATTAACGTACAGGCAATTACTATTCTGACAATTTTATATTCTGATAGTCATCTTCTTATGTGGATGAGCTGATGATGGAAGGCAAAACTCCTCAGCGGTTAAGAGTTGAAAGTTGAGGTTATTCCTTATTAGCTTGACCAAATAATAAAAGGTAAACCTCATTAACGTTAAGGATGTAGGTGGAAAAATGGATGCGGACAAACGATAAACGTCTCTTCACTCGTTTCCTTTTACTTGTTTGTATGGGTTGTGTTCACTCAAAATAATCATAGGGTAAAACGTTAATGAAAGTTTGAACTGCACACTGCAACACTCACTCACACAGCAACACCATTGCACACACTGATACACACACACACACTAAAATGTTCGTACTTTACATAGTTCCACTTGTTCATGTGTATATATATTTTTATTAATTTTTTTCTGTTCGTGTTTTTTTTTGTTATATTTTTTTCTGATCTTAGATTCTATTTCCGGTTTTATATTTTAACCTTATTTTGGATTTATTTTTAATCTATTTTTATTGTGTAAACTGTTTTTGATAAGCTGTATAGGTTTAAGAAATAAAAAAATAAAATAAATCTAGGTTGATGACGAATTTTATCAACGCCATCTATCGAGCACATTGTTCAACACTTCAACCGCGCCCGCGCGCACTGCGTTATTTGTTATTTTTGTTACCTCTCATAAGTTTTAATATTAAGATTAACTTATATTAGAACATATTTAACAATATATAACTAATCAATCAATATAAGTGTTTAAAAATTTTGAAGCAGTGGTTGAAGTAAATTTTCAATTGACCATAACTTCTTTTTCTCTAAACCGATTTTGACAAAATAAACTTTTGACAACGCTCCCAATTATTTGTAATCCAACTGTGAAAAACGCGTTCAAATCCGTTCAGTAGTTTTCAAGTTATAACGTACCAGACAGACAGACAGACAGACAAGAATTCCAAAAATTGTTTTTTTGGTTTCTATGACTCTTCTTTAATTGCCTACTTTCAGTTTTTTGGAAAAATATTTAATGTACAGTTTTTCGATTTTTACTGTCTTATTATTAGTATAGATGATAAGAAAAGGGCGAATATATTGAATTAAAGAAATATTTATTTTTGTGGAAAGCGTACGAAGAACTAAGTATTTGGAATTCTCTGGTAGAATGCAAACGCGACCCCAGTAGTCTCCATATGCGGAATCGTGGGTTACACCCGAGGAGTGTTTTCGTGGGTATGGCTCACCCATCCTCTGAGTAGCAGAGGTTTCCTGGTTAGTGAGTTGAGTCCCACATATCCCCTTCTTTAGGTTGCGGGGAATGCGTAAAGCATTTCCTCCTCGGTTGTCAAAAAAAAAAGTATTTGAAATTAACAAAGTATACTATGGCGAAAAATCGTGTTGACCTATACGGACTTCAAACTCGTCTAATAGAGTTTAGACTAGTCCCTAATAGAGACTGGTCTAGTTTACATTTATACTAAAATCAATGGCTTATCAGCCAGCAACTGTACGCAAATTAGGCTACAGAGAAGGGAAGAATTTACCGCATTTATTAGACATGTTTCCTCATTGCGAAACATTAAACTTTTCACTTTCACGTTCATAATTCCCCGGCGAATTACACAATTATTTGATTGGAAATTGTAATTAGATTTTTATCACGTCGGTCATTAAACAGTACAATGTATAGGAACAAATATTAATGTGTTTTGTACAATTTTTCTGCATATTTTTATAGCAAACACAGCTGTATTGCAGCACCAATAATACTTAACAGGGTAACATAATGATTTTTAGTGTACGCAGCTACTTTGTATTGCACGATTATAACATTGGTAAACATTAGCAAACTTTATTTCAAACAAACTAGACAAATTTGGAGGTGACCCAAAGAAGGGCCCTATTCAATAATAAAGTAACCTAACAAAATGCACTTATGTACTGATAAGGCTTTTTATTAGTATGTCTTATTATTCTTAAGTTTGAAGCCTTAAGATAATGGTAGGAAAGTTACACAGTATGAAGACTTTTAAGTCGAGTACTTATAACTCCATTAACAAATTTAATTGTCAGAACCCGATTTGAATCCAGGCGTCAAAGACTTGGAAACCATAGGAACCTTACAAATCACTGATTTAAAATGAAACTTTCTCATTGGAACGTTATTTGTCAAGTCTGGCTTTATCAATAATTTTTACAAAGTTCTTGAAATAGTTACGAGTAACTATTTCCATAACGTATTGCGTATTAGTTAGTTAGTTAAGTGTTGAAACGACGTAAAAATATATTAAAAAATGGGTTTATATCCTCTGAAATAATTATTTAATACTCGCATCAGATAATGTTAACACCCTTATTGTTTTATATGTTTCTTAACTACGAGAACCTTAATAAATTAAACATTTCTAAGAATGTGCCTATTATATACAGCTAAGACTAGCGACCAGCTGCTACTGAGTTTAAGAACTCACTTATTTTCAACTAAAAGCTTTTCTGCAAGTTTTCTAAAAAACACTTGTTATGTTTGTATCGAGATCTTTTGATAAATAATTTTGATTTTATCAAATTTAACGGAATGAAAAAAAAAACATTACTACGTGGATTAAGCATTAAATAATTACACAATACATAATATTGTCTAAATGCAATACATTCAGAGGTAAATATTGTTAAATCTGTTAGTTGAATTAAATTTTGCACATTAGATTGCTTACGTAGATTGTAATAATAACATCTATATTTGGAAATTCATAACACGAAATATATAACAGCTTAGTTTGAAATATGTGATGCTTTTTATTTCATAAAAAAGTGAACCGGATACTATTCAAATCGATATATTGCTGAGAGAGCTTTTCCTCAATTTGTAATAATTGGTTCTACAAACAAATTGTTAGATTAAAAAGGCATACTATACCGTAAACGAATATTTAAAAGATCCCTTTAATGTGTCGGCAATTGGGTTAGCATCGGGACAGTTAAATTATCGAGTAGCCTTACAATGCTTTGTTATTTGAATTGTGAGTAACATAATTTCGTATTTATTGTTTATTTTAAAAGAGCAACTATCGAGTTTCTTGCCGGTTCTTCTCGGTAGATAACTGCCTTCCGAATCGGTGGTAGTGTAAAATTTACGATCCAGAAGTCTTTATAAAGACCTACTTGAATAAAGATATTTGAGTTTAGCTTTAATTTAGATTTACAATCCAATTAGTCTATATATATCTAAATAATTCTCAATTTAACTAAGCAATTTCTTATGCAACATTAAATTAGTAATAATTGCTCTCAAAGCTCATAATGAAATTAAGCTTAAAGACATCTAGGTCAAACCAACTCCAATTAGGCACAGCTGGCGAATTGGGTTTAGACTTAATAAATTATGTTAGGTCTTTGGTAAAGAACGTCCTACTAATTAATTATTTATAAAACTACTTTTCTTCTAAACATCTCATTAGATTCAACAATATATACAAGATATATATAACTATTAGCTTATGTCCGCGAACTCACCCGCGTATTTTTAATACAAGATGGGTTTGGAAATACATAGAATTCTGGTGAAATTTTTATACAATCTTTCTTTTCCTATTAACCTTAATGACCTACCCAAAAGTCGTATCTTTCTCACAACCAAATTTGATCAAAATTAAATCAGTAGTTTAATGCGTGAAATTGTAACATTCAAAGTTACTTTCGCATTTATAATATTATAGTATCTATAAATAGTATGAAAACTCAAAGCCTTATAAAAACTCAAAAACTTATATTCTTACAGGTATTTACTCTCTGAAGGTAATCGAAAAGCATCAATAGGCTAGCTGAATACTAAAATCTTTGCACCAATAGTGTTCCCTACATCCGTCATACTTATGCATAAGCCTAAGAAGTCTGTATTTGTTAAAATCACATTTAAAACAACATAGTGACAAGAAAATTTCATATCACCTGAATATTTAAAATACGTATTCGCTAACACGATAAAAAGGTTTTTGCTCAGAACCAAAAAATTAGATTCCACCGCTGCCTCGATAACCAAATGAATAATCCATTTACAGCGAAAGCGCGAATCAGTGAGGAAATTTCTTGATACAGTTCACTGTTGTGCCGCAGTGGGGAAATTATTAACAGTTGGGAAACGTTAAAAGTCGACTACATTATTACTTTTAGTAAATTCAATTCAAATTGGTTCTGTATTTTGTACTACTTTAATACAGTTTCTTAACAATGTTTTGTGTGTTTTATTTATGTATTCACACTCTTTGCACTGAAACAGTAGAAGTGGGTAATCTTAATAGGTGCTATATATAAGAGCAACGGGCGGCCTTATCGCTTACAAGCGATCGCTCACAGGCAACCCAAATAATAAAGGAATACTAATTTGGACTGGTAAAAGAGGTGCAAAACACAACATACATTAAATTAAGTATCTATAAATATATATAACATAACGGACAATAAATATAGTCGAAGAAGAGATTCAAAAGATGATAGAAGTATTATTTTTTATAGGAGTACCAGTGTTTTGAAAGCTAAAAAAAATCTCTCCGCGTTTTATCATTTACAGAGTCCATTAGGAAAGGTGAGATTGAGTGTCACGAGGAATTTTTAATGCTGGCAAGAATGTTCGGTTCGTGACTCCTACTTGAATATTTTAGTGTCTGAGGCGACTAGGAAAATGTTTTCGCAGGGTTGCTAGATGTAATTTATTTTACGCAATAAGACAATTAACATGCAATAGGGTTAAAAGGATTGCAATCATATTGACAATTGACGTTTTTAATCTGAACCCAGTTGGGATTGAGAGAATGGTGATATCTGTGATGAAAAAGATCTTTATTCACATAGGTAACTATGGTATACATACGAATAAAAAAAACAAACAAAAAATTGACTCTTCATTTACTGCCAGTTGGGAAATTAAGGGTGTAGTGCTTGCGAGAAACCGTTAGACGTTAAAAGAAAGTTATTGACGTACACTTCACTATGTAACTAGGATGTGAATAAATTACACCTAAAAACCTGAGTTGCCATTTAATGCCTGAAAATATGTGAAAAGTGCGGTCAAATTTTACAAAACTAATATTTACCGCAACCCTTCAAGTCGATGTGAACTATATAACTGGGATGTGTTTTGTTTTATAGAAAGGGACTGTCATATAATAATGATAACACACACACAATTACACACTCACCCATATAAACATATTTATGTCAGAGCTGTAAACCAACTAGAGAGATTTCTCTAGCGTAAATGTCCTATAATATTTAATAAAGATTATAAATCAGTATTAACATCCGAAGTCAAGGCAGAATTCGTCTTAGAATTGAGTCTAGCCTTCTACGACAGCGCATTTCTAACACTTATAGCGAAAGAGATTCAGATATTCTCAAGACTTCTCTAGTAGATTTAAGGAAATAGTACTTGCAAGTAGTGTTACGGCAGTTGACCCTTAAAAGATCTTTTTCAGGGTCAACCCTAGATAAAGACCCGATTTAATGAATATAACAAAGTATACAGCTAAATGTGTTTTTAGGCTTTCGAAAATTATCCTAATTTGAAAGCGCAATCAAGTATTGAATTCAACGTTTGAATTAGTTAAAACTGTGAAATTTTTCAGAGACACTGTCAGAAGTGGTGACCCTGTTGTAGACGGTTAATTTTAAACTTGGAATGCTCGTGTCTCGGACAAGGTGATGTAAGATGCAGTAAGTTTTTATTTATGACGACTTTCATACTCTTAATGAAGTTTTATTTTTATATATATTTTTTTAAATGTCGCCGCGTTCAAGATATATATTTTAATCTAAGGAGATTTTATTTTGAACCAAAGCACTATTATCCATATTTCGACTTAGTAAGTGTTGTAAATAGGAACTAGCAATAAAATAAGAAATATGCAAATACACATAAACAACACTTTTTCGGTTATTTCAGTTATTTTAACAGAGACATTATGTTAGAGCTAGTATCAAATTAACTCGTTAATAATATAAGTCTTTTAATTGCTTGCTATTTCGAATAAGAACCAATGTTTCTAATTTGCAGTAACATATATATACGATCAACATAACAACGGAGCGTCATTCAGCGAATGACCTGAATCACAAAGCTTAAAAGTAGGGCTGTAAAAGAGGACCCGAGTACCTCATCATAAACCCAATTAAATAACCCAACTGATTTACCGACCCGCTGAAGTAGTAATAATTTGAATCCACAATGCGTTCATGCAATTACTTAGTACGATGCTCATTCTTATTTCCACATTTTTCAACGAGAAGTTTTAATGAGATCTTTTTAAGGTGAAAACTCATCAGCAAACTTAGTTTACTATGAGGTTACAAAACATATAATGGTAAATTAAAAATAAACTGTATTTCGTAAAAGTCATTTATTTTATTTAGCAAGTTATTAAACAATCTTGATCTTTGATGCAATTTTAATTTTATTATTATTCTTTTCTATATTGATGTCTACGATTGTAAATTCTTCTTAAAATTTTATTATTCATATTTTGTATTTGCAACATACTTTCATTATTATTCTTTTTGGGGTTTTTTTACACAACCCTTATATTTATTTTTGTTACTCTAGATTCTGGATACATAAGCTTCCGGTTGCCTGGAAGAGATCGCTTTCGACAATTTCATAATTTTCGATTAAATTTATTATGTCTTGTTAGTATTATTTCTAATTACAGTTTTCTGTCAGAATAAACACTTATACACAGTATAATAATATATAATAAGATAAAAATAATATCATACCAACAGTTACTTTTAGAAAATAGGAATTCAGCTAGAACGTTAACCTTTTTTGAATCTAAAGGGAGATATAACGGGTTAAAGTCTCAATATCTAAGATATTCGCGATAAAATAGAGTTTCAAAAAGATCCTTTCGCATGTTTGTTCACTCGTTTGATAATCGTTTTATACCCTTCACTTGCTTCAAGTATTTCGTGAATTTATTTTGAAATGTGTCACAGATCTATTGGCAATTTCTTATTCAATTTTTCTTGTTAAGTGGAAATCCTCTCGTGGATTGACAACTAATCTTTGAAACAGTTTTCAAACTATAGCGCTAAATTGTATGCTTTGTTATCAGGTTATTTGGATTGAATACTATACAAAATTTCAATGCGTTTTTTTATTTATATCAATCATAAAATACTGATGAACAAATTAAATTAAAACAGTTACAGTACAGTTACAGTTACAGTTACAGTTACAGTACAGTACAGTACAGTTACAGTACAGTTACAGTATTACAGTAATAGTAAAAGTTTCAATTTTCCATAATGCTGGCAGCTTTTCCTCGTAGCACGATTACTCATTCTGTAAAACAAGAAAAGCACCAGCTCTTGGGTCACCGGTACTAACCAATAGGCGGCCTACTTAATACCTTAATAAGCGCCTGTACTCTTGTACCCAAGGTCCAAAAGTTGTAGGAAAGACTTTCATATTTTCATTATAAATTCAATAGAAATCTATTTTTGTTGCAGCCGACATTAAAACAGCTAGTAACGAAGATATCACTCAACAGTAAGAACTGCTATCGTATGCCAAGTGCGTCAGATCATAAAAAAATATTTTCTACATTTCTGAAGGCTGTTTCCTGTTGTCGTCACAGTTGCAAAGAAATTAGGGCTAATTGCCGCATAGTTCATTGAATCGATATATTTATACTTAACGACTTTATTTTAAAAGTAAATTACTGTACTTATTGATATTGTCTTATTACAGTTAAATCACTATGTTTATATTCATACAGGTTCTAACACATATAAATCAACGTTATAGTGAGAGAACAAAGCAGACATAGTCCACCGAGATGAATATAGAAAATGATTAGCACTGCAACATAAATTCAAATCCGACTAGTCACAAGTAGCATCCGTTCACAAGGACGACGCCATTTTTTAGACAACCCGACGCAAGTACGAATTAATTAATTTTATTTACACTTTATTGCATTTAAACAGTGGAAGATGTTAATACATAGAAGAGCAACGGGCGGACTTATCGCTAATAAGCGATCTCTTCCAGGCAAACCACAATATTTTTTATTTTATCAATACAGTTAAAAGACCGTCAACACACTTGCGTACACAATACCGATAATTTTTAATAGAGAAATGCTTTCAATTAACAAAATGAAAATCTATAAACAATGCAGTTTTCATTTTAAACTAGCTTGTGCCCTGTTGTAACAAATATTGTATCTGTAAATGTTCTTGTGTTCAAATACTAAGTGTATGTACCAGGGTTTTTCCAATACATCAGTAACACAGACGAAACGATCAAACGTTACACCATCTGTAATTAAACCCAAATCCGCGTCTAATCTAAAATAAGCCCTTGCCGTCCGTAATGGACGTCCCTGGTTTCTTTCAGTTAAAGATCCCATTAAGTTGATATTTGAAATCTCGCTTATAAATATGATAATGTGTTTCTATCGGGGAACGATTTTTCTCAGAGAACTTTGCCGATGAGCTCCGACAGCGTATATACATATAAATGTGAGATTATTGGATATGGATGAGACTGATGTGATTTATTTTTTTCAACGAAATCGGAAAAGCTTTCTTTTTTTTATTCATTTTCGTATGGTTATGTATATATTTTATTAGAAATCGATCGAACTCAAAATATCTTTATTCGAGTAGGTCTTTATACATACATTTTCAAGCGTTAATTTTTACACTACCACCGGTTCTGAAGACAGTTAAAAATTCCATTCGTCACCACTGCGCGTTTCGTGAGACATTTCTTACCACGCACACGTTATGCAACCAGCAACCCGCCATGGTATTTCCGAACCAATACGATTTAGGGTCCTAAAATAAAATCGTACCACCTAAAAGGCCGGCAACGCATGAGCTCCCAGCCAGTTTAGTGTCTATGGATGTGTCCTGCTAGTTTAGGATATATAACTAAACTAATTAAAATTGGTTTAAGTTGAATAAAAATATTATACTGAATCTTCCCCTTAACGAAGCTTTTATAAGATCACAAAGCTATAATATGATTTGAGGATGAATGAAAAATAAAGCAAAGGAAAAGTCTTACAAGGATACTAGTGTACAATAAACTTAATTGGTCAAAAAAATCATAATCATAAGTTATATTGAAGGTATTAAAATGCAAAGCTTTCCCACAAAGTAAATTAATGAAAGGTATTAATTGCCCCAAATTCTTTATGAAGTACGATAAATTGTCTAATTTATCAACACGCCAATTAATTACTTAGATGGCTTTGTAATTTTTTTTCAAAATCTTTCATTAGAAAACTTTTGATAATTTTGATTAATTTTACGTCTATCGCTAATCGCATTACGGAGCGCTATATTTTCTCATTTGTAATTCTTGCAATTTGTTTTAATGATATTCAAATATAATATGATATTATATAGCCGTAAACATTACATATACTACAGACAATCACAAAAAAGAGACATGCATATCTATAACTTAGGAACTAAAAAAGGAAAATTGATCCTTGTAGCAGAGTACCCATAATGCTGGTGGTGTTTCCTTGATGTATCTTGGATCACCGGTATTTACTACAAGGTGCCTGTTTACTTATTTATTTTAGGGAATAACAAACAGTTACACACTTACATTGAATATATAAATAATGCAAATAGATAATTCTACTATGTGAAAACCACAGCGTTTTCCACGTATTAAACATAATTAATTCTAAGAACTGCACGCAAGTTAGACATGAGACAAGTTAAATATTAATACATATAAGTGATGTACAAACACTTGTAACCAAGGTCCAAAAGTCTCAACTCCAATGGGAACAAAATCAAAGTATGTTGTCTCTTAGTTTTCGATATAACCATTTAGGAAAATTTAAAAAGATCACACGCTTGCCACTCCATTTGATGGCAAGACTCCAAATTAAGGAATTTTTCCAATACCTTTTTGGCATAGTGCTTTTGGATAGATAACGAATATTGAACTATCATTCCAGATTGTATTATTTAAACAATAAACCTCAAATTTCATGTTTCACTGTTTTTCTTGTAAAGTTAAGCGAAGGTAGTTTAAAAAAATATCGGCGCTTGGCCACATTAAGAAACATGTCTGTTACATTAAAAACCGAATTGTTATGACTCACTGTATTTCCCGCTTCTATTTAATTATAGTAAAATAAGTTATAAAGAATATTTTTTAATAGACAATTATATGTGTATTCGTCTGTCCGTCTGTCCAAACAGCGGAAGCGGCCCGCTCTAATAAAACAGGCGTGTTTACAAACATATGCTATTTATAACTGTTTAGTATTTGAAAACCATTCACCGTTCTCAGCTACCGTTACGATCGGTTACGATACATTATTTGTTGTGGATTGCCAATTACATATATAATGAGAATATTTAGACATATAACAAACATATTGTAAAAATATACAGGTGGAAATAGAACTTGGGACCCTCTGACGTCCAGCTTGAGACCTAATTGAGATTAAGCTCTAAAATTAACTCTTCTTTTCTAATGAAATTTTTTCTCCAATAAATGAGTCATACAACTATTATATTATTAATGTAATAACTATGAAACATCTTGAAAATGAAAATCCTTTTTTCAATATAATCTTTAAATCCATACTAATAATAGATACGAAAGTATGTATGTATGTTACGCTTTGACCCTTAAGCTACTGAACCGCTTACGGTTAAATTTGGATGCTCTAAACTTTAGGGACATAGGCATATTTTTCGCATAAAAGGGTTAGAGGGGTTTAAATAAAAAAATAAAATATTGTATAAAAATTTCACTACAATTGCAATTATAAACCGATTTTCCAAATTCCTTTTGTATTTAAACCTCGCGGACGAAGTCGCGGTCATAAACTACCAGTAAAACAGTAAATCTATTTTAAATAAACTCTCGTATTAATTCACTAGTGGTCTCTATAAATAAACCTATGGATTGTTTTATATGATTCAAAAATATATAAAGATTAATGGTATACCACCATATATTAGTATGATGAGTTGTAATGTCTTTAGCAGATTTAATGATTCATTATGATTACAATAAAATTGTTAACATTCAGTTCTGGTATATTAATCAACTTATGTCAGCCATTTTTAACCTGTTAAACTATAAACAAAGAATATTTAGTTGTTAAAACTTTTGAATGGAATTGTGGTTGTGTTGGTTCAACTCGGAGACATACACCTAGATTAATATCTTAGATACCTTAATTATTTTTTAATCAGTATTGTATCAGCCATCATTTGTGAACAATTAGAAAGTGCATAAAAAGCACAATTCACAGTGCGGTAACGTTATAAGGATGTGAATTTTTCTTTATAGCTAAATCTACGAGGCTTCCGACCTCTGGTGTACTCTATGCTACAATAACTATCTCTACTAAATACCTGTAAAAGATTACATTATCTATAAGCTGCAAGTTTCCATGACAACGTTCATATGTAAAGCCTTGTAAAGCTTTAGAGGCGGTTCTAAACTTGAACAAGGCTTCATTAAGCTGAATTTACACTTGTGCCTTTGATGTTTCGCGATTTAATCTTTGGAATACAAGATTAGTTGTGGTGCTACAACATTACTTATTTACATTTTAATTGATACAACTCATATTCAAGCGTATATATACATCAATTTCATTAATAAATAAGTATGAATGGTATCAAGTTTTAATATAAAAGTTCCTAGGCCAGTGGAAGTTTGGCTTAAACCGAGGTGAAACCTTTCATTTTGGTGATAACATAACACCAGTATCGCGATGCTAATGACCTCAAACCCTTCACGTTGTCTCAGTATATAATGTACGCTATTGGATTTCCTTTTCACAAATAAATTATTCCTAGTACCAAGTCTCAATTGCTACCCAAAAATCGACAAGTCAAAGACGTATGTGGTTTGTAAGGCAAAATGTACCAAAGGATGATGTTGATCAAAGGAAACGGATATTATAAATAAATATGGATGAGGCTTCCGATTCTAGATGGGTCTTGGGACATTTGTGACTAACGCATGCCCTCGATGTGTGGATATGATACAAGCCAGTACCCATGTTAGCCATACGTTCATAGAAGGAAAAAGTGTATCCACGTACAAGATTCGTATGTAAGTACTATACAGTCAAGAGCCGCACGATCTACCGTTAATTTTAGGCATTACAGTGTTTACACTGTAATGTTATGTTATCTATATAACCTCCAGAAGGGACAGTGCATTTTAAAGCGTTATAGACAGTGGTCGTTATATCGACAGGAGAAAATCAATGTATGTAATACCAGCTAAACCAACCAAAGCCAATTCATTTAGACGCTTTAGAGACTTTCACGTTAAATCGAGTGACGTTATATTTGGAATTTACATTGTAATTACATTACATTTTATTGATATGTAATAAATGATGTGTTCAAACAAACTACTTTTACAAGTATATTGTTTAGACATTTCTTATGAATATCTAATCAGTTCAGTAACTGACAAGCTCGGTAACAAAAACATCAAACGCGAGCAATGATTGTTTTTTAATAATAATTAAAACGATAAAAAATCAATTAACAAAAGACTATAAGAATCTTGAGCTTCACCAATACCGTCAAACCAAAAAATAATAATACTGAAGGTATTTTTTTGGGTGTGCAAAAAAAAAAAAATATATGGCTTTAACTTACGCCTCTGATGTTTGGATGGTATTTTTGGAGGTTTTTTAACACCATAACAATGAACATCTTTTTCCTTATGTTTCACTTTGAAATTAAACATCGCACATCACGTCACGGCCACATTATACGTGCGTACGCGCAGGCGTCTAGTGTGAGACTAGATATGATATATATAGATCGCGACTGTCCCGTTTCAATTTGGGATTTTATGGTGAAATTTTATTATTGTAGCATAAAAGATTGTCTTGTTAAGGTTTTTAAAAAAGGTGATCGCTTATGTTTCGATGGTGGGACAGCGGAAGACGGTGAAATATGGTTATTAGTAAAAGGAACCGATTGAGCTTAATACCTACCTTACAAATGAAACAAAGCAGGTATTCTGAGTTAAAGTTTTAAAGCTAACGCTCTCTAGAGCTTAGTAGCTTACTATCATGGCAAATACACAATTGTGAAAAAGCGTAATAAAGTTTTTGATTTTAAGATTATTCAAGGACTTAGTTGGTGAGTAAAAGCTACAAGAAGTGCAAGTTAAACAGCTCTGACGTAGCTTATTTCGGGAACGCTGTAAAATCTCCATTAAGCTCAAACTTTAAGCTGTAAACTAAACGCAATGTTTCGTGCATGATTTACGAACATCAACAAAACTTGTGCTTAACTCTTCATATTATATGTACTTAATAACTGTGTCGACAACTTTCACAGTAAATAGGCCGTGTCAACCGTTTATAATAAATATTATTTAATTCATAAAATAATATTTCGTATCAGGTTTGTGTGATACCAAAACATTTATTTCTATTCTGTTAAGTTTTTTTTAATTTGTTATTATATAAAGATAATAACTTAAAAATAAAATTGTAAAGTTGTTCTCTGTGGCGAGAGTACCCATATTGCTGAAGGCATTTCCTGGCTGTATCTCAATGCTTTTACGTTGAGCGAGAAAAACACTAGCTAGGAGAAAATAAAGCATTGCTGTCTTAGTTATCCATATAACACAATTACACAGATTACAATTATATAAAAAGAACCGGGCAAAAATAGGGTCCAAATATAAATTAGACTATAAAATTAGTAAGCAAACAAACGAGTATTCAATATTTTATTATTAAAACACAAGATCAATGAAATAAACACAAAATATTCTTAATATTAACCGAACTAATATAACTAACTTAAAATAAAACAAAACACAAAACTAAAACAAATTTAAAAAGTTTGGTCCCTGTGGCAGAGTAACCACAATGCTGGCAGCCTTTCCTCGCTGTATCGCGATGCTTACACGTTGAGTAAGGAAAGCACCAGCTCTTGGATCACCGGTACTAACCACCAGGTGCCTACTTAATTCTTTAATAAGCGCCTGTGCACTTGCACCCCATGGTCCAAAAGTCTCTACCCCAAATGAAAAAGACATAGTGTGAGAAAAGACTTGTATTTATTTATTAACACTTTATTGCACTTAAACAGTAGAAGTGGAAGGTGCTAACATGTTAATACACATAAGAGCAACGGATGCGGCCCTTGAAGAATACATAAAATACAATTTGACAGGTGGAAAGAGTGCGAAGTATACGAAAAACAAAACACAACACACATTAAATTAAGTAAAACAGGAAAAGAAATATGCTAATATAAATAATTACATTTTCTAATTTTAGTTACTGTGTTATATAAATCACTGCTTGGATCAACTACCTTTTTATTAGCTACAAAATGATTCGTAGAAAAAACTATTGGGTAAACCTAATTACGCTTCAAGTGTAATTTGTAAACAAACGTTGACGAAGTCGGTCAAGCTGGTTTGTTTCAAAACAATATCTAAAATATACCGCGAGTCCGTGATTCACTCAGGAAACAGGCCAGAATAGATTCGAAGTCAATAAGTCAAAATAAATTACGGTTGCCAAGCGGTTTAAAAGCTTTGAGTTCTATCGCGATTCAAGACAATGCGTCTGGCGTTGAATGACGTATATTTGTGTGAGCTGTTTTTTTTTCGCGTATCACCTCACCAAGTCAAGTGTGTATACAGTTGTTCAAATTTTATTTATTTTTTTTTTATTTATCGCACTTAAACACTAGAAGCAAATGACGTTAACAGATGTTAGTACATATAAGAGCAACGGGCGGCCTTATCGCTAATAAGCGATCTCTTCCAGACCCACATTTTAGTATATTTATATATTATATATGATTGTTTAGTTGTTTTTTTTAATTGTTCATTGTATGCATTGTATACCTGTAATGCTGTGCATTTTATTTTATTTTTTAATTTTTTTATTTCTTAAACCTATACAGCTTATCACAAAAAGTTTACACAATAAAAATAGATTAAAAGTAATTCCATTACCAAACGCAACTTAACTATACAACGAGAAAGAACATTTTGAACGGAATTACAATTAGAAAACGAGTTCTAGAAACCTGAGCGAAATTTCAAGTTGGAATACGACACCCGCCCGCCCAAACTATATGGGCGGAATGGCTCATGGGCCATGCGGGCATTAAGTACGTAATTAAAGTCTACCACACGTCCGGTCATTCTACGTCCCAGAGCATTGAGTAAAGGCTGAAACTATGGAATATACAGCTCCTTATTGCACTAACAAACGATACGGTTTTCAAACATCGCGGTATAAAAATTCTTGCATACAATATTGCACCGTTTTGAGAAGTTAAGTGACCTAAAAATATAAAGATTCATAATTATAATATTGCTTTTGTGAAAATATCTTTCTTCACTTATGTAACTCTCTTACACTAATGAATTGTCAATTTTTTTTAAAATTACATTTACTGCTTGTTCCCATATCAAGGGCGTAAATCTGCAATCATTTATCATCATTCATCAGCAAATGAGTTGGGAATCTATATATATATATATAAAATATTTTGAACTGTATATATATAAAACATTAACGTGTTTTAGTGGGAACAACCCGCAAACACCGGGATACATACAGAAGCAATAAGTAAACGATCGCTTAAGCCGTTCAAGATTTGCTTCCGTGTGTTTACGTACCAACGATACCTGTCCGACCGGCATAATGTTACCTCAACCGCGACTACAGATCTTGTGTTACGGGTAATGAATGCCTTTATGCCGGCGTTGTTAACGTCAACTATGTGCCCATATAAGTGAAATGGATCTGAATAATGCACTCAAACAATGATTTTGACTTTTGCAAACGACTCCCGCCCGACCTTTGTTTTTGCAATTATTTTGGTTAAAATTAAAGAAAATATTTTATTTTTATAATGCTGAACTAAGTGATCTTATGAGAAGCGGATTCGAGGATTATGTACTCGTATGTTCAGGAGTTGCATTTTTTTACAGAAGTGCGGGCAAACAAGCAGGACGCACACCATAAAGGTGGCTGTGAGCTCGTGAGTGCTGGCGTTTTACGAAGTGATAGATATATATACATGAATAACCGTAGAATGTATGGAGTATGTAGGAATGCTTCTGCTTTATTATTTTTTATTAAATAAGACAAGGAAATACGCTCCCACTAGAATATTGTAAATTTATTTTCGTGAATAATCATATTAAATTACAACCATGAAACTAATATCAATAACAGATATTGCGCTTTGTCTGATCGATGAACCGTTTTCTCGCCTCTTCACCAGAAAGTGACACGTTTGCTGATAATCATAGCGTATGCCGTCACAATGGAGTGTAGAGAGATAATATATAGTGTTTGGAGTGTATGTTAATTGTATGTTTTTATATAGTTTATTATATAATATTTGGTTTTGCTGTGAATAAATAACTAAATATATGCTTGTAATGATGTGTTGTATGATTATAAATTGCATGAAATTAACGTATTAATAAAATGATTTAGTTAAATGTTAAAAAAAAACTGAAAAATAGAAAATTGAAAAACATTGTAACCATAAAATGTATGAACAACGTTTTCTTGCAAACCTCAAGAGGCTAACCATTAAGTGCTCAACTCATATCGATCCACTTCGCCACAGTTAAATATTGAACAGTAGCTCAAAAAAAAAACAATTTTTGATGACAACATTCAGATTTGTAATGGATCAGTAATGTTAAATAATAAAAAACTAAATGATATATTACTAATGGCCGGCAAATATGGTAATTTATATTAGTCATTCATTCATGGTTTATATTAGACAAGTTAACTAAAAAAACACATAAAAATGTTCTATTGTAAAACTATACACATACAAAATTGAATACTATTTTTGACATACAATTTTATGTCAAAAATTTTATATGTCAACCTAGACTATACCGGAATTTGCCACTCTGGACCGTTGTAAAGTCAAACACGTAAGTAGATGAAGATATTCAAATGAAATAATATAAATTATGGTAAACAACTATACATACAACAGCAGTGTTCCAGCCTACACATTAAATTGGCCCATTTACAAAAATATATATATATATATATATATATATATATATATATGTGTATAACTAACACAAATGTATGTATTATTTCGATTACAACCACCATTCATTACAAGTGTATCGTGAAGCTGAAACAGTCGTTTATCTGACATTACTACTGTAAAATTTACAACTGTGTCCATTGTATTCATACCATTCAAGATACAAGCATTGTGACGGGGGTATTACAGCGAACTGACGACTAAACATGACTGTCCTATGAAAAATGTAGGCTGTTTTGTATCGAGGGGATACTTAATAGCCTAGATTAATTAACTAGAGTTCTAAATGAGTTGAAAAACTATGTTTGCGTATCTAACGAGGTTTTTAGCAAAGTAGGTGACCCATTTTGGTTTTATTATCTTTATGGCTTTGTATTATGCTTATAAATGTGTGTTAAAATGTGCCGTCTTTTACATGTTGTACAGTGTTTGTTACGGCTTATGATTTGATGTATGCATTTAGCGGATTATTTCCCATTTTAGGATGTTTTTTTTGGGGTTTTTAACTGTATCGGTTTTTTTACTGAGCTGTAGAAGGACTTTTAATATTCGATAGTCACAAATCAAAATATTTAATAACAATACCGGGAAGACATGAGTACCTACAACTGCCAAATAATTATTTTAATCATTTTAATTAATTAATTTAAAAAAGATAAACTAAAAATAATAGATAACAAACATATCAAACAGCACTTAAACTAATTCAAAAAGTTTGGTCCCACTGGAAGAGTTTTTTTTTTTTTTTTTATAGAAGAGGGGGTAAACGAGAAGGCGGCCCGCCATAAAGGTGAAGCCGCCACCCATGGACACTCACGCGGCTGGTAGCTCGTGAGTGCGTTGCCGGCCTTTAAAGGAAAGGGGAGAGGGACGAGGGAAGGGGTAAAGGATGGGCACCGGAAGATCTCACTCACCGAACGAAACGCGAGTACAAAATGAACAAAGTCCAATTGCATCACTTTACGCCGGTTTTCTGTTAGAGAGTGGTATTTCTCCGGACGTGCCTGCCCATTCGGCTGAAACTCTAAGTAACAGCATGGCACTCCCACTCAGAGTACCCATAATGCTGTTTTATTTAATTACTTAAATATAACTTGTTTTCAATTATTTAAAAATATCGTTGTATAACATTAACGGAGCCATGAAGCGTATAATCCGAAATCAAACTTAAAAGCCAATAAAATTAAAACGATGAATAATATAAATTTATAGTCACAATACGGTCATAAGTCGATCATAAGGCAAAAGTTGCTATTGAATAATTTATCATCCATAGTTGTGCTATACGATTTTGTACTTTATGTCTCATTAATAAAGCTCAGGATATAACCAAAGGTGCTGTCACAGCCAAAGCCATAAATTTTTTCATGCCTTTTGAACCTCGTGTAAACAACGTCAATTTTGTTTGTACCAAGTTGAAGCTTTTATCATATTTTTATGAAAATGGAATATTTAATTTGAACAAGGATTTTACAGCTCTCAATATAAATTTAATGCTTCTGACAATAGCCCCGGGAAATTTAATGCCCAATTACATGTTATGCATTCTGGGCACCCATTATGCAAAGATATATCTTTTCTATGCTATATAAAGCAAAAGTAAATAAAGATGTTCAAAGCCTTGAAAACAAACGTGAACTTAAACCAATAAACGCAAATACCATAAATACCTATATAACATGAAAAGTATTAAAGATCAAAGCGGGTTATATTTGGGAGCGTCAAAGGCTGCGTTATCAGAATAATAAGTAAACATAAAATTCAAGTTAGGTATATATTATTTACTGAAGACTGTTTAATATGTGCTGTTGTTATAACTACGAGGCTTCACAATTCAAAATTTTAAAACCATGACTTTTAAGTTTTCACCCCCCTTATATTCACAAGACGCTGATTTTCTTCACTATAGAAAATTTCCTATGTATCTACATTGTATGTCTACTTACTACATTCATTTTTAAACAGATAACTCTCCTTAGTTTCTCTCCACATATAAAATAGAAAATTTTTGTGATATTACATACTCATTTTTATAACGGGTTAGATTTATCATTGTTATATTAAAACCATGTAAGTAAAAAACACCATTAAACAAATCTGTTTCACGAACGTGGCCCGAATTTTTCCCGCGATTTTCCCTGAGCTGTTTGCTATTCTTAATAATTCAATGCATATCCTTAAGTAAATAACATAAGATTTTCATAAAGGTTTTCACATAGGCCTGCCACGTATGGCCAAACAAATATCTTCATACTTGATTGGTATTAGCTTAAAACCGCGAGGATTACCAAATCCTCTACAATGGATTATTTATCTATGTGCGCAAATTTCAGACAAAAATCAAGCGCTGAAGACAGTTGGTCCCAAAGATTAGCCTTAAGCTGCTATTATAAGGAATAAAGTGGATCGTTCTTATAAATGGAAGTACTCGTGTATATTTATCCTTAAACGCTTACGGAACTGATTTATGATGGTGTCGGGCCAACTTTAGTCCATTTACATACTTGAATACATCGCGAGTGTGTAAGAACATTACATTTCTTTTGTGAAATATTCTTAAGTGTATAAGACAATTTATTTCGTAAAAATATTGTTGTGATAGTGAATACATTGTTGATGGAACACGACGTCCACGACCGTATTTGAGTAACTGTAAACTATAAAACTTATAAATCTGTATTTAGTCTATTTGAAGGTGTTACAATCCAGATGCGATTATATTATTACGATCTTTCAAAATAACGAATGAAAATTGCGATTATTAATCGATTTATCAATTATTCTATGCCTATACACAGAGACACCATTGTACACACACACACACACACACACTTAAATGCTCGTTCTTTACATAATATACTGCACTTGTGCATATGTATATATATATATATTAATTTTTTCTGTTCGTGTTTTTTTTTTGTTGTATTATTTTTTTCTGATCTTCGATTCTATTTTCGATTGTATGTTTTGACCTTGTTTTGGCTTTGTTTTTGATCTGTTTTTGTTGTGTAAGCTTTTTGTGATAAGCTGTATAGGTTTAAGAAATAAAAAATAAAATGAAATAAATAAATAAATATGCAAAAATTACGTAAACTATAAATCAATATATTAAAACGGAGAATGCCTCACACTGGGCTGGGTCGTTAGTTTTTACTAATTTGAGTTTTATTAAGAAATTTAATTGACTGATCATTGATAATTGTATAATTTATAAAATTATTACTTCCCTTTATATATATAATTAAAACTCTTTCATCTCTTTGTAACATATGAGAATGATGCTTACGTGTTATGTACGATTTGATCTGCAGTAAATTTGCAGTCCAAATCTGAGACAAATGCAATTTTACTAAGACAGTTTCATTGCATAAAGTGTGAAGCACATAAATCTGATTCAGAATGAAACACGGATGAATTTTAATCTCACAATGCGTCTAGCAATGAAATTGGATGTTCATATGTAACATTGTATTTGTTAGATAAAAAATTAACATCTTTAAAACTTCGGTTTTAAAAGCTTTGGTCTTTTGGAGCGCTGTCGGGAAATCCCAATTGCCCAGCAAGTAAAGCATCGCAAGTGGAACTGGATTGGCCACATTCTCCGGAGAGATCCCAAACATATTCCCAAATAGGCACTTGACTGGAATCCTCAAGAGAAGAGGAGGCGAGGCCGTCCCAAACAAACTTGGCGACGTACTGTTGCAGATGAGGCGAAGCGAGCCGGTAAGACTTTGAAGCGTAGGATAGAGTGCGATGGAAGATTACTGTGGATGCCTTCTGTCCCATTGAAGGGACATAGGACTGTAAGTCAAGTAAGTTGGACTTAATCATAACAGATGTGATTCACGGTTGGTCAATGCTAGTGTTATTTTAATAAAAAAATTTATTTCATCGAATATTTGGCTTTTAATTTAATTTAATAGGTTGAGAGACGTAAGCTTAATCACTAGAAGAACAGAAATATGTGTGCGAAATTGTGTTTACTGTGTAACAATTTTGAATACTTATAACATATTTATATTATTAATATTTTTACCGAATGCTGCTTTTAAGATACTACCGGGCATTATTTCAAGATGAAATATGTAATACGTAATATTTTCACGAATGACAAAAAATAAAAAAAACTAAATCAAACACTATGTAATATAAGAATAATAGTTATAAAAACGAGAAATGAAAATCTCGAATAGAATAACACATTCGATATGGCTTTTGAACAAAACATAAAACATAAAGGAAAGGATGATAAAAATACGAAATACAAAAAATTAATAAAATAACAATAAATAATAACAATAATACTTCAAAGGCTCCATAGTCCTTGAGCGGGTAACATAGCTGTAAAAATCATAGTCTAATATTAGAACCAAATAGTAGACTATAGCAATTTATTTAAAATCATATCTCATATAAATCGTAATGAATAATTAATGATTCATCGTCGCAAAGAAAATTTTTAATTTAAACACTTCAGAGAAATTTCGACTCGATCAATATATTAAAACGGAGAATGCCTCACACTGGGCTGGGTCGTTAGTTTTTAAATAATCCTTTGAAAAATGGAGCCGTCAATTTTTATTTATAGCCAAACTGTTGAATAATCAGGCTGGTTGCAGAAAGCTTATATTAATTACAAGCACAATGTAATACTATTTATTTATTAATGCACAAAAATTGAATAAAATAATGTTAATAATATACGCAACGGCCTTATCGCTAATGAGCGATCTTTTTAACCGACATAATTGATTGCTTATAAATAAATTTGGACTGGTGCAAGAGGTGCGAATGCACGAAACATATGAAATTAAGTAAAACAGAAATATAACTATACATGTATAGTGATTTTAGTTATTCATATATAGGACGAATATAATAAAAAATACGAAATAACGAATATAATAAATATAAGGCATATATAATGAATTATATAATGAAAATTATTGGCATATACAAGTGTTCGCTGATAAGATTATATGTGAAAAAACATATAAATAAATAATGAATCTTCACAAACACAATTATTCTCATTGAATTTAGGTTGTGCTTTTGAAAATTTTGAGTTTGTTATAAGCACATTTAGTGCATAATATTACAATTTATTATGAACAATATAAGTGTTAAGTAGAAATAATAACCGCACCCGTTTTTAATGATGAAAAAAACGTGAAAAGAATCGCTCAGACGCGTGTGCGTCGCCGGCCTTTAAAGAATTGGGACACTGTCTTCGTTCATGTGAGTTTGTAATTTTTAAAATTGCATTTTATAGCAACGAAAAATCATAAAAATGGCTTACAATAAAATCCTTGTTTTCGACAGAGGACATAAATCAAAACTCCTATTGATATGTCAATGACATCTACTTTATTACGATTCCCTCGTCATGTTGTATACGTGCTTTATTTTAAAACTGAAGGCTTTTATCCATTTACAAAAAAAGGTGAAATCTCTTTACAGTATTGATTACTGTAAATATTCGCACACAAAATACACAGTGCACGCTAATTCAACATATGTTTTTCACTAATTAATTTTTTACAGAAATAAATAAAATCGCAATATCAGAAGCTCGCTAACACAAGCTAGTTCTAACAAAACGTTAATAGTAATTCCACGTTAACGAAATTAAACTTTTTTTTCCATAAAAAGTTTTCCAATTAACAAAGTTCAGATATTGCGAGGATTTATAACTACAATAAAATGAAATTATTTCATACAGAGTGTAATCTACATCTGAAACAACGTTCGTTGAATTTAATATTGTATTTATTAACGGAATTAATACAAAAAGGAGGTTTTTTTAAAAACCCTGTATTTATGCACCAGCTATTTAACTAACAGGAGGCAAACGAGCAGGGTCACTTAGAGTGAAGTGTTAACAGCAGCCCATGTTCACTGTGCCAGGAGGCTTACAGCTGCATACATACCATATCTTACGTCAGAAAGCTTACGAACGTGAAAACGCATACGTCGCATTTTGTACGTTAAAAAGCACAATTTAAATCCATAACAAATATAATGCTTTTTGGAACGCTAGTCTTAGGAACAACTGGTTCGAATTGAAAAATTCTTGACTGGAATTTATTAAAAGATCACTTTTAAAATTGTATACATTCGCTACATTAACTCACATTCATATTATAATTCAAAGTAGGTCAGTCAAACTCAGCTATTATACGATTATTGAAACTTATTATTTTAATGGCCACACTGGCCTTGCATTTAATAATATTTTTGTTGAGATATTAGAAACATATTCAATGGTTCAAAAGTGAATTTTATCGCATTCATTTTCTAAAACGATGTGATGAAAATACTCAACTCTAGGCATATGTGAGCCTCATCATTATGTAATTTTGTGTTTGGACAAAAAAAAGTAAAACAACTTTATTTAACACTGGATATAAGCTTAGTTAAAATTAGTCACTTGTATAGTTAATTTTTCACATAATTGTATGCATTATAAAGGAGAGTTATTTTCCAGTATACAACCCCAGAAGGATCTTGGCCTCGGTTTTTTGATCGATATATATTTTTCTATGAACAAGTAGATCTGCCATCAGTTTGTAGCATGTCCTTGTGTATATGGTCTACACATTCTGGTGTCACGAATACATTCACCTTAGAAATGTGAAATGCACCCATAGAAAAAATACATAACATTTTTTTCTCTTATATAATCTTCAATAAGTAATGGAACTTAGAAGATATATTAAGAGTAGTTTAGGCTTTTAAGTGTGTCCTCCAGTAAAGGCATCCTAATTGAGACTTCTGCTATTAAACACTCGAGTAGCAGAATATAAACTTATTTCCGTGCTAAATTTATAGTAAAATTTTGGTTGAAAAGAATTTAAGCCGTTTTTGATATATTTAAAAGTTATTTATATGGAAAGAAAACGGGTGTTCCCCATGCAATTTCCCATCATAATTCATAATTTACCAAAGATTTTCAAAGTAATGAATACATTTATGTAGAACGCTGTGTTCTGCCAATTTTGTATCCACTTTTCCCGGTTTAATGTGCGATTTAGATTATTACAGCCTCATTTTTATAGGAATATATTCACTCCGCCTTTTTAACATTTAGAAATAGTCAGTTTGACGGGTATGCAAAAAGCCTGTGATATTACGAGACTAATATTGAACGTTTAATCAAATTTGAAACAGATTTGAAATTGGTTTTTATGAGTTTCATGTATATACGATTCATTATTATGTTTAAAATAGGTGTGTTCCCTCTCTTTCTCTTTTGCTCTCTGCCCCCATGTGGGGCCTTAGGACTGTAGTGTAATCCCAGTACGTAAAACCAAATTAACTTCTAACAACTTAAAAACGCGCGTCAAGAGTATTCTGGTTGAAATGGCATACTATACCGTAAACGAATATTTAGAGGACAAAGATCCTTTTAATGTGTCGGCAATTAGCTCAGCATCGGGACAGTTTAATTCTTGAGTAGCCTTACATTGCTTTTGTTATTTGGATTATTCATGTTACATAATGGTATATGCAAGGTTTATTTTCAATGAGCAGCCAGTGAATTTAATTGCCGGTTCTTTTCAGTAAATAAATTTTGCCTTTCGGACCTGTGGTAGTGTAAAAATTGACAATTCAAAGTCAAAATATCTTTATTCATTTAGGTAATTAGGTCCATTTTGAATCGTTATTAATTTTTAAGAGATTCTACGTCTGTTCGTTCGCTATCAAGCTTTCTCAGCTTGATCACGTACGAAAGCAGGCAAGAATCTCGGCTTGGTTTCCAAAAGTGACTTTATAATGGCCTGCTTGAATAAAGATAGTTTGAGTAAATAAAATATAAAATGTTTGGGTTTTATTTTTTGTTAAAATATTAAAGTAAACATTGTATGAGTCAAAAAAGTTTAAATTTAAATTGAAAATAAATAATCATTAAAACGTCTTGAAATGTCGTCTTTGAAAAACGATCATTCACGGTTAGTTTAAAGTAAGGTATTTTATATGTCACGTCATAAAACCAGTGATCAATACAAGCAATGCCTTAAAACCTCACATCGATCGATGAGCCAATTGTTTTTGTTCAGTTCACAAAAGCCTAAAGAACGTTTAAAAAGAGCTTAACAAAAATATCCAAAGTTTTGGAAGCTTGGCCCGCGTCCAGAGCCCACATTTCGTAACCCGTTGTGGTGCGAAGCTCGATGCCAAAAACGCATCCTTTAATGCTTTTAAATATTAAACGTACCACAACATATCCGTACAATATTAGCGAAAGGAAGTGGAAAATGTTATGAAATAGAAAATTGAGAATAATTTGGTCATATTTGAGATAAATCACGGATATAGCATATGTAGAAAATATTTGGCATTGTATACAAAATGAACTGGTAATCTCTTACGTAGGTACGTACATTCTCACTTGTTTTCAACTGTATCTAGATTTAATTAAATTGGGAAATTGTAAACGTTTCTTCAATAAACTTCCAAATTATGTTCCAAATTTGCATCTTAATAAATTCAAAAACTTTTTAAGCAAAAATTTGTTTTGCAAGTCCTATTATAGTATAAAGGACTATTTAAATCTTGGTTGCTAAATGCTTTGTTACGGTATGTTTGTAAAACAGTATTCACGCTTAAAAAACTGATAGCTAACCAGCTGATCATGTGGTATTCATTGATCACTTAATTTTATAACCTTAGTATCTCTATAAGAGAATTATTGACATACACACATAATCACTGATTCTATGTTGATATAAATAAATTATTTTCACGATACGAAATCACTTTTCAAGCAGGTTGTTTAGTGAAAATACATAGACAAAATTGCAACGATAACTCACCAAAAAGGTTAACAGTACAATATTTTATAAAACTTTACAAAGCCGACCTCTAAACCAAATGGACTTCTAATTTATGATAACGCAAATTGTTTTAGAACAGCCGGCGTATAAAATTTGAAAACGAAATAGCATTTTGATTTAAAGATTGTCGTTGAATGCGTATATATTACGTAATTGTATTAAAAATGTCTGGACTGCAAACGATGTGGTCTTTTTAAGTCGTTAAAAAACAACCGGTTACACTATAACTTATAATGGGATATTGTTGTTACCAAAAACAAAACTTAATAAGTACTTCTCTACTTGAACATTGGTCCTATCGAAACCATTTATTGCGCTGCCACAGACAATTATTAAATGGACAAACCATTTGACTTAATGTATTAACAATACTTCCAATCACCAAGTCATTTTACCTGAAACAAAAACAATTACCTATTAATAAATTAACCCACTTTATAATTTACTAAAGCAAACCTTAAATAATATTTTACTTAATATAATTATAATCCTTTGCTTAGCGGACTCAGACTTACATACAGACTATATAAGGTCACTTCGCCTTGTATTTAGTTATAAATTTAGTATATTTTGTAATCATTTTAATGGTCTATCCAGTGTGTTCAGTCTTCTCTTACCCTCCTATTCTCTTTGTCTACTTTGTCTTTGCTTAGATAGTGCTTTTCATAACATATGGTCGCATGTAGTCGCATAGGTTTGTCGCAACGCTGCCTAGTAAGTTACTAAGTTAAATTACCGGATATTTTTTTTTAAAGTACATTTTTCGAGACATTTAATAAAATTAAAATTTATTCATTCTATCGGAAATCATGTATAGTATGTATACTGTCAAGTTTAAATTATGAAATAGTTTTGAAAATCTTTTTTATATACAATTCAGCCTTGTTTTGGTGTTTGTCGGAATAAAATACGATACACTTTTAAATCCAAACAGAGCTGACACGAAGTCGTAAATGTTTATACCGTATAACAGGAGAACGTGAGCTCATAGTTTTAATATTTGAACGTCAGAAATGCGAAGACAGTCCGTAATAATAATTATTAATAGTTGATAAAAATATTTATGTATTATTTACATAAATCTTTTATTTCATTTATTTATGTGATCACACTTTGTTGCATAAGAACAGTAGAAGTAGATAATGTTAATACATGTTGCATATAAGAGCAACGGGCGGCCTTATCGCTAATAACACACTCTTCCAGGCAACTCGCATTCATGCTGTTATTATGTTTAATATGTGTAATATCTTGTGTATATGTATGTATGTTTTACACAAAACCCCTATATATTTATTTTTATTTTTGTTATTTTAAATTGCTATTTCTGCCTGGATTTTCACGATAAGGCCATTTGTTCTCTGTTTCTTAAATGTTTATTCTTTTCTTAATTCTTATATCTTGTTAGTGTTAGTTTTTATTATAATATTGAGAAATAAAGTTATAATTGGATAATTATTATACTTACGACTAATAACTTAAATTTAATGTATGCTATTGTTACTACATACGTTAATTGATATTTAGTATGACTGAATCAAACTGAATTAACTTATAATTCCCGTAAAAGGGACAGTCAATTCAAAATTTAGTTGAATGATTCTTAGGTAAGTACAGTGAGGTTATGTCTGAGAGATGGTTCAATATACATTTTACGGAAATTGGTGCAGCAAATATACGTTACGCCTGACAGGAAAAATCGAGCAAAAGCACCAGATGGCGAGATTTAAAGGTTGTTTTAATATTAATATTTTCTATAGTAGGATAAACATAGTGCCAATGAGTAATCACAATCAATATAAATCAAAATAACATGATGTTTTTACAAAATTTAGTCAAAAATGCAGTGAAATGTATTTTTTTCGCACTATTATGGTAAAGTGCAATGGCCAATAGTTGCAGAGATAATTAATTAAATCGTTTTTTAATATTTTCTTTGTATATCTTTAAATTAAAACTGCGTTTATAACTTTTGACCCGTAAATAAAATGCGCGTGCGTGATACATTTCAAACCACGCACCACCACGTTTTGGAACCAGCTGGTAAAGCTGGTGGTGGCTGCTGCCAGCCACAGTATTTCCGAACTCCCTAAAAGGCCGGCAACGCACACATGAGCTCCCAGCCACGTGATTGTCTATGGGCGGCGACTTCACCTGTATGGCGGGCCTTCTGATCGTTTGCCCCCTCTTCTATTAAAAAAATGTAGTCCATGACAATTAAGATCTAACAATATCTAGATGACAAAATTACCATATAAAATATAAGGTCTTATCAGAACGGTATAACGTTTTCCCGCCTCAAAAACACTATCCCCAAATTAACTAGAAACAAAATCACTCAAATATTGGCGCACTTCCAAACTGGCCGGGCGACTCATCTGAAATTCAAATAGTGCTTTTTCCAAGCCACATTCAACCTAACGCAATGGTATTAAGGTGATAGAAAAGAAATCGGGAGAAGTTTTCACACGTTTCCCGAAATGGGCGTACGTTAATACTCGAAGTGAACATTTATGGTGCTCTTTGAAATGATCTCAGGACTTTTGTTAATTTGGATTGGTTTATATTTTTCAAGCTTTCTAAGCTAATCAGTATCAGCTTGGTTCCGATAGTTTATCGAGAATGAATATATAATAATACGATATAAATATTTTATGTTTTAATGATTTTTTGATTTTTCAATCTACGCTCTTAGTATAAATTAAATATACTATGTTCAAATAAAATATCAAGGATCGAACGCAACTAAATATTTCAAAAAAAAAACTAAAAAAGTAATGTTCATTTAAGTTATTTTTTTTAACAACTTTCCAAAAATAATTTGAACAGCTTTATACAGAGCTTAACTCATTTCGTTTCATATATGCGATATACTGAGTGCAGTATATCGCATATATGTACAAGAAGAAACAGAATTTTATGGCACTTACATATCATTTTAGATGTGTCAGTTCTAAGTGCTTCTAGATTATGGTTAACTTAATAAATCAAAAAATTGACATCAAGGCACAGTTATATTTAACATACAGCTTGCATTGAGTTTAGATACCCATAGTCATCCAGTGCGTTATTGGCCTTTTAGCATAAGTGCGTGCCGGCCTTTTAGGACTGTCTACAAATACTTTTAAGTAAAAATTATATAAGGTACCAGGTAGATATATAACAATCATGAAGCCACACTACGCACTAGTTCGGTTCTGATGAATTCTCAAAATATCATTTAATACGTCTTCGTGAACCTCGACAAAAAAGACAAAAACTGACAAACGAACAATAAAAGGAACAATTGTTATCAAGTACTTAATTCAAAAGATGTCCTCCCCGTACATTTCGTTCAAATAATTTCAGTGGACGCGGTTTTTTAACGAAATGAACATTGATTAAGTTAAGTGAACGTCGTCTGGGCTCCCTCACATTAGAATTGCAAAAATACTAAGACAAAACCAACTTTACGAATAACACGCTTACGCGATAATTTTGTTATATAATTTACAATGCCAAGCCATTAAAAAAACTTTGCCTAGTTTAGAGTAAGTTTGCGATTCTCAACCCTAAGTACGCTTGAATGATGGCTGTGCACTTAATCGATATTTCTATATGAACAAGAACCATATGAAATGTATCTTTATTCATACAGGTTACACTTATGAATCGTCGTAGAAAATAGACTCTGCAATTATATTTGTAGGGTGGGTTACCTGGATGAGATCGCGTATTAGATGTAAGGCCACTCGTTGCTCTTATTTTATTAACATCATTTACTTCCTACTTCTACTGTTTAAGTGCAATAAAGTGTGAATAAATAAATACATATTTACTGCCAGTTCCCAAATCAAGGGAACGATATGAGAATTGGCAATTCTCGTTCGAGAAATAAACAATAATCAAAAAACATACCTAGAGTTTTAGAATATTATTCTTGTTTTAAGTTCTGTAGGTATAAATAAAATGTAACTATCAACACCGTCTTTAATAATTGATTAATTCAATCTATCTATCTTAATAGACTCAGTGCTTTTAATAATAAATATTTACTTTATATAAACTAAATTAGTCCGATTTAGTTTATATAAAGTTTAATTACATCTGACAAAAAATTACGTTAACTGGTAGGTTAATATAGTTTCTCAATAATACATTTCCTTTTAAAAAATATGTAATGATAATTAACCAGAGTTTTCTTTGACCAGTTTATTTTAACTCGTAGCCTTATATAAGAAGTAAATTAATGACATACAAAAGTGATCGCTAATACGATTCCATGTGTCAATACGATTGTATTGTTTTTTATATCGTTTATGTTTACTCGAGTCGTTTCTTTCAACGAGATTCATTCATAAAGGCGTATTACTAAAATAGTGGCAGGGTTTTTTAGAACAGCCATTTGGCTATAAATGAAATCACAGTGACGACCTGACTTCATCAAAATTCAGATTCTTTGTAAAGTGCGAAATTTCAAATGCATGCCTCTCAGCTCGCCGACAGATCGACGCCGATTCACTAATTCGATTTTTCTAGTGGAAAATTGAACGCCGGCGGCTCTTTTTTTACAACTAAAATACGTACAAATGATTGCATACGTCGAATAGATATGGGACACACTGTATTAAAAAAAACTTCAAAATGTACAAAATATTTTTTTGATTGATTGCATTACGTGGACGATTCCATTACGTGGCAGGTGAAAGCTTTAGAGCTTCTATAAAGGAAGCTCTTAAGCTCCTCAGGTGGTGTGAGCAAACTATATACACATACAGTATATATATATATAGATATACTGTATGTGTATATAGACAGTTTGTATATATAGACAAGTAACTAGTTTGAAATAACGTAGACCTTCAATTTGCATATTTTGTGTTATGTTTCGTTACAGCTTGGACTTACTCCAAAAAAGGTGTAAAAGGATCGATTAAAAAAACAAGCAAAGTTTCTTGCCTGCTTTCTTCTCAGCTTGGTCGGGTACGAACAGGCGTTGAGAGAATTACATTAAAATAGGACGATTCAAAATGGTCCTATGTACCTTACTGAACAGGGATTTGATATGTATCATACCAAAAAATAACTGTCATAAATTTTTAATAATTTATAAAAATAATAACAAAATCGAAAGCGCAAATAATGTATAGTCCATTGCTTCAAACCCGAATGACTAATGAACGAATAATTTAAATTTTCATCTGCCCGTGTATCCAGCTTAGCGCTTATTCAACCAAAGTTATAATGGAATATGAAAATTAGCGGCCAAAGACGATTATGAGGATCCCTGATTTTTTGACAGTTGACAGATTTATGGCATTATAATAATCTGACAGCTGATACTACATTTTGAACTAACTCGTACTTTATTTCAACGTTATAATTATTGATAATTTGATACTTATGGATCACTTATTGGCTTCGAAATCTTAATCGTAGGAGATCAAAGTGTGATAAATTTTAAAAATCTGCTGCAGTTCTATTAGAGTTGCTATGTTGATTTCTACAATTCTTTTATTAGTTTAATTATATTATTACTGCTTTGTTTTAAACATTACCTTTTTCTTCTAAAATAATTTATATTCTTATATCTGCTGCCTAAAAAGATCTCTTTTCAGCGATAAGGAATTTGACTTCTGTTTCCTATATTTTGATTATCATTTATGTATTCTCTCTTAATGTTAGTTCTTCAAATTGTTATTATTCTTGTTAAGCTCAAACATTTTAGATTCCAATAAAACATAGCGACAGCCTTTTTCATTACATTTTTGACAGAACACTTTTATACACCAGAAGAGACACATCTAGGGAGCGAACAATATTGTATAAACTTATAGAACAGAGTACAACTACTCATAAATTTTAATAACGTAACATGAAATTCTGTATCAACGTTCGTAGATGCTTCGCTTTAGCACCCCTGCGGTACCCACTTTTGTTTTGCAAAAATAAGAGAAAATTTTGTATGAAATGCTTCTGGTGTGTGGATTGCTCCATTTGGCATTGTCAACGATTTTAATTATGTATATATTGTAACGTATATACACATTTTTATTTGTCTTGCCATTCGAATAATGCATGCATTTTAAAGACATAATATGTGAGACCACTTGAGAACATTCCCATTTGACTAAAAACTCATTTATACTGTTGATATTGGTTGATAAATATAATTAAATACGCTAGAATTCTATTGTAACTAAGAAGACTTTGTTTACTCTGACGTTCCACAACTGAGCCGTTAGCTTTCTGAATTCAAATGTCAGCTCTAGTATTGCCTAATCATAACGACTTTGGGGCCAAGGAAAGACCGTTTCTCTACCTAAAAGACCGGCACTTATAGGCTTCCTGGCGCAGCAAGTGTCCATGGTTTACTCATATTAACGGCCTGCTCCTCCGCATTGCGTTAACTAACAGTTCACATGAGATGACAATTAACTTGTTAGACAATTACTAAAAAGGGATTCACTTTATTATTAAAGTCCGGCACACCATAATTAACTTTCCCACAAATTTAACGTAATTTGAATTTCGAATTATATGCTTACGGTTGCCTGAGTATAGTGTTTTGTTTTGAACATTTCCACTCCTCGTTTTAGATTGTATGCATTATTTACTCGTTCATGGAACAATTTGTGCATTTTGTGTAAAGCTAATATACAATTGGACTATAGCTTTTATTACTAATGATTTTGTTTATTTAACATGATTATAAGGTGATATGAGCATAGTATTGATTCTTTTAGCATATATATAGCTCGTAAAAAAACTCAAAATATCTTTATTCAAGTAAGTCTTTACAAAGATACTTTTATTGTAAATAAGTTTAAAGGTTAGGTCACCGTCACCACAAGCTGCAAGATCGAATTTAATCATGTAGGTCATTTTGTACACTCGAACCTTGAAATAATTAAAATATTGATAACTTAGTTTCCAAATTAGGGACGTATATTGTCTAACACTCCTTTAAATCGACAATTACATTATCCATACTAATATTTATAAATGCGAAAGTAACTCTGTATGTATGTATTAACTACTTAACCGTATCGATGAAATTAAATAGTAAAGGGATATTCGCGAGTTGGATGAAATGAAAGATTGTATAAACATTTCACGAGAACTCTGCTCTTTATAAACCGATTTTCCAAATTCCTTTTGTGTTTACACAACGCGGACGATGTCGCGGGAAAAAGCTACTATTACTATATAAATAATTAAATAAAAACATTGTAATATCAATGTCAATTAATGATCATTGTCTAAGCGGAGATTTTGAAACCAAATTAATAAGTTATTAACTTGAGACGTCTCAGAATCTTCTGTTGGTAAAACTTTAACTTTTTGAACTTATTAGTAACTATTACATGCATGCAAGAGTGAATAAATATTATCTCAATACTTAGCATCAACCTTTGAACCCTAATACGATATTATTAGCGTTTCGAGTGTTTAGCTGAAATCGTGTTTAGCCGGCGTCTAATTGACATATTATATATGATTAATTTGATAATTAATGTCAAATTTGATTGTTGCCATATTAACCTCATTTGCCAGGTAATTGGTATTTGCAATATTTGAAACTATGCAAACTCAAAATATCCTTATTTAAAGGCAAACTCAAAATATCCTTATTTAAAGGCAAACTCAAAATATCTTTATTCAAGTAGGTCTTTATAAAGACACTTTTGAATCGTCAATTTTTACACTACCACCGGTTCGGAAGGCAGTCATCTACCGAGAAGAACCGGCAAGAAACTCGATAGCTGCTCTTTTAAAATAAACAATAAATACAAAATTTGTGTTACTCACAATTAAAATAACGAAGCATTGTAAGGCTGCTCAAGAAACTGTCCCGATGCTGAGCCAATTGCCGACACATTCAAGGGATCTTTGTCCTCTAAATATTCGTTTACGGTATAGTATACGTCTTTATAAACTTTTGAATCGTCAATTTTTACATTACCACCGGCTCGGAAGGCGGTTACCTACCGAGTCGCGCCGGCAAAAATCTTGATAGCTATTAAATCGTTCCTTTACTCCCTCAAAGCAGACAATCTAATATCTAAAATTCTCGGGTCACACTTTTTGTTCCCTTACTCCTCTGAAACGGGTTGACCGATTCTCCTGAAATTTTCTGAACATATTGCGTAGGTCTGAGAATCGGCCAACATCGACATTTTTTTTTATTTTTTATGGCAAAGCGACGTTTGTCGGGATCACCTAGTATTCTTATAAAATGTTAAAAAAAAGGTTTAAAAAATACCGTATTTATTTTATTAGAAACCAAAAGTTTTCTTTCAAACGATAAAGGTCTGGTCTGGTCCTCAGGACTACAAGCATTGTTGATTGGGAATTACAAAACATTAATGCTTTTTTATTTATTTTATTCATATAGATGATATATTAATTGTTTATAAATGTTGTAGATCTTTAAAACCGTTGTGAAGAATATACTTTTATTGTATCAACACAACTAACTGACTTGACTTAATAATACAAATAATAATTCTAATATAAAACGTTGTATATCAGCATCTAAACTAGTCCGAGTATGTATTTTCGATAGATATAATAATCTGTATTTTAATGTATATTATATATAAGTAAAGTACGTTCCGAAAATAATATATGTGATTAGCACCTTTGATGTTAAAATGGCAGGAAGTCTGCAAACTAGCGACTAATGACCTCGCGTGACGAATCAGGGCGGTTCGCGAGTTGCAAGCCCAATAAATTTATTTTACGATCGTCATATTTATAGGTGCTATTTTGAAAATTGACTAAGGAGTGGTTGTTTATGATGATTGCGGTTTTCAATGGTTCATTTTAAGACATGTTTATTACATAGTTTATCAGCTAAGTAGATTTCTTTTGTTATGTGCTTGTTTTCATTCAAATCTGTTTAGCGGTGCAGACGTGATTGTTTAGTAGGTATAAGGCAGACGTAGATAGAAGGCGGTTCTAAATAATTTCAGACAGTTTTAATCTTACGTATTATCTTGTCACAATGTTCGTACCCTTACTCCTCCGACTTGACCGATTCTCATGAAATTTTGTGAGCATATTCATATTATCTACTTTTAGAGACTTTTTAAATTTATTTTTCTATTATGTTAAAAGAATTCAAAACACTCTTATATTTTACCCTTTTATAACAACGTTTGCCGGGTCAGCTAGTATATTTGGGTTGCCTGGAAGAGATCGCTTATTAGCGATAAGCCCGTTGCTCTTACATGTACTAACATAGATTAGCATTATCTACTTCTACTGTTTTAGTGTAACAATGTTTGAACAAATAAAATGAATAAATATATTTATCAAATAGACCTCAAAATATCAAATATGATCGACCCTTTTTTAGTTTCATTTAGTTTTTTTTTATTTATTTCACAATCTGTCAAAAGTGACTTTAGATCGAATTAAATATTGAACGATGGGCCAATATAACCGATAGTTAAATATTTGCCCGATCATCCATCACCGACGTTGTCCGACAACCTTTGAAAGTTTTGTATAACTTTAAATCTATCTCTCTTATACTTCGGAAACTAAAAATTGATTTAAGGTTCTCATACAGAACTTTTAGCTTGTTGGAAAGCAATTAAGTGAAATGGAAAATAATATTTAAAATTAAACACTCATGTTGTGTTATAAATACGAAATAACTGAAAATATCTTTTTAAAAAATATAAATATAAATATAGGTCATTGCGTTAATCAAGACAAAAGACAGATCATGATAGAAAAACTTCACAGGTACTTGCAAGGATTAGTTTATTAATAAGTCCGTAGGACGCCCTAATTATTGTCACACTTAACACTTGGGACAATCTTTTCAATACTTAACATGATAGTGTTAACAATAACATTTTATATATAAATAGATTTTAAACATATTTTATGCATACATATCACCATGTAAACAATACAATCTGACAAAAAATGCGTGTGAAACTAATATAATATTTAGCCTTTTAAATTCCTATGGAAAAAGTAGTTGATTTTTTTGTTTTATATTTTAAAAAAAACAAAGATTTTCACGAAAAATACTAATGTGTCGGCAAGTCGCGAGGCGTCTCTGCTCCTGGTACACACAATAAACAGAAAATGAAAATTCTATTACGATAGTACGATATATATCGTACGCGATAATATACTGAAATTATGCCAAAATAAAAGAGTTTTTGGTGTATCACTTTAACGTTATACTGAGAGATCATCCGGCATCAATTAACATTTCACGTCAACAGCCGTAAAGTCGAGCCGAGAACATTTTCGATATTTTGATTGCAATAAATCGGAATTCAATTTGCAGTGTTTTAAAAATTCCAACAAAAATTCATTGTCATACGATTTTCGTGTTCCATATATTCCGCATCAGAAACTTGTGTACGTCATTTTAAACTTTATTTCTACCATTTAAAGTTCACATTTGAAATAGAAGATTTATATATTTCCGACGAAGAAATGCATATTAGGAACTTAAATAAAAGGTATTATGCGGTATTAGTTTAAGCAGTGTACTTAGTAATATTAAAAGTACTCCTAAATTATGCAATTTGTACTTGGCATATTTTAAATGATTATATTTTTTATAGAATAGTTGGCAAACGAGTAGGAGACACACAATGAATGTGAATACTTTCGTTTACTTTACGCGAAACTAAGAAGAAGCAGAGCATAAGTTTGAGTGGGAGTGTATGGTGTTACTAAGAGTTTCAGCAGGCACGGCCGGAGAAATACCACTCTCTCACAGAATACTAATAAATTTTGTACTCGCGTTTCGTTCGGTGAGTGAGATCTTTCGGTGTCCATCCTTTCCCCTCCCCCGTCCTCTTCCCCTATCCCTACATTTCCCAATTTTCTTTTAAAGACCGGCAACGCACTCACGAGTTACCAGCCGCGTGAGTGTCTATGGGCGGCGACTTCACCTTAATGGTAGGCCTCCTGCTCGCTTGCCCCCTCTTCTATAAAAAAAAGCAGGCAAGACACTCGGCTTTGAATTTTTTTCGTTTTACTATGAAAGTAAGTGTTAAAAAAACCTCATTAGTGCAACCGAGATTCGAATGGCGTTGAAGGCACATGGCCAACCATCTAATTACTATACGTAATGTATGTCTCATATAACAGAATCACCCGTATACTAATTACAAGGTAATTGTCTCCCTGAACAAAGTGCTAACGTATAAAAAAAGTACCATTGGGAACGATTTGTACACATATGCTGCACAAACAATCAAAGATATTAAATCCGTTGGCGAAAACGTTACACAACGAAATTGGTACACTCCTTAGGGGTTCTAGCCGGTCTTTAATCTAATATCTAGAGAAGAATACCGAGATAATATTATTTACGCGATTCCCATAGCGGATTGTGGGTAATTGAATGAAAAAACGCAATATTGCAGGCTTCTGATAAGGTTGATTTTTTTGACAATATCTTTAATCAAGTGGGTCTATAAAGACAATCGCGAATCGTGTCAATTACCGAATGTGCCGAGAACCGGTTTAAGAATAGCTCTTTTAAAATAAATAAATAATATATATAGTTTGTATAATTTTACAATATACTCGTAAAGCGTTTTTAGTGCTTAATGTGAAATGATTGTTCATATGCAAATATCATTACTTTTTTTTTAAATTGTATTAGAGGTTGCGTCTTGTTAAAATTCATTGCGTCTCTTATTTCATGTTACAAAGAATAATAAAACAATCGTCTACATAAATCCAGTTCGAGGTATCAGGGAGATGATTAACGCAGACGATCCTATAGGGCCAACGAAGTTGATACCAGTCGTATTAACGACTTCTCCACCTTTTTCACGGGAGCCTTCAGGCCGCCAGGTGATTAGGTTAGTCTGGTCTACCTTTTCAGTTTGAGTTGAATTAATTAAAATTATACATATGTATTACTTATTGGTTTAAAACTACCAGGATGTTGTCTCAATTTGAGCAAAACTTGTGTTTGGAGAACACGCTCTTATGAAATATACTAAAGAAACAATTAACAATACAATTGAAGACAACTAAGACCTTAGACACATCTGTTTAGACAATGACTGACTATTTTTAAATAAAATTATCAAAACAAGATTATCGATGGTATTTTTATCCTATCAACTTATCAATATCATAAAAGTACAAGATATATTTTATTTAATACAATATCTGTATTAAAAAAAAATATTTTAAATAACAGAGAAATTAACACAGTGTTAATGATTGAAATGATTAAGACAAGATTTGTATATTTTATTAAGTAAGGATATTGAAGAGCGTCTGACAATTTCGAGGGTTCTCCACAACCCTTGACTTCGTTAGACATCTCTCCAATAATTTGGACATCAAGTACACTTTTCTATTTTTATTTCGGAATAAGGACTTATTTTGTACTAGCTTTCCGCCCGCGGCTTCGCCCACGTGTAATTTGGTTAAGTATATAGCGTTTTTTAATGATCTCGACAGGGCTTTCTTTCACGGGCTAAAATCTTGTTACAATTAGAATTATATATAGCCTGTGTTACTCAGGGATGATGTAGCTTTACAGGATCGGATGATTCAGGGAAATCGAGGGCAACTTTCAAATTAACGTACAGGCAATTACTATTCTGACAATTTTATATTCTGATAGTCATCTTCTTATGTGGATGAGCTGATGATGGAAGGTAAAACTCCTCAGCGGTTAAGAGTTGAAAGAAAATTCTTAGGAAGTTTTGAGTACGAAATACGTACTTGTGAGGTTATTACTTATTAGCTTGGCCAAATAATAAAAGGTAAACCTCATTAACGTTAAGGATGTAGATGGAAAAATGGGAGCGGACAAACGATAAACGTCTTTTCACTCGTTTCCTTTTACTTGTTGGTATAGGTAGTGTTCACTCAAAATAATCATAGGGTAAAACGTTAATGAAAGTTTGAAGTGCATGGTAGTCATTACACAATGGAGCATCTTAACACCGCGATGGATATATTTGGCCTAAGTAGAAGTTCTTTAAAAAAAAAGTAAGACTCACCCTCGCACACTCACTCACACAGCAACACCATTGCACACACTAAAATGCTCGTACTTCACATAGTTCCACTTGTTCATGTGTATATACTTAGTCTTGCCATAAATATTGTTATAAAGAAAAGCACGATTTTTTTTTTATACGTAACATTTATTCCTTTCATAGTGAGTTAGTTTAATACATCAATATATAACTATTAAAAATATACAATGTTTATTCGAAGTGGTCTCCATTGGCTGCAATACAGTCTTTTAAACGTTGAGGCCAGTTATCAATAGCAGCACGAACTCTTTCTAGAGGAAAATTCTTCACTGCCAACCGAATGGATCGTTTTAGGGACTCCAAATTATCATGGCGTTTAGAGCAAGCCTTACTCTCTAAAACTGACCATAAATCATAATCCAATAGATTTAGGTCAGGACTTGACGACGGCCAGTTTTCAGTGCTGATAAAGTCCAGAACGTTAGTTTTCAACCAAGATTGGGTGGATCGAGCTCTATGACCCGGTGCCGAGTCTTGTTGAAAGCACCATTCTTTGTTATTGAACATGGTGTTAGTTAAAGGCTTAACTACCGTCTCAAGAATGGTATTTTGATAAACTTGTGCCGACGTTTTAATACCTTTTTCACAAAAATATGGCTCAGTCACCCCTTCATAGCTAACACCCCACCAAACCATCACTGAAGTGGGATAATGCCCACGTTGTACTCTGTTTACTAATTGCGAAGCTTCTTTAGAGCTTCCAGCATAAATACGGTCATTTTGTTTATTAAAATACTGCTCAATTGTAAAAATTTTCTCATCCGTAAACAAAATTTTTTTGTGACCTCCCTTTGCGTACCGCTTAAGTAGTTGTTTGGATTTTACCACCCTATTCTTCTTTAAATTATCAGTTAAGAAGTGACCAGTACGTCTCTTATAGGCTGCAAGTCCTAAGTCATCTTTTAATATACGCGACATGGTTCTAGGAGCTATCTTCATCTCCCGAGATAAAATCTTTTGCTTACGGACAGGATTTCTTCGAATTCTTTCCCTAACTGCTTTAATCACCTTTTTCACACGAACGGTACGTGGACGGCCAGATCTTTTTCTGTCACAAACAGAGGAGGTATCATTGTACCTATCAATAGCCCGGTAAACAAACATTTGACTAATACCAAGCGGGTGGAGGGTTTTAAAAATTGCACTTTTCTCCATACCTACTTTATGTAAGGCAATCACAGCGATTCGGTTCTCTTTATCACCCCACTCCATTTTAATATAACAAAATATTTAACAATATAATGGCGCGAAAATAAGAAAACACATCAAGCAATCATATAAAAATGACAGATTCCAAATTCAAACGTAATATTTTCTTTTTTTGAATAGTAACAGTATTTATGGCCAGACTATGTATATATATTTTTTTTTTCTGTTCGTGTTTTTTTTTGTTATTCTTTTTCCTGATCTTAGATTATATTTCCGATTCTATATTTTAACCTCATTTTGGCTTTATTTTTAATCTATTTTTATTGTGTAAACTGTTTTTGATAAGCTGTATAGGTTTAAGAAATAAAAAAATAAAATAAATCTACGAATTTTATCAACGCCATCTATCGAGCACATTGTTCAACACTTCAACCGCGCCCGCGCGCACTGCGTTATTTGTTATTTTTGTTACCTCTCATAAGTTTTAATATTAAGATTAACTTATATTAGAACATATTTAACAATATATAACTAATCAATCAATATAAGTGTTTAAAAAATTTGAAGCAGTGGTTGAAGTAAATTTTCAATTGACCATAACTTCTTTTTCTCTTAACCGATTTTGACAAAATAAACTTTTGACAACGCTCCTAATTATATATAATCCAACTGTGAAAACCGCGTTCAAATCCGTTCAGTAGTTTTCAAGTTATAAAGTACCAGACAGACAGACAGACAGACAGACAGACAGACAGACAGACAGACAGACAAGAATTCCAAAAATTGGTTTTTTGGTTTCTATGACTCTTCTTTAATTGCCTCCTTTCAGTTTTTTGGAAAAATATTTAATGTACAGTTTTTCGATTTTTACTGTCTTATTATTAGTATAGATAGATAGATGTTTCACCTGATTTGGAACACGCAAATTTTCATTTTATTATATATTTCATTAATAAAAAAAGTCTATTATACACACAATCTTATATGTGAAGAATTCAAGTAACGGAAGTTTGATAATTTAGCGAAACAAAGTCTTTTTTTCTGTCCAATATATGTGTCTTACATTCAATTTGGTTTTACAAGATCTATTTTATTACAGACGAACAGACAATTTTACTCGACAGAAATATACCGATCAATAAGCCTAACGAGAGACCTTGAGTCGGCATCGGCTTGAGTATTCTTCAAGAGAAGCAGAAGAGAGCAGACGTCAGCTTTTGATTCCACTCCACACTTGATCTGTGTCAAGTTGTCAACCAACTAGAGTGACCACGGATCTACATTTCATATACACAAAGCTAAATAAACTAAGCTTAAGAGTAACTATTTATTTATAATTTATCATTTGTAATTTAATACGTTATTTAAATAAAAACAAATCTATTTATAGATATAGACATCAAACTCGTATATAGATATTTGTGTATCTACACTAATACAATAGAGAAGATTTAATATATTATATATCTGCTATAATATTACGATACATTCTACTATAGTCTGTCTAAATATAGCCTAACTATAGTCCATGTTTCACAGAAACTATGCGCACCCGTACTTCATTACGTAAGTGAAAATCGAGTGGTGTTGATTAAGTCTCTGATAGACTTGACTGCATTGCAGTTTTCTCACAAATTTAACGATACTACATGGCCACATTTCAATGAGACTGTGAAATGAATCCGCTTAAAGCAATTAAGATGCGCTTTACGCTTTGCGGGTGGTAATCCTTATACTACAAATACAACACTCATAATTATCAATCGATCTTAATTAACTTTTGAGTTTTTCTAGTCTGAATCATTGTAGCCTTACCCTATTATCAGCAATAAAAAAAGCAATTTCCCTACAATAATTGACCAAAACGCGAACCCGAGATTCCTATTCTGTAGTTCAGCATGAACCATTGCGCCAACGGTATCGTCTAATGAATAAAACCTTAATTTATTTCACACAAATATAGATAGAGAATAGATTTAATTTCAAAATATCTATTCGTCTATCTAACCAGTTAGATTTAATTGATATTGTAATCTAACTGGTGTAATTCCATCGATTTATCATTATTGAAATCACGATACAAATCAAAGTAATATCTCGCATGAGTACCAAACATTTAACGAATCAGTTGTTGAGGCAATATGAATTGGAATCCCCATTCGCAATCGACAGTTAAATATCGTTATGTATCGTTGTATTACGATTTATCTATATAATCAAATATCGTTGCATATCGATGTATAATTCTGTTATGTATAGATATTATTATCCCTAAATTATTGATCCCTTTAATGTGTCGGCAATTGGCTCAGCATCGGGACAGTACAATTCTTGAGTGCAATGCTTACAATGCTTTGTTATTGTAATTGTCAGTAGCACAATTTTGTATTAATTGTTTATTTTAAAAGAGCAGCTATCGAGTTTCGTGCCGGTTCTTATCGGTAGATGACTGCCTTCCGAACCGGTGGTGGTGTAAAAATCGACTAATCAAAAGTGTCTTTATAAGGACCTACTTGTATAAAGATATTTTGAGTTTGAATTTATTATGATATAATATTATGATAGTCTGTGCTGAAGGTTTTTATTTTTATCTAACTTTGCAATAAACAAACTAGATATTTTCTTCTTTGAAATAAAGACTTAATTGTTGTATGAAAAATTTAATTTTTTTTTGCTTTCGTGTTTCTATCGTTGAAAGCGTTTGGTGGTAGAAGCTTTAGTAAGATATTTTTAATTTGAAAGAATACAGGCTGAAATAATAATCGATTACACACATTTAATACATGGGTATTACATTATATAATAAGTAAATAGTTTTAATTGTTAGAGTTTTAGAATCAAAGCAATTACCTTAATATCTTGAAAAAGAAAAGCTTTTATTTTCAGTATTAATAATGAAACTTTCCTTTTTAGATTTTAATATTAGTACGGTACGATCAAACGAAGATGTATTAAAAATAGTTAATGGATTGCAAATTGTTTTTAAATCTATTATATCGTGTGTGCACAAGGCTTTTAATAACGCTTAATATTACTTGTTGTTAAGCCCGTTTATACTGAAATTTATTTTTATAAAATGTTTAGTAGACGCTCTCTAACATTAGAGGGTTTCGTGGAGCTACCGCATGCGGCGCTAGTGTCTTTGCCGTTAGATATGTTTATATATCTTAATGACAGTACACTCGCGAAGGTTTCAAAATCCCGCTTAATTACTTTGGGCCCATAGATAAGTCCCTTATTATCATTTATTAAATTAGTCGTTTCTTACATTTTTTTCACAAGCTCTTAACATTAATTATCTATGGTAATTTTTATGGTAGGCTGAAAATGTCATAGCACTGTTAAACTTGTCACTGTATGTTTTAAATATACAAGAGTTATTAATATACAAATACTAAAACAATCGAGCTTGATGTAAAGAGTCAATAATTTCACTTAAAGTCATAATAATATGAATGAACAGTACAGACAAAAAGGGGATTTAATATCAGAAAGTCCATTAAAATAAATTATACATACCGAAAAAGGTCTTAATGGAATCGGTAAATGCTGTATACCTTTAAGGCGGGATTATATTTTTCTCAAAGGACACAATCTTATCCTTTGGAGGTTTATACAGTCTGTGAGTGCAGCTTTACGATTAAACCTTCAGACTTAAATGTTTAATATGAAATATTGAGAACAAAACCTACTTGCAATATAGTAGAACCTGAGTTATCAATATGTTTGAACACTAGACGTAAATATTCTATTAGATTACAATGCTGTAAGTGTATAATTACTGTTTAAGATTGGAAAAAACAATATTTTTTAATTGTCAAATCAGACGAAATCCATATTCTCGTATAAAAAACACAATGTGTTTGGAGTTTAATAAACATGTTTAATTTGTCATTTTCTAGTCAAACAAAAGAGGTTTTAAGGAAAAAATAATAAACTGCTTAACTTTTGTTTTAAACATGTTTTGGTTTACTCGGTTGATTTATTTTGTATGTGTCTGTATTAGATTTAGCTGTATAAACAAATGATCCAGCCATTGAAACACATATTTCAAAAAAGAAAAGCTTTTAAAGACTTTTCTTTTATTTTCAGTACAAATGTAATGAAAATTTCCTTTTAAGATGTCAATATTTGTTCGATCAAAACAAGATCTATTAAAATGATTAATGGCTTGTAAATAATTTTATAATTTATAATATTTTCTGTTAAGGCTTTCATTAAAGCTTACCATTACTGGATGATGATAATACTAACTAGTAACTGGTTCATACTTCAACTGCGTTTTTATAAAATACCTCATGGCATCTTGTTCTCAAATATACCGGTGATCCAAGAGCTGGTTCTCTCAATAAAGCTAGGAATTGTTTTTTGTTTGTTTTAAGTAACATTTCATAGAACATATTTCATAGAAATATTGTTATATTTTTCTACATCTACCGATCGAACCATAAGAAGCAAATTTATTAGACTGTAGGTACGTCAGATAATCTATATAACTATATATATATATATATATATATATATAGGTTATCTGACTAGACTAGACTATATAGTCTATATAACTAACTATAAAAAAAGTTTTAATTAAACTTATTAACTTAATACGAAACGAAATCAATCCCGATTCAATGTACATACAGACTTAAACGATATTACGATTTTTTACATAACGCGCGATTATTGGATGAAAGTGAATGAATTCTTTAGTAACACTATATATAGGCCGTGAATAAAACGCCACAGAGAAGATTAATAGATCGAGTAACAATTTATAAGGTGGACGTAACGACGCAAGACATTATTTGTGTCCCTATGAGAGACCTGTCTTGGGCCCATTCTGTTTAAAGATTAATCTTCAAGCTGTCTGACCGCGGCCTTACGTATATTGCGAATAAAGATAACTTTTAAGTGGTTCATAATATTATGTTCTGAAAATTATTTAGCCCAAAACATTTGTTTGACTTAGAGCGAACTTAAGGAAACTAGTAAGTAATAGATTCATAAGTAGATTTATTTAGATTCCAAACACAATAAATATAAATTTAAAACGCGCGTAAAGGGTATTTTGGTTGAAAAGGCATACTATACCGTAAACGAATATTTAGAGGACAAAGATCCCTTTAATGTGTCGGCAATTGGCTCAGCATCGGGACAGTTCAATTCTTGAGTAGCCTTACAATGCTTTGTTATTTTAATTGTCAGTAGCACAATTTTGTATTAATTGTTTATTTTAAAAGAGCAGCTGTCGAGTTTCTTGCCGGTTCTTCTCGGTAGATGACTGCCTTCCGAACCAGTGGTAGTGTAAAAATTGACGATTCAAAAGTGTTTTTATAAAGACCTACTTGAATAAAGATATTTTGAGTTTGAGTTTAATACAACATTAAAAAACAGTTTAAATTATTAAAAGTTAAATAAACAAATTTAACTGTAAAACTAAAATAAATTTTAAAAGTTTGGTTCGGTTTGAATCGCAATACTTATACGGTCACCGGTACCGGCTGCCTACCTAGTTCTAAAAAAGTATCTACTTGTCCCTTTGTTATTGTTATTACATATAAATTCATATTGTAAATATATTTATTATAGCATTCCTCATCAAATTTTAAATAGTTATGACCTTACACTCGTCACAATGGTTAGAATGACATAACATTTTAAATGCATATTAAAATCGACTATCAAACACACGTATCATTCAAATCGAATACGATTATACGTATCTTATCTAAGCTTGAATCGATACGTCTCTTCGAGCGTCTATAAGGATCGTCGTATTATTTATAAAGGGTTACAATCTCGCAGCAGCCTGAGGATATTCATTCCGAGCTTCTTAGGACATATATGTAAGAACGAGGTCAAGCTTGAAACTGTTTACAGGATTCAGATAAGAGCCAGGATTCTTTGAGCTTTAAGATTTAGAATACAAAACATACATAAGAATAAGTAATATGTATATATATATATAAAATCCAATATGTTTGAACACTAGATGTAAATATTTTATTAGATTACAATGCTGTAAGTGTATAATTACTGTTTAAGATTGGAAAAAACAATATTTTTTAATTGTCAAATCAGACGAAATCCATATTCTCGTATAATAAACAAAATGTGTTTGGAGTTTAATAAACATGAATAATTTTTCATTTTCTATTTCAATAAAACAGGTTTTAAGGAAAAAATAATAAAGTGCTTAACTTTTGTTTTAAATATGTTTTGCTTTATTCAATTTATTTATTTTGTATATACATATATTTTTATTATTAATCTGCCATCAACCAAGTTATCGTGCATAATTGTTTAGTTTTTTTATTTTTATACATGAACATTTGTTGTAGATTTCACATATCTGGTGAATCTTTTTTCATTCATTTGCTGAAAGAGATCTCAGTAATCCGTAATCCTATATAAATCCGTTTTTTAATTTTATTTTTTTAATTATGCACGTGTTTTATATATAAGCAACGAAGTGTAAATATAATACAATATTCCTCTTTCTGTATTGACCAACCTAATTGTTGAGATTATCTATCTATCTATCTCCCTCTACTCAATAATGCTACAATGTGACAACGATTCCGTAGTGCTACGCACTCGTGCTACGGCATTTCCCTTGCTACGCGACGCCAACAATGCAAAGAATTCTTTGTTACTCTTTCCACACTTTGCAAACGGTATTCAACAATATAAAATAACAAGGAATATTCTGAAAGCCGTTTTCAAAAGAGCAATGCAAACAACAGTGACATTCAACCGAATCAATATGAAACTTTGAACCTTTCAAATCGTTAAGAGCTGTGTAAAGAGCCACAATGCGATAGCGTGAATATCTAGACACTATCGACATCTGAGTATATATTTGAATAGAGTTTTACAGATATGATGGTGTAAATATATAATTTTAACTATGTTTTTTATTTCGGAAGTAAATTCCCAGCGAGATTAATGTGCGTATATGGGTTATGTGCGAGCGCAAATACACAGGTATAAAAAAAACAAAAACTTTAAATTTTCGACTCTACATTTACTGTTACTACAGTTCTCAAATATATTATACTAATCAAGTACATGATTATGAAGAGTAGGTTCAAGGCACCGATTTCTCTTTGAACATGATGTGTCTATGTCCCAACTCGGTCAAGCTTGCTGCACAATGGTTTTCGAACTGGCTTTAGCCTGCTGAACACAGAGCCACATAACAAGATGGCGCCCAGACCCACTGTAAGCTCTGCTCTGATTGGTTAATAAAACAAACATAATTTAACATTCCTAACAAGTGTTTGTAACTTATAATAATTAAGTAGAATCAAATAGAATAAAATCATATTTAGATTTTTAATCAAATCAAAAGTAAAAAGTTCACTTAAGGAATGAATATACAATCAATCCATCTATTGATTTATAAAAACTATTGATTATATATAAATATTGATAAACATACATTTAATGTTCTAACATATAATAAAAAAAACGACAACTATAAAATAAACTAGTGTTTTTAAAAAAGAAAAAAAAAATAAAAAAGTTTACCGTGATTTCAAAGCTCCAATAAATTGACCACAAAACTTTATAAGAACAGTGAAACTGATTGATCCTTTGCTTTTATTACAGAGTCTACCAAGCACTTTACAAAGATCGAATCAAGCCGTACCAACCCACTAGAAGAACAAATTTATTAGTTATTTGCGATCGTATAGCTCCATCCAAAAGCGACTCGGCATCTTTACAATACCGCTTAACAATACCCTGAGGTACTACTTTACAAGGGTCTTCATTTTAATATCTACATTTGTTGACAATGTTGACAACTAATAAGTTATAAGCAGAGTATTTATAGCGGCATTTATTCGCTAATCGAAATCTAAATACATTGAGCGAGAAAAGCCTCAATTTTTGGTTTACGGTACCGACCACTAGGCGCCTACTTAATTTTTTAATAAGCTGTACTCTTGTACTCTAAGGTCCAAAAGTCTCTAATGCAATAGAAACAAAATCAAAGTCAGATTCTCTTTTGACCTAAATCTATATCGACATTATGAAGTCAGGTAAATATTGTATTAAAAAAAAATCGTTTTAGTTATACACAAAGCTTTTCATATGAAAATATTGTAGGTAACATATTGTGAAGCTTTCTTAGCTTAACGTGTGAGAACACAAAAAATCTCTTTGTATTAGATTAATGGTCTGTGGGAAAAATGAAGGAGGAACGCCACCTTACCGCGTGTCGTCATTTATTACCGAGCTCCATTATTGGTGATCTACGGTGGGGTTTGGGCCAAATATTTGCAGAATGCAAACAAATTTCGGCATCGTTTTGATACTGACGATGCGGATGCTTGGTATATTAATAACAACGATTAAAATACGTTACCTATGTTACCTATATGTATAAAGTATCTAACGATGTAACGTGTTACTCACTCCATGTAACGTCATTCGATTTAACGACAAACTCTAAAGCGTTGAAATCAATTGGCTTTTGTTGGTTGAGTTGTACGAGTATTTCATAGAATGATTTTTCTTGTCTCCATTTAACGTCCCCCACTGTCTATAACGCCATCACGGCCAAATATAAAGTGCCGTTATATAAAGTACTTTAAATTTTCTAAAAGCATGACAGCGGTGTTATATTTACATTAGAGCCACCATAAGGTAAAAACCCAACTTTAATACATTTAATCAGAGATTTGACATCAAGTTCAGTAGGTTCAAACAGTATCTTCAAAATATTTTCGTTTTACAACAAGAAGAATTAAGTCAAACTCTTTGTAGTGGTCGATAATAATACTATTATTGACAATATAATTTTGATATATATATATTATTTATAAAAAATGATATGAAAAGGACATATTAAAAGTTACAAATAAAATTATACTTACTTAAATAAAAAAAAACATTAACCTTTTTAACGAAACCAGTCAGGTACATTATATATAAACACTTACATTGTAATTAATAAGATACGATACTTATGCTGATGACTGGTTTTCCAGCAAGGTAGGAAAACAAATAAAAAACTACATCCAGTTTTGTTAACTCTTATTAAATATTGTTAAACGTGGTATTATCTTAACGTAATTATGCAAGTTTGAAAAGACAGTTATGAAGCGTAAGTAAACACCTAAGCAACTCAAATCTCAACACAAAGATAACCCACATCTTAGGATCAGACCCTTCTTAACAACGTGAATAAACAGCGAAGTTCAGTATAAGTCCTTTGACGACATTTGGATTCAGCACGTACATAACCAGCATTAACGCTGTGAACTTTGTATTTATCTGTCAGAAAACTTAACGTTGATTGGGTGAATGTTAATTTTTTAAATTGTAACAGTAACTTGAGACAATAGTACATTAAAACATCTCATGTCAAGTAGACTTCGGTGCAATGTTTGTGATTAAATTGTGAGTATTTCAATTATGTTGTTATGTAGAAGCTTTTTGCCAGTTATTATTTCTTTTCAAAGCTCTGATTTATGTATGTTGTAGAATTGCTGTTTATTATATGACATAATATTTATAATATATGAATACTTTTTAGATGTAAATTTTATAGTAATGTTGAAAAAGTTGTATTGATTTCGTAATCTCTATTTCAAGTTAATTAGATGAATACCGAAAAATTCAATTTTAAAAGTTCCCTGTGTTATCCAGAAAAACGTTAAATCTTTATATCCAGTCAGGTACATAAGTCTATTCTGAATAGTTTAAAATCTAATTGCCTGTTCGTACGTGACTATGCCGAGAAGACGCAAAAATTCAGCGTGGTTGTTATTTTTCTTGGTGATACAAAGTATTTGGAGCAAGGCCAAGCTGGAGTTAATTCATTCTGAAACTTTTTTATCATTAAAACAAACAGATATTAAATATGATTGTTGTAACGAAAGAAGAGGAACAGCTCTAAAGTTACCGGTGCCATTTAGAAGGTACAAATTTAAATCTTTTTAAACGTACGCCCCAAGTCCCAAGAGTCTAAAGAAGGAAATAAATTTGAAATGTATTATGTGTAAGTCACGATATGAAGAAAACATTTTGTTATTTCTTGAAACTATATAATGTTTATAAAGTCTACAAGTGTATGTCAAGGTCCATAACGAGGGTCGTTTTTATTTGTAGAAAGTAGTAAATTTCATTTTTACGACCTCTATTTTATGTACCGTTTTATCCCAATTTGTGAATATGATAAACTACTGTCGTTCCACAGTAGAATATGTATTAAGTCGACATATTTTTTAATAAACTGTAAACGTACTAATCCTATAAATAAAATATATCTTGCAACTTTTAACTTGGTAGGCATAGCAGAGTTATAAACCTTTTAAGGCTTAAATAAATTTTTTTTCTACGTACCTAAATGTCCTACTTAAGTTATTATTTTCGACATATAGAATCGTAGCAGCGATCACTTTCATCAGAGCCCATAAGACGTTCAAATTTGAACTCCTTTAACACCCCAAACTTAGTTACAACAATAGAGCCTGGTTTTATTAGGAATTAATAATAGAAAAGCTATAATTGGTTCCTCCAGCATATTGTATAAGATATTAATATTCATAAATCAAGATTGCGGATCTTAATCGTATCCTGTTAAATAGCAGTTCATCGGATCAGATCACGGACTCAAAATGTATATGGATGAAGGATGTTTAATGTCTTTTTGGATTGCTGGATTGGAATTTGATAAAACAATTGATAATGAATTAAAATATGTTATTAGAATGGACTGTTTTTAAATTATTTATTTTTACTTTTTCGTCTTCTTCAAAGAGTGGCTCTTCAACAAGGTTCTCAAGGCAATCAGCTTCCCGGAAGTATACGAAATTAAACATTATAGATTACATTGTCGAGTAGAGTACAGTTGTCGGTGCTTGAATTTGTGTTGTAATGCATATATTTTTTTCCTAGAGTCTGTGTACTGTGTGTTTGCGGCTTGTTCTTCTATAACGAAAATGTGTGCTACTATTTCGCTATGCCCACCGATAAAAGTAAAGTTTATTTTTTATTATTTTTATTTAATGAGATATGGACAAAGGTGCATGGTGTAATGGCAGATCTTTACAACCCTAATGTGTAACATGCTTGGCGATTGAAAGGAGTGATAATTTGATTCATAAGTGTACTATAGTTACCTATATGATTAAATATATTTTTGATTCCATTTGAGAGTTTTGAAGTAAAAGCAGTATATTTTGAAGTATACAATTTCAGTAGATAGTTTCGCAGCTCCATACCGTCCCAGGATCAGATTAATAACGTTGAATGTAAAATTAGTTTGGGCACTACGCCCCTGAGTCCCACCGGTGTAAGTAATAAATAATATTATATTGCGGTCATAATGTTGATCCTGCGTTTAATTATGTTATAATTTATTGTTTACATTTTGTAAAATTGTAAATCTATGTGAAATTATTAAATTTATAATTTAAATAGGAGACGTCTTTTGTTCGATTTATATCATTAAGCCATTAAAAAAAGATATTTTTTATAAATTCATGAAATATAAAAAATGTAACTCGACATGAAGACGTCCTGTGTTCGATTTGTGTATACAATATGATTGTTTATGTATTAGGAGACAAAATATTAAGAAGAGAAATTTTATTAAATATGTATGAACATAACTTTATTTGATACTAAAATAGATCTATGAAAATTGAATTCTCTTGTGAAAACTATAGGCTGTTTCAACCCACGATAATTCTCGATATCAAAGCGTATTGCTTAAATGTAAATAGAATTTAATCAGAGTTATAACAAATCTTCTAACACGCATTACGCTTCAAATAATAGAATCAATTTGACGTGAAATTTGTGAATCCATCAAATTAATTTCATTCCTTTATCGGAATAATTATTTAGAATCTGTGAAAATCCAAGTTACCAACATTTTCAAATAAAAACGGACGTTTAACGTGTAACAAAATTGTATTAACTGAATATATTTAATAATAAACATACATACGTTTCCAGTCTATAATTAATGTTATAAACATTGATAAGATACAAGCACATAATATATTAATAAATATGATTGTTTGGTTGTTTTTTAAAATTGTATACCTGTAATGCTGTGCATCCCTATAATTTATGCACATACATGCCTTGTGTGTTTTTCTTTGTAATTTTGTTCGGGTTATATTTGTATGTTTGTTGTTGGTGTGCCTTATTAAATAAATAAATAATAAATGAATAAGATGTACTTTTTATAGATGTACTTAAGTAAAAGGGTTGTTATAATGATATAAGCCAAAAAGAAACTGTTCGTATACATATTGTATATACGACTTTTACGAACGCTTACTTTAAGTCATATGTTAACGATTTATATGTAAGAATCACTCTGATATATATGATCTTATTAGACGATTATGAATACCATTTTACATACTGTTTATTAACTGATATTTCAATCTTGTACAGCTAAACTAACACTTATGACCTAACCTAACTTAACTTTTATGAATATTTTGTAATTTCTTCTCAGGAATTTTATCCCCGTATTTTTTTTGATTTGTAAATTGAGATTTATGGTGTACTGTTTCTGCAAAAATATTACCAAATAACAAATAAATACTACTGACAGTAAGATGACGTAAGTGTAGTGATGTTTTTTTACGATAGTCAACTAGCTAAGTTTCCTTGAAAAAAAGTATTAAACCCGAGACAAAGAACGGTTGAAATTATACAACAATCTCTAACGAAGACTCAAGAGTTATTTATGCGTGTCCCATTTATCTTTATTACGTACATCAAACAAATTTACTTATTAAAATACGCAGCAAAGCCCCAACTTTCACATTATCAACTCTCATCCGAGCTATTCAAAAACTGTAAAAAAACAATACTTAAAAAACTTGTTAAACCGCAAAACGTAATCCCAAGTACAGTTATGCAGAAAACTGTTGTTCATAAACGCTCGGTTACTAGCCATTTTACAAGCGACATAGTGTATTTTTCTCTCGGTTTTAAAGTCTAACTACAAACGTATCTCGACAGCTGTGTCGTGTTAAGTGTCACAGATAAGTGTCGCTGGAAGTGACTTATTTAGAATTGTTTCGGTTGCTTTTTCAACAGTGATGGAGTACACGTAACATTTCATTGTTGTACGCGTCTTATAATCATATAATTTAAATACAATTTTTTTCAAGATGAAATACAATAAATTTGTAAAAAAAAATATGCAAAAATATTAAATATTTCAATATTCATCACTTTCCATATTTTAAGTGAATGAATTCTCAAGAAGCCCTAGACGTTATAAGCACAATCAAATTAAAAAATATCTCCAGAAATCTCTTAAAAATTGTAAAAAAAAAACATTTACAATTACATTAACTGCCTATTCCAGTGGTTCCCAACCTTTTTAGGTGCGCGCCCCACTTTTGAGATTCTAAAATCGAAAATGCCCCCCTAACACGTGCAAAAATAAGAAAATGCCCCCCAAACCCATGCAAAAATAAGAAAATACCCCCTCTAACCCATGCAAAGATATGAAATCCTCTTAACTAGAGGGGTAATTTTTACTGAAAAAAATTCGAAATGCCCCCTCCAATTGTCAAATTGCCCCCCAGTGGGGCGTACGCGTCGCGTTGGGAACCACTGGCCTATTCCAAATCAAGGGCATAGACGAGAATGTTCTGTACACCACCGATAATCAGTTTCTTTACCACATTAAAATCACATATTGAGTACAAAATATATGTGAATTATATGAGAATATTTCAATAAGCATTTATCAGCGTATCCAGACAACAACATCCATGTCAACCACGCAACTATTTTTATTACCTCCGGCATACAAATTTAGCCTCCCTCCTGGCGTCGCAATACTAATTGACGCTTTAAATCCATCCTCGCCTTCGGACGACTAAATTATTTTATTTGAACGTTATGAGTTATGCGCGCGAGTGTACTCGCGCTTTTCCTGTTTCAGAGCTTTATGTTATATTGGAAATGCTATAAATAATTAATCTGAAATTGGATTTATTTAAATGACATGCTGTTATTAATCGGAATTGTTCAACGTAAATAAAATTAAATAAATAAATAGAACATTTTGTGGCTAAAATGTAAGCTTTATTAAATTAACTAATTGTTACTGTGTTGAATATATTGACCAATGTTCAAACTGTTCAAATTTAAAATATTAAGTGGGTCTTTATAAACACTTTTGAATTGTCAATTTTTACACAACCACCGGTTCGGAAGAATCGGCAATTAACTCAATAGCTGGTCTTTTAAAGCTTATAAAACTATGTTACTCACATGTTAATTTAAAAAAAGCATTGAGAGGCTACTCAAAAATTAGATTGTCCCGATGCTTGTCCTGACTGAGATCTTTAGATCTTTGTCCTCTAAATATTCTCTAACTGTACTGTATGCCTTTATAACCAAAATCATCTTCACGCGCTTGGTAGTTTCTAGTTCTAGTAAGTGTGAATATTAATTATGCATTCAGTAAGTGTAACCTTTAATAAACATATAAAACCAGAACACTAAAACTAATTCAAAAAGTTTGGTCATTATGGCAGAGTACTCATGCTGGCGGCATTTCCTCGCTGTATCGCGATTCTTATACGCTGAGCGAGAAAAGCACCAGCTTTTGGGTCACCGCTACTGACTACCAGGCGACTTAATTCCTTAGTAACGCCTGTTCGCTTGTGCCCGAAATAATAATAATAAACCAGGTTACCTATGTGCGATACTCAATTATTACGTTGATAGCAATAAAATTCAAAGTGCGCAGAGAAAAAAAAGCCGCTCATCCGTTTGAAGACGTATCTAAAGTCATCGTTATCGATTAGGCAGCATCTGCCCCGACAACCAATAAATATGCAAATTTGTACTAGATCAAACAAGGGAGTTCTGAGTCGTGTTGAGAGTTGTTTTTTGTGATCATAGTGCTTTTGTGATTATGTGTCCTAATAACATTCCAATAAAGGTCGGATGATGCTTGCACTTAGATTTTTCAATCGACACGATTGACACATCGTATATGAATAGCGAGATGACGTCGGTTGCTGGAATTATCTCTTAATACGTACTGCAGTATAACAATAAATACAAATGAAATACTTTTCCCATATGCTATAGGTACTAGAGAGTTTTAGATTTGCTAACTTCTTTAACTCTATGCGACTCAAAATGTAATGAATAGATAACTAGCTGAAAACGGCAAACGTTGCTTTGCCATATAAATTATTTCTAGTGTAGACAAATAATATGTCGCGGATAACGAATTAAATGACGATTGATTAGTTATCGAGCGGGATGAAAATTAATTAAATTGCCAAAGTGGCCAAAAAATATGGGTTGGTGATAAAAAAGTACAAATTTAGGGTTGTATGTATTTTTTAAATGCCACACTGTAAAAAGAATGTCAAAAAATTAAGTGTGAACAACCCTTATCACTTACGAGTATGCAAAATATATGTTGTCCGATTCTCAGACCTACTGAATACGCATATAAAATTTGGTAGAACTCGATCGAGCCGTTTCGGAGGAGTACGGTAACTGACACTGTGACACGGAAATTTTACATATAAGAAGATTAATATTGAGATTAATATTACCTGCCAGTTTTAGCCCAATGCGTTTCCCTGGCGGCTTGATTAGTTCTATGTGTGTTCTTCGCAGGCCTCGTTCAGTGCATAGTCCAGAGTCGGTTGACAATGACGTCTGTGATTTGAAAACTGTAACAATTATCAACACCATTAACATACACTATTCCTTCGTTTATCACTTCAAATACATCACTATGTCAAATTCTTGTGATTATTGCGTTTATTCTTGTATATGTTTATGTTACTTTATATTCTATGTTTTAACACTATTTTGGCCTTATTATTAATATGTAATCTCATGTATTGTGCTTTATGGATCAATAAAAACAACTAAACTCAAGCCATTTTAATCAAAGCATAATAGGTTCCTCCTATCTAGAAGTCATCAAAAACAATTTTATAGATTATTTGTTTAAAAATGGCCGTAAAACGAGAATTCTAAATTCCGTACTTCTGACGGATATATATCACTTTCTGAGTGTTAATTATATCACCGCTAGTTATATATTTACGTGCAATAAAGAATTAAACACAAGCAAGAGTGACGAATCCCTGCAGGGTTAGAATTTAAGACGTTTGACGATCTGTGATTTCTTGTTACATTTTGTTTGCAATGGCGAACAATGGTGACAATTGTCTTGTGCATCTGTTCTCGCGAATGGAATTAATAAAACATTTGTGTCAGGCTCACGGGTGGCAAAAATGCAACTTTAGTCACTATTAAAATAATGTATGTATGAAATTTTCTAATCTCAGTTAGAACTTCAAGGTTATTTATAAACAAAATGAAACAGGAGCTACAAGATCGATTGCTTTTTTTTTTTTTTTTTTTATGTGAGAGGAGGCAAACGAGCAGGCGGGTCACTTCGAGTGATGTGACAACCGCCGCCCATGGACACCTGCAACGCCAGGAGGCTTACAAGTGAGTTGCCGGCCTTTAAGGAAGAGGAACGCTCTTTTTTTGAAGGTCCCCAAGTCGTAGCGGATCGGGAATACCTGCGCTGGCAGTTGGTTCCACAAAGAGGTGGTGCGCGGCAGAAACTGCCTTAAAAAACGCACAGTCGTGGAACGCCAGACATCAAGGTGGTACGGATGGAATTTCGTATTCTGCCTTGATGTCCGGTGATGGAATTCCGCTGCAGGTATTAGCCCGAACAATTCATCAGAGCACTCCCCATGATAAATGCGGTAGAAGATGCAGAGGGAGCCTACATCTCTACGCAGAGCCAAAGGATCAAGCCGATTGGAAAGGATGGGGTCGTCGACGATACGAGCCGCTCTGCGTTGGATGCGATCAAATGGAAGGAGCTGGTATTGGGGCGCCCCCGCCCAGAGGTGGGAACAGTACTCCATATGAGGCCGAATTTGCGCTTTATAGAGTTGCAAGCGATGGCCTGATGTGAAATACTGACGCGCCCTGCTGAGAACACCAAGCTTTTTAGAGGCTAACTTAGCCTTACCTTCCAAATGATTGCAGAACTGGACATCGCTCGATATATCGACACCAAGAATTCCAATACTGGCTGAGGCTTTAAGAGGAGTGTTATCGAATAGTGGGGCCACGACAAAGGGATTCTTTTTAGCGGTAAACGCGCAAACCTGGGTCTTCGAGGGGTTAAATTGGACTGAGTTAAGTCGACCCCAATCCGAGACTCCACGCAGTAGAGTCTCGACTTCAGATACAAGTTTGTCCCGACACTGCTCGACATCAACCCGGGAAATATTTGCACGGCCGTGATATAGAGCATCTCCAGTACTGTCATCCGCATAACAATGAAGGCTGCTTAAGTGCAACATATCATTGATATGCAAGAGGAACAGCGTAGGAGAGAGTACACAGCCTTGGGGAACTCCAGCGTTTATGGATTTGAGGTCGGAACATGCACCGTCGACAGCGACCTTGATGTTCCGATCGGCCAAAAAACTGGAGATCCAGTCGCATAACTTCACGGGAAGCCCATATGCTGGAAGTTTTGAGAGAAGCGCCTTGTGCCATACCCGATCAAAGGCCTTTGCTATGTCCAGACTAACCGCCAGTGCTTCCCCTTTAGACTCAACAGCTTCTGCCCATTTATGAGTTAAGAAAACTAGAAGATCACCAGCTGAGCGGCCACGGCGGAAACCGTATTGACGGTCACTAATCAGCTGGCATTCCTCTAGGTAACGAAGGAGCTGGCTGTTGATAACAGTCTCCATTATCTTAGAAAATAAAGGGGTAACAGCTATTGGGCGGTAGTTTGAAGGATCAGAGCGTTCGCCTTTTTTAGGAATCGGGTGAACCAAGGCGGTCTTCCAAGCGTTCGGGACAATGCCGAGTGAATAAGAGTGCCGGAAAAGACGCGTCAGGACCGGAGCCAACTCAGGAGCACAAGTGCGCAGCACTATTGGAGGAATACCATCCGGTCCACTCGACTTATGAATATCCAGGGAAGTAAGGGCTTTGCGTACAGCACGAAGCCGAAAAACAATTTCGGGCATCGAGGTATCACACCGCAATAACGTCGGTGGAGTATTCCCGTGGTCATCAATCGTCGAGTTGGACCCGAAAAGAGAGCCTAAAAGATCGGCTTTCTCTTTCGGGGTGTTGGCCATCAGGTTGTTCGCCCCAAGTAGTGGTGGAAGAGATGGCTTACAGAAGTTTCCTTGAACAGCCTTGGCAAGAGACCAGAATGCACGTGTCCCAGAAGGGAGCCGAGCCAGTCTATCACCAATTCTGCTGATGTGAATAGACTTTGCCTTAGCAATGGCACTTTTGAGGGACCTAGAGGCCGAGTTGTATGCTTTTTTAAGAACGCTGGTATTTACATCACGTGATGCTGCCGCTTGAGCCCAGGTACGATAACATTCAAGCTTTCGGCGCGCCGCCATTTTGCAAGACTGTCTGAACCAAGGTTGGGACTTGCCACCGATGGGCACAGCAGAGAAAGGAATAAAAAGCTCCATTCCCTGCAGCACCACATCAGCGACAGAGTCGGCAGCAGCATTCGGATCATCCGACGAAAAACAAATCGGCCCCCACGGGTAGGAAGCAAAAAAGGAGCGCATTCCATCCCAGTCTGCTGACCTATAGTGCCAGACGCGACGACAACCTGCAAAACGAGGTCTAGTGAGTCGCGTTGTTCTTATAGTACTCCGAACAAGGCAGTGATCTGAAGATCCTACTGGGGAATCAACTGATACATGATACCCGTCCGGGTGAGAAGTCAGCAGCAGGTCCAACAGTGAAGGATTATGACCTTCGACATCAGGGATTCTCGTGATCGAGGGCACCATTTGAGTCAGGTCGTAGGCCAAGGCAAAGTCGTGAAATATTCTTCCCGCATAGTCGGTGGTAGTAGAGCCGAGCCAGTCGGTATGGTGGGCGTTAAAATCGCCAAGAACTACGACTTCAGCGGTAGGAACATTTGCAATCAAGGAGTCTGTAGCCGATTGTATGTGCTCCACAAGTCGGTCAATTTCGGCATTACCGCTATGAGACCTATAAAGGCATGCGTAGAATCGCGGATGGTCATCGCAGTCTACGCGGAGCCAAAGAATCGATAGGTCTTTTCCTTCAGGAAACGTGAGGCGACGAGAGCAAATGTCATCCCGGACATAGACACACACTCCAGCCCTTGGCAAGAATCTATGTTCTAATTTATAACCAGGGTAGGAGAGGAAAGAGGTGTCGCCAGGAGAAGAAATCTGTGTCTCGGTAAGAAAGAGTAAGGCCGGCAAAGCTGTTTCAAGGTGGTGGTGAACAGCGTTTAAGTTCGAAACAAGCCCCCTCACATTGCAGAAGTCCACAGTAAGCGATGAGGAAGGTGCCAAGTGATGCTTACTCTGTTTGCCCCGACATTTATGAGATGTGTTTTTAGATATGAGCGCAAAATTGCCCCCCCCAGAATACGAAGGGCAGCCTGGGGGCCCAACAACAAAACAGTTAGGTGGACACGCAGGAGGGGATTCTCCACGACAGGTGGTACCCCCCTGGGGTAATTTCTTTTTATTTTGCACCATCATTCAAGTATTTGTTTGGGGGGACAGGGAAGGAGAGCGAATGAGGAGGAAAGGAAAAAAAAAGGATATGGAGGGTTACAAGAGGGCGGGGAAGGGGAAAGGATGGGCACCGGAAGATCTCACTCACCGAACGAAACGCGAGTACAAAATGAACAAAGTCCAATTGCATCACTTCACGCCGGTTTTCTGTGTGCTCTTTATTTATTAACGACTAATGCCCAAAATAAACAATACACTTAATTTTAAGCTTCTAACAATCATATAGTTAACTATCATTCCTAATCCCGACAAAAATATGTCATATCTTTAAGAAAAATATTAATTTCGGCTTGAGGCATGGGGTCAGCTCAACGGAGGCTTATTCCCGAACATCAGCGAGAAATGAATGCCGGAATTTGTTTCACAAATGCATGCAGAATATTTCTGCCATCAGTTCCATCCCTGATAACATTCCAGGTAAAGAAGAGATTCAGATACAGGTAAATAAAAAAGTTCCTCACACATCTGTGTATGTTCAAGCTCTTCGTAAATGTATCCTGATTACTTTATATTCAATTCACTTGGATTATTCACAGAGAAGCGGTTGCTTATTAAATCTACCAATTATTACTAAGCGCATACTAAATTGCTAGATGGTCAGCGTAACTAGGTTAGATTAGATTGCATTAGCGCGTCAGAATATTGATTTCCGATGGGTTTGAGTGGTTGAGATTATTGGTTTAAATCTAAATATTAGCATAAGATATAAGCTAAAGATTATACCTTACGTTACCATCTTCAAATATATGTCAGTATAAAAGTAAATCACTTAAGTAATTCCCATCAGTAACTTGGTGTATACATATTTATTGTGTATATTTTATTGCTTAGATAGAGTAAGAGAGGATCACACATAGGAACATAGTGAGTGTGGCTTTTAAAACAATAGTACGATTCTAGTCTATTTCGCATTGGTTCGGACATACAATGTGATAAGGATTACATTACGTATTCTGTCTGGTGTATGCTCTAATTTTATTAAAAACGTATTGTATTCATGTTTTTATGAAGCCTAATAGTACGTGCTACATTTAAAACCTTTGAATGAAGAATCCACATAATGCTGGATTCATTTCACTGACTCATTTTATTTCCGAACATTTTTAATATACAAAAAGTAACGATTAAAACTTGGCCTAACCGAACAAAAATGTGAGTGTATTCAAAGTTAAAATACGCTTTAACTGTGACCCTCTTATGGTGAAACGTTATTTGTAAGTCGTTAGCGAAACTCGACGTTTCATTTAAAAGAAGGATTACTTTTTGTCTGCTCCTAATTTGGGAACGGATAACTTTTTTTGTTGTATTGTTTTGTATTGTCAAGATATGATTGATCGTTGTTAGGGCTAACACGAAATGATGTACTTAGGCCATTAATACTGTAAAATTAAATATATTACTTTTGTATATATTATTTTTATAATCCACGAAAAGCTTGGTATTTGTGAAATGTTTGTGTTACGAGTTGGTTTATGCTACGAGATTAATACTTTTATGTAATAGCCACATATGACAATCATACATTATAAAACACTTGACGAAGAAAAAATATATTATAAAGATGTACTTTTAGTGCGGATTATGAACTAATTTGGCGACGGGACCAGATAACATAGTTTAATTCATAGTTTACTTCATATATTAATTACGCTAATCGCTAACTAACTACGATTGTTTTTGAAAACCTTTTAATACATAATAATTTAAGTAAATCACGTGCGTCTAAAATTGAAAATAAGCTACATTTAAATGAGATTATTCAATTGCTCGCAAATTATTGTATTTGCGATAACCCTATTTTGAAAAGAAAGCAAACGTAAGAGAAATCCCCTTTTTATTCGCGTGTCATGACCAAACATGAAACAACTCATTTTCAAGAAAATCCCTTCACCGTTTGTTGTCGAATTAATGATATAAATCTTTTTGTGGGGTAAAAAAATTGTAAAAATCTGAAACTCGGAAGTTGTGTTGTTATTATTTTTAAACGACTTTAACAAAAGCCAAAAAGATCGTGGTACTTGTTTAATTGAAAAACATTTCTGACAAAGAGTTATTTTAAGAAACTATAATTAAGACGTGTCGTGAGAGTTGAGATGAGTGGTTGAAAGTAAATGTCTTTATGGACAGATACGAGTCACTTGGAATCAACTACTGACTGCCCATCGACAGCTACAATGACGGGAGGAAAGTAAGTTGCCGGCTTTTGATTTCTCAAATATTAGCAGTAAAATAATAAATAAGAACGCTTCTAGGCCGGCTTATAGGTCGCATCAGTTAGGACCTCTTATGGCCGGTTGGTTATAGTTGGTACGCGGCAGACAGTGCCTTAAAAACCGCTGAATTGTAGAAAATCAGGTGTCATGGTGTAACTGATTAAAATCGATCTTTGAATGCAGCTGCTGGCATTAACTAGAACTATCTATATGATATAAAGAAGAAGCGAATTGGAAAGAGCTGGGCGCGGACGATTTGACGTCCGGCTGACGTCAACCCGCGTATTAACCATGATTTTACTTCTAATTAAATTAGACGAAGTATTTTTTTTTAAATGTATCTTAATGCCGGATTGAACACTGAGATACAAATACTGACTGCCATTTGGACTAAGATATTAATGCCTTCAACACTATTGATATAATTAAACATGAAATTACAACATCGTCTAAGCTGATGTTAAAAATATAAATAACATAAAAAAAATTGTTCGATTTTTTATGAGCTGACATTTTCAGTCTTCTAGGCAATCTTAAAACACCCTCGTGCTATGTAGCCTCCTTTCAGGACGTCGAACTTGATTTGAATGGCTCTTAAACATCCTGTAGATTTTATTACATCCTTTTGTGTTATAAAAAGCAAGAAGAAAACTTTACTATTTATTTACTGCGAACTCTATTTTATTTTTCAGTGAAGCTTATTTAGGATACATGTTATCTCTTAACATATATATTCTTTTAACTTGTATTTTTTATTGTGATGTATCGGTATATGTTTCCTTAATAAATACATCAATAAACACGTTGATGATAAGTTATTAAAACCAACTGAATCAAATGTATATGACGAGGCAAGGGGGCCTTGATGGTTGTTATCAGAAGTAATACTCTTATATTATTACCCTTAGGTTTTAATCCACGTACCTTTCATCGTTGAAAAAAAGTCACAAGACAATATAGAACTAACTCATTTTTTTATTTAATGGTGTTATTAAGTACATTTATATAATTTAAAACCGCTACGAATTGTGTATTAATTGTATAATTGACAGTCCAGCCGGGAGCGCAATCAATACACGTATAAACATAGTTGTTTGCTATATGGAAAAAGTATTATTATAGTTTTTTTGGTGACAGTTAGATCCCAGTGATATGCTAGGCTATAATTGACTTTAATTTTTGATGGCAAAGTACAGAGAGAAATCAAGGTGGTGCGCGGGAGGCGTTTCGTCCAAGTAAAGAGCGAAAGGCGGCCATCTTGTTGACACATGCAAGATGGCCGCCGCAATGACGCTCCGTTAGTTCGACGTCAACTGTCATGTCAATCTGAAGTTTCACGTAAACGCGTATTATTTTAACTTTTCCCTTAAATTTCCACTATGCATCCAATTTTCATATCACTTCCAACTTTAACGCATTTCATTTATCCGAGAACATGATGAAACCGGTTGCCGTTGAAGATAAACTCACTGAAACAAGAAAATGTTTCCATATTTTTTAAAAGTGTAATCTATTCATTTTTACTGCGGATAGGAAACTTTCACTTATTTTCGTTGCGGAAGTGTGTTTTAGGAATACAATTTGATAGTTTTGAATGTATTATAAACTTTGTAGAAGATGAATCCAATTATAAAATATAGAACGTATATTCATATAAAAGATAAATAAAGAAATAAACTTACACACTAAAATAACGTGTAAATAGTTTGGTCTCTGTGGCAGAGTACCTATAGGCGGCGTTTTTTCGCTATATAGCGATACTTATACGTTGCACCAACACCAGCTCTTGGGTCACCGGAACTGACTACCAGGCACTTGTACCCCAGGGCCCAAAAGTCTCTACTCATTTCGGCTTTATATCTACGACAGAGTCAGAGAAAAGAATCCCAAACTTGGAGCTTTTCTCTTCCTGCTCTGCAGCCGAGCCAACATTTGTTTGTAACTCTTTATAATTGTTACGGTTACTGAGTTAATTTATTGATACTCCATTTAATTGCAGTACATGTGATGTTCAAAGTGCAGGGACATCGTGTACAATTAGTGTTCCAATGTCCAATTTCATATTAAATTATGGGAAAATAATTTGAGATTTCCTGCACATCAGACAGCCGTTTGCAGTATAATAATTATGCCATTAATGTTGACGCGTTTTGATCTTTGTCACTATGATAATTTTAGCTACCTAGAACTAGATTTAAATTATATTCTTGTTTATTTTTACCCTACCCTACACGTATAAACTCCATGTAATGTCACTCGATTTAATGACAAACTCTCTAAAGCGTCACAATCAATTGACTTTGTTTGGTTAAGCTTGTATTTTATACAATGATTTCTCTCCTCTCCACTTAACTCTCTATAACGCCATAAAATGTACAGTCCCTTCAGCGTCGGCAAATAGACTTAATATTTTATTTTAAATAAATATTGATTATCGTGAATGGCTACCCAATCTGCCTTTTTTAAGGAAGTTATCTAACAGAAAGTGTCATTATTCATTACTGTGTCCCTGCGGTTTCTATTGTGTGTGTACAAATAGATTCAAGCATGATTCTTTTATTGAAGAATGTTTTATTACTTTTCCATTTCAAAGGATACATTCATTTGTTACGATTTATTACATTGAACAACGTATGATTTAAAAACCATAGTTTAATATTGGTTATTGGTAATATCATTAATTTAAAGTAATTTGTTTTTAAATTAATAGGAAAATGATATTGAGTATTTCAATTTTAGTAAAATTAGAAAAAAGTCATATTTGATTAGTAAATATATATTGAGTTTTGAGAGATTTTAGAAGATTAGCGGGCTCGGAGGGTTTTTGTTTATAGTTGCTACGGATGGTTATTACCGGGTATTAGTTTTCTGTTAAAAATATGTTTTGTAATTGTATTAATGCTTATAAAATATTGTATATGTCACTTCTCGCTATATGTTGGCTTCCATTTGTAAAAATATTAGGTCTAGAGATATGTGTGTACTACTACGCAGTAATCATACATAATATAAAGTTGCAAAAACCGGAGTGCGGTTGTTAAACTTCAACCACACATTAAAAATAATGAAGCTAATTAGGTAAACTTTCCTAATGCACCCAACTTTGCAAAGCGCTATTGTTACTGCGGCATTTTTTAAAAAATATATTTCATTAACCTTGTGTTAGAATCATTAGAAGTTTTTTTTTTATAAAATACAAAAACTTGTAAATACATCTACGATAAATTTCGAAATACCTCTTGCAAGTGTTGCTTAATAAACTATTACGAATCCTTGACACAATTTAAGGTTTACGACGTGAGACACAACAATTTGATCGGGTTTTCTGATCAGATACACCGAAATTTCTATAGCAATTGCACCGCAATCACCAGACCACATAGTTAACGAACATAACGGCAACGAACATGAACATGTTTATTAACATTATGAACAATGTTTTGAATGTTCATGTTCATGTTAGGAAACATTTTTCTCTGAATGTTACCTATTTATGTTTACAGGTGTGCGTATGTTTGTTTTTAGTTTTTGTGAAAGTATATTAAAATAGACTATTGTTTATACATATAGGTAATATTGAAACATAATTAAAATAGTGCTTGCTTGTTGTATAACAAAGTGACGAAACTCTGTGTTGAAGTTCGCACGCTCTTCGCTAATTTAGAGAATTCCAGATTCCAACATCTGTATGCAACTATGCGGTGTAGCGAACACTGAAAATATGTTCCGTTTTCAGACTATTGAAATACTTATTAAAACATTTTAATTTTTTAAAGACATTTTTTAGTATTATTTATTGAATTGTTTAAACACACTTTTGATTCGTTTAAAAATCTTATTAGTAGTTTATATATAATTATTATAAATTTAGTTTTATACCATTTCATAGTTTAAAACATCACCACAACCATCTTGTAGCGGTGACTGTGGTACGTTGGTTTTTTTTAAACCCTTATCGATATTTATTTAGTTTTCTTATTCTCTTTCTCCATTTGCCTGGATTAAGTAGCTGAGGACAAAAAGACTGCTTTTTGTCCTCAGCTACTTAATTTTCGATTATTATTCTTATATCATGTTAGTTTTAGTTTTTATTTTGATTATTTCTTAAACATAACTGTAATTAAAATCTTTTGAATATTAAGACGATGTACGTAATCGACCTCTAACTTAAGGTTTGTGAAATAAAACTAACGAAGACCTTTAGTTAAGTTAGTTAGTTAGTTAGTTAAGTTGAGAATAAGTTTGTTTAACAAAGTGGGAGTGGCTGAATTTCTGTCGAACTTTTGAAATATCTCTACCTAACAATATACAATTATGAACTAAGAACCATTATTAATAATTTAAAAAACAATACAAAGGAACATCTGACTTAATAGAACAAGAAGAAAATGCTATAAAAATGTATTTTTTGAATGTTCCAAGATGCTGATACTTTGAGAAACTGCAATAACAATAAATACCAAAGTTCTCAATGTCTAATAATTCACCACAGAACTGATTTTTCAAAGCAGCCGAAGCGTATAAACTATAAAAGCCACAGATTTGGAATTTGAAAGTTGGCAGAGTGAAAAACGAATGTTAATTTTAAAAATTCACGAGTCTTTTATGCTTATTCTACGTAACAATACCAGCGTATCCTATTTTATGGAAGGGAAATTCCTAACAGGGCCGCAGTGTTTGTCCATTTAGTCCCAAGCAGATTTTATATTTTAATCCGGAATCCAGAAAATTGAAAATATTATCTGTGATAAGAAAACTTGATATCTATACAATAGTAGTACTAATACTTAAAATTATGGAAATGTTATATCAATAGTATGTTTCTTCTAAATCGCACGATAATCTCTCACAGATTATGTATTATTAAAAATTGTTAAGTCCATTTGTGTTTACTATGATAATAAGTATGTGTAATTGAAATGAATATTGCGTAAACAAGACTCTCAAAATCAAAATTCTTACACTTATGAATCGTCAAAAAAAACCTATATTTATTTTGTCTCTAAATAACTGCCAGTTCCCAAATCAAGCGCGTAGAGTGGACGAGAAGAACTGGCAAGAAACTCCGTCATTCCTTTAACTCGCCAAGCATGTTTTATATTTCTATGAATTAAAAAATGAATTGTACGATTCTAGGGCCCCAAATTTGTTGACGTAAATTCGGCCATGTTCTTGCAAAGTACCTCAGAATGTCCGCTATTCTCAACCTCCTCGCTCAGGCTCTTTATTTAAAACCATTATCTACAAGTGTTTGTAATTTATTAAGACAACTCTTGGAACGAGAATTTCCATTTGCATTAGATTTTCTTAATTTAAAATATATATTTTTTTTGCACAATTCCGTCAAATTTGTTAAACTACAAAATTGACTTGTGTTTCAAGCGCATAATCTAATAATAATATATCTGAATACATTTTTAAATACCATAGATTAATAGAAAATTGTGTAAAAAAGGTTGCTCAAAACAGATCAACAGAAGCGAGTATTAGTTTTATATAATTATTATAGAGCTTTCAATGATTCTGTGAAGTTATACTTTTAAACGAATACTTCAACTTCTGCTCACACAGGGACACCTATTATTCGTTATATAACATAAAACTATATTTGACTTATATTATTATATTACATATAAACATACCATCTAACTCATAGCCCTGTCCACCCCACTGCGGCAGGTCGTGAGGATAGCCCTTCGAGTCTGTCTTGCCTATGGAAATTTTGAGGCTTTTCCACAACTTCATCTTGCCACCATATTTACTTTATCCACACGCATGCCTCACTAACGCAGCGATACTATCTGTAAAAAAAATAAATAAGATAAATGTAATCTTTATTAATATTTATTACATCATATATATTGTGGAACTCAACACCGGGCTACTCCAAGGACCGGGTTAGGTTGGAATTCAAATCCATGCTTTGCTTGTCTGTTTTTAATTGTATAAAATTCTATTTATTTTGTAAAAATATATATTTGTAATGTAATTAATATATATGTTAAGTATGTTATTGTTTTCTTTTTTATGTTGTATAACAAATAAAACAAATCGAATTGGTCAAATTGTTGTATCGATAAAATTAGGTGGTCAAAGCGTTCCATAGTTTTTAATGCAACCATCATTCTCGAAAGCAAAGTATCTTTAATAAGTCGTGGTTAATTCATGACTATTGTGTGAGGTGAACTGTGACAGACGCGATTCATAGAAACAAGTGACCCGTAACGAACGGATGTTACTTTGAACTGATTTCGTGACTTGTTTGCAGTGTAACTGATGTTTATTACACGAATATCTTGAGATATTATTGGCTTATCTACAAATAAGAAGCTGAGTTTTTTTTTATGTGAGAGGAGGCAAACGAGCAGGCGGGTCACCTCGAGTGATGTGCCAACCGCCGCCCATGGACACCAACGCCAGGAGGCTTACAAGTGAGTTGCCGGCCTTTAAGGAAGAGGAACGCTCTTTTTGAAGGTCCCCAAGTCGTAGCGGATCGGGAATACCTGCGCTGGCGGTTGGTTCCACAAAGAGGTGGTGCGCGGCAGAAACTGCCTTAAAAAACGTAAAAGTCCAGCTGTCACAGTCACAGAACCTAAGCGTAAGATAGTAAGAGCGTAAGATCTTAATATGTTATCATAGTAATTTTTATATATTGTTCGTGGTTATGTGTTTTTAATGCCGTAACAAACTACGGATTGGCTTGTTTTATAAATAATTGTTAAATTGATACGGGTTCTTCAGTGCTGCAGTGTGGGAGATTGCATTAAGTTAAAAAAGATATGAACGGGTGAGGTGATGTCGGAGCTTCTCAGTCTTATCGACTTTCATGTTCCAACCAGGTCTTTCCACTCGTCCAATACATTTAAAATTTCGCCCACAAGAGCGAATCGGTTTTCGTGCGCTATTACAAAGAATATTTCAAACTTATTATGATTCTGTTTATTTAGGTGTGATTTGGAATCAAACCTTGTTTGGAATCATAACTTGTTTTATTGTTTTTGTGTATAATTTAATTTAGAATGTTTTTTTTTCCAATTTTATTTGCATCCATTTTTTTCTTACATCAGTAATTCATGCACGCATTTATATTTTTATGTAGAACAAAATACGACCTATAATATATAATTGAAGGTACATTATATGTATGTTATTTATTCCTTCAAATAAACGATACTTAGAAATAAATCATATTTGTCATAGGCTTTTAAAATTAATTTCTGCTTAATAATATCTGTCCTTACTTTATATGTGTCTAATAAGTACCTACCTATATTAATTATGTTTTTCTAAGCATTTCATTCCGGTGGATTAACACTCTGAGATAAAAAAAACTTTTAGAGCTTTTTAGGAAAGGTGAAACCATTCCAAAAAAAAAACTTTGATAACCTTTGTACCGTATTTATCTATTCATAATAATGAATTATATTTTAGTAGCCATTATTTTGAGATACTACATACTTAAACTCATTACAATTTAATTATAATGTAGTTAAACAAATATAGATTAGAAAAGAATCTTGAATGACACCATTAGTCGTAAGACAGGCAGGAAACAAACGGATCATGACATCGTCTGACAGAACACAAACTCAATTTGTATCAGTGACGCGAACCACTCCCAAAACGCTAATATTAAGTGATGATTTGCCAAATATTATACAGAAAACGTATTTCCTTTGTTATTTCGCATTTGTATTGAAACCGATACTTTCACAAGTGGAATGAATAACATAACAGTGTGGGTTGTCTGGAAGAGACCGCTTATTAGGCGATAAGGCCGCCCGTTGCTCTTGGTTGTATCAACATCTTCTACTTCTAATGTTTTGGTGCAACAAAGTGTGAATAAATAAATAAAATATATTTTAACAAATATTATTACGACACATGCTCTCATTATATTTTAAGTATTCTTCTATCGTGTGGGTTGTCTGGAAGAGATCGCTTATTAGCGATAAGGCCGCCCGTTGCTCTTATACGTACTAACATCTGTTAATGTCATTTGCTTCTAGTGTTTAAGTGTGATAAAGTGTTAAATAAATAATAAATAACAGGCATTTTTAAATTGAATAATCTTCTAAGCAAATCTCCAACACATATTCCCAGTCAGGCCAGGCAGGTTCGAAATAATGTCTTATCTAAACGGAGTCTATATTTACTGTCATTTCGAAAAAAATCATAAGATAGATAGATATTTTTTGGTGATAAACTTGATGCCAATAATATAACTAACGGTTATAAGTAGACAAGTAAATTAATAATATATTGTTTGTAATAACTATTAAATTGTATTTTAAATTAAATTTGCTATTCTGTAGAAATGTAAATACAGAATATATTACGGTGTCAACTGAGCTCTTAGGGCGAGATTTTGCGCATTTTGCGTAATGTGAGAAATATTACGTTCATTTTCGTTTAAATTGAGATAAATTTGGTTTTTGAGAAGTCGGTCGGTGTCTGCCGAGTGCGAAAGAGACCCCAGAGCCCTTTTGATGCGTGTTGTTTGTCTATCCGATGTAATTTTAATGGGTTTAACCTAACCTGTCTGTGAAAAGTAAAGACGCCAGCTTGGCTTGAGATATCCTGTCTCCCTGAGATCAAGGAATGTGGAAATGCATTTCCACCGCGAAAAATCGCGTCTACGTGCAAAAAAATATATTGTAAATTGTTTTCTGTTTAATTCCAAAAACGGCCACTATTCCACATTTTACTGTATACGTTTAAAAAAAGGTCTGCGATTAACCGGCGTCAAGTGATGCAATTGGACTTTGTTCATTTTGTACTCGCGTTTCGTTCGGTGAGTGAGATCTTCCGGTGCCCATCCTTTTCCCCTTCCCTCGTCCCTCTCCCCTTTCCTTTAACGGCCGGCATCGCACTCACGAGCTACCAGCCGCGTGAGTGTCTATGGGCGGCGGCTTCACCTTTATGGTGGGCCGCCTGCTCGTTTGCCCTCTCTTCTATAAAAAAAAAAAAAAACGGTTTCTGTTGACTCACAAAGTAGCTTAAAATTGCAGACGAAATCATTACTTTTTCATATCGTTTTTATCAACGTGTACATTGTCAAATGGCGATCCTGCAATCTAAGCATTATGTTATCAATTAAAAAAATGTTCAAACGAAAAGTAAATAGAGTCGTATTTTTTGAAGGAGAGGGGGCAAACGAGCAGGACGCACACCATTTATATGAAGTCACCGCCTATAGACACTCGCGTGGTAGCTCATGAGTTCGTTGCCGGTCTTTTAAGGAGTGGTACGCTTTTCTCTTAAAGGACCCAAAGTCGTATGGGTTCAAAAATACCATGGCGGGCAGCTGGTTCCATAACGTGGTAGTGCGTGGTTAAAACATGTCAAATCAACATGTGTTATAACTTTTAGTTTGAAGGTTTTGACTTTTAAAATAAAAATTGTAAATTTATTGTGATAAATACTTCACATAGTGTGTCGCGCCAAATTGTGTTGACGCGACGCGACGTTGAAACCGAACGGAGACGTTTCAGGAGTAATTACCGGCTTATCCTAAGAAGCATAAGTTCGCTGAAAAACTTAAAATATAACCAAAAAAGTGATTTCTCTATAGCGGAAATAGGTTTGTAATATATAATGTAAAAATTGATAAAATCTCGAGAACAGCTGAACCGTTAATTCATTTTTTTTTAATAATATTCCTTGAAATACGAGGGTGGTTCCTTCGCGGAGAAAAATTGCGTAAAATGTAAAAAAAACAACACTTTTCTATACGTACAAAAGACACGTAAAAGTATTCTTAGAAGTAAATTTCAACTTTCATACAATCGCATAAAGTTTAAGTGTGAAGTGTGGGTTCGTTAAAGGCATAACAATTAATTGACGTTAGCATCGTATAAATATTGACTGGTATCACAGTACTTGTACTCAGAAAAAAATATGCGGTCCCTGAATCATATTTGTAATTACAACGTCACGTAGGCCTGGATCGAGAGTCTCAATATATGATATCATTTGAACAATCCCGATATACTTAAATAATAAAGAATATATCAGTTATAAAAACAAAAATCAGCTTATTTATCGCCTCTAAGGCGGAACAAAGTTTGCCGGGTCAGCTAGTGTAATATAAAAGTCAAATCGATATGACCAGATCGGCATAAATTCAAACGGTTTCCTTGTATTTTTCATGTGACATTAGAAAAATGACATTTTCCTATTCTTATTTCAAACTTACGTACAACACTCATAAATAGAACGCGGACTTAAGACTCTTGAATACATTATTGTGTATTGTTTTTTGGTAACCAAAGAGAAGCCTTTTTCGGCAACTCACTTGTAAGCCTCCTGACATCGCAGGTGTCCATGGGCAACGGTAGGCACATCACTCGAAGTGACCCACCTGCTCATTTGCCTCCTCTTACATAAAAAAAGCCTTATGCATTTCCCGCAACCTGCAGCTACTCAGAGGTACGGGTGAGCCATATATCTGGTTTATTTATTATAGTAAATAACTTATGTGTTGTTTATATGGGATACAACAAAAAATCATTGTCGTAATTAATGAACTATTCATATTTGGCTAAAGAAAGTGAGGAATCGTGTTACTTATACGATAATTGAAGATCGTCGTTCGACTGAAACACTCTGGACAACTCTGGACTTGTGCCAAACGGTTTTATTATTATTTTTAAAGATCTTTAGTTACAACTTTGAACTATGAATAATTACTTAATCAATTTGACCCATCTTGTATATTTTATAAAGATTATTCATGTCATTTATAAACTAGTTCTTATGTATGGGTATATTTTACATTTTGTATTGTATATTCCAAAAACTATTTTCTTTCTAGTTGAAAATACGTCTTGAAGGTAAGCAGTAGCAGAGTGAGTGAAGTAGGCTTGAAGCCAAAAGTTCACTTATCACTTACGTATAACGAACCGTATGACTATGATATATAGAGCCTACTATAAAAACACTCATATAAATAGATATCAAGTCAGTTGTTACTTAGATTTAAAAATAACTTTAAAAGTTAATATCTCAATGATTGAATTAACAATAATAACAATACAACAGAACATTTCTCAAAGCATCTGCGCCATTAGGTCGCCGATGTAAACAACAAGGACCATTTATAACTGTCTTGTTTGCTCATTGCACTTACTCTAGTAATAAATGTTAAAAAAATAATGACTTGCGAGAACAATTTAAAAAATACATTTAGTTAGGGTTAAACTTGAGTATTTTTTATTTTCATTTCTCAAATTTGTTGATATAATAATAATCTAATTAGTACTATGCAGCGAAAGGGCGGTGGACTAGTCACAAAAGCGTGACTATAAGATCGTAATTTTGAATGTTCTGTTATCTAATAGATTCCGTAACCCAAAAATCATACGTCAGACAAAGAAGGCTGGTGGCTTGTCTATATAAAAGAACCAATGACTCAGAGTACTATGTTATTATTAATTTAGTGGCGCCTGGTAGTCAGTACCGGTGATCCAAGAGCTGGTGCTTTCCTTGCTCAGCGTATAAGCATCGCAATGCAGCGAGGAAATGCCAGCAAAATGTGTACTCTGCCACAAGAATAAAACTTTTTGTTTTTTTTATAATTTAATTTACAATAAGTTTCTTATTACAATAGGATTTTTGTTATTTTAAACATTTGATATTAATATATTAACAATATTTTTCAAAAGGGTTTGTCTAAAAAGTATCTAACACATAGATTATTAAGGATAATTCTAACTTCTATGAAATAAATCTATTGTTATATAGTTCGACATTTATCATAAGACTTAAAATAATCGTTCACAGCGAGTTCTTTTATGATTTCACCAATCAAAGATCATTTATAGGTAGTAAATGTTTTATGATATCAAGGTAATGGGATTTTTATTCAACATAACACTTAAATTGGGATATTTACGAGCGATTGCACCAAATGATAATGTACTTTCCGGTTAGTATAAACGAAAGAAAAATCGTGATACAATTCCGTCAATATATCACGTTAAATATAGCATATATATAAGACTACATTTCTGTCAGAAGGGCTTTAATTTTATACATAACTATCCTGAAGTAGATTAAGTTTAATAAACAACCCTTACAAATTTATTTGTATATTAAAACTAGCCATGTTTGTGGAACATAATTGCCACGGTAACACACAAAATTTAACTATGTTAATTAGTTTTTCGTATACGTTTTGACAGTATTAGGTAATGCGGTTGGAGTCGGTCAAAGCGGGACAAAGGGATACGGAACAGATTAACCGAAGCGTGATAATTTCATAATCGCTTGTACTGTTTGTTCTGACTGAAGGATAAAACGATTTTATTTACAATATGTACTAAAAAAAATCTTAAGAAAATGGACTATCAATGTGGTTCAGAAAATCATGGCTGTTATCATTAGGCTAGTCTGTGTGACCGTGTTGTGGTCTAACAGTGCGTTCTTATTTTATATTCATTGAACTAAATTTTTAGTTGTATTTAATATATATGTTTTGTTAACGCTAAGAACAAATAGTTCGATTAAATATAATTTAACACAAATTTAAAGTTAACACATACAAAATCCCAACATAGCCCATGTGGTTATTAAAGAAATTGCATAAAAAGGAAAAGCAAGAGACACCAAAGATGTCTTTGTCAAAGAGGAATTGTCTCAATTGAAACTTAATTGGTCTTTGCATTTATACCATAGGCTTAAACGATAAAATATTGTTATTAAATTATTGATATCAATTAGTGACAAGCCTTGGGGGCAAACAATTAAAATGTGGTTACAATTATATGAGAATTGAAAATTTATGTTTGTGTTCAGTCACAATGTAGTAAATGTGGTAGAAAATATATCGATTTGTGGGATTTGGTCTTGTTTACTCCTTTAAGTTGTCCTTCACGAAGGTTCCCCTAAAAGGTTTTGTAAATTATGTTTGTCTGAAACTAAAAAAACCTTTTATTCACTCCATCCGATATCTTTGGCTACTGGTGTCGTGCTCAAGTGGGGAAGACGGTTATTTAAAGTGATCCGACACTTAAGTTCCACTTTGAGATGCTGATGTAAGCGACCTTAATGAACTGAGCTGATTATATCGGAATTATTCTGAGCGGATATAATATTAAACCATACAGGTTTTTTTTATTTCAGTTTATATTTCATGTATTCCTGATTGACATTTGTGTCAACGATTTTGTAACTTAAACATTACTCATACTATGTTCGTTAATAAAATTGAAATGTTAAGATATCACAAAAACTATTTCCAATTATAGTATAATAATATATTTTATTTAAAACACAAATACAAGATATTTACTTAAATTTTTTCGTTTCGGTAACATAATATACTTAATTTAAAATTATTTAGCCAAGTTATTTAAAAGTACTCTCAATCGTGAGGTAAATTGTTGATCTCTAATCCACCAAACGGCTAGAGGCCAATTCCATCTAGCTTTATAGATGGACGATTTTTATTATTTCATTTCGGTAAACTGTGTTTGCAGCTTAATCTCACTATAACCTAAATGTGTGCTCCTGTTTCACAGTTCCCGGTAGTAAAGGTTTTTTTCTTTTTATAAATAAAATACATTAAAAACCATCCTTATAAAACATTGTAGGCCGAAGAATGAATATAATACAAAAATCGATAAAGCCCTGTCGACAATGTCACCCCACACTCATCTATCAACGATTATATTTCGGTCACATCGAAGCTTCAATTTTAATTAAATTGAACCCCCCGTCTTGAATTTATTTATAGACACATTGATGGGTTAATTTATGAAGTATGTTTAAGATAGGTGATTTTTTTTGGTTAGGAGATAGGTGGTCGCGAGCAGGGAATTGGAATATTTATGGGAAGTGCTATACATACAAAGCGATTAGTTGCAGATGTGTCAAAGAGCTGACAAGACTTGGAGTGGTAACCAACACACGATAAAGTTCGATGGAGATTCATTGTAAACGCCTGACGCCCCGTCTTTGTGACTATGGGACTAATTTAGTAGGTAAGTCTCTTTCTGTATTTTTTTAAACAAACACAAAAACTAAGCCTATTGTTTAATTAACTACACACAAATAAGAGCCCTCAGTATATCCCACACACGCACCCATACACTCGCATCTAACTAATGATAATTATTCACACTTAATAAGTGTTACATATCTTGTACGACGAAGCTGCAAGCTATTAAGCTATCCCCTGGGGGCTGGCATCGAAAATGCTCTTGTGATATACTTTTGTTAAGATGAGAAATATGTAAATTATATAACTCGAATATTCGTTCAAAATACAATTATCGAGTTTTCACTTCGTCCCAAATGCAGCGAACTGCGCAATAACAATCGGTTGGTGCTCGTTAGAACCAGTCACTCGTTAGAACTGCACTAACTTAGTTACAAATATCCATTGTTAAATGAATTAGTTTTATTTCAATAGGGATTTATTGATACGAAAATATGTATACAATCTTATGAGCAGTTAAATGAACGGTACGGTAGAGTGCTAAAGTTATTTTTCGAGTTCTAAATTCAAAAAAAAGGTCAGTTAATTGTCCTTAACTGTCTTTTACAAGTTGATAGATAGAGACGACAGAATATTATATAATAACTTAATAGTTATTATTATAATAATATTCTAATGCAGTTCATTATAAAATTACGATGTATGAATGTATGTTTTGAACGTGTATTTTATACAATTGAACACAGCTAGAACCCTAATTTAACCATACTTTACTAATGGAATAAATCGATCAGTAACCCACATTACTCAATTGATACAATACTTGCGATTAATAGACTTAGGGTTGCCATCAAATCGTTTCAAAATATATTAAATTTAATTATATAACTATTTTATTTCTCAATAAAAAAATATGTTTTACGAATAGTTTTTTTACAAAAGGAATCTTTGTGATGTGGGTAATACTAACAAAGAAAAAAATGGATTTAGCGAAACTTAAATAAAGAATAGTTAAGGTACTACTAGTATATTTGAAAGGCTGGCTCTGTTGATGAAACCTAAATGTGAAAGCTCTCAGGCAGAAGGGTCTATTGACCATACATATGTTAAGGTCCAAACTCTTCGAAAATAAAATGATACATTTTTTCAAGTAGGCTTAATATACTGTATGAGATTTTTATTTTTAGATTGATTATGAGATTTTAAATACTCAAACACAAAATACCCTTATTCAAGTGGGTCTTTGTAAAGACACTTTTGAATCGTCAATAACACTACCACTGGTTCAGATTAATAATAAGGAATTAGTATTTTTTGCTTTGCCACAGACTAAAGAGTGGAAACTATGCGAAATTAAAAATTACCGACATGTTCAAATTTTGTGTAGTGGACTGTAACTATGTACGATTTTTATCATTCTATTAATATACTAGCTTTCCGCCCGCGGCTTCGCCCACGTGTAATTTGGTTAAGTATATAGCGATTTTTAATGATCTCGAAAGGGCTTTCTTTCACGGGCTAAAATCTTGTTACAATTGGAATTATATATAGCCTGAGTTACTCAGGGATGATGTAGCTTTACAGGATCGGATGATTCGGGGAAATCAAGGGCAACTTTCAAATTAACGTACAGGCAATTAATATTCTGACAATTTTATATTCTGATAGTCATCTTCTTATCTGGATGGCTGATGATGGAAGGTAAAACTCCTCAGCGGTTAAGAGTTGAAAGAAAATTCTCGAAGTTATGAGTACGAAAAACGTACTTGTGAGGTTATTACTTATTATTATTAGTATAGATTAGCTTGACCAAATAATAAAAGGTAAACCTCATTAACGTTAAGGACGTAGGTGGAAAAATGGATGCGGACAAACGATAAACGTCTCTTCACTCGTTTCCTTTTACTTGTTTGTATAGGTAGTGTTCACTCAAAATAATCATAGGGTAAAACGTTAATGAAAGTTTGAACTGCATGGTAGTCATTACACAATGAAGCATCTTAATACCGCGATGGATATATTTGGCCTAAGTAGAAGTTCTTTAAAAAAAAACTAAGACTCAACCTCGCACACCCCCTCACACAGCAACACCATTGCACACTCTGATACACACTCACACACTAAAATGTTCGTACTACACATAGTTCCACTTGTTCATGTGTATATATATTGTTATTTATTTTTTTCTGTTCGTGTTTTCTTTTTTGTTATTCTTTTTTCTGATCTTAGATTCTATTTCCGGTTCTATATTTTAACCTTATTTTGGCTTTATTTTTAATCTATTTTTATTGTGTAAACTGTTTTTGATAAGCTGTATAGGTTTAAGAATTAAAAAAATAAAATAAATCTACGAATTTTATCAACGCCATCTATCGAGCACATTGTTCAACACTTCAACCGCGCCCGCGCGCACTGCGTTATTTGTTATTTTTGTTACCTCTCATAAGTTTTAATATTAAGATTAACTTATATAAGAACATATTTAATAATATATAACTAATCAATCAATATAAGTGTTTAAAAATTTTGAAGCAGTGGTTCAAGTAAATTTTCAATTGACCATAACTTCTCTTTCTCTTAACCGATTTTGACAAAATAAACTTTTGACAACGCTTCCAATTATATGTAATCGAACTGTGAAAACCGTTCAAATCCGTTCAGTAGTTTTCAAGTTATAACGTACCAGACAGACAGACAGACAAGAATTCCAAAAATTGCTTTTTTGGTTTCTATGACTCTTCTTTAATTGCCTCCTTTCAGTTTTTTGGAAAAATATTTAATGTACAGATTTTCGATTTTTACTGTCTTATTATAAGTATAGATTAAATTATTTCGTGTGCAAATACCTTATATTAAATCGCAAAAATTATACCATAATGGCCTTTATTACGTCGCAATAAAAACCTTTTTACTGTCAATAAGCTTTCCAATTTGCGACGCTATTTGGCTATGCATATGAGACGTTTCGATGCGGGATTTAAGTTAATTTTATCTTTATCACATTACATTAAAGGCTTATTTACCGTGGCATAATCAATAATAGTAATAAGACTGAATTAAATACACCATTAATTCATTATTTTGGAATATAACTTTATGAGGACATTATCGTTAAAGGGGCTATAATTTGTGTATAAGCGTATATAATTTCGATTAAGATATGAAGAATTTTAAATTAGGCACCCGTACGCGATAATCATGACATCAAGTCACGTGCCGGATTTAGTAAAAAAAAAACCAACTCACTCGTATATAAATTGGCATTGTTTGCCACCCTATCTTAAAAAATAGTTTTTTATTATACAGAGGACGCATAGACACCCCAATATTCTATTACCGAACTCAAATTGTGTTTAATCGATTCAATCTCTCGATACGATGAATATCCATAAGAAAAACTAAGCCTTAAATATGATTGTTAAGCAATCCGTTGCAAATATAAGACATAAATAGCACCAGATGCGATCAGTCACCGCTAACATCCGGACAAAAAGTTAACCGCACGTTTTATTGCGTCGCTCGCTGGGATCTATTTTCAGTTTCTTACTAATTTGTTAGAGGGTTCTAATTATTGGATTCGCTTTTGAATTTAGAATGCAAATCCTTAGCACAATAGTTCAACTGTTGGTATCGGAAGAATAGTGTTTTAATTCTTATTATTCTCAGCATTTTACATTCCTAATTGGACTGTTCGTAAATGTTATTATTAATATCGTACACATATACACAAACGCACACTTAAGTAACTGGCATACATAGTGTGGTAGGTATTTCTTATTAATATATGAGGATGTAAATGAGAAATACCACAATGTATTGTATTATATTGCATTCTATTATGTATTGTGTTTTGTTTTGTACATTTCATTGATTTTTCTGTTTTTTTGATATATTTTTTATTTTTTTATAGAAGAGGGGGCAAACGAGCAGGAGGCCCACAATAAAGATGAAGCCGCCGCCCACAGACACTCACGCGGTTGAGAGCTCGTGAGTGCGTTGCCGGCCTTTAAAGGAAAATTGGGAAATGGAGGGGTAGGGGAAGAGGACGGGGAGGGGAAAGGATGGGCACCGGAAGATCTCACTCACCGAACGAAACGCGAGTACAAAATGAACAAAGTCCAATTGCATCACTTTACGCCGGTTTTCTGTGAGAGAGTGGTATTTCTCCGGCCGTGCCTGCCCATTTGGCTGAAACTCTAAGTAACAGCATGGCACTCCCACTCAAATATATATATATTTATATATACTTAGTCTTGCCATAAATATTGTTATAAAGAAAAGCACGATTTGTTTTTTATACGTAACATTTATTCCTTTCATAGTGAGTTAGTTTAATACATCAATATATAACTATTAAAAATATACAATGTTTATTCGAAGTGGTCTCCATTGGCTGCTATACAGTCTTTTAAACGTTGACGCCAGTTATCAATAGCAGCACGAACTCTTTCTAGAGGAAAATTCTTCACTGCCAACCGAATGGATCGTTTTAGGGACTCCAAATTATCATGGCGTTTAGAGCAAGCCTTACTCTCTAAAACTGACCATAAATCATAATCCAATGGATTTAGGTCAGGACTTGACGACGGCCAGTTTTCAGTGCTGATAAAGTCCGGAACGTTAGTTTTCAACCAAGATTGGGTGGATCGAGCTCTATGACCCGGTGCCGAGTCTTGTTGAAAGCACCATTCTTTGTTATTGAACATGGTGTTAGTTAAAGGCTTAACTACCGTCTCAAGAATGGTATTTTGATAAACTTGTGCCGACGTTTTAATACCTTTTTCACAAAAATATGGCTCAGTCACCCCTTCATAGCTAACACCCCACCAAACCATCACTGAAGTGGGATAATGCCCACGTTGTACTCTGTTTACTAATTGCGAAGCTTCTTTAGAGCTTCCAGCATAAATACGGTCATTTTGTTTATTAAAATACTGCTCAATTGTAAAAATTTTCTCATCCGTAAACAAAAATTTTTTGTGACCTCCCTTTGCGTACCGCTTAAGTAGTTGTTTGGATTTTACCACCCTATTCTTCTTTAAATTATCAGTTAAGAAGTGACCAGTACGTCTCTTATAGGCTGCAAGTCCTAAGTCATCTTTTAATATACGCGACATGGTTCTAGGAGCTATCTTCATCTCCCGAGATAAAATCTTTTGCTTACGGACAGGATTTCTTCGAATTCTTTCCCTAACTGCTTTAATCACCTTTTTCACACGAACGGTACGTGGACGGCCAGATCTTTTTCTGTCACAAACAGAGGAGGTATCATTGTACCTATCAATAGCCCGGTAAACAAACATTTGACTAATACCAAGCGGGTGGAGGGTTTTAAAAATTGCACTTTTCTCCATACCTACTTTATGTAAGGCAATCACAGCGATTCGGTTCTCTTTATCACCCCACTCCATTTTAATATAACAAAATATTTAACAATATAATGGCGCGAAAATAAGAAAACACATCAAGCAATCATATAAAAATGACAGATTCCAAATTCAAACGTAATATTTTCTTTTTTTGAATAGTAACAGTATTTATGGCCAGACTAAGTATATATATATATATATATATCTATATATAGAAGAGAGCGTGTTCTCTAATCACTAGTAGATCATTACTTAAATAGAGTCACCAGTAAACTGAAAAAGCAATACAATTTTTTTTTAATTAATTATAATATCACATTTAATGTATTAAATGTATTAAGTATATCGTATAAATTGAGGCTGTAAAATATGATCGGCAGTATTGGTCCAGTAAAATTATTATTGGCATGAAATAATTTCCCTAAAATCTCGTAATATTCAGAAAATAGTCGCTTTGTCCTGATCTCCCCGGAGATACCGAGGGACAATGTGACGGACGAATTACAACTGTAATTGGGGATAAATGGGGATTGTTGAAGACAAACGGGAGGATAGTAATTGGAACCAAACGGCATAAGATGTATTGATATTGGAAGGTAGCAAAGGTTAAGTCTAGCTTCTGTCAGCTATAATCAATGTAACACCGGAAGCGGAACCTCTTGGTGAAAACGTTCAAATTTTAAAAAGAATCAAGAGTTTCCGGTCACTTTACTTACGGAAAGCTGGTCTATGTTATGAAATTAGTTTATTCGATGAATTTTAACGTTTCAATTTTAAAAATAGTAGTCTATGATCAAGTAGGGTTAGTATAGTGTCATACAATAGAAAAAAACTATTTTGTTTTCCGATCGACTGAGCATCTACTTCCGCTCAGGTTAAATTCAAAGTTAAAATATCTTTATTGGTTAAGGTACATATTTTGAATTGTCTTAAATCTAAGTGATTCTACGCCTGTTCGTATGCGACCAAGCTGAGAAGAAGCAGGCAAACTCAGTTTGGTTGATTTTATTTTTTTGAAAATGATGTGTCATGTGTTATGCACATTTCGCCAATCACAATGGCACGAAACGTTTCGTCTTTGAAATTCTTACTCCATTTGCTGAACGGAGGAATGTTCGAGAAATGTTAAATACATCTTAACAATAAATACTATACGCAGAAAGATATAGTTTTTTCTAACAATTGCAAATACTCCATTGCTTAATTCCATCCGTACCATCTTGACGTCTGGCGCTTTTCAGCCGCGCCATCATTAATTTCTGGATCCAACTGCCAGTGTATATATTTGCAGACTGCTACTTGGGTGCCTTCAAAAATGAGAAATCGTTAAAGACTGGCAAACTCACTTGCAAGCCTCTTCTTTAAACAAAAAACATACGGTAGTTTTCGTAGTCGTTCCTTATTCGAGTGGTTAGCAATGTTAAAATAAAAATACAGCAATGTCAGAATTATTTTCTTGAAATCTTTGTCCACGAAAGTAATCTATAAAAAACACGAGTGCAAATCACCAGAAAATAATAATAAAGGACCCAATTTGGGTTTACTTTTATCCGGGCGCGGGATACATCGTAAATTCTTAATCCGGACAAATTGCCGGACGGCGGCGCGTTGTTGAGCCCGATATCGTCCGGATGAGACTCGGGTTTTACACTTCATTTGTTTTGATATACACCTTCGAAACAATTATGTTAAGAAATATATATTCAAAATAACATTCTATCCTTTGACTTAGTAAATAAATTACAAACAGTTGGTGATCCTTCGCTGCTTTGTTTCCGATAATTGGTATTGCTTTGTTTTAATATTCTCTTTTTCTTTGACTTGACACAAAGCTTATCGATATTATATGGAGTAACGAAAATAGTTACTACAAAACTAACAACTAACAAACTACTAATGGAGAAAACAACTGTTCTTATATAATGACATTGTTTTCTGTCGTTCGATTGATACGTGACTTACGCGCTAGAGGCCTTCACATGATCATCTTACGTCATTGAAAACTTAGGTAACCAAAAAATCAACCAAGCTGAGTTTAGAGCATGCTTCTTCTCAGATTTGTCAGGCGTAGAGTCATTTAGATTTAAAACGACTTAATATGATCCTGAAGTTGTTAAAGTGTTAACTATTTATAGGTAACTAAAAAATAAAAAGCCGCACCTTAAATTAACATATTTATATGTTTTAGATTATATGTATATTTAATTGAATACATATCGTTACCAGCTGATTTTGTTGTGGGTGTCTTATCAGACCGGTTTATTTTGGACCCTTCTTAGATACTAGATTTTTTCGACGTACACAAGGGATCGCTGATATAGTATTAGCGATAGAGTAATGTGGAAAATATATATATAAAATAATTAACGCATTTAATTCAATTTACAACGTTGCAATCCGATAAGTATATTAGAAAATGAAACACTTAAAATTTCAATAAGTCCCAATCCAACCATAAAACTGCTCCAACTTAGAAACTTGTACACTTTAAATAACAAACCTCTGTCAGAACTTTCGTAAACAACATTGTAGCAAAATTGATTTTATAGCTTCTAAACTTATAGCAATAAAGTCGAAATCGCATTACAGTTCAGCAAATTTAACCAAGGTGATTACTCTGTTTTGCTATTAGAGTTTTACACCGTGTGCGTTGATCAGAACTATTTTAACGTTCCCTATACATACGAGGTGTTAAACTTATGCATTTCAATAAAACATATACACCAGACCAGAGTATTAGAAAACTATAACGCTTCACAACTAACAATATACATACCAGGAGCAGAGAAGACCAATATACGAGAATTGAATATGTAGATAACTTTGGATAAATAATTTTACAAACAAAGAATATTTAAAGAGTTTTCAAGAAAAGACGAACGGATGGATACATAGAAGTTATGAGATATCAGGACAATATGTTTATTTATTCATAGCTTATTGTTTTATTTTTTAAGTTTCCATATAATTGTTTTGTGTGTATACCTTGTTTTATTATCTTATAAGTTAATTGTTTTTTTTTAATATAATTAGCACATAAGATGTTTAGCCAAAGAAAACTATATACAACATACGATTAAAAGACACTCCAAACACATGTAACATATATCATATAGATCCAGACACACAAATAAAACAGCGAAGGTCGCTCAGATTATTATGTCACTTTTCAGTGAAGAGGCGAGAAAGCAGTTCATCAATGAGACAAAGGCTTCCTGTCCTTGCAGGGTGTTGTAACAATATTGTTCGATACATGTATTCTACACTTAAACTTAAAAGTGCATGGCACGAAAAAGAGGATGGTCTTGTAGGCGAATGACTTCGGAGACACGTTCGCGATATTGGTCTATGGACAAGTTTTGTGTGTCACCAAGCTATTACCACTTGGCAAAAGTATGACATTATTATTAGTGCTACATTAAATAGAATCCAACGGAGATCTCACTACAGATTGACTACGCTGAGACATGAGTAATCGAACGAGAGAGATAAACGTATGATAAACCGAAATCGATATAATTAATTATGTTGAAATCAATTTTAAATAATGGTTTCAGAGGTAAAGTGTGTATATATATAGCTGTGGGCTTTTCCAAAATGGTCGATGTAGTATTTTATACAATGTATATATTAATTAAAATATTTTAATGAAAATATAATTATTTAACAATTAAACACGTTAATGAAATAAACCTATAATTAAATGAACCGCAGAAACCTCACTTAATCATTGGTAAATATGGCAACCGAATATGAACAGATTTCAGAAAAAGCTCGCTATGCGAATGGACTTAAAGTTATAATCGTGTGTAAATGTTTGCAATGTTAAATTTGTTTATGCATTTTATGTTATAATCCTTGCAGTTTAGCAGTTTAGCTTGATGAAATAAATAAAATCATACGTATTAATGTGACTCATTTGTGTTAGCAATTTGGCGTAATACATTCAGGCCTCTATCACATAATTAGTACTGTTCACAATTGCAATATGAAATTTTGTATGTTAATTTGAATTCGGGGACAATACACCCAAAGGCAATTTACAAACGCTTCATAATGTAATTATTATAATTTTAATTACAGTGCATAAAAATTTAATCAATCAGACTTAACGACATCTAGGCTAGTTGCTTGCTGTGCGAACAAAACTTCAGATTACCCGTGAAGGAGTAGAATCTGGGTTATCTTATGGGCGAGACGTAAAAACATTTTATGATACTTTATGTTCATGACTGAAATCCCATCAGTTCCGGGTGAATAAATTCCGAGTATTTTTTTAAGTATGCTTAGACTTTTCTTTATTTGGATTACAGTAACAATATTTGATTATTTGTTAGTTAATGAGTGAAATAAACTACAAAAAACTTTTTAATGTATTATTTTGGATAAAATATTAGAAAAAAAGATAGATTATCGAATAAAATAATTAAAAAATCTAATAAGAGAATGAGCAAACTGTCATTCAGACAAAACATACCTTAAGGTTCATTTAATGAATAATGTATAAACAATTATCAGTTGTATACAAAAAAAGCGATCTGAGGACAATTGATAACTACAGATCTACGTATACGCCTTTGCATAGGTACCAAAACGCAATAAATCTAGGAAGCTCCTTCAGCGGTATCTTACAGTATCTGCGATCACGTGCAGACATATCTTTGAAATTCCACCCCACCACTCCTTTTACGGAAAATCTTTTAGACTGTCTGCTATAAAGCTTTGGAACTCACTTTTTGATTCCATCCAATCAGCTTCCTCATTATCATCTATTAAATCTCATCTTCGTATAGATTCATCCATAAACTAATTGCGTAATTTATTTCTTATTTAAAAATTAGTTATTATTCATAATTCCTGTATTATTGTATTCTTTCCACACTTGCACTTATACAAATTCATTACTTTTCTTTCATTTTGTGGGTTGCCTGAAAGATATCGCTTATTAGCGAGCCACCCGTTTCTCTCATATAATAACAAAAGCCGTCATAAAGGCACAATAATATGTCATTAGTAAGAAATCATTATTTGGATCTACTCGTCTCCTCAGTCCAAACCCTATAAAAACATCTTTATTTGGTAGGGTGTTGTAAGTATAATGTAACTCAGTATGTATAAGATTCTTATATAAATATTTTATAAATAATAAATATTTGGTTCAAACACTCGTCTCAATTACTCTCCTCAGTCTACGAACCTTATAGTACCAATGCCTAAACTACTTTTGTGTATTATAAGTAAAGTAAGACAACAACAAAAAAAACAAATCTTCTCTCTAGATAACCCTCAATAAAACACCCCTAATGTTCTAATACTCCCTTCGTAATATTTAGAGACAATTTAGATTCCGCTCGTAATAAAATAACACTTATACCGAGGCTGGGGCGAGAATTATTTATTATTATTTCAGGCTAGATTGTGAAGTATGTAGATGGTGAAGCACATTTACGGCCATTTGAAACGACAGATAAGAATTTCCTTCACTGATATTAAACGTGTAAAAATGCTGAGAAAATTAATGCAGAAAAAGAAAATTCATTTTTTGATGTATATATATATATATTTGTTCTAAAACATAATGTATGCTCAAGACAAAACATTACATTAAACACATTTAAGAGAAGAGACAAAAAAAGAAAAAGCACGTATATATAAGAGAAATACTTTGTGTTAGGTGCATATCGGTAAATAATTTTGTATTCGCACTGAAAGATTCCCTGAAACTTAAAGTAATGTATGAAACATTTTTGATTCAAGTAAAAAAAAACATAGTCATAACAAATTTCCAATCTGTAACTTTTCACCGCCCAAAACTTTTCTCTTTTCATGCCTGACACATTTTTGTAACGTAGTTATTAAAAAAAAATATTTGGTTCTTTTTATAATTATTGTAAACATGTTCTCTATCCGTGGGCCCTCACCAGAATGTATGCTTTATTCATTTAGGTAACTAACTATAGGTAACTAGGTAACTAAGTTCAACGCGCGCCACACCATAGGATATGTTATTTAAATGAACCTTTGTTTAACAATATAGATGTTTTCACGCTCTCGGCATATTTTTAACAATAACAATCATTAAAATGATTAAAAATAATACTTAACTTTTTTCTAATTTAGATATGAACTATGAGACGTTAGAAGGAGCAACTTTATTTTTTTAATTATATTACCTTATGTAGTTGAATGCTGTATGTTATCCAAAACTAAAATGTTACTATTCAGCTGGGCATTTATAATCTCAGAAGAAAACATAATATTGAAAAAGAGTTTTTCCATTGTCGCTCAACGGAAAATGTCTTCAAAGCACTCAGCCCATTAAGTCACAATAAAATCTCCCCTACAAATTGTACATTAAAATAACACTTAGATGCCGTAAAATATATGTATTATCTAACCCATAATAATAAATAATAAAGGCGTACAAACAACGTGAATTCCAAGTGATATTGATAATAAAAATTCTTTCTCCACCAATGAAAGGCATTCGGGGCTTCGATGCGACGATACACGTCCTTTCATTTATTAAAGGTACTGAGATTAATATTTTATGAGTCTAGCGGGATGTCAGATTCACCATATATTCGTAGAGGAGAATTGAGAAAACTTATTTTTATATACAAAGGTGGGAGGCACAACAATGTCGCTGGCCGACAATCACAAGGCCAGAGGGCTCGTGAGTGCGTCGTAGGGTTTTTAGTACGCTGTTGAACCCTACAAACCCACCTATCTAAACCTAATATCATTCCCTGGTCCCAAAGGAGAAGGGATATATGAGATTCAAACCACGCTGGTGTCTTCCTTTCAGAGAGGTGGGCAATACCCAATAATACCACAGAGTATAAATCGCTGAAGAGTTGTGAACACAGTAACCTAGTAACCTTTAGTAAGCTGTCGTACACACACAGCTGGTAACGCCAACGGTGGTAGAACTACAACGAAAAACCTCAAACAATAATAGTATGAAGGGATTCCAAGGTGATTCCAATGATAAGGTTAGCAAAGTAAATTTAGTAGCAAATTACACGTAATAATTAGGATAGCGATCCATATATCACAGATGCCATAGCATAAATGATCCACACGGTATCATCAATCACGTCATAATCTTACTTGTAATTTAGGCTTATATAAACCTGTACTATAATGAGCTCTTTGTTGTGTGTTAAGGATAATTATACACAGTTGTACTTTTTTTTCACAGACGTACACGTTGCCGGCCTTTAAGGGCAGTTGATTCCACAAAAATCAAAGAAAAATGAGCATTAGTTAAGTTGACGTGTACGCACTTTTGGAAAAGTTTAAACACTAAAGTTATCAAATGAAGAGACCTTAGAGCTTTAAATGCAAGCAACACTGTCATAAACAGCTGCTTCAAACAGTTACAAAATACTTATCTAGCGTTTTTTTTTTATTTTCTTTCATATTCTTAACATTGAGGTGGACGTAACATTATGGATACTAAAATATGTATTTACTTACTAAAACTTGTGATTGAGAAACTCTCTTGTAAACTTTACGATCGGAGTATATTTTTATAAACTAGATTGCATATTTACTTATTTAAAAAAATTGTTGATAATCCACGTTGAATCGTACCAACGATCACTTGTGTACGTCAATAATTTTCTTTAATGCGAGGATACCAAAAGGTTCCAGGGTTCCAAAATAAACAGCCCTAACAAACTCAACTTGTTATAACTGTAAAAAAAATAGTCTTATATTATAAGTGAGAAAATTGTATAAACTTAACTCAAGTGTAAATTAACGAAAGCACAATAAACACAGATTTCAACGTAAACTTTAAGAGTTGTAGGAACTCCCACTTGCATTCTACACATGACTTAACATAATATATGTGACTATAAAACTAACTGCAGCGTTATCGTAATGTTCCGAGCATTTTTATTGGCGCCTGCAAAATGTTCGTTCGCATTTGAATTTGACAATTGCTTTATTGATGGCTATGCGTTTTATTGCGTGATTTGTGACCGAATAGAATTGTGAAAACTAGCAATTACACCCGTTGTCACTTGTGTAATTATTTTTGTTTAGTCGAACGTTCACAAGTTGGTATTAACTAGTCAAAATCAAATCGTTCATATAAGACTTCGTTACACTTAAAAATTACTACAGTTGGTTCCACAAAGGGGAATAAATTATTATGTTGTTTAAGAAATTAATAAATTTAACAGTAATTAGTCGATGAAGGTTCAGTCTAGATTGTGTTAACAGAAATGAACACTGTGTTCAGTTATCTCTGTAAGCCGGAGAAAATTGTATTAAATAAAGGATTTGCGAGCAAGTATATAATTATTCCTAGCATAGTTCGTAATGCTAGCGAACTCACGACCTTCCACGCCACGTTAGTGTCTATGGGCTGCGGCTTTATGGTGTGCCTCCTTTTTTTGTATCGAGGTGGCATTTCTGCATTCCCTGGTCCCAAAGGAGAAGGGATATGTGGGTCTCAACTCATGCTGGTGGGTTTCAGAGACGAGGTCTGCAATACCCACTGAAACCACCTCCGGTAGACATACTAGACCGCATTGAAAAGGCCAAGGTCGCTCAAGCACGCAACCGCCACCCAGCGGATGCTTAAGCTGTCTACATCGGAGGAAGAAGGTTGACATAACTTCTCCTACGTTCTACAGGATGGTGTGCCTCCTGCTCGTATGTCTACACTTCTATTTGATAAAATCGTAACCTTTCTTCACAATATGGGTTAAAACATAAAATTTGAACAATAACGCAAAAAAAAAACTTAATGATTTCTTAATATTGTAACATATCTGTTACAATATTATGTAACTACAAGAGTAGTTTGAATAATCTAAAACGCTTTGTAATACAAGTCGAAGTGCCGGTCATAATACAGTTTAACTATTATCTGGTTTAACAAGAACAGATGAAGGAACTTTGTAAAGACATCTATCAGGCAAAGCAGTGTCAGCGAATTGGGGTAAACATCTAACAAGCAATAACAACTGTGTCAAGTTCGAAACTGATCTGTTATCGTTTCTGGCCGACTTCAAAAACTTCGGTGGTATTATAAGGTGATTTTAAGGATTTTGATTTTAAAATTCACGCCTTTAACCATTTACGTGTATATTAATAATATATAATTATATAAAATAGGAAAACCATACAAATATCAATACTATATTCCACACAAATCCTGAGCAGCACCCCATTTGGCGCACGCCCGCGGCACTTGCAGCAATGCAATGTGTTTATTTTTAGTTAATTTTAATTTAGTATTTATGATTTATTGTGATGTTGTGTGTGCCGTGTGAGTGTCCAAATAAACATATTTTCGTCTTCTTTCAAATCACTAATATAAAACAATAACAAGGAAACACAAGCATACAAAGTAGCAAACCAAACAATACAAAATAGCCAATTGATTTTTCATATTATCTTTGTTAATTATATAACGGAGAGATATGTATTTCAATATATAGAGGTCAGTTCTACGAGCAGCATCCTGCCGCGTCTCGATGTGAGCTAACCCTAAGCAGAATAAAAACATAAAGAAAACTATAACAATTAAACGCACAGGAATGTGACAATTTGTAAATGTTGCAGACTTCATTAAATTCTTCATTAACTTGAGTGATGTTTGTTAATTAAGAAATTTAATTTTTGGCATAGCCCATCATTATATAATAATTTTCCCCTTAAGAGCTTTGAAAAGTACGCTTCATTTGTGAATATAAAAATATATCATTTTTACATGAATAATCATGTAGCCTTACCAATAGTACCAATACTAAATTTAATTTCCATTTTCAATATTATCAGTTCTAAATGTAGAAACATAATTGTTTATGGCAAACGCGCGAACGTGGAATACTGTAAATAAATTGAATTTGGGTCCAGTTAAAGCAATTTTCCAGTTAAAACGTAAATTGTCCAATTGCCGTTTTAGTTTTGCCCATTTGAATTTGAGACTCAATATAATCCAGTTGAACGGAATGTGAATCTATTCTTTCCGAAAAGTTCAACAGAACTTCAACGTTTGTTTGTGGGGTTTCAATGATCGTTTTTTTACAAAAATAATATTTTTTACACAAATCAATTTAATCTCCTTATTTATTACGAGCATTTGCCCGCGACTTCTCTGTTAAAATATAAAAGGAGGTTGGAGCTGTTTAATGGCATAGTTCAAATAGCAGAGTTCTAGTGAATTTTTTGCATTTTTTTTACAATTTCTCATGCCATATTTCAACCGTTATTTTCGCGATAAAATATGCCCTCCCCTATCTACATACCAAATTTTCATTGAAATCGGCTCAGTAGTTTAAGCTTGAAATCGTAACATACACACACAACACACAGAGAATCCTAGTGTGAAGTCTAGTGATCTATTATTGTAAAATAAATTAATGTAACAAACTACTTTTTGAGTGGGAGTGCCATGCTGTTACTTAGAGTTTCAGCCGAATGGGCAGGCACGGCCGGAGAAATACCACTCTCTCACAGAAAACCAGCGTAAAGTGATGCAATGTGTTCATTTTGTACTCGCGATTCGTTCGGTGAGTGAGATCTTCCGGTTCCCATCCTTTACCCCTTCCCTCGTCCCTCTCCGCTTTCCTTTAAAGGCCGGCAACGCACTCACGAGCTACCAGCCGCGTGAGTGTCTATGGGCGGCGGTTTCACCTTTATTTTTTGTTAAAAAAAATGATTAAATGATACATATATACAGTTACTTTCACATTAATAATATTAGTTTGGATGACTATTTAAACATTAAAAAAGCTGATAAGGATTGTGAGAAGATCACGCTTAATAAATCTCGGGTAACATAAGCTAAGTAGTAGCTTTTAAGAAGAAAGTTGAATACTAGTATACTCCCTTTATTACCTTACCTTTACCCTAAATTTGGGATCTTCTGGAACGTTTTTGACGTATGTATAATAGATAAAAATGAACTTAACTACATATAGAAAAAACTAAAACGAAAAGCCCGTGTTAAGTATAATCTAAATAGTTCTTCATTTATTGACCTTAATTTAGAGTCTGAGGCTTTTATTGAATCACGAAAGCTCGAAGCACGCACTCAAACGAATCTAATTAGTTACTCAAATACCATAGTTTACCATTTGATTTATATAAATATTCTAGACTTAACTCTAAGCTCAAGTGATGAGTAATGATTATTCGGTAACTATATGGAGATGACGATTAGATGCAAAATGTTACCGAGTATCTAAATTCGGTCCGTTTAGACTTTTGTGTTTATATCATTTGTACGTATATATATATACGTATATATATATACATAATAAATATATATTCGCAATAGTATCGTTTGTACAATTGACGATTCAAAGGTGTTATATTAAAGACCTACTTAATAATGATTAATTTATATTGAATGAAGATATTTTGAGTTTAATATATTGGAATAGTTTTAATTGATATACTAATTGTGGCAGTCGTACGTCTAGATATGAGTGGAATTACAATCAATTTAAGTAATAAAATATTAATAATAACTTTTTGTTTATTAGTTTTTTAGTCTTATTGAATATATTTTACTGTGTTGTCATATTAAATATCATTCGGATAACAATTCACATACTAAATATTGTTTATTTAAACATAATGTATGTCTCTGTCATCCTAATCGAATAAATCGGCAATTTTTAAATAAATAAAAAGTAGCCTAGTTACTACTAAGGAAATACTACTACTTCTACTGAAGTAGTAGTATTTACTTCCCTAACTAACTTTAGTTCAGTCTATCGCATACCAAATTTCATCATAATCGGTTCAGTAGTTTAAGAGCGAAAGCGTAACATACTTTCGTATTTATATACTATGGAATATACAGTCGACTATTCGGCTTATATTCGTCAACACATACTAGGCTTAAGTTACCACATCGCTAACGTTCGTAATTTCAGTTTAATGAAGATGAATGCCACATTTGCGATGATTCTCGCGTTACTTTGACGTTGACCGCAGAATGCAAACGCAATGTGAATTTGTGGGGACAATGGTCACAGCAATTGTGTAGATTGAATCAAATGTTTATTTTAACTATTCTCAATTTTGAATAGCGGTTACATACATATGAGTGAATGTAATTGTTTTTGTAGTGTATCGAATGGATAGCAGAGTGGCGCAGTGGAAGCGTGCTGGGCCCATAATCCAGAGGTCTGTGGATCGAAACCACGCTCAGATTTTTATACTATGGTTGAGTTACAGTTGTGAGAAAGATTCTTATGCGAACTTGTAGGTCTACCCGAGGTGATTTTAATTGTTAATGTGTAAATAACCCGTTTCTGAAGAGCTGGGTCACCATCGTGGGTGATTACTATATCCCTGTACTTTTGAGACTAGTCAATGCATTTACGCTTTTTAAAAGTACGCATGACATACTTTTAGTAATGTTTTGTTAAAATATAATTGTATTGACCGATCTAAGTTACGTTTTGAACGTTGAACCAGGTTAAAACCATATTAAACTAAAGTTTGAATATGTTAAATTTCCATTAATTCAATGATATATCGAATCGAATACGTATACGTACGTATAATTGTACTTGAATACGTATCTGACTATCACTTTTTATAAACAATTAGCTCATTGTTTTTTTAAACGAATAAATTGTCCAATAGCATTTAAACGGACCAAATTGATGTCGTTCAAATTGTTTGGAGGAAGCGTTCAAATTACGATTATTTGATAAAATTAAACAATCCAGCGTTTCACACAACGGGTGGGTGGGAGACAAAGTGGAATTCCACAAAGGATTTGACCGGAACAAATAGTATATTGCAGGATGTCGCGACTGAATTATGGCCTTTGCGACAAGTTAATTCTTTCTGCTTATGCTGTATATTTTAAGAGTTTTTGGAATAATTGCTTTTAAATAATTTAATTGAGTTTTTCACAATTTCACATCTAGATATAATATAATAGAATAGAACAGGCTAATACACCGTTTCTACCTCGTGTTAGGGAAGTGATATGGGGACACTTTCAAGACTAAACTATGTGTCTGTTGATGGTAGTAATATCGAGGAAAAGTACAATGTCTGATATGGTTCATTTTTTAGACAACAATGCAGCAGCCACATATTTAATGTAAAGTCGCCGCCCATAGACATTGAGGTGGCTTAGAGCTTGTCATTGCGTTGCCGGCCTTTTTCGCTCTTGAAGGACATATAGTGGAAATAATTTTAACACATTTATCGTAATGTCTACTTTAAATTTTAGAAAGAACTTGCAAAAAGCACAAGTACTAATAAGGTTATATAATTTTACAATTGAAGTAAGATTGTTCAGTATCTTACCCCGGAGCGCTATAGTCTTTATCTGAAATGGTAATGTACTTAGTGCACTGAATAGGCAATTTACAGTAATGCACTATTAGAACGTGGAAATTTCAGGAGGAAAATCCAAACTGTTATCTTTGGGACATTATCGTTGAACCGTTTTGTACATTGTGATATTTTCCATTTTGAAAATGTCTTTAATTGTAAATAGGTTTTAAATTGTTGCCAACGAAGTGTCAATCAACTCGTCAAGCTGTCAATTGAAAGCCACCTAACGTTTTGTTTTTATAAATTTTAAACAATCTGATCACGTAAAAAAATATTGAACCGTTTTGTTATTTGGCCGAAGAAAATTTGTGTATTGTGTACAAGTATAAAATAAGGTAGTTTTTAATGTATTTGTTACCAGTTCAATGTGAAAGTAAAATCTATTTATTCAGTAACATAGGAAAACTTTTGATTCGTCATAAAATCTGAATGCCCTGTTTGTACGCAAGATGATAAGAAGCAAGCAAGAATCGCAGCCTGGTTGTTTTGATGATTTTCGTAATACAATGAAGTGATAATGAGTTAAAGTTTTTAATGTTTTAATAAAAAAATAATGTTTAATTGTAATGTTAACTGTTAACTGTAATCTCGAAGCCTCCTGGTGTCCATGGCCGACGAATTAGTAGGAATTTACTTAATGTTATTAACCAAGTTTCTAATATATTCTAAAATGTATAACACAGTATTCAATCATTATAATTGACAAGCATACACATTGGGAATTTTGGTTAGATTAGATTGATTTAATTAACTTCTAGTACTTTCGGCTTTATCTTTCATGAGTTAATTTAAGACTTTATTTATGTTCACTCCCTGTATAAGGGTAAGCTGTCTTGCACATCGCCACACCCATATATTTCTCTCACAGTCCAGACTCATCGTAAATATAGACTATTTATCTATACCAGGGGTGAGCAACCTTTTAAATCAACAAATAAAATCTCTTTGCCGGCACATTATTATTATTAACAATTTTAAATAGTTTTGAATAAAAAAATTAAAAATAAGGTTGTATTGAGAAGTCAATAAACTAATTTTTCGAAATTCATAGCGTGCCCGCATCGACAATTTAAAAGCGCCGCGCTCATCCTTCATCTATACAATCGTCATTATATTAATAATAAAAATTAAAAGTAATTTTTTTCACGTTTAGTTCAATTGCATTATAAATTGCGGTGTTTAAATAAAATAGTGCAATCGGGAATCTGTGTTTTTATTATTAAGTCTGAGGTTTAAATTTAAACATTATTACATGAAAAAGTTTCAGCAGAAACAAAAAAAATATCAAATACTGTGGACCAATTGAGGCTTTTATAAACCCTTGATAATAATGTCAGACCAATATACACTTACAAAAATTGTTGTTAGGCTGAATATAACGATATTTTATTCAGCGTCCCGGGAAAAAATGTGATTTTCACAATGCGATAAAACGTCTAATAATTCGACAATACGCGTTCACAAATTCAATAAAAACAACGAATTTAACAATACCGAAAAAACAAAAAAAAAAATTAAAAAATTTGGTTTGTATAGGTTTCTCACAAATTTCTAATTTTTTGTAAGTGTATATTGCTCTGACATTATTATCAAGGGACGAGATAAGTTGCTGTTCTAAGCAGAATTGTTTGATTGAGAAATTTTGTTAGAGTTCTATGAGATGTAGACTTTTCTCATTTTTCACGATAGATTGCATACATTATAACAACTATATATTTACATATAAAATATTATTTCATAATAAAAATTACATTAGGTCATATTTGAGATAGGTTTAAGAAAGAATATACTAAACGTCTGTGAATAATAACAAAGAAGCTTTCAAAGAAAAAAAAATCTAAGCAAAATATTATTTAAAAAAAATCTTTTAAGTGCCCCATAATACCGATATTATGAAATATATTCGGTAGATTAATCATACAGGTACATTCTACAGCGCTAAATATATGTCTGAAATTTTATATTTCAGGTTGCTAATTTCTGATGCTCTTTACAACCGTACGTACTATAGAACATACGAACGACAGAGTGTTTATCGACAGTTCTTCTCGAAGCTTCCCTGCTCTACGAAACGATTCATAAGTGTTATTCGAATAAATATATTTTTGATTTGATTACAAACTAAGTCTTTTTATTCATCGGTATAATTTTGTATGATTGTTTTGAAGGGTAAATTAAATAATTATCAAAATGTCACACGTTGATAAATTCGAAGCGTTGGAAAAGGTACCCCTTCTACCTGTACAAGCGCGTTATTATTTCAAACATCGGGCCAATGTCTTTCGGCTCTCCCGGGAGACACGAACATATTTCATCTTTTACGGCAAAATTGTACTTTTCTCAAAGATTAATAACGCAGACTTGAGTTTAATCACGTTTCATATTATTCTGTACATATTTTAGGTGTAGCTATACAGATATACAGAATACAGTTTACGGAAACACGATTTTTTTTGTAGGTTTTAAGTATTTCATCTATTACAAATAAAACGATGTAAAGTTTAAAAAAATGTAGATAAATACAAATATTAAGAAGCTAACAACAGTACAAAATCAGTCCAACAACAAAAAAACATATTCCTATATCCTAAATATTCATTAAATAATATTCAATTCTACATTCAGATGAAGAAAAGGGAGCCTACTTGGAGATAAAATACGAAACTAGGTTGAGCGCGATGAAGGATTGCTGTGGATGCCCTCTGCCCCATCAGGGGACTTAGGATCATAAATCAATGTGTATATATTCTAAATATATGTCAGTTTTTTAAGTTTTATTTCTAGGATATAAAAAGACAACAAGATAAATTCAAATGCCTCTCCTTCAAGCCCTGTTTACGACTAAGAATTCGATTAAACTCCCAATATATAAATACAATTTCCTTCCAATATGAAAATCAAAAATGATAACGGATTACAAATGGGCGTAACACCTTTATGAAAACGTTTCAATGCCACAAAAATCTTTCAACATAACAAAAACATTGATTTTGCGAACATTTATACATTCTATGTCTTACTCGATACTGATAGTTGGGACGTATGCATGCGATTTCCTCATAATTAGACCCACAATCGACTTATAACTTAAAAATAACTTTGAGTAATTTTCTGCAAACAACGCGTCGTAATATCGCTTAACAACATCGACGCCATAATGTACTATCATAATAATTAAAGCTCGCAATGTCATGGGTTATGTGACTCCGTGTTCGTTGTCAGAATGTTTAGCGAAATTTATGTTCGTTTCTAGAAATTTCTGCGCGCATCCGTAGCAAATTGGGCAAATACCGAAATTAATGTTCACAAACGACTGCTACTTATCAGACTTGGCTATCGCAGTATTTCTTGTCATATGCAGTCTATTGGAATATTTAGGCACGATAAGGTAGCAATTTTATACTTGAGCTATTTTAAAATAAATTTAGGTTCTAAACATTTTGGTATTAGCCAATATTGTTTTATTCATAGTATTGTCTTACAAGCACCGCTCGCAATAATAACATCACTGTGAAGTCGTAATAAAAATTGTCACGTTCCGCCGCGGGTGCAGTTGGAAATTGGAAAAAGTTGGGGTCAAACTAAATCTGAGATTTAAACTTGTATTTTCTCGTTATACGTTGTATTTATTACAATGTCTGCAAAGACCTATTGTAATTGAACTTTTTAAAAAAAAGTGTTTACCGTATACGATAAGGATTTACAATAGTTTATTCTTTGGAGACGGTAAAATGCTTTTTGACGGATCACGTAGAGTTAAGTGCTGATCGCAGTCCATGGGTGGCCAAGCCAAGAGGCTTAATGCCGGCCTTTAAGGTACTCTCTTTTCTTAAACAACCCCAAGTCGTAACTGTTCGTAACCAGCAGTTGATTCCAGAAAGGGTGATTCGCGGCAGAAACTTTTCTAAAAAATCGCTCAGTTGTGGAACGACAGATGTCAAGATTTATTTACACTTTATTGCACTTAAACATTAGAAGCAAATGACGTTAATACAACGGAGTACATATAAGAGCAACGTGCGGCCTTATCGCTAATAAGCGATCTCTTCGAGACAACCCACATATTAGCTATATAAGAAATATATATAGAATAGAATAGAATATATAGAATAATAGTCACTCACGCTAAACTGTTGTCAGCACCCGCCAACACCAAACTGACTTTGAAAGCAAGTTAGTCTATGCAACATTGGGATGACGCGGGATAGCGTGAGTTTCTTTTCATTTATAATATAAGTACATTTTGCACGGTTTTAAAACCTACGAGAATAGACGTAAATATCATTTGTTAATTTAAAAAAAATACGTTAAGCATAATCCAAAATGTATATTAAGCTGTATGTTAGTCTGTTTTTATCTCTAGCGGACATAACATAGCAATGCGTAGAAATGAAAAACGAGAATGTTTTGTAAAAACGGACAAAACTATCGTTGAAAGCTTGAAAACTTCATGTATGGCTGTTTAAAGTTTAAACAAATGTCAACGCTTTTTTTTAACAAACTAGACTTTACATGACTAAAATGAAAAAAAACCATACAAACTAAAAATAAAATAAGTTCATATATACATATTAAATTCTCGTGTCACAGTTTTCGTTCCCTTACTCCTCCCAAACGGGTTGACCGATTCTCCTGAAATTTTCTGAGCATATTGAGTAGGTCTGAGATTCGGCCAACATCTATTTTTAGAGACAATTTTTTTGGCAAAACGACGTTTGTCGGGATCATCTAGTATATATATATATTATTTAATCATTAACACTTGGTTGCTGCAACTCTAAGCTTGGTATACTTAATACGAAGCAGGAAATCCTAAACCGGTTTTTCGGAAGCCGAAAAAAAAAAGGAAAACCTAATAGTCACCAAAAACAATAGCAAAAACAGGCACTCAGTAAACCAATAACGCAACAATGATACGGAACTGACACGCAAGTAACAAATGTTTTTTTTTCTAAGATTGATGGAACTCATAAGAGGAAGGAAAAAAGAAAAATAAGGATAATTGATTTTCCTCTATATTTGAAGACAATAAGGTTGTGGGAGTCGATTTTAGGAAAATGCTGTTAAGTTAGATATTATTGGGAGTAGTGTAAGCTAATAATTTTCTAGCTCAAATAATAAGCTTCTGCCACAAGACCCAAATTTTATAAATTTTCGTTTTAGTTTAATTTGTTTATTTAGGTAGTATAGTTAGTTTTAGTTTACTTTGCATGTTTTTTTAAAACTGTATTTTGATTTTAAAAATAGGGAAGCTTATCAAACTTAGTACGTGACTGATAAAAACCACTCGGTTATTCGATACGAGAACGGAAATGTAGATCTAATGAATTCTGAAGCAGTCTAATACCACTTGACATAGAAAGCGATGCCCACTTCTGCAAGCTTATGGCTACTATTTGATAAATTTTATGGTTTGTATATACTAATCCTTGCAGTGACAATAAGAACTTATAGAGACGAGTAGGGTCACAAATTTAATTTAACGCTAACAAACCTATTACATTTCAGAGTCTAGACTATAGACATAGAAGGGTATTATTAAAACTGGTACGGATCGCGATAAAGAGACATTATTAAGCGTTGATCTTAAAAAGCTATTACCAATGGGCAGTGGTTTAACTACTTTACAAGCCCCAAAGCCGGGCTTATCCTCCTAACGAGGAAAATTTATAAATCCTAATTAGCACATAATCATCAAAAGATTTATAAATTTAAATATTTCATTTGCCACCTGACCGAGCGATGTCCTAACGCCTCATCTCTTTCACACTTGTGGGCTAACAAGACCTTTTGCATCTCTTTCTTCATAACAATTTAATATCAATCCATACGATAGAAATTTGTAGGTCTACAAGCCGGTCTTTCTATGTGAAGTTAGAACAAAATTATTGTTTATATGTTCACATATTGAGCCAATGGCCGCGCGTTATAGTTAGTTTTTCTATGAATTTGCTTTAATTACTACTTATAATCAATAATGAGTTCTAAAGTAGAGGAATGTGTTTCTTGGAAAGTGTGTGGACTGCTTCAAAGGATATGGGTATAATTATTTTTTATTCAATCATCCGCATTAACACCGTTTTCATTTAATCTATATAATATAATTGTATGTAATACATTTAATATACTTTTAACATTTAAAAAATATTTTACTAAGCCATGCCCAGTACACACGACGCGTATCAAAGAATAAAGATCGTTTCGCCTTCAAGTTTATTCCTTTTGAAGATTTCAACATGCAAAGTGTCTGCCATCAAAGCAACACTTTGACTTTTCTTTAAATTCCTTTTATCCGTATTGAACGTGAAACCGTATTTAAATATCTACAGAATAATAAATGGAACATACAACTAAATGGACTACATATTTCGTGAGTTATATTCGACCTTCGACGTTCACCTAACGAAACCTTAATTATATTTAATACAATTTTAATTTATTAATAAATAAACAGATAAAAATAAATTTGACCCTTGTGACCATAATTCCCTCGCTGTATCGTGATGCTTTCGATGAGCGAGAATAACACCAGCTGTTGAGGCACCGGTACTTACTAGCAGGCACCTACTTAAGACACTTATTCATCCAATTTCAAATTCAAACATTCTCAATACATCCACCGAACATAATATCATACATCATAAATCTCTGGATTGTGGATACCTTTTTACGCTTGAATAATTAATTACGGGAAACGATTAATATTTTTGTGTATAAAATAGAAGATTACCCAGCTTCGAAATAAATATAACAATTCCGTACCGAAAATGGGTAAATATAAAGGTATTATTTTCAGGTGTGTAAGGCTTAGGGCACATTATTTATTTTAATAACAATTTCTCTCGGGTAATCCGTTAACGAATTATTTTGGAATGTTTAATTATATTTTTATATAATGAGTTAAAAATGGAATTATAAATCGTCACCGTTTGCCACAGTACTCGCAAAGACACGGTATGAAAATCACTGTGCAGGCTGTAAGTCTTAAAAAAAACATGTGAACTAGCGCACGTAGGGTGAAATGCAATTCTAAATTATAATAAATTGATGCGACGCGACCTAATCGAATTAGTTTTACAGTCCAGTGACTCTAAATTTTTCATACAATATTGGTAACAATGTCATAAAGTCGGGTTCAAAGCTCTTATACAGCGTAAATCATCTGCAGACGTCTGAGAGATAAAGGATTCCGTGCTCAAAATAAAATTATATAGTTTTTTCGTACTTTAGAATTAAATTTTACATGTATAACTAAAAACCAACTTGTTTCAGTATAAGCAACAAATTTTTTAAACAGAATATTTGTTTAAATAAATAATTACTATATTAAAATAGATATTTTAATATTAGTAGTTTTTGCCTTTAACTTCGTCTGCGCGGTTTAATTGCAAATGGAATTTGAAAAATCGGTTTATAAATGACAAAGTTCTGGTGAAACTTTTATACCAACTGGCATCCAATTAAACCTTTTTTGTGATAAAATAAGTCCTTCCCTAAACTTAAGTTTATCTCCATACCAAATTTTATCGAAATCGGTTCAGTAGTATAAGCGTGTAAGCGTAACATACATACTTTTGCATTTATAGTATTAGTGTAGATGCGAATAAAACCAACTAATGTGTATAAACAACACTAAAAAAACCCTTTACAATATTACCAGAATTAACAGCATAGTGTCTTCGAAAGCTCAAAGGTGGTTTCGACACTTAGCGGGCAAAAAAGTCAACAAAAACCCAGTAATCAGCAAAGTTTCACACTCAGCACGGTTTTAATTGCCAAAGGGTCGAGCTTTGCTTAAAAAAATCTACCCCCCGTCTGGTACGCCTGTTATTAATACTTGGCTGATAAGTTTCTTTCGTTTTTATGTTTTTTCGTCTGAGATGGTTTATTATAGGTACACTTGCGAGTTGTTTTAAAATTAAGCAAAAGCTTACTACATACTTACTCAATTTTAGGCTAAAGCAAGCCTTTTCTAATATGCCTGTATTGAGTCGTAATATTTATAGAGACTTATAGTAAATAAAGTGTCTGATGAGCCCAATTTGATGTGAGAAATCAAAGTGTGAATTCTCTTCTTAAATCTAAAGCTGCAAAGGAATTTTAAAAAGACCGGTCAAAAAAGGTTGATCTAATTTTTTATTACATCTCACACAGATTCATATTAAAGTCACAAGAGAAACTGAACTAAACCACACTTAAGCTGTTTGAAATTACCATTATATTATGACACACAAACAATAAAGTAAATAGTTTTGACACATAGCCTTAACCATAATAGATTTAGCTTCAAGATTAGTAATCAGTAACTCCTGACATCAATCTCGTAACCGCGATCACAGTTAACCGCTGACAAATTGTTACAGGCTTTACTTTGATGTAATATAACTCTAGGTCTTACTCATGGTACGTAATAATCTTAGTACATAAGCCATATACAAAGTCTAGTAAACCTATAAATAATACTAATTTTGTTTTTGCGTAAGAACATTTATTTATAATGACACAAGGCCTGCCATGACTGTGATGAAGTGAGAAGAGAGGGATAATGTGTCAGAAATTGCTCAGCATCGGGACAGTTAAATACTTGAGTAAACTTACAATGCTTCTGTTAGTTGAATTTGTCATGTAAGTATCATAATTTTATATGAAATGTCTACTTTAAAAGAGCAGATTCTTCTATCGAGTTTTTTGGTTCTTCTCGATCGATAACTGCCTACCGAACTGTGTAACAATGATGATTCTGAAGTGTATTTATAAATACCTACATGAATAAAGATACTTTGAGTTTGAGTTTCGGAGAGAAGGGATCTATAGAATATTATAATTACCCTACAAAAACACAATACAAAATATTTAATAATCTTAACATAAGTCCTCAAGTTTTGAGCAGTCAATTATAGGATTACACCAAATGAACTTCAGTATAATAAATATCTAAGTGAGCTCGAAAATTTTACAAAATTCTTGATATTATTATGTATATATATTGTGATATTAGATTATCACCGAAATAAACAACCAAACTGAGTGCCTTGCCTGATTCTCAGTTTGTTCGCGTGCGAACAAGCGAAGAGTCATTTAGATTTAGATCGATTCAAATTGTTTGTATGTAACTTTACTGAATACAAATATTCAACTTTTACTTTTCACTTTAAACCATAGATAAATTCCTTTTAATAAAAAGGTTAATTCTATACTTAATTAATAACAAAATATTTAAAATAGTTTATGAATTAGATTAATTAACATTATTTAAGATTCTATATAAAACTTTAAAACGGACAATTGTGCAGACATTTATAAAAGAAACCACCATTCAAACCTGAATTGTTATTCAAATTCGTCCGAACTAGTAAGTTTGCAAAACTTTTGAATCGGAGAATTGCTTTGGCCTCACAACTTTTGAATTCAATACTTCAAAAACAACTAAAATATTCATACAATATTGTGTACTTGGACTATGACCACAAATTGTCAGACAGATAAATTGCACAATCAGCCAACATATATTTTTACAGAGAAGGCATACACTGCTGACATAGAAAGGTCGATCACCAACTAGTCCAAAGAAATAAAAATGAATAAGGTCACGAAATTCAGGCGCAACTTAGATTGTACTTCTGAATTATTATAGGATCATGGATCATGTTTATGTCAAGTTGAGAATCGAGATCAAGTTCGGGCGAGAAACGTAATTCTTAAAGGCTTGGTCAAGGATATGTGCCAGTACAAACACTGCTATTATTATAGTAATCAAGTACAAAATTTTGAAGAGCAGGTTCAGGGCTTACTATCAACAGATTTGTTTACGACCCAACTCGGTCAACCGTGCTGTAAAAAGGTTTTCTAAAGACTAAAGACTTAGTCTTAGAATTCCGAACACTATCAACACAAGATGGCGCCCAGACACACTTAAAGCGCTATGCTCTGATTAGTCAATACAATAAACGTACGATTGAATTCTTAACTAATGTTTGAAACTATTAACTACGAAGAAATCATCATATAATAATAAAATAGTATTACGATTGTAAACAAATGAACACTGTAATAATGTTCACTTGAGCAATAAATCACAATAAATATATTTATTTTTTTATAAATAAATGAATTTTCTTGTTCACACATGAATCAAACTCTCTAGCAAATAACTGCTTCTAAATCAGATTAAAGAAGTTTAATATAGAAAAAATCCACGTTGTGTTTTGGAATATGGACTTTAGATTCTTGTGTATCATTTAAATTTATGTATTGTAACAAAAGCTCTTCGCGTATCATCCGTAATTGACCATTGTCTTAGACCATTAAATAGGTATGTGAAAACTATATAATATATATAAAAATATTTTAAGATTTAATATCAGGTCTAAGAAAAGTCTTGAATAAAAAATCGATTTTTGATTATATTCCATTACCATAAACAATATTAGCACTTAAAAACATTTTATTTTATTAATATTATATTACATATATTTAGTTGCTGTAGATTAAAATCATAAAAGCGTTGGTTATTATAATTACAAATTCAAAAAACGTTCTCAATTTGAATCGCGAATGAAAGATATAAAACGCTTCTTAGTTATATTTGGGACACGACAATTTTACTCGAACAAGCAATGGGCCTTGAACCCAGTTAACCTGAATTCAGACACATTTTGAGGGTACTTTGGTTTTAGTAATTTCTAGGGACGAGAATAAATATTAGCACCTTTTTCGCTCGAGGATTTTTAGTTAATTTAAAACGAACTCACCAGAACGACGGAATGTACTTTCAAGACGCTGAAGGGTTGTTTTAGACTAAAACTCGAAGGTAAAGGTTAAATTATAAAATAAACTTGGTTATTAAGTATACATAGGTGTTGTATATGTTATAGTAGAGATCCTTGCACGCTATGGAAAATTATAAGCATACAAAATTCTCTGTGGCAAAATAGAATCTGTGTTATCCCAAGATGTATATGTGGGTTAGTTTAATTAAAATCGTATGAATGCCATGACAGTATAACGGACAGCGTTACCCTCGCAACTCTAATACGCAAATAAGTATATTAATATCCTGAATACCAAAATAAGTTCAATTTCACGGTCAAACAGCCAAATGGCTTTTTTATTGATCGGATATATTGAATCACACATGCTTAGTTTAATCCATTCAAATCTAAAGCAGGGATTACATTTTTTTTAAATGATCCTATTGACAAATGAATTGTTTTGGAAGCAAGGCGATTTAATATTATATTAATATATTTTAATAATTGTGTGTTGCCTGGGCGAGATCGTTTAATTCGCTATGACCGCCATATACATAATACATATACATATACTAACAATTGTGCAATATTTATAATATCTTAATAAATAAAATTACTTCGCTAAAGATTTTTTAAGACTTTTAAATTTGTTAACACACCAAGACGGCATATTTTGGAACGTCAAATTTTCTATTCTAAGGGTTGTCTGGAGGAACTTATTAGCGATAAAGCCGCTCGATACACGATATATTATGTTTTGTCAGTTACTGTGTACATATATAAAAGAATTTTAAAAAAACATTAATACCAAAGGAATACGCCTTGGAAGCAGAAGATATAGAACTAGTCTAATTGTTTATATAGGTCTGTATGACTTTATGCTGCACAACCAAGCCTCTTTGTCAATCCCTCTAATTTAAAATAAAATTAATTTGAGACGGATTCTTGATCTTAATAATAAATTATTCTAACTCGAATATTACAATGTCTTTCAACAGAGTTATGAACAATATTTTAAATTATTTACAAATTTTGAAATAAAAACATTAGATTATCTCAATATTGTTACAAGTTCATTTGTAATTCCAGATTTTAACTCAATATTAATCCTTAAAATGTTTTAACGCATTATTTTATTGGTCAACTATTTGACATTTCAAAATGCTCGTTAATTGCATGAATATAACGCGTTTAGAATAAGCTTATACCTAAGTTAGTTTTCAGATTTAGTTTAAGTGAAAATAAAGGATGCTTTGTTAGTTGGAACATCTTGTCGTCAACCCTATAACCAGACATTTAATAAATTTGAATATATTTGTAATAAATTCATCGCCCTTCAGCGTTCGTTTGGTATGCATATAAACTTATTCAAGTTAATAATAGAAATAAAATAAAATTATAAGTTTAGAGCTTTTACGGAGGAGGCACAACAATTATATAAAGTATTACTTTCTTATGTTGATCATCAATGTCAAGATAATCTCAATTATATTTAATGTACTATAACATAACAAACTACAAATTTAATGTTTGGTCCTTGTGGCAGAGTACCCATAATGCTGGCGGCATTCCTCTCTCTATATCTGGATGCTTATAAGCTGAGTGATAAAAGCACCAGCTCTTGGGTCACCGGTACTGACTACCAGTCGACTTAATTCCTTATAATGCGACCTTGCACTTATACCACAAGGTCCAAAAGTCCCTACTCCAAAGGGGAAAAAATCTAAGTTGGAGGAATGACTGTCCTTAGTACTTAAGAAAGTAACTTATTTTACTGTAATCCCAATTAATGTAATCATTATATGTTAGATCTTTTATTTTAAATGTGTAACACCAGGGTTTTCATAGTGCATATAAATTATTATCTAAGTTAATAATATTGAAAACAATAAAATTAAATATTAAATATTCACAATAACAGTAACTCTTCAATTCCTGATTTGTCGTGTACAGATTTTTCTTATTTCCCTAATATTATTAACACAAAATATGTTATTTTTAAGTGTTTTTAGGTTTAACATTAATGCATATTAATCCGCCTTCGAGCAAAACCGCGTTACGAATTAAAATAAATGTTATACAATATATTTTTTAATAATCAATTATATTAATCATTTGTATTTTAAATTGCCAAATTTTATAAACTAATTCTCTGACTCATTCAATTTTTTGATAACCTTTTCTTGGAGGAGAGCTAGATAATACGAAAATTTCGAACGAGTTAGTTTTAAATGAAATAATGCTGTCATATGAATTATTTTGTGTACAGCAACACGTCTAATTGACGCCAAAATAATGACTAAGTTCTCATTATTTACAGGCATGAAGTGCACTCCGAGACGTGAGTTCTTGGCCAAGATTTTAGCTAAAATTATCTGTGCAAATCCTTGACAAAATGGATGTATTTCATTGTTTGGATCGTCGATTGATTTTTAATCAATTAAAAATCTCGAAAAGCTTAAACTATGTTTATATACGAATTCAAAAATAATATCCTAACACTGTAATAGTAAATGTATGATGTTTAAAATGATTCACACCTAATAAGCAAAGCAACACAAACCTCAATAATAAATCCGCATCAAAAGTCAACACTGAAATCACTGAAAAACACACACCACGGCGTCACAAAAAGCTTAGTACTATTTTCGTAACAGTTCAAATGGGGTACAGAGCGCGCACGACAAAACCTCTCCTCACCACATCAAATCGCATACTGAGCCAGACTACTGAGTAGTGAGTACTGACTGCCTAAGTGTTGAATGATTTGACAATTTGCGTTCTTCCAAATACAAAAAGCTATTGCTTAAAAAAGTTTTTGCTATTAATTATATACAATGCGATGTCTTTATAAAAGCCGATAAACATATTGCAAGCTTTTGTCATTCGAATTTAAAAAAAAAATACTTTTCTAAAAGGTAATACTTGCATATTCTTCGTGGAATTAATGAATGAGTGTAGTCAACCGTATATAATCGTATCGATTATTTACCTTTGAACTTAAAGTTCAATGTGCTTTGGGTGAGGGCTGCCGCGGCTTTAAATAGAAAGTTATATGCGGAAGAAAAATTCTATTTCCGTTATCTAATCTAATGTATTAAAAGAATATACGTTTTGTGAGAAATAAGAAATTTTTCTGGCATAATCGTAATCATAGATATAAAATCCTGATCTAAATTCTATGTAGAGTAGCACCACTACATTACCTTAGTAGATTAAAGTAAGCAATAAAATGGAAAATTGTAAATAATTGAATCAAACATATACATTTATATTTTCTGCCATTTCTCAAATCGACGGGGTTGAGCGGACGAGAAGAACTGGCAAGAAACTCTCCGCCACTCTTTAAAATTGCCAATCATTCTAGCACGGTTGTTAGATGCTACACCAGTAAATCGGTCAATATCGATATTATACAAAACAATAGAAAAATAACCTTTATCATTGGGCATAGTGAAATAAGAATTACGTTATAGTGAGAACAACCCGCAAACACACAAATATACATCACAAACTGGGTATTCCTGTGTGCCAAGGGTCTGACAGTTTAATCAACAAGACCCTTCGTCCGTTCGTATAACTAAAACAGCTGATAAAGTGAAAGACTCGTCGTTATTAAAACTCTAAAATACAGAGTGAGGCGTTAGACAGGATACCAGTGGACACAATACGAATACCACCTCATCACGACGATCAGACATGCGAGAGATATTTAAAATACTAATATAAAATCCAATCAATTCGGTTCAGCTGTTTAAATAGTTTAAGAAATAGACTATCTTTTATATAATAATATTTGTCAATATTTACACGATTGTAACGTAACACAATTGTTATGCTTTATACATGAAATCTGTTCTCGACATTTGAGCGATTAATTTTTATATTATAGGTTGGTTCGTATATTTTATAACAGACCGACAAAATATATCAATGATCAGACCCCGCAGGCTGAACCGTGAAAATTTTCATTTTAATACGTCTGAAAATTAAAGCGATAGAATTGTAATCATCGTTTTTATCCAATAAACTGGATCTTTTGGGGCCGTCCTTGATAAAATATTCAAGAGGTCAAAAAGTAATATTCGCACTAGTTAAAGAACGTCAAAGTTACGAGAGAATTTCCGAAAGCTCATCAAAATGAATTAACATCAGCTATAGGAACTATCTTAATAGGATTTTTAATACAGTTCTTTGTCTACAACACTTTGTGTTACTTCAAAAACCGGGCGTGTTTTAGATATTATAAGCTTCTAGTTTAAACTAGATATTGTTTGTACCAGATATCACGAAAAGAAGAAAAAAAAGTCCTTTACTCTTTTTTATAGAAGTGGCAAACGATCAGGAGCCACACCATAAATGTGAAGTTGCCGCCCATAGACACTCACTCGGCTCGGAACTGCAGGCTCTTTAGGAAGTGGAAGCACGAAATATACAAGAAAACGATTTAAATAAACTCTTTTCAACTTGCAAATATTATATTTATTTTGCTATAAAAGTTACCAAAACACAATGTAACAAGACCCCACCCGTGAACGCATGACCGCTCACCATATTTCACATGCCATGCCTTTTGCTTACCATAAAACAATGTTAGTATACATAGAGAGACTGATAACATACAAATGCATATAAGCAATAAGAGTGGACATATATTTCAAACAATTTTGACACATTCAAGATTCATACCAATCACTTTTATTATGATAAACATTTTCTATATAAGAAGAGCACTACTTGTTTCTTGCCAGTTCTTCAGGGCTCAAGTTTTATTATTTTTCCCTATTGTATATTATTTATTGGTATTTACTAGACTTTTTGTTGTGAAAAGCTTACGGTTACGTAACCTGTTTTTTAAAAAAGAAACCATGACACGGCCACACCCCATTTTTGGTACCCCGTTTAGAATCCACTCAATACTCACAAGTATGATTTCGATAAAAATAGTAAATTTACGCTTTATTACTTAAGAAGTTCATGAGCGGTATAAAGGAGGTAAACTGGATAATTAACTGAGTTTGTGAAGTTAAAGACTAGTTAAAAGTCGGTTCTTTGTTTGGGTTTTAAAGTGGAAACAGCTTGGCAGTTTGAAAGTGGGATAAAGGGAGACTTGTATACTTGCTATATTACGTCTTAATTATAAGGTGTCATTGATTGAGACCTCGTTTTTTATATTAAATTACGCATTACTATCGATATTTCAGATCGATTAACTAATCAGTTTAGTGTTTCACTAGTTTACGTGTGACGAAATATAAACAATTATAAACAGTTATATCTTTAAGATTACGCACCATTGGATTAGTCACAAGTAATGCATTAAAAATTAATATACTTAAGAAATTTGTTTTTTTTTATTTCTACGATTTGAGTTGAACAAGTTGTTATTATTGTTAGAAAAGTTATGTATAACTTCGAATAATATAAATTATACTTCGCTTGGCTTGACTGATATGCTCAAGGGAAGCGGAAGTGGGTCCGTCCCAAACATACTTGGCTACTGTTGCAGATGAGGCGAAAGGAAACGGTGGAACTTGGAGCGAGGTAAAACACGAAGCGTCGGAAAGACCGCAATGGAGAATTGCTGTGAATGCCCTCTGCCCCATCGATAGAATATAGGATCTTAAGAAGACTACTACTAGTCTGACTACGCGTGCTCGTTAAAGACGTGTTATTGAACTCTAAATATAACACGCTACTTTATCTTATAATAATAGTGTTAGAGTCCTTCGTCGTCCGTTTACAAATTTGACCGAGCTTACATAATACTGTATTAATTATTTCTCTCTTAACAACGCACCCACGAGCTCAAAGCCAAGTGAGTGGTTATGGGCGGCGACGTCGCCTTTAAGTATACCACTACTTCCTGCTAATTTGACCCTTTTCTATAAAAAAACTGCCGAAAAACTTTTACTTAATTAAGTAACTGCTAGGTCCATTGTTAAAACAAAAATAAAACGATGGCATGTGAATATCAGATACAAACTATCGCGTGAGTTGTAATGCTGACAAATGATGTTAGTTTACTGTAGCGATGACTCATAGGCTTGGACTTGTGCCAACACCACTGTTAAAACTGACGTTTGTTTCGTGGCTTGCACTACGATGATCCATGTACTTAACGTACAGAGATCGGCTTTGTTACACATAGAACATGTTTATATATTGTATCTAATACAATACAGGTCAGGGCTTTATAGTATCATTAATAAATCAGTCATGTTTTAACTAAAATCCGATTTTATCTATAAATTAAGATGAGGACGATATTTCTTTGAATTACTATACGGTGTAAACTCTATGTCACAACACTAAAGGGGCTGTGCATTTTATGGCGTTATAGAGAATTGTTGTTAAATGGAAAGATGAAAAATCATTGTATGAAGTCAAACTAAACCAACCAAAGACAATTGATTTTGACGCTTTAGAGACTTTTTTCGTGTCGATACATGGAGTTTACACATACAGTGCATATTTCTAATTTCATATTTTTTAATAAGTTGTACATATCCAGTGTCATGGTAACTATGGTAGTGCTTAGATATGATGCTCCGACCTTTGCTTTTGTTCATGGAAGTATAACTTACAAGAATATTCAAGGTATATTCCAATCATACTTCGTATAATTTGAATTTCTATGAAAGATTCTAATCAACACAGATTTTTAATAATCCAGCTGACTCCACATTGGCAACCGCACAAACCATAAAGTCACGGAAACTGTAACATCTATATTACTTGTATATTACATAGAGTTGCCAAAAGCGTTCGTATATCAATCTACTTCTATTGGTTCCGGTAAAAACACGAACGATTTATATTTGTTAAATGCTAAGTGCGCTTTTAAAACAAAATAACTATTAACGGCCACATAAAATCATATACATACGATTCTTGTTTCCATTTTGGTTTATTTATATGAATGTACAATAATAAAGAAATTAAAGTTTAACACTAAAAAAAGTCAAAAATAATTGTGGCAGAGTACCGATAATGCTGGCCGCATTTCCTCATATCGCAATGCACATTCGTTGAGCGAGAAAAGCATCAGCTCTTGGGAACTTTATATTGGTGTGTATTCCCAAGCACATCAATCGTTTGAATAGAACTTTGCAATTTAATACGACTTGCACAACAATTTTTGGTTAATAAGATTAAATTATATAATAACAACCTTTCGAACGTCCATATAAAATTTCCGGAGAATGAATTACCAATTTTATGGAGCCTACTTATTCGGCAAGCTTTTATCAAGCATACCATAACATTACTTAATCCCAAACCTAATAACAATGAGCTTTATTAACCTATTAATCCAAAGCTCTCACTTAATCATCATAATTTGGTGCATAACGCTGCTACAATATTTGCTTCACTTGTGAACTGTTAATCGCTTAGTCTTGTGCAAACATGCTGGAACTAGCCACAAACCATTGCAACCTGCCAATAACAGACATCGAAAGATTCTCAATTAATCCTGTTCTTATTTGTTTATTATATGTAACTGTTACAAATCGCTAGTTTCGGAATACGTAAATTTTAAGCTAAACTAAAATAATAATAGAAAAAATAATTTCGTCGAAGTAGAGAAACACCCTCCATCCGATTCAATATATTAAGCAAGAGACATACATTGGAAGGAATTGGAGGAGGCCTATGCCAAAAGGCACACCGAACTTAGGGACCTCTTCTCACCCTAGGTTCAGGAACAAAAGGCTATTATTATTATAAATTCGTAAATTCATTTGCAAGAACGAATTTAAACTAAGACGTCACTTAAGTTTCGTAAGAATGGTAAATACTTGCTTATTTATCGGTGTGGCCATATTATTAACATGATCTGACACAGTGGAACTTTAATTCACTGAACGTAATTAAATCACACTGTACGCAGTGTTACAGTTCTTAGCTGAAAAGGGAATTTATCGCGAGGACGACCCAACAGTAACTGAGTCGTGGTCCGACGTCTCCCTACCACCTAGACTACGTTGTAGCATGAAGTTAGCTTCAATATATGCGACTGCAAAATCGTATGTTCGTTATGTTTGTACTATTGAATTTCACGCATAAAAGTCATACCCAAACACGTAATATAAAAGTCCTGAGGAGGCAGAACATTCGTCATCAGTGGCACACATCCGTGACCGAGGACATCTGTTAAACTGATTACGGGTCAGCCGTGATTGATGGCTTTGGCGCTCGCTCGATAATCTCTAACTACTTGAGGGTTAGAATTCACGAGTCGACATATATTTACAATAAATAAATTAAAATTATATTTAAATAATTATTAATTGTTTATTAAGTACATACAGATAATATAACTTAAATAACTCAAAATAAAAACTAGCATTTTATGTATTTATTTACACTTTATTGCACTTAAACAAAGTAAATGACGTTAACACGAATACGCAACGAGCGGCCTTATCGCTAATAAGCGATCTCCTTCAGACAACAAACTACAACATTTTGTTTGGTCCTTGTGGCAGAGTACCCATAAGGCTGGCGACTTATTCTTATGCTGTACTTATTCGCTGAGCGAGCAAACAGATCTTCGGTCACCAGTTTTGACTACCAGTCGCCTATTTAATTCTTTAAGCATGCACTATTACCCCAAGTTTTAAAAACCTATAATATGGTCCCTCTAACGAAGTACCAACCCTGAATTCGGTAAGAATTTCTTCACTGTATTGCTTGTATTGCTTATACGCTAAGCGAGGAAAGAACCACTAGTAATAGAGTGTATACTATCTGATTGTATGTTTCTTTTATTAACAAGTTAATGTTAGGCTATACGCTAGTACGACAAATAAGGGAAATCTAACTCGATATAAATGTTACCCCTCGTGATATTAGAATGACTCATTACGGCCCCCTTTAAACAGAATTTCATGTTATTCGCAATCTAGATCAATCAAAATTTGTTATATTGTTATTATGCACCCCATACGTGTATTAACCCCTGGCACCTAACACGAATATTTTGAAAACCGGCGTTTCTTAATTTTTACTACTCTTTATATAATATACTAACTTATAATAGTTTGTTTTAATAAATAAATAAAAATTTATTGATTTTCTTTAGAGTTTAAACAGAGAGAAACAAAGCTTATTAAAGAAGTAAGTAGGTGCCTAGTCAGTACCGGTGACCCAAGAGTTTGTGTTTTTCTCGCTCAATGTATGACACAGCGAGGACTTCCCTCCACTATTATGGGTAATCAGGCACAAGGACCAAACTTTTTTAAATTTAATTTTAATAATGTCATATCAATATGTCATATCGTAGAAAAACAATGTCTCGAAAGCAGAAGATTTGCCCTGATAAATGATTTTGCGGTCAGAAGACATGAGTTATGGTTGACTTGTCCGGTCAGTATCGGTTTATTTGTATTTCTATAGACGTGACAAAGATAGAGTGGGAGGGTTTTAATTGACCCAGAAGAGCTCAAGAGACCGTTTTTGCTTTATTGATTCATTTATTTATTTTGATTGGTATTTTAAACTATAGAAATTTGTACGAATCATTTTTAGTTTAGTTTCATTGACTTCGGTAATTCTGTAGCAAGCATATATCAACTAATCTTAAGATCAACAGGTGTCATTAAAACATTTTTACAGTCATGAATATGCGAATTCACCGTGTTACCTGCTACCTACTACCTGCTCTAGTAACAAAGTTCTAAATAAAACAAAGCTGACAATAAAATCGAAGTGCTAACAGCTTAACTATTCTAAATCCCATAAGTCACGTATCTGAACACGAGCATAAAGCTGAACACAGAAGCATTTACAAGTTACAACTAACTTTATTGGTAACAAGTTGAAATCGCTCTCCCGGCTACTGCAAATGTTCTAACTTTGACCAGTGCTGTTAAATTATACGAAGCGTTAAGGTAGCGTAAAAATATAATCTGGATATTTTTAACACTGTACTAGTGCTCATACTTTGTTTCACTAAAACAGTAGAAGTAGAAAATATTTGATGTTAGGGCATATAAGAGCAACGGCTGTCACTAATAAGCGATCTCGCCCAGGCAATCCGCAAAGAATAGAATTGGACTGGTGTTTGAGGTTCGTATCATACAATAAAGAAACAAAACATAACATGTATTAAATTAAGTAAAACAGGAAAAGTATAGTAGTATTTTAAATCTAAAAATATATATAATTACTAGCTGATCCTGACAAACGCCTTTTTGCCAAAAAAAATATAAAAAAATGTCTCTAAAAATAGATGTTGGCCGATTCTCAGACCTACTCAATATGCTCAGAAAATTTCAGGAGAATCGGTCAACCCGTTTCGGAGGAGTAAGGGAACGAAAACTTAGACAATTTTTATATATTAATAAATATTATATATTTTTATAAATTTTATATATTAGATATGTGTATGTTTAGAGTTTTTTTTAATCCTTGTCTCCTCTGTAAACAATATTTCTTCATAAAAAATTCATATTTTGTAATTGTGCAAATAAATTGAAAAATACATAATTAAGGCTCCTATTTATAAAAAAAAATTGTAAGATTATGTAAGCACTTGTAAAATTTGTATTAATGCAATAAAATGAATTGTAAAGAGTTTATTTTTAACATTCCATTCGTAGTGTAGGGCATTCGTCACTAGTTTTTTCACTACTCCGTAATGGATACTACATCTGTATACACTTTAAGTGGGGCCACTAAACTTACCCGCTATTTGTAAAAAAACATTGCCGTCTACAAGTTTACTTGTTTTGACAACGATTTTACGAAGGGGCATCGCGCTGTTGACCTGGAGGCCTTTACAGCTGAGCTCTGGCTTATTGGCGAGTTTCGCTCAGTCGTGATAAAGCAACTAATCTTACAACGAAACATATCTACGAAAAAACTACGCTCTTTTGTTTATTAATCCCAATACAGATATGCCGACAATATAATGATTAAATACTTAGACTAGACTGTGTCTATGTTATTCATTTTTATTTTGTTTTATACCATTATTTTTGTATAAGTTGTATGGGAGAATTCGCTTATTAGCACGGCCACCCGTTACACCATTAACTTCTCTTATTTTTGTATTCTTTTTACTCAAACTCAAAATAACTTTATACTCAAATAGGTTTTTTATATAATGACACTTTGGAATCGTCATTTTCGATATAAATACTGATACAGAGTTTATTTGTGTATAGGCTTTGCAGTAATAAATGAGTAACTAAGTGATAGAAGGTCGCGATATTGTTTGTTAATTTGTGTAATTCCCACCGCCGCGAATCTCTTAGCCCTACGCGTCTGTAGCGTTGAATATAGGCCAACTTTGAACGACAAAGTTTCTGAAGTACTGGAACTCGGAACTCGAATATATTCACGATATCTGAACACCGTGACGTAGCCTTAAAATATAAAATGTACATGAAGGTATTGTGATTTATAACTGTGCTTTTTTTCCGATTTGATTGAATAAAAATTTTATAAACCTATTGATGAAATGTATTTAAGATTCCAACTTGTTCATCGTGGGGAATATTTAGCCAATATCAATGACTTTTGATTAATTTGTTTTGTCAACAACATACTTAGATGTTCAATTTTATAAAACATAATTTTAATGGGATATTATTATATACTAAAAAATCAGAAAAATCAAGAATTAAAATTAGGCCCTTAAAGGCCGGAAACTCAAGCGTTGCAGGTGTCCATAGGCGGTGTTTAGCACACAAAGTTACCCGACGGCTAGTTTCCCTCCTGTTACCTAAAAAAAGTTTAATACATAAAATCTGATGTACTAAAATAAATTTAAAAATGTTTGTCCTTGTGGCAGAGTAACCATAATGCTGGATTTTCTCGCTGTATAGCGATGCTTATACGCTGAGCGAAAAGAGCTTTAGCTCTGCGATCACCTGTACTGACTACCAGGCGCCTACTTAATTCTATAATAAGTGTCTGTTAATGTTTATTATATAGTAAGAAGGTCATTAAGTAAAAATAGTATATACATAGATAAAAATATCACATAAAAATAATATAAAAGTTTGATAATAGAACATCTGTTTAGGATTGGAAATAATTAGTTTTCGGTTTTTCAATTCGAACACGATCCGTTTAATTGAGAAGTTCGCGAAACTACTTTGAAATTTATCTCGACTCCAATCAATGGTTCGCGGGAAATTTGACTTCCAAAAACTTTGAGATTCCTTTAAGTCTCCGAGATCGTGTTTGCAAGAATTTCCTTGGAACTTGGCGCGATTTGAATAGATCTTCTATTGATTGTTATGCAAGTGTTATATGTATATTAATATGGTACATATAACATATATGGTTAATACTGTTGTTACATATAGTATGACGATGTCATATATATGATGATATTTAAAGATATGATTATACATGAATTTGTTAAAACCTCTTTTGTGAAATAAATTCATTAGAACCTCTTTTTGGTTAAATGAATTGATTAGAAGCATTTTTGAATAATGTTAGATAGCTTTTGTTATTTTGTTGGTAAGTGTCATTTCTGTGTCCGATTGGCAAACGAGATAAACGTAAGTGTTATTCCTTGAATGTACTTTTGTAAAATGATTATTAAACAGTTACTTTTAGTAAATATAACTGTTATGACAATGATTACTGTGTTAGGTTGATATTGCAACAATAGATAATTAAGCATAATATAAAATCATGCAATGAGATATATAAGTACTAAATAGTTGATTAATCTAGATAATAGTACAACTATAAGACAAAGTATATGTAACGCTAACACAAGCGTAAATTATTATTTTATGACTTCAAAAAATTATGACTTCAGAAAATGCGAATCTTGTATGGGCAAAGTAAAGAAGTATTATTGTGTTGAAGTATCATATGTCAATAAGATATCTGTTCGCGCCAGGGGGCTTGGTAGATAGTGAAATTATATTAACGAATCTCCCTTCCCTCGACAGAATATTTTGTCCCCCTGAACCAAGAATTGTCCTTTTAATAACTTAATTTCATTTACTTAAAATAAATACATATGTTTAGAAAAAGTGTAAGGTAGATTTTTTAAGAAAATATTTATATTAGATTTCAACGCGATTACGTGAATTCGTTTGTTTGCCTTTTCGATGTTATAGCGCCATCTATGATGTGCAATTACAATCTACACGGTGACGTCATCGATTCTACATACCTCCTCTTTCTGTGGCCTTCAGGGCGATCAGTCAGTGGTTTCGTGTCTCCTCACAGTTGTAATTATCCCTCCCCCGCGGGCCACACGTTTATGACAGTTTTAGAATTTAGGGCCATGTAATCCCATTCAAAATATTTATTTTAACTTTCGTCTTTATCCAGACATACCCACAAGTAATAACTAGCTTTATCTTAACACCCCCTGTGAATTCATCAATTATCGATAATCCTTTGCCATGTGTATCATGTTTCGAATAGATTTTTTGTTATGTCCCGATGTCACGCCTCGTTATTAGAAATTAATTACACTGGAGCAAAAAAGGATACACGGACATATACTTGTGGCCTTATCGTACTTGGGTGTTATCGTATTTTTTTTAGTAATTTCAGAGATTCTGAATAGCGTTTTGACAATACTATAAAATTAACTATACATTTAGTTTGCCTTCGCTATAGTTTGAATGTTATTTTGAAAACATATGTTACCTTAAGTATTTTTAATCTAGATTGGAGCGAAGTCTAACTTTGAGGAAAGATTAAAAGCAACTCAAGAGTGATTCATTTGCGTATTTAAAACTATAAAATTTATTTTTCCGACAAAATGTATTTAACTCTATTGTCACCATAACCAATCAAGTATTACAATACCTGCATAAATGTCTATTGAATATCAATGTAAAGATATATAAATAACAAAAGAACCTATAGAATATCTTCCCGATTATTATTATACTTTGACAGATAGCGTGCTGCGCTGTGGAAACGGACAAGGCATTGTACAACTGTATTATTTGTTAACAAATGAAATTCAACCCAATTCGAACGTGATACGGTGCACATCAAATGATTGAATTGTAAGATGAGTTTGTGTTAGATAAGTCCGCATTCAAACCACGTACACTTGGCATAGAGTCTGAATAGTATTTGTGAAATGATACGACTCTCTCGATGCCAATAAAGCTGGATTTACATAAAATGCCCCTGAAGCATTATGTAATTATTTAATGACCAAAGTTTCGTATTTTTTCCGAATTAAATTAACTATGTGCAGAGGTAAAGTTCTCAAAAGTGTCTTATACCTAAAACAGGGTATAAAAACTATTCAAACTCAAAATATCTTTATTCAAGTAGGTCTTTATAACACTTTTGAATCGTCAATTTTTACACTACCACCGGTTTGGAAGGCAGTTAGTTACCTACTGAGAAGAACCAGCAAGAAACTCGATAGCTGCTCTTTTAAAATAAACAATTAATACAAAATTATGTTACTCACAATTAAAATAAGGCATTGTAAGGCTACTCAAGAATTAAATTATTTTAGCATTTTTAGGGCTTAGAAGAGAGTAGTTACTATTATATTATATTATAGAAGTCGGGGCAATCGAACAGGAGACAAACAATGAAGGTAAGGTCGCGGGCTTTTGTCACTCACGTGGGTGGGAGATCAATGCCGGCCCTTTAGGAAATGGTAAGCTCTTTTCTTGAAGGAATTTAAGTCGTATTGGTTCATAGCCAGTTAGGCCGGATTAGTGCCTTTTTCGTAGCGATTATAAATTCATCACTTTACTTGAATTTCTATTGTAATATTTAACATGTAAAAGCCCTTTTAAAACTAGCAAAATGATATTAAATTTACCGGATCTAACTATAAATGTTAATGCAAGAAAAATTTTCTCAAACCGTGAGTCGCAATAAAGCAACGCTGTAAACTGAAAAATAACAAGCCGATGACTTATTCTCAATAAAAATACTTTAGTATATTTTTAAAATAACGAAAAACGCTAAATAGATTATCGCTAAACTAAGTATTATAAAGAGAAACTATATTGTCGCTGATAAGCCATCTTTCAGACAATTCTAGTCCTTATGGCCAATTTCATTATTTATTTATTTACACTTTGTTACACTAAAACAGTAGAGATAGATAATGTTAATAGATGTTAGTATATATAAGAGCAACGGGCGGCCTTATCGCTTATAAGCGATCTCTTTCAGGCAACCCACAAAAATAAAAGAATGTTTGATAATTTAAGTGTTACATTTCCTCAACTGATACTTAACAAATTACATGTATTTTAGGACACTTTTCTAACGACTCAGTAAATTCTTATATTCTGATGCAATCGTCTATAACTTTTAACTATTTATAAATCCCTGCACCAGAATAAGCACCGCAATAACCGGGGATTATAGTGCATTTCTGGGAAAGCTTGCAGTTTTGATTTGCGGGACTTTATTCCGTAGAGTTATTATTACATTACCGCTTCGAGACGTGAAAGATGATTTTATTGATCCTCAACGTTTTACCGCTTATCTGTTATGCTTCAGGATTCATTAGCATAACTTCAAAGAGTATAGAACCTTTAAAATAATAACATAATGCCTTGGCTCCTTATTAACTGTTTTTGGCAAATAAGTATTAATTTGAATATACTCGTATGTAAAAAATCTCTAGTATCATTTACAGCTCTGTTGTATATGCTTCGAAAGAAATAAATAAATAATTTATGTTGGCAAAAAAAAACAACTTTCTAATTCAAAAAAGCCTAAGTGACATAAAATAAAAAGAAACATAGATAAAGATCTTAAAGGAGGCCTTTGTAATAAGAAAGCAAGGTCTATAGACTAACAGAAGATACGGATTAAAGATTTGCTAACAAAGTTTGTGTTATTTTAGGAGACTTTGAGTAAATTTATTTCTTCAGTGCGATGTTTATTATTGTAATCCATACTAATATTATATATTCGAAAGTAATTTAGTAATTTTCAGTATGTATGTGTGTATGTTACGCTTTCACGCTTAAACTACTGAACCAATTTCGATAAAATTTAGTATGTAGATAGACTAAACTGTAGGAAAGAACATAAGATATGTAGCGCAAGAGGGTCGAAGAGGTTGGAATATTTTTATAAAGACAGAACTCTGCTATTTCCTTCATTTTCCTCTGCCTTTTGTATTGGAACCACGCGATATGAGCCTTGGACAAAAGCTACTAAGTATTTATCCATGAAGTTTATTTTTGAGTTTTTGTATTAAAATCGGAAAAGTTTAGAAGATGTTGAATACGAGATTCTTGCTGCCGACGTAATAATGTAACAGCCGATGCTATAGTAGAACTTAGAAGAGCTACTAAATCACAACTTAGACTGCACCATATTCGGGTGCTGGCACAAATGACTATAAGCTTATTAATAAGCTATTAAACGAGAATACCATAAGTCATTCAGTATGTGATCAGATCCAATGGATTTACCTTTACCTTATGGTAAATACAATTATGCAATATCGATATTTTCAAGTGTTAAGCTACTACTACTTCTACTGTACAATTTTGTAGACACAAAACAGTATACGAGTAAGTAAGGAATTGTGGCTGGCTCATCTTCTACATCATGTATGAGAAGTGGTTCGATGATTTTATTTGGACGACATGCCAATGTGAAATTTAATTTATATCACCTTGACGCCTGGCGTTCCATGACATTCCATCAGCGCTTTATAGTACTTTCTAACCCCCTATGGGTAACCAGCTGCCAGAAGAAGACTTTGTGATATCTAATTGTCATTAAGAGTCAGTACTATTACGTCAAAGGCTGGCAACTGAAAACATTACAGCGGGTGGATCCGAGGCAGTGGTTAGCACCTAAAAACAAGAAGCTTTTAAAATATTAATAATTTGTTCTCCCATTAACAGTGTTTATTCATTGTGAGGAAAAAGTCGAAAGACCTATGATTAAGTGGTGTTTGAGTTTCGTATTGGGGTCTTTTCGGCCGTTTAGTTAATACCCGCAGTTTAGAGTTAACTTTGTTGTTTGTAATGTCTTTCGGGATAACAATTTACAAGGGTGATTTAGGGGTGACTTGATATCAAAGGAAATTATGTTATATTCATATTTTTATTTATTTATTTACACTTTATTGCACCTAAGCAGTATCAAATATAAGATATAGATAGATATAAGATAGGTAAAAGACGGTCTTATCGTTAATAAGCGATCTCTTCCAGGCAACCTACAAAGTAAATGGTGTGACGTATACAAAAAAAATACAAAAACATAACGAAATATACTTTAAATTAAGTTAAATAGGAAAAATAACCCAATTTCAATCTAAAATTATGAATAATTACGTTATTTACAACAAATGCTTTAATAAGACCTATTTAAGTAGAGCCTTATTTGACACAACGGGGGCCTTATCGTTCTCAGCGATCGCGGCCAGGCAACTAAGGAGAATGTTTGAAGATTCATAAGTGTATACAACCTATATGAGTTAAATTATTTTTGTATTGATTTATAGTGTGTATAAAAACTTAGTATTAACATAACTGGTAAACTGTTTTTTGCGGTGGATGTACGCTAAAAGTTTAAGTTGACGTTGTTTGAGTTTCACAAAGTTTAATACGTCTGCATCAGATTTTTTATGAGCATAGTTTTGTAAGTAATCACTGGATGTAATGGTTTTCGTAACAAATCGTTGGCAGGCGTCGAAAAGCTGATGATAAAAGCTTTAGCGCATTAAACGACTTGTGTTCCTTTTTTTACAGCCTTTCTCAATTTTTAACATCCTTAATTGGACTTTTTTATAGACAAATAACATATATAAGAAATTATTTTTTGTAGAAGAGGGGGCAAACAAGCAGGAGGCACACCATAAGGGTAAAGACGCTTACATATCTATGAGTTCGTGAGTGCATCGCTGGCCTTTTAAGATAACCCCAGACTACTAATAGGTGGACCAATCTCGAAAAAAAAAATTAACTATATAGACCAAAGGCCAGCTTTTACAAACAGGCAAAAATTACTTCAAATGCATAATAAAAAATATATAAGCTAAAATATTCGTTATATTTTTATCATATATGTGAGTGTTAAGCCCAAAAGATAAAACAAACGTACGCGTTCCTTTGACTTTTGTAATAACTGTGTACTGGGGTGTTGTTTGTGAAAGGCTAACGATCGTCCTCAAGGGAGGCAGTTTGGCGTTTTGTCTTAAAAACTTTTTCGAGGTCTCCAGGAAAAACTGCTAATATTTCACACACGTAAAGCATCAATTTCCAAATGAGTGGTTGGAACGCATTTTCAATGCATAGATCCTCCAACCAAGTCGGGATTCTCGACCAGTCGTAAACAGGCTGGCCAGCCCAAAAGCCTCGCTTTTTAAGGTCAAGTGGCTGTGCTCAGTGGTCGAGAGAACGTCTTTAGCGGGTTTTTAGAACGTCGACACGAGGGATATAATCTATTATCGGACTATTTCTTTATAATTCTTGTGAATGCTATTCTTATAGTTATTACTGTAGGTGAAAATATCTATGGGACCTTTTACATATACACATAGAATCTTTAGTTACTTGATTCTCACATCAGTTTACTTTCATTCAATCACTTTATGTACTAGAGTCTAGACCATTAGTATACATTTTTGTTTAAATTTACCATTCTCAAACAACTCTTATATTAAATCAATTCATATCGCAAAATCGAACCGAACCTACGCCACATAACAGATGAAAAAAAAGGGTCTCAATGCATGTTTCTCTTTGACTAACGTAATAAAATACGTTTACTTTGTGTTAAATCGGTACTGTACGCCACTGTTCGCAAACTGTCCAGAATAATATAAAATAATAGAGTCTTAATGATAGAACTAGGACGGGGTAATTAGACTCGACTAAAATATAATGTAGGATAGAATTCAGCTGTACTAAGCCAGAGATATTATTACATACTAGCTTTCCGCCCGCGGCTTCGCCCACGTGTAATTTGGTTAAGTATATAGCGATTTTTAATGATCTCGAAAGGGCTTTCTTTCACGGGCTAAAATCTTGTTACAATTGGAATTATATATAGCCTGTGTTACTCAGGATCGGATGATTCAGGGAAATCGAGGGCAACTTTCAAATTAACGTACAGGCAATTAATATTTTGACAATTTCATATTCTGATCATCATCTTCTTATCTGGATGAGCTGATGATGGAAGGAAAAACTCCTCAGCGGTTAAGAGTTGAAAGAAAATTCTTACGAAGTTATGAGAACGAAATACGTACTTGTGAGGTTATTACTTATTAGCTTGGCGAAATAATAAAAGGTAAACCTCATTAACGTTAAGGATGTAGATGGAAAAATGGGAGCGGACAAACGATAAACGTCTCTTCACTCGTTTCCTTTTACTTGTTGGTATAGGTAGTGTTCACTCAAAATAATCATAGGGTACAACGTTAATGAAAGTTTGAAGTGCATGGTAGTCATTACACAATGGAGCATCTTAATACCGCGATGGATATATTTGGCCTAAGTAGAAGTTCTTTAAAAAAAAACTAAGACTCAACCTCGCACACTCACTCACACAGCAACACCATTGCACACACTGATACACACAAACACACTAAAATGCTCGTACTTCACATAGTTCCACTTGTTCATGTGTATATATATTTTTATTTTTCTTTTCTGTTCGTGTTTTTTTTGTTATTCTTTTTCCTGATCTTAGATTTTATTTCCGATTCTATATTTTAACCTTATTTTGGCTTTATTTTTAATCTATTTTTATTGTGTAAACTGTTTTTGATAAGCTGTATAGGTTTAAGAAATAAAAAAATAAAATAAATCTACGAATTTTATCAACGCCATCTATCGAGCACATTGTTCAACACTTCAACCGCGCCCGCGCGCACTGCGTTATTTGTTATTTTTGTTACCTCTCATAAGTTTTAATATTATGATAACTTATATTAGAACATATTTAACAATATATAACTAATCAATCAATATAAGTGTTTAAAAATTTTGAACCAGTGGTTGAAGTAAATTTTCAATTGACCATAACTTCTTTTTCTCTTAACTGATTTTGACAAAATAAACGTTTGACAACGCTCCCAATTATATGTAATTCAACTGTGTAAACCGCGTTCAAATCCGTTCAGTAGTTTTCAAGTTATAACGTACCAGACAGACAGACAGACAAGAATTCCAAAAATTGGTTTTTTGGTTTCTATGACTCTTCTTTAATTGCCTCCTTTCAGTTTTTTGGAAAAATATTTAATGTACAGATTTTCGATTTTTACTGTCTTATTATTAGTATAGATTACAGTTATGATTTTTTTATAAATGTTAATACTTTATATTATTTGTCTCTATTTAATTATTTAATAGTTTTAAACATTGCGATCGGGATTCTAAGGCCAGTCCTTGGAAATCCGTTGTACGGCCAATACAATAAATAATAGTTCTATTCATAATACATTTACTAAGCTTTGATCGGAAGTCAATTTACTGTAATTAAACTAGTACTTACCTGGACAACTTTCTAATAACAACTTCAAAGTTTGGATGCTGTCTACGTAGGATATAGCATAGTATTGTGGCCTAGTTTAATTGCTTAGAGCTTTTGCTGTTAGACATCATAAATATTAAGACAATTTAAATTTAATTGATATTGTAGTTTTATATTAAGAAACTTTTAAGCTCTCAAACATATCTTGATTCCAGTAAGTCCTTATAAAGACACTTTTGAATCGTAATATTTTATTTACTAACCTAATCTAACCTTCCAAACCGGTGGTAGTGTGAAAATTGACGATTCAAAAGTGTAAATAAAGACGTACTTGAATAAAGATATTTTGAGTTTGAGTTTTATTGCATTATATTTAACGTAGTTGTGAATAACATTATTCATTTCATTTATCAAATGCTCTGTAACAAATGTGGTTTTTAAATTTGCGTAATGGAGGCATACGTTGCCATGGTTACCAATTCTATATTCAAATATATTTTGAACGTTTATACCTGAATTGAAAAGTTTATAACAAAATGAAAGTATTTAAAATAACTATAAGAATATTCTTAAAAGTTCTACCTCAAACTGAAATCCTGGGTATATTAAGGAAAATTATCAGAGCAATGCAGGCGCCTCTAAGCTGGCTTCGTCATTAAACCGATTAGCGGCTGAGGAGCTTCCATTCGCTTATTATTTCTTTCTCACTGCACTTTAATGCTCCTGATTGCATTTACTTTCTTATTATTGTTTATTACAATTCTAAAATATTAAGCTTGATTTAAATTCAGTAACATTATAATACTAACTATATATTACATTTAATAACGAGCTTAACAAACATTAAATTACACTTAGACTACCTTAAGATGTAAATATAAATTTTAGTTTCTCAGAAATCTGTTGAATAACATGAAATTCAGCGCACGTCGAAAAGGTCGATCGAAATATTATCCAAATGTATTGCATGTCAAAGTGACACGAAGAAAGAATTTAAAGTCTCATAGTAGAGGAGTCCAAGAATTTTATAAAAAAGGATCGTAGCTAAAGGAACGGGCACTTGTTTATTTCTTTGTTGTGTGCGTTTATTTGTGTGTTGTTGTGTTTGTTGTGTTGCGTTGTTGTTAAATAACTGGGTGTGTATGGTCTGCATCGTGTCTTTTTTGCACACCTGTTATTAATTAGCATCGTACATGTATTTTGCATAAAATGCAAATATTAAGGCATTTTACACGCCCATCTGTTAGCCCATCGGTTATTAGGTCGATGTATCACGTTATAAATAAAAAAATGTTATATAAAATAGAAAGAATTTTAACATTGAAATTAATTAGACATTTCAGAAAGTTTTTTTCAATTAAACAGATCCCTTCCCTTGTTTTGAATTGTGGAGTCGGACGTTGTCTAGATCGAGAGTGAAGATAATTTTCTTATTAATTCTCCCTTTGTATTTTTAGTAAATAATTGGAATAAAAATAAAAGCCAAGATTATAGTAATTGTTCCATTTTTGTTTTATTTTTATTATCGAAGAGGGGGCAAACGAGCAGGAGGCAGACCATAAAGGTGAAAACGCCGCCCATAGACACAAAAATCAAAAATTTCTTTATTCATATAAATAACTATGGTACGTACACTTATGAACCGTCAACAAAATAAGTTATAAAAAATTTCGACTACATTTACTGCCAGTTCCCAAATCAAGGGCGTAGAACGGACGAGAAGAACTGGCAAGAAACTATCCCGCCACTCACGTGGTTGGGAGCTCGTGAGTGCGTTGCCGGCCCTTTTAAGGGGAGGTACTTTATTTTTATTTTATTATATCTGTCCCCAAACATCTTATGTGCTAAATATATTTAATACAATAAACTTATGAGATAATAAAACTAGGTTTACACATAAAACAATTAAATGGGAACTTGAAATACATGTACTATTATATAAATGTCGACATTTCTTTCTGAAACACAATATATCTTTATTCAAATAGGTCTTTATAAAGACACTTTTGAATCGTATTTTATTACAATACCACCGCTTCTGTAGTCCGAGCGACCAAGAAGCGCCAGCAAGAAACTTGATAACTGCTCTTTTAAAGTATTGTCAGATATGATTATACTGTTACTATACATAATAAATTCAAATTACAAAAGCATTGATTAATTAATAATTAAACTGTCCCGATGCTGAATTATTGTTGCCACATTTTAAAGATCTTTGTCTTCTAAGTATTCTTAAACTGCGTTTACTTTTTCCAACTAGAATATTTCTTATATGCATTTTAAATTTAATGAAAAGTTTATAAACATTATTAAATATTTTTGAAAAATAGTCCCGTGAAATAGCCGGTTCAACAAGGACAGAGATATTGACTACATTACTTTGATTCGTCACAATCTCGTCAAGTTTATAGCTACGAAATAATTGTTATAGCTTAGCTAGACTAGAACAGTGTCTTAGAAAATCTTAATAATAAATATGTATCTTTGCAAGTCTTTCTATTGTAATAAATACCAATACAATATCAATATAAAAACATGTTTTTTTGTTTTTATGATAAGATATATTATTTCATAAATATAAATGAAGGCTATAAAAGCGATTTTTAATGATGACATTTTATGTATCTAACTAAACTTCTTATTTATAACGTATTAATTATTAAAATGATATTATTTCCTGGATAGCTCGTACCCCATCCTAAGTTAATCCATGAGCAAATAGGATCAAGTAGAGAGACAAATAAAGGCCCTGTTAGCTTTGTCACCGCGACAGACTAACCACAAACAGACTGGGTTTTTGAAATCGTCATTAATGTGCTCACTGGCCTGGAATCTAATCTGCAAGTGTCTTTAGTGAGATTTAGCATCGTTAATATACTTAGTCTGAATATTGTTACAAAGAATAACATATATTTGTATTGTATGTAACATTTGGTAGGTATGTTGATTCAATGCATTAATAAAACCATTAAAAATATATTAAACTTTTTCAATTTGCAAATAAAGCCTTTTAAGTACCATCTTCCGTTGGCCATCCTTTACCCTACCCCCCCATATCCTAATTTTCCTTTAAAGGCCGGCAACGCACTCACTAGCTACCAGCCGCATGAGTGTCTATGGGCGGCGACTTCACCTATATGGTGGGCCTGCTGCTCGTTTGCCCCCTCTTCTATAAAAAAAAAACCACCTTGACGCTTGGCGCTCCACTACTGTGCGTTTTTAAGGCAGTTTCTGCCGCGCACCACCTCTTTGTGAAAACAACTGTCAGGTATTCCCGAGCCGCTGCAACTTGGGGAACTTCAAAAAAAGAGAGTTACTCTTCCTTAAAAGCAGGCAACTCACTTGTTAGCCTCCTGGCGTTGCAGGTGTCCATGGGCGGCGGTTGGCACAACATTCTAAGTGACCCGCCTGCTCGTTTGCCTCCCCTTACATAAAAAAGCGTTAAGGCCAAAGATCTATATTTATTTATTTTATCTAGTTACTTTTATTTAGTTATTCGCTTTATCTGATGTCATTGTCTGGACTTTATTCATACATAATTGCAATTGAATTTATGATACGTACATAATTAATAAATAAGATTAAATCATTAATTATAAAAAAATATTAATGTTTATTCCCCTTTATATATGTTAACATAACATTGTATTGTGAAATTTAAATTTATATTATGTTTGAAGATATGACGATGATTCCTGATAGTCAAATACAATTCTGAGGATTAAAAAACATTAAAAAAAATAATTACAAACGTGATTAAAACGCGAAATTGGTGTTAGATAAACGCAACGTGTGCCGATTTGAAATTGAAAATATGTCGAAATTGGCAATTGTGGTCCCCATTCGCAATGAAAAAAGCATGAACAAGCATTTCGGACGGGCTTGATTTGTGGCTGTGGTCGGCTATAAATTACACATTTCCTACATTTTCAACTACTAAGTTTTAGATAATTTAAGCACAGTTAAATGAAACGTGTTTATAATTAAGTATATTTTATTAACACTGTAACTTAGTGGTAACCGAAATCTCTAGTTTTATCTTATATAAGGGCGCTGTATAAAAAAATAACAGTGTAATTGATATTTAACTTAGATGAATGTAGGTTTATTTCTCCGGTTGCCTGGAAGACATCGCTATTCAGTGAAAATGCCTGTCTTAATTTTAATTTTTGTTCTTATGTCACATTGTAAATTTTAAGGTTTCAATTATGTTTTTGTGATAATTATAGGATAACTTTATTATAAATATATTATGTGGTTCAGTTGTTCTTAGAAGAAGGCAGAATTGTGTAAATTTAGTTTAAAGCAGGAGGCCCACCATAAAAGTGAAGTCGCCGCCCACAGACACTCACGCAGCTGGCAGCTCGTGAGTGCGTTGGCGGCCTTTAAAGGAAAATTGGTAAATGAAGGGGTTGGGGAAGAGGACTGGAGAGGGGAAAGTATGGGCACCGGAAGATCTCACACACCGAACCAAACGCGAGTACAAAACGAACAAAGTCCAATTGTATCACTTTACGTCGGTTTTCTGTGAGAGAGTGGTATTTCTCTGGCTGTGCCTACCTACCCATTCGGTCGAAACTCTAAGTAACAGCATGGCACTTCCACTCTAAAAATAATAAGTTGTAAGTGTAAAATTTGGCTAACGCATGAAAAAAGTGTTTTCGCTTAATATATTGTAAGAATTGTTAATGAAAACTAATACAACTAATAAAAAAATGTGGGTCTCTTGATCTTGAAAAGTGTCGCATAAAAAATACATGGCCTCACAGCTGGAGTGACATTTATCTTTATTATGTATATAGTGTTGGAATATATGGGGTTATATACTTTCTTTTATTAAAACTGGATATACGCCATTCATTTCAACTAACCTACGATAACATTTAAGATTTCTACAAAAAAATCTATGACTACGAGTGTCTATGCAATTTAATTTATGATAAACGGTCATTATAAATGTCGCAGGCTTTTAGGGGCACAGGCAATAAACATTAATAAGCGTAATAATAACATACATTCTATTGCGAAGTTTAATATGTTTTTATCGCTATATTTATTGCGTTTCTGGTAAGTCGACGAAAAGTTCATTATTTTTTGACTAATTAATATTTATTGTCATCTTAGGTCATCTAGACTCAGCGGTTCATAAAACTCTCCTCACCATGACCAAAACCCATTTAAGGGTAATGACAGAAAATAGGCTTCCAGGGTACATGCCCTGTAAGTACGTGATAATGATGTTTTTTATTTTATTTTTAAGCAATAACTACACCTTTTTATAGAAGCCTACATAGCTTAACATTTCTGAAAACATTTTCAAAATATGCTATAAAAAAACGGTAAACGTCAGTTAATATAAACAAATTTACAACGAACAAATATTTCTTTTTTAAAATAAGGTTCTATGAAGCTTTCAATGAATGTGTGCACTTCAGTATAAAATATGATTTACACCGCTATGAAAATGATTATCCACTTAAAATATTTAAATTATGCCTTATAGCGTTTCACCTCAGTGAAAATTTTATTCATGGTATTCCAGTTTTTCGGTAGCAATTTTCTTTGTTATCATAATTTAGACGTCGCCGTAGTTTAGAGGCGGGATAATTTATAACCGCCATTTGCTTTGTACTTTACCAAAATTTCTAACAATTAATTAAATAAAGGATATCTCACAAATTTTCATACACGTTTCGGTGGAATAAAATTAATCCATTTCAAAAGCATGACATGCACACAAATGGAACGAATACAGACATAACTGGATGAAAAAGTCAAGACCGCATTTTTTTTAAAAAACTGTGCAAATATGTCCCCTCTGAAGATAAGCTTGTGGACGCGAAGTTAGCATCAATGCTCTGATGGTCCAAGTTCAGACCTCATCTTAAGATTATTAAGCTTTCTTTTTATAAATGTGTGCTTCCACCGTGAAGGTGAAGTCGCCACTAGACAGTCACGTGAATATTTTCTTCAAGAAGCCTAAGTCGGTTTAAAACTACGGAGACGGGCAACTAGTTCCATAAAATGGCGGTAAGAAATGTCTTATGAAACGATCAGTGATGGAACGACGGACATTTTGATTAGATTTTTTTATACTACTGATCCGATAACCTTTGGGGTAATATTATAAATTGAATTCTGTTTTTTTTTTTAATTTGTTCACAATTATAGAAGGTATCAAGAGGGAAACAGCCTGCATAACATCAAAATGTAACAACGAGAGAAACTTGTTCAAGGTGAGTTTGTTTCTCATTTCTGATAGAATTAAAAAAGTTATAATGAAAGGGAAATTCCAATTTTTCAAATATGATTTGCTCTATAACAAGGTTTTGGTATATTAGTCGCTATACAAAACTGCTTAATTGACTGAGGGTAATCCTCCTCCGTTCTGTGGATAATATAAATTGCTGCTAGTTGTTGAAAACAATTAATTAATGGCTTTATATGGAAATAACATATATTAAAATAAAATTAATAATTTTATTATTAACTAGCTTTCCGCCCGCGGTTTCGCCCACGTGTAATTCGGTTAAGTATATAGCGTTTTTAAGTGATCTCTACATTCTTTCTTTCATGCGCTAAAATCTTGTTACAATTGGAATTATACATAGCCTGTGTTACTCAGGGATGATGTAGCTTTACATGTACAAATGCTATCAACATCCTCTGTTTCTGTGGACTTGATGTTTATTTACCATTTACTTGATTATTTTTTTGTTCGGTACTTTCAAGTTGGTCCCGTAGTCAGGATCGATGATTTAAGAAAATCGAAGGCAACTTTCAAATTAACTTAACAGGCAATTACTTTTCTGACAATTTTATATTCTGATAGTCATCTTATGTGGATGAGCTGATGATGGAAGGTAAAACTCCTCAGTTATTAAGAGTTGAAAGAAAATTCTTACGAAGTTATACGTACTTGTGAGGTTATTAGTTTGACCAAATAATAAAAGGTAAACCTCATTAACGTTAAGGATGAAGGTTGAAAAATGGATGCGGACAAATGACAAACGTCTCTTCACTCGTTTCCTTTTACTTGTTTGAGTATGGGTAGTGTTCACTCAAAATAATCATAGGGTAAAACGTTACTGAAAGTTTAAACTGCATGGTAGTCATTACACAATGGAGCATCTTAATACCGCGATCTATTGGATATATTTGGCCTAAGTAGAAGTTCTGTAAAAAAAAACTAAGACTCAACCTCGCACACTCACTCACACAGCAACACCATTGCACACACTAATACACACACATACTTAAGTGCTCGTACTTCACATAATATACTCCACTTGTTCATATGTATATATATATTTTTAATTATTTTTTTCTGTTCTTTTGTTATTGTTTTTTCTGATCTTAGATTATATTTCGGTTCTATATTTTAACCTTATTTTGGCTTTATTTTTAATCTATTTTTATTGTGTAAACTTTTTTTGATAATTGTATAGGTTTAAGAAATAAAAAAATAATATAAATCTAGGTTGATGACGAATTATATCAACGCCATCTATCGAGCACATTGTACAACACCGCGCCCGCGCGCACTGCGTTATTTGTTGTTTTTGTTACCTCTCATAAGTTTTAATATTAAGATTAACTTATATTAGAACATATTTAACAATAAATAACTAATCAATCAATATAAAGTGTTTAAAAATTTTGAAGCAATGGTTGAAGTAAATTTTCAATTGACCATAACTTCTCTTTCTCTTAACCGATTTTGACAAAATAAACTTTTGACAACGCTCCCAATTATATGTAATCCAACTGTAAACCGCCAATCCGTTCAGTAGTTTTCAAGTTATAACGTACCAGACAGACAGACAAGAATTCCAAAAATTGTTTTTTTGGTTTCTATGACTCTTCTTTAATTGCCTCCTTTCAGTTTTTTGGAAAAATATTTAATGTACAGACATTCGATTTTTACTGTCTTATTATTAGTATAGATATAGATATAATTTAAACTAAAATGTTTGGTCCTTCTCACAGAATACCCGTAAGGCGGCATTTCCTAGCTGTATTCGGTGAGCGAGAGAAGCACCAGCTCATGGGTGCCACCAGGCAACTCCTTATTTTCTTAATAAGTGCCTGTCCACTTGTACCCCAAGGTCCAAAGGGAACAAAAAGAAAGTTGGAGGAAATACTCTAGTACCTTTTATTTTTTATCTGCCTACTCTCGTGTTGGAAATTACTATAATTGCTATATATATATACGTAAAATGCTAGCAATTGTTATTTTTTTATTGTTGAATACATCACAATCCTTTATTCTTAAAATTTCACAGCCTACAATTTCGCAAACAAACCCTTTTATTTGAAATCAATGTTAACAAAGCAACAGACTTATTCAAATCGTCTTATTACGATTGCCTAACGCTTAAATTGCTCCATCAAATTCCTTGAAAGGTTCTCCTCCAGCTTGGAAGCACGCCAACATTGAGTGATTTTGTTTCATGTTTATTCGAGGATAGTTTTGCTTAATATTGTGCTTAATATAATGTATTTAGGTATCTTTATTAGCCGATGTACGTAACACCTCGATATCCGTCGTTGCACCACCAAGATTTTTCTTACCACCATACGATGGAATCAGCTGCCGGCCACGGGACCAAACCAATACCACTAGGGTTCTTCCGACAACGCGTGTTTCCAGCGACGTTTTTTTTTATAGAAGAGGGGGCAAACGAGCAGGCCGCCCACCATAACGGTGAAGTCGCCGCCCATAGACACTCACGCGGCTGGTAGCTCGTGAGTGCGTTGCTGGCCTTTAAAGGAAAGGGGAGAGGGACGAGGGAAGGGGAAAAGGATGGGCACCGGAAGATCTCACTCACCGAACGAAACGCGAGAACAAAATGAACAAAGTCCAATTGTATCACTTTTCTCCGGCCGTGCCTGCCCGTTCGGCTGAAACTCTAAGTAAAAGCATGGCACTCCCACTCAAAGACGTGTCTATGAGCGACGATTATACCTTAATGGTGGGCCTCTTGCTCATTTGCCCCTCTCCTATAAAAGACTAACATTACTAAACGTGTCTGGCCAATTGGTTAAAACTCACAACCCTGTTGTCCTGCATTCGATCCCAGCAACAACAACTTAAACTTTATATGTGCAAAATCTATGTTACTTGGCTATAAATAAAAATTATTAAGATCCCAATAAATTTAAGTTTTGTTTATTTCAAATGTTTATGCAGTTTATCGCAGCAATCTTAGTGTTTACCTACCTTACCATACAATGTTGTTTACTTGAGAATATAATTGTCTATTGTTACTTGTAAACAACTGTAATAACAACTAAGTACATTGTAGTATAAATATACTTTAACATTTTGCTCAGACTACATAAACATTTAAAATTTATTGTATCTGCTGTCAAGCTTTCTCTGTCTGATTCCATTCGTTCGGCTCCACCGCCGCAAGTCCATATAAACATTACACATTCGTATCATACACCTCTGTCTGAGTCATTCTCACTCATTTTAACTTTTATTCACTCATATTATATCTTGTTTGTTATTAAGTGTAATATTTTCCCCACATCTCAGAGACAACGAAACAAAGGATCAAGGGGTGTTATGTGCTGTCCATTCCTCGACTAGGTTACATGAGGTTTCTGGTGAGGAGATTAACAATAGCAATTAGATTAAGTTTCCACTTACAAATTATTTTAATTAAATCAAAAATACAATCACTCGTCAATAGTTTTATAATCCTATGAAGAGGTGAGAAAGGGGCATCAGTCTTATATAGCATACTCTAGACTACTATTACAATATATATTTCGCATGTTTGATAAATTTTTTTTTTATTAACTTTTAAAAAATACATATATTAAAAAGTGCCAGGGATCCCTACGCTAAAGAATGCATCCGCTACTAATTGGCAGTCCCTTGGCATATGAAACTAACGAACAGGTCAGCAAGTGGTAATGAACGGGCGAAAGCTATTCAAAGATTGTATAACAATTCTCTCTGCGACACATATTCTGATACAATTCGTCTCTTTTATAACGTTGTTAATCAGAATTGGAGTACTGGGTGAAATTAATTACAAAGGAGGCGTTAAACTTATGTAAATCCTTTTTACACTTGATACTTTTATGGAGCAAAACTCAGTAAGTATATGTACTGTATAAGTAGGTCCACTGTAAATATAACATTATGATAAAGATTAAAAATAATTATGTGTCTATTTTCGAGAATTATTTTATGCTTTTTAAATAATTAAAAACTTAGCGAATATTTTCCTAAATTTCGCGTATGATCTTAAAAATCTACTAGCGTTAGTAAACAAACTTGAAACTTAGGATATCAGAGCTTCAGTTGTAAAGCTTCGCCTTCGAGACGACGACGTTAAATATTTCAGCCGGCAAAATAAAAATCCAACACATGTCTGCTTCATAAGATCATATCTTTTAACGCTCATTACCAGAGGCGCACTTCTAATTTTATTTGTACATCAAAGGTCTTTGATGTTTTCTCCCTTCACTGTATCTGTCGTTTTCGATTTAAACGACAATTTTGTTTATATTGCCCAAAATTGTATTAAACGATATTTCTTAGAAAGCCGTGTTGAGTATGGAAAATTGAAAAGTTAATTAAATTAACGTATCTTGCAGCTAACTAAAATAACACTTATGTTAATCAAATATATATATGATTGTTTAGTTGTTTTTTAAAATGGTTCATTGTATACCTGTAATGCTGTGCATCCCTATAATTTATGCACATACATGCCTTGTGTGTTTTTTTGTAATTTTGTTCGGGTTATTTTTGTATGTGTGTTGTTGGTGTGCCTTATTAAATAAATATAATAACAAAAAAAACAAAGATAAAAAGGCCAAAAAAAACAGTTATGTTCTGTTTAAAAATCTTTATACTGAACTTTAACTTTTAATTTTACCTATTTTTTTCTATGCAGGCAGATAATCTATAGAAGATATATTTCCTAACATATAAGATATAGGCGTTTTCAAGAAGAGAGACTAAGTCTCCGTCTTTAGAGTTCAAAGCGGTTAAAACAGATTTTCCTTAAATTAACATTCTGCAACTAAGTTAACATGGGTTCACTGCACGCCCTCATCTGAGTCATTTTCTGTGATCATGTCTTGATACTAATGTAGAAACCCAACAAAAAAAACATCGCAAAATTAAAAAAAGATATTGTATCAGAAAGTATGTGAATAATCTCTTAAAGCAGCACCTAACCTTTTCTTTGTGTAAGTTTGAAAAAAAACAAATGTAATGTGAAAATTGTAGTTTAACAATGCATTTCAAACGTGTCCGTTCGAACATTTGAAATTCAGATTTTGCTCTCTGTGAACGCATACAAGTTTTTATGCAACAGCTTTTTCTCTCAAATTTTCTCTCCATTTGAACCTGAAACTCGGTTAAAGTTTCAGTTGTCAATTTGATTGGCATTTATGGTAAATACCAAATACATTATTGTTGAACGACATGAAAACACATGCTCTCAGCATAAAATCATGAAAATGTTTAAAATTATAAAAAAATACTTAATTTTTTTATATAATAAAAATATATTGTCATTTAACATAAACATTCTTAATATTAACCTATAGCATATATAACTTAAAATAAAACATAACACAAAACTAAAAATCATTTAAAAAGTACCCTGGGTACACCAGAGTACCCATAATGCTGGAGACATATTTGTACCCCAAGGTCCCAAAGTCTCTACTCCAAAGGGAACAAAATCTATTTTTCTACTTAATATAAATATTCATTCACTATACGTATAAATCACTATCACAATATTATCTTATATATGTGGGATGTATGCGCTTGTAATAATATATTGAAGCCACTCAAACTTGTGTGGTTCATTTGAAGCCAGCGGAATTTCACTCTCGTGAGCGTAGTTCATGCCTTTCCGCTCTTAACGCACGCTAATTTACCTCTAACGCTACCCTATATTAACTGTTGTCCACACCACATATATATTAAACCTTTTCAAACTAAAAATATCTTTAGTCAAATAGGTCTTTATTAAGACAATTTTGAATCGTCATTTTTTACACTACAACCACGAAGAACCGGTAAAAACTCTATTATTATTGAATCGTAACAAGATTAAAAAGACTTGAATAATGATACTATAGAACTAACGTAGACTATATACTGTACAAATAATACTTTAAAGGGAATTAAACATTATATAATAAACGTATATATATCGGCGCAACAACAAGAATTAGTATTAAAAAAAACTAGAATTATTAAGTTCAGTCATCATTTAATTGTCCTAAAGTTTAAAAACATAAGTTGAATTATCAAGTTTATTACGCTGTGACATGTCATCTTTATTATTTCAATACGTAGTTTGTGAAAGAGAAACAGTTGCGGATCATTATTATCAAATATTTATTGTAACTGCACGAAAGCTAACAGTGAAAATAATACCTGGCAAATATAAGATAAGTGTTGTTTAAATAATGAGCGGTAATCGTGAAGTCGGCAATGCTGAGGCCACGCCTTACTAAAACCCTACGGAGATACTTTTTTCGTTATATATATACAACAGATAAATTAGAACCTACAATATAAATAATAAAACAAGGTAGAAGTTGAATATTTTGCAAGCTTCGCCTGTCTCTGGAGGAATAAACATCCAATATGGTCAAGATTAGACCAACTCAGCAAGCGAACGCAGACTTAAGCACAGATTGATATGAACAGTAGTGAATTCTTTAGTATTATAATAGCCCTATTTAGTACATCAATTAATTATGGTAAATTAAAAACTAGTTGGGAAACCTCTGTAAAAAAAATGTTCCGCTTAATATTTTATAATCATATACTCACACAAAAACACATTCATTAACTTAATATATTGTTCGATCGCCAGTTGTCAACCTGTGATTGATAGATGGCGTTATGAGATAAGGTTCGATTTTTGAATCGCAGTGTTAACTTGCTGCGAGAATTAATGACCTTCGTGAGTTTTCATGAATATATCAGTACTCGCTTCCAAAAAGACATTGTGTTATTTGAAACCCTAAGTCCTCAGGCAGTTGTGGGTCGAACATTTGGTCCTTCGAGCCGGATAGTGATAAGTGAAATCGCGTCTTCAAGTGAAGTGATCAGCGGTGCCCAGCAGTGAAGCAACGAAGTTTGCGGGTTGGCTCCGCTAGTGTGTGTCACCACAGCATCAACAACGGCAGTGAAGAGGCATCAGCATCATCAAGAGTGACGTCACGTAAAGTGACGACGTACTCGCAGCGGTACTAGCTGTAACATCAAGAGCAACGACACGGTCGGTGCGGCGACGTGTATGGAGAGGTTTGGCAGACAAAACTGTGAGTTACCATCAGTGATTTTGAAGATCAGTATAGTGCTAATTGCAAGTGTTAGAGACCATTTAAGATTTTGTGGACTTTAGATTTTACATAAAAAGGTTTTTGGCGGGAAAATGGAATCCTTAGGGAAATTGCAATTAAATAACAAAGCAATTATAGAAAAAGGTAGAATTAATTTCAAAAAGTCACCTAAGGATCGTATCACTAAAAGTTACATTGAAACAAGAATAGAATCATTAGAGGTGCAATGGAAGCAATTTGTTGATACACATAGACGTATCATTGAAAAGGCAACCGATGAAGATATTCAAGAGAATGTTTACTTTAAGTCAGACATATATCACCAAGCTGAAGAGTTGTACATAACGTATAAATCAGAATTAAAGGAGCACTTATTGCAAGCTACTCTGCGTAACAGCACTGATCCCAGCACTAGTCATTCTCAACAATCTCAAAGTAGTTCAAATGTTAAATTGCCACAAATTAGTTTGCCCATGTTCGCGGGACATTATTCTGAATGGATTACATTCCGCGATTTATTTACGTCACTTATTCATAATAATGACACATTAGATGACGTTCAAAAACTCCATTATCTAAAGAGTCATCTCTCAGGCGAAGCAGAACAGTTGCTTCGACATATTCCTGTGTCTGCGGCTAATTATGTTGAATGTTGGTCGATTTTAAGTAAACGATTCAATAATAAAAGGTTTTTAGCTAATTGTATGCTTAAGCGACTTGTTCATCAATCGTCTATTACAAAGGAATCTTCTGCTTATGTTAAAATGTTGTTAGACACGACGGTTGATTGTTTGCATGGTTTACGCAGTTTAGGTATCGATGTAAGCTCATGGGATTCAATTGTTGTGTATTTGGGCTCCGAAAAGTTAGATCCTGAGTCCCGTAAACTATGGGAATTAAGAATTAGTTCAAGTCCTAATGATGAATTATCGACATTTGACGAGTTCAAAAATTTCATGGAGTCCAGGTTTAGAGCTTTAGAATATTTAGATCCTAAAATAAATAAACATAATAGTGCTCGTATTAATAATGCCAAGTCTTTTCACGTCGCTACTCAAAGTTGTGTTTTTTGTTCGGGAGATCACAAATTGTGTCATTGTAAAACATTCGCCATAAAAAATTGTGACCAACGTCGGGAATTTGCCCGAGTCAGTAAGCTTTGTTACAACTGTCTCGGAACAAACCATTCTGTCTATTCTTGTCGGCAACAGACAAAATGCCATGTTTGTAAGAAGAAGCACCACACACTGCTTCACCCAAATTCAACTGCTGAAATTGTGTACGGTTCAGCAGAAACAAAGGCGGTGACCGCCAATGCAGCCACTTGTTCCAGCCATAGCGATACCAAACCCATTTGTTGTTTTGCTGATGTTCAGAACCATGGTCTGTTAGCAACAGCCTTGGTCAATGTCGAGTCAAGAACTGGTACTGCTGTTGTTTTAAGAGCACTGATGGATCAGGGCTCTCAAGTCTCGTTCATTACAGAGGCTGCAGTACAGTTGCTTGGACTAAGGAAAACACCTGCTCACACCGACATCTTTCGTCTAGGCGATGACGAGGGAAAGTCAATGCTTTCTAATTGGATGGTACGATTTAAACTACAATCGCGCCTAGATCCCACTTTTGTTTTACATGTCGATGCTTATGTTTTGAATAGACTCACATCCCGTCTTCCTGAGAAGAAAATAATTCCGTGCACGGCTTCGTTCGCGTCCTTAAAATTAGCTGATCCGACCTTTGATACACCAGGGAAAATTGACTTACTGTTGAGTACGCGTGTGGTCGGAGAAGTTTTATTGGACGGTATAGTCAAGGGTCCGCCGGGGTCTCCAGTCGCCCAGAAAACTAAATTGGGCTGGATATTGTCCGGCGAGTACCCATCGTCTTCAACCTCTAGGTCAGTATGTTATCATACTGTAGTACGGACAGCAGGTGTCAATGATCTTTTACCTAAATTTTGGGAGTTGCAGTCGGAGTCCTCAGTTCGTAGTGTAATTTTAACTGAACAAGAACAAAAATGCGAGGATATCTACTCTAAAACCACAAAACGAGACTCGACTGGGAGGTATATTGTAAAGCTTCCGTTCAAAACCGATTCGCTCAGTTGCACGTTTGGAGGATCAGAGGCCATTGCCCGTAGGCGCTTTATCAATCTAGAGAAAAGATTATTGAAGGAACCGGAATTTAGGTCACAATATAGTGCGGTTATAAATGATTACGTTCAATTGGGACATGCTGAAGTTGTCCATCAAAAGGAATTAGGTAATGATGCGTTCTACCTACCACATCATGCAGTGGTGCGTGAGGATAAAAGCACCACTAAAGTTAGAGTCGTTTTCGACGCTTCATGTTCAGGCCACAATGGTGTATCATTAAATACAGAATTAATGGTTGGCCCCACCCTACAACCTGATCTGCGTCAAATTATTATGAGATGGCGCTGTCACCCCATAAGTTTGGTTGCAGATATTGTGAAAATGTACCGTCAGGTCAAAGTTGCACACGAAGACGCTGATTTTCAGCGCATTTTGTGGCGTGACAATCCAAAGGCTGAACTGGAGCATATTCGGTTATTGCGGGTTACGTTTGGAACGTCCTCTGCGCCATACTTGGCGGTCCGGTCTCTACAGCAACTAGCTCGAGACGAAGGGACGTCGTTCTATGTAGATGACCTATTGACGGGTTGTCAGTCTGTCGCTGAGGGGGAACTTATTTATCACGAACTGAATCAATTGTTAGCTCGTGGAGGCTTTGAGCTTCAAAAGTGGTCCAGCAGCAGTGACGAATTGTTAATCAAAATTAACGAAGATACAGCTACGCAGGAAAATCTGGAACTTAAGCTAGATACAGTTACAAAAATTTTAGGATTAACATATCAGAGAAAGTTAGATGAGTTTAGATACACCGTGAAACATACCCCGCCTGATACCCCTATAACCAAGCGAAAGGTGATCTCAGATATCGCTCGCTTATTTGACCCTCTTGGTTGGCTTGCGCCGGTGATAGTAACAGTCAAGGTTTTTATTCAACGCCTGTGGTTATCAGGATGCAAATGGGATGATGAACTTCCAGATAACCTACTTAAGGAATGGCTTAGTTACAGAAATAACCTTTACCATCTTAGAGAGTTCCGTCTGCCACGTTGGATTAACACGAGTCAACATGACTACTTACTAGAGCTGCACGGATTTTCTGACGCATCTAATGTCGCTTACTCAGCAGCTGTGTATGTTCATTGCATCGATGCTAATGATCGAGTTCATGTTAGTCTAGTTACAGCTAAAACCAAAGTGTCCCCTGTCAAACAGGTATCAATACCTCGTTTGGAGCTATGTGGCGCCTTGTTGCTTTCAAAACTTTTGCGTGAAGTTTCCGACACTTTGGGTATATTTAAAGAAAACATACATGCATGGACTGACTCCACAGTGGTGCTTGCTTGGTTAAGCAGCCACCCCAGCCGCTGAAAGACCTTCGTAGGTAATAGAGTATCTGAAATACTTACCGTTATAGAGAATAGTCAATGGTCGCATGTTCAGTCCAGTGACAATTCCGCTGACTGCGCGGGGTCCAGCATAGCTGCTGATATTGCCGATTGGTTGGCTACCAATGAAACAACTTGGAGCTACATTCCACCTCACTCTCCGAACTTCGGAGGGCTTTGGGAGGCTGGGGTGAAGTCAACCAAACACCACCTTAAAAGGGTGATTGGAACAAGCACACTTACTTTTGAGGAACTCATAACAGTGCTAGCTCAGATAGAAGCCTGTCTAAACTCGAGGCCTATTTCCACCCTTAGCAGCAGCTCAGAAGATCCATGCCCATTGACACCGGGTCATTTTCTAATTGGCGAGCCTTTGCTTCTCGCACCTGATTTGAATTTTGAAAACTCCAATATTAGTACCTTGAGAAGATGGCAGTTAACTCAACGCATGGTTCAAGGCTTCTGGCGTAGATGGTCGCGTGAGTATTTAGTGCAATTTCACCAAAGGAACGAATGGGCACATCAAACAGTAGAACCGAGCTTGGGTGATGTAGTGTTGGTTATGGAAGATTATCTTCCACCTGCAAGATGGTTGTATGGTCTTATCATTGAAAAGCATACTGGCTCGGACAAAATTACTAGAGTAGTCACCTTGCGCTGCAATGGTTGTATTGTTAAAAGACCTGTGTCCAAACTAATTGTACTACCTATCACCATATAAATACATAAATAGGTACTTAATATGTTGTATAATGATTGATTAAACATTAATTTATTGTTAGATATTAATTCATAATTGTTATAATTTAAGTTTAAGAATCTCTTATTTTATTTTGTTTTGTAATACAGTCCACTACTCTTGTCACCTCCCACCAAAAATTTATGTCTTCTTTCATGGTGGGCGGTCAGTTTGTTTTCTTAATAAATATGTTAACCACGTTCTGGACATTCTGTCCATGGTGGGCGGTATGTTCGATCGCCAGTTGTCAACCTGTGATTGATAGATGGCGTTATGAGATAAGGTTCGATTTTTGAATCGCAGTGTTAACTTGCTGCGAGAATTAATGACCTTCGTGAGTTTTCATGAATATATCAGTACTCGCTTCCAAAAAGACATTGTGTTATTTGAAACCCTAAGTCCTCAGGCAGTTGTTGTGGGTCGAACATATATACTAGTGTTTAATGGCTAATTTAATTTTTCCTGAATTCCTATTTATTGTATGTAACACGGGATATTATAGTGTGTGTTTCACCCCTGTTTATATGTATTTATATAGAAACAATATATTTTATTAACAGGCAACACTACCACTACCGTAAAGGCCACCGACGCACTCGCGTGAATGTCTATGGGCGACGACCTTTATTTTCTATTTTATTAAATCTGTCCCCAAACATCTTATGTGCTAAATATATTAACAAACAGTAAACTTATAAGATAAAACAAGGTTTACACACTAAAAAAATATATGAGAACTTTAAACATTTAAGAGATAAAACATATAAGATACAAATGCGAACACAATCAGGATTTAAAGGTTTGTTTTTCTTTATGGTATTTAAAATGCCTCTATGAAAGGTAAGCAGGGTTTTTGGTGCGCCTCCTGCTGGCCAACGAGCTTCTTCTATAAAAGAAACAGCTTTTCTTTGTCCGTTTTCCTTCCTGCCCCTAAATTATACTGTGTGTAGGCTTAAAGCGTTGAGCATAAAATTGCAACACGTAGGCAAAATATGGGATACGATATTATTGAAATACACTCATATATTTTTTCTTTGATCTCAGCACAAGGAATTTGATTTGTATGTACGTCGTGATGTGATCAATCAGGATAATTTATTTATTATACAATGCCCTAAGGCATATTTATAAGTTAGTTACTGTTATAGATTTTAGCAATTGTAGTAATAATAATAGTTCTTAACCAAATTACAAAATAATCCTTAGCAAGGATCCAACATGATGCTGTGAAAATACACATGTTACATTGATCTTGTTTGTGATTGTTGTAAACATTACTCAAACTCAAAATATCTTTATTCAAGTAGGTCTTTATTAAGACACTTTTGAATCGTCAATTTTTACACTACCACCGGTTCGGATGGCATCTACCGAGAAGGAACCGGCAAGAAACTCGATAGCTGCTCTTTTAAAATAAACAATTATTACAAAATGGTGTTACTAACAATTAAAATAACAAAGCATTGTAAGGCTACTCAAGAATTTAACTATCCCGATGCTGAGCCAATTGCCAACACATTGTCCACTAAAACTAAACTAATACGTTTATTACTCACTTTTTTATGGTAAATTTTGTTATGATTGTCGTTGGTTGTTGTTGAGTGTTGTCTCTTTGACACTTTGAAATATTTCCAATTTTATGTTTAATAAAAAAAGACCTATTCAAAAGGCTTTTTTTGATATTGCACGGATAAGACAGTTGTTAAGTTGTCATCAATGAAAACTTATTTGGTTTAAAATAATACAATTATTATAAGTGGTCTACAATACAGTTTAATAACTTTCCTTCCGAGACTTAATGGATAAAAATTCATAACAGCACGCCCCTATAATTGCAATGCCGTTTAATATAATGTTACTCGCGTCTAAATTACTTAACAAGCGCATAAAGGCGTATGTTGTCCTATTAAATCTTAATAAAGTTGTAATTAACTTCACTACACGCTGCAATCTAGTTCGCTTTGATCACACAGCATTGAAATTAATTCACTCTTTATCAAGACGTCTTAATTAAATTTGAAGAATTTATTTAATATGCTGAACTAATAAAACCGTCCAGACACTGTCCGAGCGGCTTGATCTGCAGCTTCTGTTGGTTTAACATCTTCTATAGCATTTATTATGGTATTCTTTGGAATTCAGATACCTGCAGTTGAATTTCTTGTTTTATTATCTCAATGTCGCTCAACCGCTGAGCGTTTCTTTGGACATATTTAAAAGGCCGGCAACGCAGTCACGAACCCCGTATGAGTGTTTATGGATGGCTTTTGGCTAAGATCAATGCTTGCGCATAAGCGTAATAAAAATGCGTATAATTAAAGTAACATTAAATATTACCTTACTTTAGAAATGTTGAAATATGCAGTTTGATTATTTCAGACTTGAAGTTATTTGCATATTTTGAAATAACAACTCGCGTAACACATCTCCAAGCCCTGAGTTTATTGAAAAAAAATATTTCAGCATAAGAGTTACAAGTTAACTTGTGCTGGATGAAATTATTAAGCCATCCTACGGAGATGAAATATAAATACTAGCTACTACCCGTGATAATCAAGACATTACTATTTGTTTAGACATATATTATTATTAAATATATATTATGTATATGGAATATTATGTATAATAATTAATAATGTATACTATATAAGTTTCTAGTCCTAACTTGACCAAAATTTCTTTAAAAAGCAACTTATTTCAATTTAAAAAATTGCTTTAAGTCCCGTCAAATGTATGAGAAAACGTGATGCGTCCATGGATAAATTATTAGATGTGACAAAGTAACAATAATTGACACTTTGTTTTATCTCACCAAATACAGTTCCAAAGCCATGTAAAGTCGAACCATGTAAGAGCACCACTTTTAAAAATCACCTTATATAATTAGCATTGAGTTGCAGATGCTTTGGGAGTAACGTCAGTTTTGGTAATCTCTCAAAATTCTATGAACGTTCGGTTCAAGTTCTCGCTTCACTTAGTCTTAGAACGCAAGTGAATACGAATTAGCGCGATTTAAGCAACAACAGCAATGAAACAAAGAACTACATGCACTTTACGACTTGGCATACAATTTTTTATTTTTAAAATAAAGCACACTGTTTTATGTTTGAAAGAAACCATCTTTTTATTCAATTAAAATGCATGCATTTCTGGTACATAAATTTAAATAGACGTAGGTTTTTGTAGGCCACCAGCACTCATATTCTTATTATAACGAAAACGATAAAAAACAGAGTTTTGAAACGTTTGCGATTTAAAATCACAACACAATTTGCCAACCAATTAGAACCAACTCAATTAACCTCAAAAATAACTTGATGTCAAAAATAAATAGCGATTCGTCACAGGCGTGGTATGTTGGCGTCTAGTTCAAAAATGCGTACAAGATGGCTGCCATCAGTGACAATGACGCACCGCTATGTTGACGTCAACTGTCAATCCGAAGTTTGACGTATGTTTATCGAATACTTACATTATTTACTTTGGAGTTATTCTAATTTAAGTGTTATAAAATAGTCGTGCCAAACTCAATTAACATAATGTTAGAACACTGAACTACAACAAGAGATTGTCCCGCTCCGCTTGTTAATTTAAAAGTTAAAAGCACAAAGCTAGTAATTACTACAAAGCATAACTGTGTCGTGATATTTTATGCTATTTTGTAACACCATGTCGGTGTAAGTAATTAGTTTCTTTGTAAATTACCCAGTATATTATGGCTTGTGTGATTTATATGTCGACAGGGACAAATAACATTTGTGTTATTCTAGCGTACCATTTTATTATAGTTAAACACTTTTTTTAAATAACATCCACACAAATCATTGAGAATAAATTACCCAAAAAATTGTTATGACCTCACCTCGTTAGGCAAACAGCGCGGAAAAACAGGAATCTTCATACCGACCTTATGTAACAAGCGGAAATTTCACGTCCCGACGTATACAAATTACGTTCACAGGTTTATATTTTTCAAAAGAATATTTTATAATAACGTATTAAATTTATACATTTTTTTAGGAATACTATAATAGTTATAAGCCCATTAAATCCAGTGTAAAATGTATAGGGAAAAAAATCTTACTTTTTAGCTTTAAATTAAGGATAAAAATATTTGTATGTAAGCATAGTTTCTGAGATATTGTGTAAAAAATGTTTTCACCCCTTTTTCCAAGATGGCGGCCGAGGGGCAAGGGTGGCGACCTCACTAACTTGAAGTTAAGCTTCTATTGCACCCCCAAACACTTCGAAAAAATAAAATTGCGTCCTGTAATACATTTCTTATTTGGTCCCTAAATTGTAACATTTCAATGGACTATATAATAGTTACTATTGGTAATTTGTCTCGGCTGATACACCGTCGATTGAGATTATAAAAGACTTATTTTCACAATAATAAAAATAAGATATTTTTATACGCGTGTTACGTGCAAGCGCGTAAGCATAAGCAATAAAATATAATGATAGTTGGCTGAGTTTATTGTGAGTACCCGCAGTGCAATTTACTTGGTAACCCTCGTAGATATAAGAAAAGTGATACGAGTGATCGGCGATACGATTTATGTGGAAATGATATAAATAAATATATATATATAAACCAATTTGGGGAACCAAATGCCAACGAAGGTATTCCCGAACCGCTACGACTTGGTGGTCTTTAAGAAAATAGGGTTCCTCGCTCTCAAACGCCGGCAACTCTGGCGTTGCAGGTGCCCACGGGCGGCGGTTAGCACTTCACTCGAAGTGACACGCCTGCTCGTATGCCTCCTGTAACATAAAATATTCTGCTGAGTAAGCTGTAAACCAATGGGACCGGATAATATCATAACTTCCATGTGTCTTTAATATTAAGAATTATTGTCAGAACATTCTTATAAATAATTTATAAGCAAACAGTTTTTAACAACCCCGATTTGCGCCGTTGACCGCGAGACAAACATTGCCTAAAGAAATATTTGTAAAAAGCCAACAATTGTGTCCCTGTGTGTGGCAGGAGGCGGCGGAAGTCACCGCTAATTGTCACTCACGTGTCTGGGAGCTCGTGAGTGCGTTGCCGGCCTTTAAGGTAGTGGTACACTTGCAGGAATCCTCGTATTAATTATAACAATTATATTCAAACAGAAATAAATTGTGATCAGTGAAAACCGCGAAAAGTTTAAACGATACGCCATTACTCTTTCGTGGATATTTTATTAAAAAAGTATGAATTACAGCCTCAGTTAGGTAACTGGTAATATATTTCGGCATTAAATCTTGATTCCCAACGAACTTTAATGATACAGAACGTTTCGAAAAATCGATTTTCCCATTTTGATTACAAAATATGTATTTTAATATACTTCAAATTAAAGCTCTTATCCAAACAAAGTCCGTCTAAATATTTCTGTCTCTGTTTTATTTAGAACAGACATCTTGTCTCGCTTTAATATTCGTTTCTCTTTATATACTTACTTTGAGTTACACCATTGTGTAGATTGATTTATCTACCTTATATACTTTAATAAAATAGTGTGACGAAAGGAAACTAAGTATCTCCCAATACATAGCTACTAGGCGTCAGTAAACATAAATTAACACAAACACAAAATTCCTTACAATTATCGAATTGGGTCATCAGCATATCTAAAATAGCTGTTAATGATGGTCCTTCAACAATATTGAAGACTCTTGACAGATCCCCGGTAAGTATCACAAGTGTTTTCTCAGTTTCAAAGCTGATAATAATCAGCTCTATAATCAGAGATATAAAAAGCTCCAGTAATCGCACCTTGTTTATATATAGGCATGTATATATAAACAATATATACATGCAATCGTTACCATGGTTACGATTAAAAAGCATTGTAGATATAGTAACACTTCATAAGTTTTTGGTATACAAACACAAGCGTATTTCTTTACATATTTGAGATAAACACGTCTACAATACGGAATAGTGAAACAATTGATATGAGCATATGTTAACATAACAAAATCCCATCACGTATAACCAAATTTTCTTTATTAAGGTTATTCCGGTTGAAAAAGCGTAATACACTTAAAGAATATTTAAAGGACAAAGATCCTTGGAGTGTGTCAGCCATAGATCTGCATCGGACAGTTTAATTCTTGAGTAGCTTAACAATGCTTTTGTACTTTGAATGTAACATGTATGTTTTGTAATTATATTTGAAATATTTTTTAAAAGAGCAGTTATCGAGTTTCTCGAACGCTTTTCGCTATCCAAAACTCAAAACTTAAACTCAAAATATCTTTATTCAAGTAGGTCTATATTTACACTTTTTTATCGTAATTTTTTACACTACCTACGAAGAAGAACTGGCAAAAATTCGATGGCTGCTCTTTTAAAATAAATATGTTCCTCACAATTCAAATTACTAAAGCATTGTAAGGCTACTCAAGAATTAAACTGTCCCGATGCTGAGCCAATTCCCGACATATTAAAGGGATCTTTGTCCTCTAAACATTCGTTTACGATATAGTATACATTTGTCAAACAAAATACTCTTTACACGTTTTAAATTTATTAGAAGTTAATTTAGTTATATGTGCTGGGACTTTGTCATAAATACCTATAAAATGATTACTACCGAACCGGTGGTAATGACGATTCAAAAGACCTACTTGAATAAAAGTTGTATTTAAAACATAAGATTTTAATTTTTATAATGTAAAAAGTACATAATAAATAAACTCAAATGATTTAAGATTATGCTGTAAACACAGGATACAATAAAAATCAAAAGCAAGATTACAGAAATTGTTCATTGCTTCAAGAACCTCTCGCTGACCACGGTTCCGACTATAAGAAACTTGAACTATAAATAAAACTTCTTAAAGAAATATAAAAATAAATTTATTACATCCAATTTGTTCTTTATAATTCTTTACCCGACTTGAAAATTGAGCAACATTTTTGTTAAGGGCAAGGAATATTTGTTCATTCGATACTAGCCTAGCGTTTTAATACTAGATTAATCAAATAATGATTAATTTGGATTTTGATCCCTGTAGAGTATTTTTGGACTATATGGTACAACTGTACAGGTGCTTATTAAAGAACTAGGTAGACGCCTTGTAGTCAGTACCGGTGACCCAAGAGCTGGTGCTTTTCTCGCTCAGCCGCCATCATGTGTACACTGTCACCAAAGTTTTAGAATGTTTTTGTCCTCTTCCTTAAACGCCGGCAACTCACTTGTAAGCCTCCAGGCGTTGCAGGTGTCCATGGGCGGCGGTTGGCACATCACTCGAAGTGACCCGCCTGCTCGTTTGCCTCCTATCACATAAAAAAAAATGTATTTCAGTGTTGTCGTTCAATTTGTTTTTAAAATATTTTTATGTGTAAAAATAAAATAAACTATAAATTTAATAATCCATACTGGCAGTTCGTCACTATTTCACACGCAATATTGAGCGAGAAAATATTCTCAATTAAAAGTACAATCATGTTATAAAATGATCGAGAGATCTTTGTCTGATAGAAATGAAATATTATTTCACCTAAACATGTATGGTTAAAAGCTTTCGCCAATCTAAGCAGTAAATTCAAATGACATTCCACAACGATACAAATAATTTGCGGTAACAATGTTTTAAATGCAATAATTAGTTGAGCTCAATGTTCGCAATGCCTAGAGAGATTATGCTCACTGTTTACTGGTTCAATAATGTTTACTCTGATTGATGAACTAGGATTTCGGTATGAACGATAATTATAAATTTGTGAGGTATCCTCGATTTTGATAACAGTTTGATGTTACTCCCACTTGCTGGGAAATATTAGCACAAAATAAAGGACTACCCGAGTCTCCCTGAAACAATATATTAGAAACTGTTCATGGTGTCTTTTTTTTATAGAAGAGGGGGCAAACGAACAGGAGACCTACCATAAAGATGAAGTCGCTGCCCATAGTCACTCACGAGGCTGGGAGATAGGGAGTGCGTTGCCGGCCTTTAGAGAAAAATAAATAAGTGGAGGGGTAGGGGAAGAGAACAGAGGAGGGGAGAGGATGGGCACCGGAAGATCTCACTCACCGAACGAAACGCGAGTACAAAATGAACTAAGTCCAGTTGTATCACTTTACGCCGGTTTTCTGTGAGAGAGTGGTTTTTCTCCGACCGTGCCTGCCCGTTCGGATGTAACTCTAAGTAACAGCATGGCACTCCCACTCAAAAAATATTTTATTTACTTAATTTTGCACTAAAAATTTATGTTACTAACTTTATATGAACTGCTTCTACTGTATATAAGAGCAACAGCCTTCCAGCAAGCTTCCTTGGAGTTTGAGATATGAACTTCTAACGTTATATACACTGACCTAAGTTGTTTTCGATTAACAACTTAGGTCATCCTAATTCTAATATTTTCTGTGTACCAATGTTTAAATAACTTTAGAAGATATTAAAATACAACACTTGTTAAAGTAAGGAAAAGCTTTCTGTTCTGTTCTTACTATATCTCTAAACATTTAGTTCAAATGCCTATATTTAGGATTCTATACGAAAGTTTCAAGAAATCTGTTGATCTCTTTTGTGATGAAATTAAAAAAGTAGTATAATATGAGTTTCCAGCTTCTTTTTTTATTAAAATATCTGATTATATTTATGATAAAAATGTTTCCATTTGCTCCACCTTGCTTTAAAATTATCATCACCAAAAAAATCAACGAAGCTGAGTTTCTTACCTGTATCTTCTCAGCTTGATCATGAGCACGGACTTACATTTAAGACGATTCAAACCACTACACTTTGACTTTTAAAACAGAATAGTTACTTTTGGTGTAATAATATATTTCCTACGTAATATATTTCTTATTTTGATTACAAATTTGTGACTTTTCTTTGGGAATAAAATGCTTTGACTATAAGTATCCTATATCTAAAATTAAACATTATATATTACATAAGTCAATTTCATTTATATATATTTCCTTTCTACAAATTTAATTTTATATATATAATGTAAATCCATTCAATTTGCGTATTCCATATTTTTTAAAATAATACTTAATTCACAACATAAAATATTTATTGTTTTCATTAATCCATGACATCTGATGTGTTGTTGGTATTGGCAGGTACTTCGTAAATGATAAACGATTCGTTTGTAAAATTTCTATATAATAAAAATTCGAAAAACATGCATGAAGTAAATAATGCATATAATGATACGTGGTCAGAGGGGTAGCGATTAATCTTAAAACAAAATGTCCTATCGACAGGAACCTGATAGGGGACACGTAATTCCCGTTCGAGTCGTTACCTCTACATACTTGTTACTCAAGATTTACGGTTACTAGTTGTAGGGGTTCGTTTTAGGGCGGGGAAATATATCAGTTTGCTTGAGTGGTTGCTCTTTATAACCGTTCTGTAAAAGATACACGGTGATAAGTGTCTGAGAGTTTCCTGATCTTCTCCGGTATCGTTGGGAACTGGCAGTAAATGAACACAGAAGCGGGAAGATGGTTCTATTATTTGTGGTGATAAGAAGTGCTTTACAAAACGCTTAGTATTTATATTTTTTTAGAATACTTTTCTTTCCGTTTCCCACATTTTGTGTGGAAGGAGGGAGGATGGTCGAATTTCACTACTCGTTTGCTTTGATTTTAAATAAAAGCATTTTATAAATTGTCTGATTATTTTGACGACGAAAAAGTTTGGGAATGAATTAGCTCCAGCTTAACCTTCACCCTCAAAAAGTGGGATCATTTCCAGAAAAAAATCAAGCAAGCCGAGTTTCTTGCCTTCTTCTCAGCTTGGTCGCGTACGAACAGGCGTAGAATCACTTAGATTTAAGACGATTCAAAATGGTCCTATGTACCTTAATGAAAATAGATATTTTGAAATTGACTTTGACATAGTTTTTTTTTATTAGTTTTTACACAGCTTAGCGGTTGTGATGAAAGGGTAATGCCACAAACACTGTAGCGCTGTTTAAGAAAGAATAATGAATGTCTTGACCCACATGCCAACCGACTTGCAGTATTTTTATTGTTTCAATGCCTTAATAACATTTTTCAACGAGTTATGTAAAATATAAATGATTTATTTAATTTATTTTTAATTATTTACATACCGGACTCAACCTATTAAGGTTACATGTAAATATAATTAAAATTAAAGTTATTCCGTCAAACGTCCATATCTAATAAGAAAAAAGTTTACAAGTTGTAGCATAAAGTATGAAAGCATAAAACACATCTTTGTCGTTAAACAAAGAGTCATATAAATAAAATATTCTATGGAGTTGCATTGGCCAGCATTAGTTCTGTTGGGCCCACCCCCGAAAGAGACTACGTCTACTTGGGGCGCGGAAAGTTCCTTAAGCATCTATTTCGTCTGTGCATTTTTTTTTGAGTGTTAGTGCGTGCGTTAATGGACGCCTATGATCCAAGGATCAGGAGACCATCATTAGAACAACGCTGGAAATGCAGAAAAGCATAAATCCCAAAATTTTATCACACTATATATATTTCTAATACTATCGTATTTTCGCACGCCTTAACTTTGTTAATTTGACAACCGCCAATCAAGTAATCAAATAAATGGCGCCGAATTTGTGACCACTCTTAATTGTCGCTATAAATAAAATAAAAGTAGTCTAATTTAAAGAACAGTTCAATTAGTCAGTGGATACATTGTGTTTGTAGAACGAAATATATTTTAATATAAGGTAAAATAAGTGTGAAATATATATCTATACTAATAATAAGACAGTAAAAATCGAAAATCTGTACATTAAATATTTTTCCAAAAAACTGAAATGAGGCAATGAGGCAAAGGCAATTAAAGAAGAGTCATAGTAACCAAAAAAATAATTTTTGGAATTCTTGTCTGTCTGTCTGTCTGGTACGTTATAACTTGAAAACTACTGAACGGATTTGAACGCGGTTTTCACAGTTGGATTACATATAACATTGGGAGCGTTGTCAAAAGTTTATTTTGTCAAAATCGGTTAAGAGAAAAAGAAGTTATGGTCAATTGAAAATTTACTTCAACCACTGCTTCAAAATTTTTAAACACTTATATTGATTGATTAGTTATATATTGTTAAATATGTTCTAATATAAGTTAATCATAATATTAAACCTTATGAGAGGCAACAAAAATAACAAATAACGCAGTGCGCGCAGGCGCGGTTGAAGTGTTGAACAATGTGCTCGATAGATGGCGTTGATTAAATTCGTCATCAACCTAGATTTATTTTATTTTTTAAACCTATACAGCTTATCAAAAACAGTTTACACAATAAAATAGATTAAAAATAAAGCCAAAATAAGGTTAAAATATAGAACCGGAAATAGAATCTAAGATCAGAAAAAATAATAACAAAAAAAACACGAACAGAAAAAAATAAATACAGATGAAGAAGTGAAAGTATGTGAAGTACGAACATTTTAGTGTGTGTGTGTATCAGTGTGTGCAATGGTGTTGCTGTGAGTGAGAGTGCGAGGTTGAGTCTTAGTTTTTTTTTAAAGAACTTCTACTTTGGCCAAATATATCCAATAGATCGCGGTATTAAGATGCTCCATTGTGTAATGACTACCATGCAGTTCAAACTTTCATTAACGTTTTACCCTATGATTATTTTTAGTTAACACTACCCATACAAACAAATAAAAGGAAACGAAAGAGATGTTTGTCCGCGTCCATTTATCCACCTACATCCTTAACGTTAATGAGAGCGTTAATGAGAGAACGTTATCAGAATTTTAAAATAGTCAGAAAAGTAATTGCCTGTAAGTTATTTTGAAAGTTGCCCTCGATTTCCCTGAATCATCGGATCCTGTAAAGCTACATCATCCCTGAGTAACACAGGCTATATATAATTCCAATTGTAATAAGATTTTAGCCCGTGTAAGAAAGCCCTGTCGAGATCATTAAAAAACGCTATATACTTAACCAAATTAAACGTGGGCAAGCCGCGGGCGGAAAGCTAGTATAACATATGATAATAAAACGTTTTAAGTATACTTCTACAAAGTTCTTTACACTTATGTAAAGGTAAGTCAAGAAGTAGTTACGTGGTAAAAGCAACCAAGATATAGAACCTACTAGTGCTTACTTATGTGTTAGGAATTTATATGTATTTGCATGCACACACACACATGCATATACACATACACACACATTAGTATCTGCTACTTATACTTGTTTTTTTGTATTTATTAATGTTTTCTATGTATTTTCATTGTTTTCTAATTTGTGTACTTTAAGATATAATAAGAGAGACAGAGCGTGTTCTCCAAAAAAAACAAGTAGTTTATTACATGGAGACACTATCCTGATATTGTCAGAACAAACTAAAAAGCAATAAATATATATATATAAAAATCATTCAGTCGTCATATCGATTCTCATTGTCATGTTGTGTGTGGTTTTATTATTTTTTGATCGAATAACTTCTTATTGTTATTTTCTTGAGCGGGTAACACCTTATGCAGTTGTCAGGTGTGGTGAGTGGAACGGCCGCCATGATGAGGCAGATGTCCAAACGCTATGCATACGTGCAAACATATAAGCTCAATCTGATAAAATCTGTGCGATCAGTGATAATTTTGTTATATTGTGTGTGAAATAAGGTAAATAAATAAATTATCAAAGTGTAATTGTGTGGATTTCCTGCGCGCCCACATTGTCGGACTTTTACGAAAATGCGTCCAAACCGGTCGCCGCCAAAGACGCCACCACCTTAGGTCATTACGACATATATATAGATGTTATGACATATATTATGAACTTTATATCTCATAGACTATAACAATTTCATAAATACTTTTTCATTTTTAACTAATTTCTTTTTCTTTTATTATTTTAAATTTAATTTATTTATTCAAGTAAACAATAATAAGTAAATAATAATATAACGGTAGATTATTAAATTGAACAAATCGAGTAGTATTTACTATTTCATAAGGTGACCTTTTTAGTGGCACCTGCTTGATTCTTCACAAACATAGCTAAAGTTTAATGTTTCGTCCCGTAATATTGTTTTCACGTAGCGTACAGGAAGCCATGAAGTCACGTAATTGAGCGCATGACTTGAAAAGTACTCTCTTGTTTCACTTAGTTTCCACTTTTCATTTTTCTCATTTCCCATAGAAATGTTAATATTATGATTGAATTATACCACGAAAGATTTTCGAATTTTACAATTAGCATATGAGGAATTTTTCCCCTTTTTTAAAATACATTTTAGTATAAGTGGGAACCATTTAGAGCTTATTTAAGGTATTTAGTAATTTTAATGTGCCTTTATTAAAAAATAAAGATTCAATATCAATTCTCAAGTTTTTTGATGTATTTTTAAGCTAAGCTAATGTCAGAAATATTATTACAATAAGCCTGTTGTTTGACCAATTTCATCTGCTAATTGCTCTTAATATTAACCTAAGTTAGGTTAATATAAGTAACTTAAAATAAAACAAAACACAAAACTAAAACAAATTTAAAGAGTTTGGTACCTGTGGCAGAGTACCCACAAGCCGCCAGCAGCATTTTCTCGCTGTATCGCGATGCTGATACGCTGAGCAAGGAAAGCAGCTCTTGGATCACCGGTACTGACTGCCAGGTGCCTACTTAATTCTTTAACAAGCGCCTGTGCACTTGCACCCCATGGTTCAAAAGTCTCTACTCCAAAAGTAAAAAAACATAGTTTGAGGAAAGACTTTTGTACTTTGACCTTTTCTTTTTTTCCGCCTGCTCTGCAGCCGCGCCAGCTTTGGAGCTTGTGATAGGAAGGCGGGGCCGTGCTGAAGTGTCCACACAAGTGGACACTTCAGCTTCAAGGGATCAAAGTCATTCCATCCGGTCGACAATGTAATCTACATCGAAAGGTAATTATAACAATTAGCTTTTAGTATGTATATGTTTATATAACACAATTAATTATTTCCTTCACTGATTCTCATTCCATTATTCCAAACGCTGAGCAATTATATAACTTAATCAAATCAATTAAAATAATTTACTATTATAATCTTCAACTATAGTATTAATATCAAAATCATCAATATCTTTATTCGTATATTATGAACCGTCAACACAATAAGTTATAAAAAAATCCAGTTACAAATCAAGGGCGTAAGCGGACGAGAAGAACTGGCAAGAAACTCTCTGTCAATACTTTAAATCGCCAAGCATGTTTCACAGTACGGTTGTAAAGATCTGCAACCGTTACACCATAATTCGTTATTAACATCTTTTTTTAAATTACCAAACTCGTTTGGATAAAAAAAAACATTCTTCAAATGTGAATGTTTTCAATTAAATAATAATGTTTTTAAATAACGTTGTCTTTAATTGTTTTTCAGGGTTCGCTTACGTCAATAAAGTGCCTTAAGAACCAAGTTTGATATGAGATCAAAGCATTTCAGGACAATCTTCTCTCAGCCGATATGTATGACATAATAACCAGAACGAACTCTTCTTTTTAAGCGTTCACAAAACTTCTTCATACTTAGCATTTAAAGCCATTATTTTGTATCGTTTAAATAGTCATTTACACTATAATACCTGCTCAATATTAATTTGATATAAGTTTTCTTAAAGGAGAAACATGAAACACCGGTTCGGACCATCTGATCCGAGCTAGTTTATGCTAACTAATGTCACCATTTTTATTGATCTAAATTTGATACACATATTGTTTTCATAAATATATGGGTTGTCATTTTATTACGATCTTAAATGTATCTATATTTTTTTAACCTTCTCGGAACACGATTGCTCATAGTTAGAAAGACTGATTGTATGATCTATCATTTATAATACAAACGAGCAGGCTAGTATTTGAGTAAAGAGCTCACATAAACACCTATATCCCGGAGGTTTAAAAGTGATTTTACGGCCTTTAAAAAAAATATCAGGTGAAAAATATGCGTAGTATTTCATAAACAAAAAAAAGAGCCAACGAATTCAATCAGTAGGTCAAATTGTCATTACCGTAGATTTTCGTTTTATGAGTTACGTGAGGGACCCTTTTCATTAAATAAGGTAAGGTGCGAACTCAATGTTCGGGGATCAAAACCGATTCGAGCTTTTCCCCAATTGATTTTCCACCAACATAGATAAGCCGTATTATTTTTCATGTTATTAAAAAAAATACGTAAAACATAGGTTTTTTTTTGTTCATCAACTAATTATTTATTCAATACTTAACAAAACAACATTAACGTATAAGTGCAACGGGCGGCCTTATCGCCAATAAGCCATCTCTTCCAGGCAACCCACATATCAAAAGACGGTACAGATTTTTTAAATTAGTATGTACAGTGTTAATAGTGAACGAACTCACAGTTTAAATTCGTCCGTTCGACCCTCAGACGAAAGATAATCCTCTCTTAAAGAAGGTGGATTTTCTACTAAGAAACCGCATACCCAATTGACGAGACGATCAGGCATATAATGCTTTATATGCCTGATAATGTGTACAAATATAAATAATCAAAAATAATGTTGAAATCCAAGACTTCGCTTGTGGCGCCATGGGATTATTATGACTGATTATGTTTTAATTTCTTAAGGTAATCTTTTATACAAAACTATAGTTAATATGTAAATAAATATAAATGCTTAATATTAAACAAACGAATATTACTTAAAATAAAACAAAAATACAAAACCAAAACAAATTTAAAAGTTTGGTCCCCGTGACAGAGTACTCATAATGCTGGCGGCATTTCCTCGCCGTAACGCGATACTTATACGCTGAACGAAGAAAGCACCAGTTCTTGGATCACCGGTTCTGACTAGCTGGCGCCTACTTAATTCCTTAATTAGCGCCTGCGCACTTGTACCCCGAAAGTCCAAAAGTCTCTTTTCCAAAAAAACAAAGTTGGAGGACACTTTACTACGAATACTTTTGTACTTTGACCTTTTCTTTTTTTCCGCCTGCTCTGCAGCCACGCCAGCTTTGGAGCTTGTGATAGGAAGGTGGGACGGTGCTAAAGTGTACACACAAGTGGCATCTCAAACCAAAGCCCTTCCCATACTCCAAGAGATCAATGTCATTCTATTCGGTTGTCTACCATCATCTCTTGTCATAACCGTTGGCTCTAGAATTGTCGGAACATTTGTAGTAGCAAAAAAAGAATTATGTAGTGATCAAAAAAAATAATTATATAAAGAGTAGAAATTCTACGAATACATTTTTAACAGTTACACATAACTTTGGCACTCATAATTGACTTTGTTTCTTATATTTTTGTAGGAATGGCGCTAACGCATCCTCGCACTATTGTGGGATTACACTTACGAGCTTTATGTACTCCAGGTAAGCTTTGCTAACTTTTCTTAATGGAAGGCCCCAGCCATTGTGTAATATCACTTTTATTACAGTCTCCCTTTGTAATGTTAAAACATTCCATTATCTGGAAACCCTAAATTGTTATTTTGGTCTCTCAATCGTAAAAGTTCAAATTACTGTTCTTTTATGTTTCACAAGAAATTCAAAAATAGCCCAAAGCGTAGATTGCCTAAAATCGTGATTCGGTTAAGAATGTAGCAAATATAAGAAGAAATGTTAAGTCGATTTAAAAAGAAAATTATACCTATTTATTCACAAGTTTATTCTTGGATAAAAGTCTAAGCCAGTGTCAATGCTATTCAGTAAGGTAGATAGGATATTCTTGATAAAAATGTTAGTTTTTGACATTAACATTTTGACAAGGTTTTTTAAAGTTAAAGTTGGTTTGATAGGGGAACATTGTGCAATGTCACGGCTAGTGTAATTTCACTTTCTTAAATAAACTTATTTTTGTTTTATTATTTAATTGTTCATTTGACGTATAAGTATTCCTAGCCAACACAAAACGTACCAACGCGTCATTTTTGTTATCATATATTTTTAAATAAGTTATTTTTTGATTATTTTTAAATTGCTCTTTTAAGATTTCAATTTGCTCTACTTTAAGATTTTTGTATCAACTCCAAATAACCCTCAAATTATAAAATATATATAAATCGTAGTGTTTTAATATCATCTAATATTAGTAACCATAGTTTAATACATGCAAATCAACCCGCACAACCGTCCGAACTTGAAAGTTTTCGTCTTAAGCTTTTAAAAATATAAAGAGATTAAAGAGAAGTTACGACAGAACTGTACTAAAATAAACTTCCTTTTAACTAAATTAAACCTGCGCCAAAAGTTCGCAGAATATTGCTTAAGGACCATTTTGTCAGTATATCTTTGAGAGGTCCCTTCGTTAGTATAAATTTGTTATATTTTTTTATGTAATAAGTTGTATGACCGAAGGGGAAAAGAGATATACGAACGTTGAGAGAGGCTTCTTATCGCTAGAATAAAAAATATACGAGTATATATCTAGAAAATATTTGGAGGTTACTAAAAATCAAGACCTAAATCTATAATAAAAATAATAATATTGAATATAGTGGTCGCAATACTGACCGATCAAGTGAGTTCATATACTGAAAGTATATTGATACTAATAATATTTTGACCAAATGCATCAAAATCTTAGCTCGAACAAGTCTCATAATCCCACGATAAGTATTTAAATATAACACAAAGTTGGTAGGTATAGATTATTTCCTTTTTTTTTATTTTTTTGAGGGAGTGCGTCTGCTAGTTCACCTGCAATTCTGTATTGACTGGTCTCACAAACTTATTATTATTATCATACAATTTTTCATATCAATCATTAATAAAAAAAAATAAACCACAAAACTAAAACAAATTTAAAAAGTTTGGTCCTTGTGGCTGAGTACCCATAATGTGTAACTCTACTCTATGTAAAATTATATTTTAAATAGATTAGTATGTCTGTAAATTAGCTGTGTTACGTAGTCACATTAAATCTTCATTGTCCCAAACTTAGTTACGAGAAAATTTAATGAAAATATTTCCAAGTAGACTATATTAAAATTCGGGAAATTTTATTTACACGTAACACGTGATTTATTTTAAATTAGTCGCGTTAATTCTCAATTATAGTTTTTTATGATATTATAAATTACGGAAAAACGTATTTGTTACGGGCAGTGACAACACTTGAGCTTTTTGAAAAACACTTTATTTGGTTTGCACTTAAAAGTATGTTACATCGTATGTGTTTGGAAGTTTGACCACGAATGCTTGTTAAGTGGAAAAGGATGACGTATTTAAAGTATAGATTTGGGGTAGGGGTTGTCTGACGGGAATAAACAATAAAGACTCATATCTAATTATAATTAGGCTTATATCAAATCGAAATAAAAAAATACACATCATAATTTAGGCGCTTATTAAAGAATTAAGAAGGCGCCTGGAAGTCAGTACCGGTGATCCAAGAGCTGGTGCTTTCCTTGCGTATAGACATCGCGATACAGCGAGGAAATGCCACCAGCATTGTGGGTACTCTGCCACAGGGGCCAAACTTTATAAACTTGTTATAGTTTTGTGTTTTGTTTCATCATAATTTTGATAATTTTATTATTAGGCTCACTTTGGGCATGGCCAGCTTCGGGTAAATTGAACCCAAAAGACACTCAAACTATATAGTTTGAGTGTCTTTTGGGTTCAATCAAACTTGAAACATCAAAATAATTTGAAGAATTTGGAGTTATTTCAATCCGAACGAAGACCGAAACCATATTTAGCTAAATGGTATATAGAAAACCGGATTTAAATTTAAGCAAAATGGTTAACTTCCTATTTCCATTGTTTATCGTCCACTCTTAAAGCCATTTCCTGCAAGTGTTTGTAATTTATTAAATGAACAACTTGAAGCGTTAAGTTCAAATAAATTACATTTTCTTTTCTACAAATGTTTATCTAATGTCTACCGTTTACAGACGAATGGATTTAACGAGATAAAAGATTTGCTCTCATTTCACAAACATCATTCTGATTGTACACAAATTGTTTTAATTAGACACAAGCACCATACATAAGAGACGAAAGAGACATCGTCGCGATAAGTGAATACAGAACGGACTTATGAGTTATGGAGAAACATCTGGATAGTATCTACAACCTACAAAAATGTAAGAGCTATGAATAGCAGTGCGTTGACTTACTTACGCAAGGAAAACTTAATCGGACAAGACACTATTACTCAATAAAACCTATGCAAAATACGTGCAAAATATATCTACGGTGTACTAAAATCATCACTGAGATATGCAATAAAACAATTATTCTGTAGAAATTCTTAATTATTTAATTTCCTTGGAAAAATCTTAACGTTAAATAAGATCAAGTTACTAAAAAAATGTTATAACTCCGAAGCCACTGCGAAGTCTCTTAAGTTTAAACCCGCTAAGTGGGGTATGGGGTTAATTCACTGAAAAGGTTCTCACAGTATCTAATAGTGAGGACAAGAAAATCATTTAGCCCTTGTTTGAACTTAGTTACGAAATAAAACCGGACTTCATATGAATTGTACAGCTAAAGATTCAAAAGATAAATCCGAAAAGTTTGATGAATACGCTTATCTCAAAAAAATTATGTTTCAGTCTATTTATAAAGGCTAACTATATCGATTCTAGCAATAAAATATTACCGTAGTGTATTTTAGCAAACATTTTGTAAAATAGAAAAATTGGTGATTTGAAAATGCCAGTAGGTTTTGCCATATCTTGACCTCTCTAAACCTTTATTTGGGACCTGGCAGTCCTTAGTAGTTCACATAAAATAAATGACTTTTTAAATGTGAACGAAAAAAAATTATTTTACAGCGATCGATGAGAAATTGTTGAAAACAACTATGTTTTTACAAATTACACTGAGACTCGTTAACCGAGTTAGACCCGTCCAATTCGAGAAGGCTGTAAAAATAAAGTTGCTGACATCACATGTTTTTAACTTTGTCATTATTGATGCCTCTTTATATATTTAAGACTAATTCGCGTATCATATATAATGGTATACTTCTATTTCATCTGATCTTGTAATTCAGCGAACATCTACGTCTATATATTGAATACCACAGAACATAAAACACTTAGAAGGCCTTAGTGCATAGTTTAAGACATATCTTACGCAGATTTAATCTTTATATAATTACTAATATGAAAAAAACATGTCGATTAGAGTTAAAATTGCTATAGATAAGACTATTTTGGATGCCGGAATACTAAACCTAAACCGGGGTCCTCTATAATTTTGTTATTCTGTGGAAAGCAAGATCTTCATTCGTAATCCCAGCTCAGAAGATACGAAGCGTGAAAGGAGGCATTCTGAGGATACATTGTGATTGTAATCTGAAATAGTATGAAATTACTTCATGTTTTGCACATCCAAAAGCATTTTCCCGTTATTATTCAGTCACTTGTATTTCTAGTACCCTTTTAGCTTTTCCTTAATCTATAATTTAACCTAAAAATATGTGTTTGTTAGAAATATATTTTAGACGGTCCTAGTTCGCTATGCCCACCGATGATAGTAAAGGTTATAATTTTAAATAAATTAAGTAAATTGTTATTATTTTTTTAATATAGGTACTGACGCATGCGCTGGTGCATGGTGTAATGGTTGCAGATCTTAACAACCGTACTGTGAAACATGCTTGGTGATTTAAAGGAGTGGCGTAGAGTTTCTTGCCAGTTCTTCTCGTCCGCTTTACGCTCTTGATTTGGGAACTGGCAGCGAATGAAGACACGAAATTCTTTATAACTTATTTAGTTGACGATTTATAAGTGCACCTTAGTTACCTATAAGAACAAAATATTTTTGATTTGATTTGGTTAAGTAAGTAGTTTCTTCTTCACGGTAGAAACGAGACGGTAGTGGGTATAACCATGACCACTACTACTATTAAAATTTCATATACGTTCGAAGACGTAATGAGAAACTCGTAAACGTTCGTTGCTTTGTGCTTGGTCAAGGGCATCTCTAGTAGAGAGTTGCTCTGTCATTTGACAAAAAAGACCCTTTTTATGTCCTTATTAAAAAAACGCAGCCAAGTGTGTGTCTATGGGCGTCGACTTCACCTTTATGGTGGTCCGTATGCCTCGTATGCCTGCCTCCCCTTCTATAAAAAAAAAGTATTATTTATTTTAAATCATAGTACATCGTAATTATTTATAACGTTAAGCTGTAATAGGACTTTATCAGTCAATTATAACGACGCCTTAGGCAAAGGCAAACATCGCGGTTAAACCAGTTACATACGTCAATTACAGACTCATAACAAAGAAAATAATTTCAGTACAAGATTTGTAACATTTTAGCCCTAAAGCTGAGGTTATTTTTTGTGATACTTTTGAAGTAATTCAAACACATTAACTTCATACACGTTGGTACCAACGTAGTGATATTTTATTCATGTATCAGAGTTTGAAACAGACAGTAAGACGGATTGTTGTACATCTTTTGAATTCAAGATTTTGAGTCCATTGGATTCTGTAAAGCTCAAAGAGGTAAGGATTAGTTACATGTTCTTGCTCGCTTTATTTTCAATCGATATGAAACTCTGAAATGTTCTCGTTATTCATTTTTTATGAATATTATGTTAACTATATAAATAATTTATTATAAACGTTAAAACTATAAAATAAGGCTGAAACCATAGACGCTTAGTATAGAGGAAAAAAAGTTTCTTTCAAGTTTTGTGTATTCTCAAGTTTTCAATGACAAAACACAAGGCATATTTATGGGTGAATTAACAATAATTAATAATAATATAATTGTTAAAAATAGGCTATGTATCTACTGTGTTCGTGGAGGTTTTTCCACATAAAATATTTCTATAATATGTGTCAAAGTCAAAGCTTTGTAATTTATCACAAAGCTGCAAGGTGTTGCAATCTGTTAAAGCCATTTGCATTAAAAAGGCTATTGAGGTGCCTTGTTGAAGTGGAACGCTTCGTATCTTGGGTATTCTGAGATAGACGGTGTTATGTACGTACAGAATGATATGTACCTAGTCACAGTGTCATTTCACCATCATAGTATAGGTTCAATAGTCTTTATCAACTTAAAGATATTTTGAGATAAAGTTGAGTTATTATAAAAATGACTACTACTTGTCTTATTTTAATGAAAGACTCGCTCAGTTTCTTATACTTTAACGTCAATAATAAACAGTTAACAATTATTATCTTAAGGAACATTTCAATTTAATAAATATCGCTTATATCTAGGAAAATAGACAAATAAACCCGGATTAGGAACAATAAAATATTCAAAACAGCCAATATTAAATAAATTACAATTATCCCGATTCCTTATTAAATCAAACAAACCGAAAGAAAAATCGTGTAATAAAAAATGTTATCTGATGTTCTAACATGACCCTATAAAACTTTATAACTTTCACTACAATGGGGAATGTAGTATGAAAAAGATACGACAAATAATAGACCCAATTCAGCTTTACATATTTTTAGCCGCCTGGTCCGGCCCGATACCTCGTAAATTCTGTATGGGTATAAATTGTTGGTTGTATGTAGACCATATAACAAATAGTGGTTCAATACTTGACTCGATGGGGCAGAGGGCGACCACAGCGATCCTCCATCTCGCTCTATAGCTTCGCGTTTTACTTCGCCCCAAGGCTTTATGGCTCTCTTCGCACAAGTACGGTTTGTTTGGATGGTTTAATAATCTTAATTTATCGTCTAGACTTTAGACGTTGACGACAGTTATTGAACAATACTTGGATATAGATATGTAGATGGTCACTTTTACTTTGTTCATAATATATCAAATACCTTTCTATTAACTCATCAAGAATAATGAATTAAAAATTATAATTTAAAGACTGGCACTGGCTGCTAGATAAGCTTACCTACGCAGGTATAGTAATACTAATCAATATATTTTTTTATTATTAGAACTATATTTTACAAATTATACTTATTTGCTCTCGTATACTATTGTTCTCGATAGTGGCTGAAAGGGATGCCTTGTTAACATTATAAAGCTGCTGACAATGGCCTTATCATTTAAGCTATTTAATGATTTGTAAAATGTTTATAATATTATGATGGACTACAAAGTAAAAGATCACTAGTTGTGGGTTGCCTGAAGAGATCGCTTATTAGCGATAAAGCCACCCGTTGATCTTATATGTATTAACATTATCTACTTCTGGTGTTTAAGTGCAATAAGATGTGAATAAATAAATAATAAATAATTTCAAATTGACTCAATGCGAAGTGATAAATTTATCGTTTGCCCATGTACGATGCTTATACACTGTGGTGAGTTGCGTTTGATATCGGACCCGGTTTACACTTAATTAAGTTGACGTACTACCCTTGTCCAAGTAATCTCGATCCTGCCTAAGACAGAGAATAACTTGAGGTTTGTTTTAGTGCAAACGAATACCGTGAAAGTTTCAATTGAAATAACATGATGTTTCACACAAAAAAATTGTTCTTATTATCATGTAAGACTTTTTAAAGCTTTTAAAAGTTATAAATAATGTAAATTCTATGTATGGAATCATTATTTCTCTAACATGTTCACGGATCGCCGTAACTTTGTCCTAGTTAAAAAGTATATTTTTGTAGTAACTCTTTATACAATAAAAAGTTAGTTTGTTTAATTGGTTGCAAATTGAAAAAAATAGGAAGCCAAAGCTTTGTTGAAGGTTCGTATTCCGCGAAGCTGTGCACGTAGCTTCTCGAAGAGTATAATGTGATCATGCCCAGCACGGTACCACTATAATATTTAACTTGTATTAAAAGGAAACTACACTTTACCAAATATTAAACCTATTCCTTAGATAACCACTAAATATATCTCACTAAAGCCTTAATCAGGGCGTTTAACTTTTGGAACAAGACCTTTAATTGAGATCAAAGATCATTTGAAAATAAGTGATAATTTATAGGAGTCAGCTGTTACAATTAAAAGAGATAAGTAATACATTAATTAGGTTTAGTTATAAGGGTGTACTCATTCGATACAAGGGTCAGTCCCGAACATATAAATGAATCCTTATTTAATCAATGTTTAAGATCAAAACTTTGCATCGGGAATAAATTTAATTACAACGAACGGAGGTGGCATAGCGATTTTTAACAGGGTGGGTTTTCGTAGATTTGAAAAGCGATAGTTTTATCTACAGCTTCGTTTATTTAAAAGGGTTGCATTTCAATAAGTTGAGAGCTGGTTTACTGCTGAGCACTTATCTTGATTAGATTATCGTTATTGATTGTGCATTTTTGGTGTTTGATTTATTAAGACAATTTTTATTGACTTTATTCTAATTTACTACGTGTTTATGTGATCTCAATTTTTTTAGTTTTCACACTTCTTTACACAATAAAAGAAAATATACGAGTAAACGGGCGGCACTGATATGCGATTTTTTCTGACAACCAAGAGTTTAATAAAAATTTAATTTTACGATACTGGTGACTAATTAAAAATCCAAAAATAGAAATAATTCTAGACCACCGAATGACCGAAAATCGTCAGACACTCACTAAATACATCGGTTATTTTCAAAATGACAAATTGGATGTATGTAATTTCCAACGACAATTCTATGTATACAAAAAAAAACATTAATTCTAAACTCAAATATCTGTATAAAAATGCCGCGGGCGACTAAAAGTATTTTGAGTTATTTTAAAAGTAACGGAAGAATAATTTGGAACATTTTTATGCTGCATACAGCGTTGTGAATTTGCATGAATTTAGATGCTCACTCTTTACTGTGCACTGCGATTCTATTCTGCTAATTACGAACCTCGTATAGCGACGACAGTTCATATTAAAAAACGAAAAAAAAAATAGTTTGTTTTAGAATTAATTACATTATTTTTATTCAGGTATCTTTGATTTTTTGCCTTTGGTGTAGAGACTTCTGGACCTTGGGGTACAAAGGGTGCTCAGTTAGTAAGGAATATATAGAACCCTGTTAGTCAGTACCAGGCCAGGGAATGCCGCCAGCAATATGTGTACTCTGCCACAACGATCAAACTTTATAAACTTGTATTGTTGTTTTTATTAATAATATTTTTTTGTGTTTTTAATAAAATTGTATATTCAATTTAATTATAATTTTTATTATTATGCTATAATATAATATGGGTAAGGAATAGTTAGATATGAAAACAATTTAAAATAGAAGTAGCTGTCAAGATACGAAAAATAATTTTCTTTAAAACATAAAAGGCCACATATAAGTAACAATAAAAAATTTACTTACTACCCAAATTATATAAGTATATATAATTATTACTCAGTATTATTAGTAAAGAAATAAAAAAGTTAAAGTGCCAAAAGGGGCTGACCGTAATATATATATGAAAGGTCAAAACATAAGCTTGTACCAAATGGATGTGGTGTGTCATTCCAAAGGTTAATAATAAATTTGTTTTGTCAACTACATACTAAAATTATGTTAATTAATATAAAGTTGCTCCTTCAAACGTCTCACAGTTAACATCGAAATTGAAAAAACAAGTAAAAGCATGCAACACGTCATATAAATTATATATACAATGGAAATACGCGCGTTGAACAGCATTCGTTCCGGTAAGGGTCCACTGAAAAATACTTTTTTTTAACATCTACTTGATGCGAGGAAATAGTGCCTCAAACAAATATGACATAAGTAAAATATTATAAGTTGATGTTCTAAAAAGTACGTAGCATACTACAAAATGTATTTCGCTTGTTTTATTTCGTAGGCTATCGACAGGCTCGTAAAGATAACAATCTCGGAACCCTTACGGGGTCAACTCTAAGGACTGGGATAGTGATAATGTCGAACCCTCGTAAAGAAACAGATAGATTTGTTGAAATTTTTGAAAGCTCCCATGTTCACCTTGAAGCCTAGTTTCAAAGTCAAAAATTACTATTCATATAGGTAACTTTATTATGCTAATGAAAAAATATCGAATTAAACAGCATATTAAGGAATTAAGTACGCCGTACGCCGAATTAAGGCGCCTGGACTCAATACCGGTGATCAAAGAGCTGGTGCTTTTCTCGCTCAATGAATAAATGGGTACTCTGCCGCAAGGACCATACTTTTTCAATTTGTTAATTAATCATATTTATATTTCTTTAAAATCTTTTATTACATTTTCCTTTGTATTTGTTACCAAGTGTTATTATTATATATTTATTTTTCTCTCTCACGGTCTATTGCTTATGCCTAAGCGTCGTGGCCGTCGTCAGCCGGGTGGTGACTTGCAGGTCTCCATTGGACTCTATTCAACGCCTGTCTCGGTGGTGTAAAATGAGGACGATGAGTGTTTGGTCGGTCCATCGGGTTGCTGAGCATCCGCGTGACCTTTTACATTCAGTATAACCAACCACGATTCGTTTTTCAACATTCTCGATTTCTGCCCGGATTGTTCACCCTTCACTTATTATTTTAATTTTTTTTATATTTTAGATTCTTATTTCTACGGTTACCTGGAAGGGAGGGCTGAATTTGCCTGTTCGTTACTTTATGTTCGGTTACTATTCTTATATCTTGTTAGTTTCAATTTGTTTTTGTGTGACCACAACAGTTTTTGTTATGTATCATTATAATGTATGCCCATTATTACATACCATTGAATATTTATTTCCTTAACCATTTGTACTTGTACAGAAATAAAACTGCCACTTAAACCTAGTTTGGCGAATCTTGATATCTTGAAATGAGATAATGTTGGAACGCGTCGCCGAAAGCAATAACACTTGATGTAAAGTACATCAAGTTTTCAGGGTGGATTAGTAGGGTTGTCCCAAAAAAAAAGTAACGCCTATACGTTTATACAATATTGTCTTTGTCGAAGGTAACACTTTTGCTATTCAATTTATAACAGGCGTTAAAAAGTAATATAATTAACGTAATTTGAGAATATATTAGTAATTCGTATTTTAGAGCTTATTCAAGTTGAAGTTGGATTATAACTACTACAGTTACACCACACCAATAACAGCTAATGTTCTGTATACTTTTTATAACAATAAACCGTAAATTAAATATAACCTTCATATAAGAAACTGACTGAAAATGCGACTCGCATAATTCCAGTTTATTCGCCAGTCATTCATTATTCAAACCGACAACCCTATTCTACGAAAAATAAACTTTGCCGCTGACCAAGACACAAGACAACAATATTACCAAGTAATCCGCTGTCATAGAATAAACAACTGAGACATATTTGTCACTGTCACTGTCACTGTCACTGTCACTGTCACTGTCACTGTCACTGTCACTGTCACTGTCACTGTCACTGTCACTGTCACTGTCACTGTCACTGTCACTGTCACTGTCACTGTCACTGTCACTGTCACTGTCACTGTCACTGTCACTGTCACTGTCACTGTCACTGTCACTGTCACTGTCACTGTCACTGTCACTGTCACTGTCACTGTCACTGTCACTGTCACTGTCACTGTCACTGTCACTGTCACTGTCACTGTCACTGTCACTGTCACTGTCACTGTCACTGTCACTGTCACTGTCACTGTCACTGTCACTGTCACTGTCACTGTCACTGTCACTGTCACTGTCACTGTCACTGTCACTGTCACTGTCACTGTCACTGTCACTGTCACTGTCACTGTCACTGTCACTGTCACTGTCACTGTCACTGTCACTGTCACTGTCACTGTCACATGTAAAAATCATTTTTTTGCTGATTCATTAATGAACCATTTCTTTTTCACATAACTATGTGAACAAAAAAAAAACCCACAAGGCATGTATGTGCATAAATTATAGGGATGCACAGCATTACGGTATACAATTAAAAAAAAAAGAAACAACTAAACAATCATGTATATATATAACATGTTTTTAGATTTTGATCGTAATTTCTACTTGATATGTCAGTGCCATTTAATAAAAATGGTCAATAGAAATATCTTTTCCAGGGTTTAAAGACCTCTAGGTTGAAAGTCGAGTGTCTAGCCACAAGTCGTGATACGTAGAGAATTCAAACTGACATAAATGCTATTAGGCTGATACTCAAAGTCGTAACTTTGCCGAAAGTATATTATAGAAAACCTGCTACATATTCGTAATCAAAATCATACATCAGGCATTATTCTAGTTAAGGATACATTGTTCAATAATAAACTCATACTATCCCCTAAATTTATTAAGATTCAAATATGAAGTAGTACTATTTAAATTTCGTGTATGTTTTGTATATTTAGTTAGGATTCTGCACTTTTTCAAAGCATTTTGGGTTCCATTTCTCCTTGTTACGGTTGCCTGGAAATCGCTGAAAGTAAAAAGGCCGCTTGTGGTTCTCCACACATATTTAGTAGAAGATAAGATAATTGTCTACTTAACTTCTTTCTAGACGGTTTACGTCGTGTTCAATGATCAAGAATTCCAGACAGACAATTTAATTTGAAGAACACTATACATTTCACGTTCTATTTAAATTTTTATAAGAATTTCTTAGCGACAAACTTTATTAATTTGTCTGGAAAATGTAAAAAAATACTAACCATTTTTTATTCCGTCCTCAATCTGGACGATTGTGTTGACTATATCAGATAAAGAGAATTCAGTGTCATGTCGGAGGAAATCAATCAATGGGTTGATTAGACATTTTGCTAATATTCTATTGGATTAGTTAATTATTTCATAGTTTAAACATTAACTTCAAAAAGTTTTAACATTAAAAAAATCAATCCAGCCGAGTTTCTTGCCTGCTTCTTCGCAGCTTGGTCGCATACGTACAGGCGTCAGAATCACTTAGATCTCTCATAATTCAAAATGGACCTATGTTGTACATTAGTGAATAAAGATATTTTCTCTATGACTTTGATTGGATAAGAATTTAATAGTCTATTCTATTAATAAATCAGAGAACACGCTTCGGGTTCTTCTATAGCGCTTCTAGGCGCCATCTTGTTGTGATAATAGTGTATTCGGGATTCCCGGCAACCCACTTGTATGCCTCCTGGCGTTGTAGGTGTCCATGGGTGGCGGTTGGCACATCACTAGAATTGACCCGCCTGCTCGTTTGCCTCCTCTTACACAAAAAAAAAATCTTAGGCCAGTTTTTGGGAACGCCACTCGTCATTTTTAGATTAGTTGAGGCATTTGTCTTGTTTATTTATAGCTTTGTCCTCGGTAAATAAACATAATAAAAATTATGAAAGAGCGTTTATATATTTCATAGAGCTCTATTTAGTTTGAAGCTAGAATGTATATCGGGATGTCGTGTATTATTGAACTAAAAAAATCATTGTATATAAGGAAAAACACGATAATTTGTGTTTTTTGTTATATATTTTTGTGTAACTTATGAGTTCCATCAATCTTTTAGTTAGTAGGATCATTAATTATTGTTCGTGTATCGTATCATTTCCTCAGTATTATACAACTATTTTTTGACCGATACGTACATGTCTTCTCTTTAGCTGTGAAAATTCACTCGACTATATTAATATTTATGCAATATTTTCTCTCTTCACTTTAAGTGTATAATTTAAAAAAAAACTTCTTGCTAAAATTTCTACATACATTTTGGCTAGTCGAAAGAATAGATAGGAAAAACTTAAAATCCACTAAATAGGTGGTGAAGGCACATTTCACCTTTCGAGGCAGGTGATCGTTTACAGCGAGGTGAGACAAGGGTCGACAGGGCTGTAATCACCGAGAAACTAATATACCTTAGGTTTCTTCGTTCTAAATTTTTACCTAAAAATGTGGAGTTCTTATAAAGAAAAATACGCAATATAAGAAGTAGAATCACTTAGATTCCTATTATTAGAGTCCTATTGTGTATGGTGCATTAATTAATAAAGATAAAAAAGAAGAATTCAGCGTTTTATTGATTCCTAGTTATGTTATTAATCTAAGATGTTTTAATATTAATGTATTTAAATAAGAAACATAATACAATATATTTGTAATACTAGCCTAACTAAAATAATTAAATTAAAATAATAATTATTATTACTAATTTATTTATTATTCTTAAATATAGTGTATTATATAAAATTGGCGTGTGCTCAATGATATATACAATAAACTGTTTACCAATGTTAAAATAAATATAGTAGTCTAGTGGTTAAGTAATAGTAATTAGTGGTATAAATCTGCTAATTCTGCGCAACTCGGTCTTAGTATAGATTACTATTATTTTATTCAAACAACCAATACAGGACAGTAATAAAAAAAAGACACTTCTTACCACGCACCACCACGTTATGGAACAAGCTGCCCGCCACGGTATTTCCGAACCACTACGACTTAGGGTCCTTCAAGAAAAAAGCGTATAAATCCCTAAAAGGCCGGCAACGCACTCATGAGCTCCCAGCCACTTGAGTGTCCATGGGCGGCGACTTCGACTCGTTTGCCCCCTCTTCTATAAAAAAAAAAAAAAAAAAACAAAGTTGGGTTTAAAGATAGATTTAGTAAACAAGAGATAACAGGCATAACATACACGAGCATTAAGTGAGAGTGCGTACTAGTGAGTTATAATGCATCTGTGGGACTGATTATATTAATTATGTTAGTATTCCGGCATCTATAGAAATAGGACATGAGTATATTTTACTGGTCATACTTACTATCTATTATTTCGCAACGATGAAAATTTATTTATTTATTTTACACTTTATAGCACTTAAACACTAGAAGCAAATGACGTTAACAGATGTTAGTACATATAAGAGCAACGGGCGGCCTTATCGCTAATAAGCGATCTCTTCCATACAAACCACATGTGAATGAAAATGTGAATTACCTTAGGGTCCTACAATTGTTGTATGACGAAAAGGTACTTTTAAATTACGAGAACATATGGCATAGAGTTATGTGTCTTTGGTTAGAGGTGTCACTATTCGTTTTTAAAAAAGCAATTAAACATTCAAATAAGTGTATAACCTCGAGTCTAAGCCTTAATGGGACAATTGATAGACATTTAAAGGCTTCCACTATAATGAAACCTGAAATTGTTCACGACGTTTTAAGTATTATCGGGCGTTAAAATGCAAATTCTTTATATAAAAGATAAAAAGTCTCCTGTTTTACATTCAGTGAGTTTTGTTAACTACGGTGACAATATGTTACTTTTTGGCTTACTTACTGCAATAGGTAAGATTTTATTGCATACTTATAATTCTGTTTAACGAATTATTTTATATTTAAGACACCACAGATTTCATGTATCATGACTAACCTAAACTTCTATCTACGAACAAAGTAAAGTGAAGATTCTTTACCGGGCTCATTTTTTTTTAAATCCAGCAATGACAAACATGGATCTAGCACCTCGAATGGCTGGTGGAATTACAGCTGATTATACACCGTGGATTGCGATGTTATCCTACGGAGATGTCGGATCTAAATTTCAATGCGGCGCCTCCATTTTGACGGAGCGACATCTATTAACTGCTGCTCATTGTATTAATGCTGCATATGTGAATGGCAGTTTAACAAGGTGAGCTTCAAACAAAAGTTATCAGAATACACATAAATCATTAATCCCTATTAAATGTTATGTTATACAAATAGGTACAATATTAGTTAGCGAAAGCCCTTCATTATTTGGATGCTAAAACTAAGTTCTTTTAGAGGTGTGTATGTGTATGTATATGATTTAGATTATCACATGAGAGAGAGAAGTTTACAAATTATAAATTAAAAAAATATATTATCTCTATAAATATAATATGTCTTCATCGAAATAAATTACTTGTTCACTGCTCTCTTTCACAAACAATAGAATTTTATTTTCAATTGAACTCGCATTTCGTTAATCATCTCATTACATATGTACATATTATTTCTTATCTTCTTGTCAGTGTGTGGGTTTTTGGATTGTGTTTATTGTACACTACTGTACCACATTGTACACGAGCTGCCAGCCACGTTGAAGGATGGCAACTTCACCATTATGGTGTGACTCCTGCTCGTTTGCCCCTTCTATAAAAAAAAGATATAATTCGCGGCCTTATACCTATATAGTATTGAATATTTCATATTGTTTTGTGTAACTAAAGTACTATTTAAACACAAAATATTCTTAATATTAACCTAACTAATATAAGTAACTTAAAATAAAACAAAACACAAAACTAAAACAAATTTAAAAAGTTTGGTCTCTGTGGCAGTACCCTAGTACTATTTAAGGGTGAAAAGTGCTCAAATTAGACTTCGTCATTGCAAAAAAAAATTTTTTTAGCTAGCTAGCTCCTACAAAATACACCACAGAAGATCGGCCACAAAAGGCTGATCACCTATATGCCTGAAAACAAATAAAAATAGCATCCAAAAATTAGTTACAATCCATAGATTATTGTTTCTTTCACGTACGGGTATTGACTCATATCTCTGTCAATATTCGTATAAAAAAACAAGTAATATTAGAAACATCTTCTACGGAGGGTTACCGACGAACCTATATCGAATTCATTAAGTACTGGTAGATGACATTTACTAGTAACTTTCCAGATCATACATGGCTACAGTTGGGACAAATGTCAGAGATGGCAGCGGAGAGAATTACAGTATTATAAGGAACTATACACATCCCAACTATTCAATGAATCTTGTAAATAATGATTTGGGTATTCTCGTGACGAATGCAAGCATTGTGTTTTCGGTTTGGGTTGATAGAGTCACATTAAATTTTAATCCAGTTGGCGATGGAGTGAATGTTATTATATATGGATATGGTAGTAGTGGAGTAAGTACATACATTTATAGGTTTTTAAATATATTTCATTACAATAGAATTTAATTTAAACATCTCAATGACAACTAAAAAGTAAATATTCAACACATTAAACTAAAACAAAAAAATAATTGTTTGGTCTTTGTAGCTGTCCCATAATTATGGTATTTCTTCGCTGTATCGCGATGTTTATATGTTGAGTGAGAAAAGCACCAGCTCGTCGGTGACCAGTACCGACTACCAGAGGCGTACTTCGTTATTTAATAAGCACCTGTGCACTTGTACAACTCCCTCTCTCTCACTCTCTCAGTGGGAAGATGCACCTCCTTTCTCTTCTTGAATGACCTACTGGCAAAGATGATAAATTTTCAGCGTCATTCATAATATGACGTTAACTGTCTATTTTTATTATGGCCAATATATCGAAAAAAAATAAAGAAAACTATGAAGTAGATAGTTTGCTCTATAGGAGAAATACGTATAAACTCCATATTGTTACAGCTTAACAAATTAAATGTGCTTTTAAAATTTTATGACATAAATCAATAGCGATTTGATCAGTGAATTTGTGATATTTCAGAAATTCGACTACAAAGTGGTACGAAGTTATTTAAACCGTCTCATTTCAAAGATGTTAACTTCAATAATCTTTCGAGTTGAATTTCATAAACTTTCTAATTAGGGAAATTGAGTTATGAAACGTGCCTCCGTTACGAAATTATTAATGAAACATAAATTATATTGAATTTATAAGCGAACTATTTTGTTGATACTTATTTTAATTTTTGTTAATAACCTGTAAAATAATAATTCAAATACTGTAGCAAATCATCTATCTCAGGGGTTAGAATCATTTTAAATTAAGGAGCCAAAAAAAAATTTTTTTTACGGGCATTAAGTATTGTCGAACCGCGACCCGCGGTTCGCGTGTTGCTCATAGTTCATCTATCCGTTGTTCAAGTCAAGTTAACTTAAGTCTGGTAATTGACTATTTATTTATTAATGTTTGCTTTGGTATTAGTATGGATTGAAGTATTAAGAAAAGATACTGACGAATACAAGTGATCGTTTATACGATCCTATGTGGAGTAGATATAGATAAAATTTGTGGCCGTGCACCACGTTTTCGATTTAAAAACATTGTATTGGGATTTTTAGGAACTATACAAATAATCTCATGCTACAGGTCAATGATTCTCTAAGCACGGAATTAGAAGAACTTCAGATGTTTACAGTGAATTCGTCATATTGCTTTGAAGAAACTCAACGTGTAGCCAAAGAGAAGTTGGGATTTAGCGGTCCATTTGTGTATCCCGAATCACAGATTTGCGCCTTCAAAGGACTTGGAAAAGGCTCTTGTAAGGTGCGTGTTCCTATAGCATTATTATGCTGTCAAAATGCAGAAGGAAGGTTAAATTAATGGTGGAAAGAAATATTATTGCCAATCCTTTTGCTAATCTCTTTTGTTTGCTTGATGTCCATTGATTTATTAATCCATCTAAGACACCATAAACATCTTCTAATATATCGTTTCAGGGTGATTCAGGTGGTCCTTTAGTGTGTTCTGACAATTACCAGCAAGTAGGAGTAACATCATGGGGGATACCCTGTGCTTTAGGGGCCCCAGACATCTTCACTCGATTGAGCTCATACAAGGAATGGATTTTAAGCGTACTAGACGAGATGGGAAAAAAAGATCAGTTAATATACACGATGGACCAATGTTCGACTATCTTTGACTAACGTAATGCAAAACTCAATTTTCCCTGATTGGTGCACATTCTACAGTAAAAATATTGTTTTATTAATAAAATATTTCATACATAATAAAATGTTGTATATTATATAACAATTTATAAATAAGTTGTATTTATAACTATCGAGGATCCTCATTTGGTTGAACTATGATTACAACTAAATCTCCAATTAATTATTATAAAACCTTTAACAGAAATTATGGCACATCATATGGATTGCTTGCTAAGTTATTAAATAACAGGCATTTCTTTAAATATTTGAACTGTTAATACTCGTTGGCGTCATTACAATGTACTACCAATGTAAACGAGCTGCTTGCAATAATTATAGACGCTGCTGCAAACAGCTTATCCTTGTAAGTGTCAAAATGCGTCGATATAATGTTTTGGGCTATTGTGTTTAAATTTACGATCACATCTCTTACAAGCCACAGTGACATTGGAATCACCTTATTGCATTTTTGGTAATTTATAATCTAAGTGATTATAATGTGGGTCCTTTGAACAAACCCTGAAAAAATAATCACAATTTTTATTTTCCTTGTAAATGTGTCACCGTATTAAATTAAAACTGCGAAAAGGTCATAGGTTAATATTCGGGCGTTAGAAATGCAAAACGATTATATAAAAGTCTCCTGTTTTACATTCAGTGAGTTTTGTTAGCGATACGGTGCTAATATGTTACTACTTTTTGGTTTACTTTCTGGGATGGGTAAGATTTTAATGCATACTCATACTTAGCTGTTTGATGAATTATTTTATATTATAGACACCACGGATTCCATCCATATTCTGAAATATTAACTTGGTTATTGACTTGATGTTTTATAAAATTTACTGAATCCAGAGAAAAATGGAAAGGATCAAAATCCACATTCGCCTAACATTATGTTATGTGTAATGGCACAAAAGTGAATCCTGAATCATGCCTAACCGATACTACTATACAATCTTTGATCGTTCAAACTTGTAAAGTCTGAAGATTCTTTACCGAACTCATTTCTTTTAAATCCAGCTTTGCCAGACATTAATTGTGCACGACAAATGGGTGGTGGAAGTTCGGCTGATTATAAGCCGTGGATGGCGATTTTATCATATGGTAATGTTGAATCTGACTTTCAATGCGGTGCATCCATTTTGACAGAGCGACATCTATTAACTGCTGCTCATTGTATTGAAGATGCATATATTAGTGGCCGTTTAATAAGGTACACAATAAATCGCTAATAAGAAGTATAATATTGTTATGGTATGCATTGGGTAGTACCTACCTCACTTTTTTATTTGGTTGATAGAACTAAGCTATTTCTGAGGTGTGATAGAAACCGCAGAGAAGTTTACAGTTAACTAAATGGAAGGTGTGCTTTTTAAAGGATACCACAAGGTGTATTAAAAACTTTTTGAAAATATAATGATGCCATGACATATGCATGAAAAATACGGAGGATGCTAGGTTTATGAACAAATATGTTATTAGAAAGATCTTTTACGGACAGGTATGAACGAACCTATATCGAAATGTATTAAGTACTGGTAGATGACATTTACTTGTAACTTTCCAGGACATACATGGCTACAGTTGGGACAAATATCAGAGATGGCAGCGGACAGAATTACAGTATTATAAAGAACTACACACATCCTAATTATACATTTGAACATCTTAATAATGATTTGGGTATTCTCGTGACGAATGCAAGCATTGTGTTTTCAGTTTGGGTTGATAGAGTCACATTAAATTTTAATCCAGTTGGCGATGGAGTGAATGTTGTAATATATGGATATGGTAGTAGTGGAGTAAGTATATACTTTTATTTCTGATTTGTTGAATATTAATACTAGCTGACCTGACGAACGTTGTTCAGACATAAAAATTATAATAAAATTAGGGTATTTTTTATGTAACACAATAAAAAAATAGGTTTAAAAATATGTTGGCTGATTCTCAGGTGGCTCATTCTCTTCTACACAATATTTATGATTTAATAAGGCACACCAACAACACACATAACCCGAACAAAATTACAAAAAAAAACACAGAAGGCATGTATGTGCATAAATTATAGGGATGCACAGCATTACAGGTATACAATAAACAATTTTAAAAAACAACTAATCAATCATATATAAAACAAAAAAACTCTACACACAGAAATAAAACAAAAAATATGCTCACAAAATTTGATGAAAATCTATTTCGGAGGAGTATAGAAACGCACACAAGAATTTTATATATAAGGAGTAGAAAATTATTATTATTAGTTAATACTACTAGTAATTGTTAGTTATGAGTTCTAAACATATTTCTACTAGAGAGATGTTTGGCATACACTTATAGTTCATATACTTAAATCCATTAGCTTAATATTAACAATAATCGTGAATAAAAACAATCATTTGTTATTTACTTCCAACCGAAAGCGTCTTTACAGGTCATACATATTTCTGTCATACGTAAAACATTTTTTCTTTGTCGATTTTTTTTAATTTGTATGACTCAGGGGCTTGAAAGAAGGTTTGAGACTTTTGCTTGTATGGTTGTGCTGCCACTGTAAAGCTAGACTTAAGAAAAAATACTACTGGATTTTTTCAAATTGTATAAGACTAAAAATATTAAAATATTCCCTTACAGATTAATGGTTCTCCAAGCAACGAATTGGAAGAAATTCAGATGTTTACAGTGAATTCGTCATACTGTAATGAAGAAACCCAACGTGTGGCCAAAGAGAAGTTGAAATTTCGTGTTCCATTTGTAAATCTCAAATCACAGATTTGTGCCTTTAAAGGTCTTGGGAAAGGCACTTGTAAGGTGCGTGTTTTATAGCATTATTGTGTTGTCAGAATGCAGAAGGAAGGTATAGGTTAAATTTAAAGCAAAGAGTTTTTATTGTATTACTCACATATAAAATAGATATATTTATGTTTAAAACCTATGCACCCTTTAAAGTAGGTATATCTATCAAATGCAACTGAAACTTAGTTAAAATCGTGTGTATGAAAATAAAAAAAATAACAAAACAAAATGTCACCAAAATCCCTTGAACCTTGTGAAAGGAAACATTATTTATAATGCTTTAATCATTATTACAAGCGACTGGCGTAAGACAGACAATTTACTTGCTAAAACAGATTTCCAGCGAGGTTGTTCTAAACTTACTAGGAAAATTCTGAGGTTGTTACAATATTTGGGAAAACTTGTCCCTTTTTCGCTTATCATGCCCATTAATTTCTAAATCTATTCAAGACTACAAGAAGATTTTATTTTTGAGTGGGAGTGCCATGCTGTTACTTAGAGTTTCAGCCGAATGGGCAGGCACGGCCGGAGAAATACCACTCTCTCACAGAAAACCGGCGTAAAGTGAGGCAATTGGACTTTGTTCATTTTGTACACGCGTTTCGTTTTTTTTTTTTTTTTTGGAGTGGGATCTCGCTGTTGGCCGTGAGGCCTTTACAGCTCAGCTCGGGCTGGTTGGCGAGCGGGAGCTCGGCCGAGACTTAAAACTAAATAAAATGCCTTGACTAGCACAAGGGCGTCTCCTGTGAGACTCGAACCTCGGCTTGGGCCGTCAGGGCTGGGGACTGACCTGAAGAGCCTTATCAGGAACTCACAAAGTGTGAGCGAAGCTGAACAGGGACTCCGGTTTTTAAAACCTACATTTCTAATTGGAATTAGCCGCGCGGGCGGCGGAAATCTGTATCTAGCTAATGTGATGTGATCATCCGGATCGGTTTAAGGCGTGGCGTACCTGTGTAAATATGTCGCGACTAGGCCTTACGATGGCCTAGCAAACTTCCGGACTGCACTAAGGAGTCCGGCGTTTTCTATAATTACTCCCAACTTAGCGTCAACACTGTCAGCCGCACTGTACGAGTGTTTAAACGCTAGCAGGGCGTCGATGTCTACAGCGTCTATGACACTGAGGGCTAGGTGCACCGCACTGCGGACTTCGCTGGCGTGAGCCGTAAGCGTCGTCGCAGTGGCGGGGGGAAGGGGCATCTGAGGGCCGGGTTTCCTTATTGGGATATCCATAAGGGAAGGAATAGGTTTTATGGGCTCCGCCGGCAATGGCGGGTTAGTGGGAGGCACTTCCGCCGAATTTTGTGGAGCTTTCCACGGGTTGATAGTGGGAGGGGGGGCTGGGACGTAAGTTTCCTTGGGGGGCGCGGGAGGACGCTTCTCTGCACCGGACCTTGGCACGCGCTTGCTTCCCTTTCCGCTCGCCTTGGGGGCCCTAGGGCAGCCGCGATAACTCGCGGGGTGGCCCTGTTGCCCGCAAAGCACGCAGGAAGGCGGCTCGGCGCATGGCAGTGTCCGTGTGCAGTCGGCGGTCCCGTGATCGCCTAGGCACTTAACACAACGCGCACGCGCAAAACAATTGCGCGCCGCGTGCCCGTACAACTGACAGCGGTGACACTGTCTGGTGTATGAGTGCTTGATAGGTGTTTCCACCTTAAGCCCAGAGAGTTTACAACACTCACTGAGGTTGAATATCTTTTTGCCGCGCGCTGAAAGCTCTAGGACGACAAGAACCATGTCGTATTCCTGCTTTGAGCTGCGGTGTAACATGCGGAATACCTCCTTCACGGGGTATCCCTGATTTATTAGATCCGATTGAACGGTAGAAGAGTCGATCTCCTTGGGAATGCCTCGGATCACGACTCTAAGGACTCGTTCCTCGGGAAGAGGGAACGTGTGGCCTCCTATGCCTTCTGAGCGAAGGTACGAGGTTAAAAAACGGTGGTGGGCGGGGTCGTACACTTGCACGCAGATGTTGTCGCGCTTTTTGTCCATCAAGGCGGACAGAGAGGGCCAAATACTTTTGTCCCTGACGTAAACAGGGGGAGGGGCTTTAGTGCGATCTTGTTTCGCGGGCTTGGGATAAGGGGCGGGAGATGGCGCGGTTTTCGAACCCGCAGCCTGCTGGGAAGCTGGGTGCGTGTTCCGTTTAGGAGGAGGGTCGAGAGGGGTGTTGGGAGCACGCCTCTTTTTGTTTTTTCGGTTTTGTACGGTCTTGAAACCGTCGGAATCGGAGTCAGTGTCTGAATTAGACGCTGCGGACTGACATGACATGGCGACTGAGCGCCCGGCCTCTGATTGGTCGTCGTCACTATCGAGCATTCTTTTGCTTTTTCGCGATTCCCTGTCGGAGGGAATTTCGGGGATCGAAGGGCACGGGGCCTGCGCGGAGGCCGCAGAGGGTTCGGTTATTTGGGTCTTCGCGGGGACCAACAATTCCAATTGACTATTGCGCGAGGCCTGCGCGGGGGCCGGGGGGAGGGAGTCGCGCGCGAGGAGTGCTTGCGCGGAAGCGTATGCAGGTCCGAGCTGCATAGGTTCTGGCTCTGGCTCTGGGGTCGGGGAACGCGGGGGAGACGGCGACCGCGATCCCAGGGGAGACCGGCTGTTCCAAAGGCGGACAGTCGCCGGGTGTCGTCGCTGCACGAAGACGTAGAACCGCCTGTAGTGCCGCGCGAGCTCGGCGTTGAGGTCTTCTACCTCACTGTCGTCTTCCGCTGCATAGTCGTAGTCGGGAGGGCGTTCGGTGTCCGCCATCTGCGAAGCTTAAGGCCCGCAGCTTGGCAGTGTGTACCTAAACCTACGTGTGAGTACCTAAGCTATGTATTCCCTAGGTGTATAGTCTTCGCTGGTGATAGCGGACGAGACTTTTTTGTGTCGCTGACCTAACCAGCCCGTGGGGGGGTCGTGATGGCTGAACCCCCACGGATGTGCGACTGGGACCCGTCCAACAGTGGACCCTGTGTGTGCAGACGGTGGCTAGAGCGCAGTTGGAGTACCTACGCCCCGTGGCAATGCCTACTGAGAGGCTCCGCCCACACACAGGGACTTGATGGAAGCAGGCGAGGTTAACGCGCCTTGAAAAAGGCACGGGTGCTGCCCTCGAACAACACTCCCGCCTAAGCGTTAATCGATTCCAACCGTTTGGCACCGTTAGGTGGTTGGAAGATCGACCGCAGGTAAACCCGCGTTAATCATATACTGCAGTCCTTCACTGCTGCTCGGATGCCGCTCGAACGCCAGGGACCTGGCAGACGGGGAGACCTCGGTGCAGCTTGCGTCGGGCTAGAATAAAAAATTCTGAGTGGATAACCACCCAGCGCTTAAGCACTGAACAATTGAACACGCCACTCGACAAGTCAAATGGCGGGAGCAACTGCGCAACACAACCCCACTGGACGGCTGTCGGACCCGGAATGCACGCGTTTCGTTCGGTGAGTGTGATCTTCCGGTGCCCATCCTCTCCCCTCCTCCGTTCTCTTCCCCTACCCCTCCATTTCTTTATTTTCTTTAAAGGCCAGCAACGCACTCACTAGCTCCCAGCCTCGTGAGTGTCTATTGGCAGCGACTTCACCTTTATGGTGGGTCTCCTACTCGTTTGCCCCCTCTTCTATAAAAAAGACAGCAAGAACAGCTTCTAATATATTGTTTCAGGGAGACTCGGGTGGTCCTTTATTTCGTGCTGATATTTCCCAGCAAGTGGGAGTAACATCATGGGGCATACTTTGTGCTATGGGAGCCCCAGATATCTTCACTCGTTTGAGCTGGTACAAGGAATGGATTTTAAGCATACTAGATGACATGGGACACAGAGATCAGTTAACATACACAATGGACTAATGTTAGTCTATCCTTGACTATCAGGATTGAAAGATTATTTAAACCGGGCAGCGGATTCTAAGCCTAAAGTAAACCTTTTCCTTCGTTAGTGCAAATTCTACATTGAATGTTGGTTTATAAATAAAATATTTAATAAAAAAATAAAATGTATATTATTGCATTTATTCATAATGATTTGTCTATACGTGATGAATGCAAGCATTGTATTCTTAATTTGGGTTGATAGAATTGATGAAGTGATTGTTTTTATGAATATGGTAATAGTGGAGTAAGCATATACTTTAATTTTGATTTGTTGAATATATTTTTATAATAAGAATTAGAATTGTATATTATTGCACTGCTTTATTATAGTTGGTAAACATATGGTGAATCCCTTTAATGTGTTGGCAATTGGCTCAGCATCGGGACAATTCAATTCTTGAGTAGCCTTACAATGCCTTGTTTGCTTTTAAAAGAACTTTGCAGCTGTCGAGTTTCTTGCAGGTTCTTCCGAATGACTGCCTTCCGAACCGGTGGTAGTGTAAAAATTGAAGATTCAAAAGTGTGTTTACAAAGACCTACTTGAATAAAGATATTTTGAGTTTGTGGTATTTCTCATTTGTACGAGTATGTAAAGAAATGTATATAAATAAAGATTACAATATTGTAAATTATATATTTAATTACTTATATAAATTACATTAAAATACATTTTTGAAACTATCCAAGAAACTATCCTTGTATATAAAAAAATATGAATAAGACATTAAAAAAAATATATAACTACTTTATATATGAAAACTTATAGCACATCTAAATCTCGCTATAAAAGGAGTGTCAAACATACTTATTCACAAGCGCACTTTTGTACAAAACTATTTTATTTAACTATTATAAAGACTTAAACTATAACAGTGAAAAGTCTATAAATATATTACTTACACTTTTACCAAAGTGTTTTTAAAAATATATTAGTTACAAATTAATTAACACAAATATCACACACGTTTATTATATAAGAAAAAAATTAGATAAACACTTGTATCGCAATATGAGCAAGGTAACTTTAAAGCCATATCAAACATCCGGTGATTTTCTTTGTGTAAAATATGTTCAAAAGTCCACAAAGGAACCTCACTCAAAAGATACATTTTAACATTAAAGCAGAATGCTTCAGAATATAAAGGAATTGTAAAGATCTTTACCGAGTCATTCTCACTTTCGTGAAAGACCATTGCAAAAGTCGATATTGTGATATCCTTTTAGATGAACGATTGTATTGAATGCAATATCTCGATTATCTTAGGTTTCGTTCTTTCTGGATTCATCTCAATTTATGTGTTGGTAAATAAAGTAAATGTGCACTCATTTTCGGTAGTAAAGGTTTTCTTAATTGTTTTATATATAGATATTGTATGCATCGTGTAATGGATTTTTTATTTAAAAGGAGGCAAACGAGCAGCAGGGGCACTTCTAGTGAAGTGCTAACCGGCTTCCATGGTCACCTGCAACGCTAGGTTTACAGGTGAGTTACCGGCCTTTAAGTGAGAGGAACGCTCTTTTCTTGAAGGTCATAGTGGTTCGGGAATAGCTGCGCTGGCAGTTGATTCCACAAAGGTGTATGGCAGACACTGCCTTAAAAACACACAGTTATGGAGCGCCAGACGTCAAGGTGGTACGAATGGAATGGTTGCAGCTGTATAAAAATGTAGTATAACACTGTAGTGTAGAACAAAGCGATTTAAAAGAATGGCGGAGAGTTTCTTGCCAGTTACTTTTGTCCGCTCTACGCCCTTGAATTTCGGATCTTGCAGAAAATGTTGGGTTAATTTTTGTTTTTTTTTTTAAGTATTCATAAGTGAAACATGAATGAATGAATAAAAATATCTTTGATTTGATTTGAATGCGATTTAGGTTAAAATGACTGCGTACAGTTGTGAATCTTGTCTAGAATGTCTTAAATAGGAACGACTAGTGGCTACTATTGATGGATTGCCCGATGTACCAAAACTATTGACAGGAGTTAAAGTGACAGATGACAATCTGACAGATCTCACGTACGACGGTATAAATAAAAAGCTTTATTATATAGGCTACTGTGGCGAAGGATGCGCTGAAACATTACTTAATCACAGACATAGACAATGACTGATGAAAACTAATGACAAATAAGCAATCTTCCGATAAGGAAGTGTAGAGCCGCCTCTTATATAAATCAAGGTATTAGTCAATAGTTGTTTAAATTATTAAATGAACAATGTTCTATATGTTAATTATACAAGAAAACAATAAAAACACATAATACTTGATAATACAAACTGGTGGTAAATATGTATTAAAAAATACCAGATAAAATTACTAAATATATTCTATATTAATACGTGAGCCGCATAGAAAAAAATAATAATTCTTAAAACTTGCATTATTATATTAGTCTGTATTTTTTATATTAAGCCCCGTACATGTTATGAAAATGTAAGCGTAGAGGCAGTGAATTCAAATTATCTAGCTCAATCTCGCTGTAGGCGGAAATGAAAATATAAAATATGGCAGTCCTTAATTATATTTGCTGTGACATCTCTTGAATAGGAAATGGACTACGCCGAGAAAATATTTAGCGGGGAGAGAATGCAAAAAAAACCTTGGTCTATTGACATAAAATTGTGAAAATACATTTCGGTCTGTGTTATTACTAGCTAGGGGTCGCTTTTCGCGAACCATCGCCGTAAGGCTTCGTTGGTTTGATTAAACCATACAAAAAAAAGACAATCGGCAAACTTTCTTTACGACAGATTTTTGTGTCAGTCACGTCCCTGGGTACAGTAGAAACTGCGGCACTTAGTTGTAGGACTGTATGAAAATATACAAAGTAATTTAATCAGTAGATTCATTAGAGTTAATAACAAAAAATACATTTATAGTGAAACAATATAAATCTAAGATCGACGATCTACTAAGGATCTCTTCGTAAGAAGCTTTAACCTGGAGGGCTACTCTCGATTTATAATCATAAGAAAACGTATTCCATTTTTAAATTCACAGCTCAGGTGTTTACCTCAATTGGTGTTGCGTCAGCCAATATTATTTTTAATTTTCCCCGCAGCGAGAACCACAAAGATGTAGAATAATTTTGTTTTAATAACGAAACTTCACAATGAACTGTGTTTATGCTTAGTTTTGTTTATCGTTGTTCAAATGTTGTTATTTATATAAAAATGAATTCATCCTATCATTTAATTCTATTCGAATTTGGATACTTTGATTATTTTGAAACAAATCGAGTGTTCTTATATGACAACTCAATTTATATGTTATGCCGTACTGCTGATGTACAGTTACCGGTACTAATTATGTAATCAACCTTATTTTATAGAAGAGGGTGCAAACGAACAGGACGCAAACCATAAAGGTGAAATCGCCGCCCATAGACACTCGCGTGGCTCGTGAGTGCGTTGCCGGCCTTTTAAGGAGTGGTATGCTTTTTTCTTGAAGGACACTAAGTCGCCGGACCCTTGGTTTGGATTTCCAAACAGTATTTACTGTAGCAGGCAGCTGGTTCCATAAGGCGGTGCGTGGTAAAAAACATACTTGCCGAATACCCGGGTTCAATACCGGATGGTCAAGAAATTTGTAATGATATTTATTGGGTTTGGTATAACAGAAGTGTTTAAGATGTGTTAAAAACACGCCTTTAAATATTTTTATAGCGGCGATGTGCAGACGAGGTGAAGTTAGCCCGTAGGACTTGGAGCGTAATGGAGAATTGCTGTGGATGCCCATCGCGGAGACAGGATCATAAGTCATGCCCAAATAAAAGTCCAAAATATATTGTATTCTTCAAATAGTTTAAAAGAAATTAAGTGCAACCATTAACTCTTATCGCGGCAGTTAAATTTAAATGATAATTGCCGAATGTTTTTGGCAAGCGTCCTGTACAAGTAAAATAGGTTTTATGAAGCTCATATATTTGTATGTTATGTTGGCACTGCTTTACATAATAACAGTGTGAGGCTATACGTCACTCCCGGTTCTAGTTCTAGCCTTTTAAATGGAATTCATTATTGTCTTATATATGTCTGATTAAAAAAAAAACAATAAAATTATGTGCGCAAAGTTTAAACATCTTATTGGGGTAGTTCAAACGCACGTACTCATAGGTACTATAAAACGTCTTGGCTAACACCAATCGCTTTGGAGTTTAATTTTTTTAAAGCTGGTGTCTAGGTAATGAGGCTTTTACCGAAAACACAGTGCTTGTAACTGGCCGGCTGTTATTTTGAATATTACATTATTAAAATCAATTTTGTTTAATTCAGTAAAGTGCATAGGACCATTTTCAAGCGTGTCAAATCTAAATGACTCTACACGCGACCAAGCTGAGAAGAAGAAGGCAAGTAAGCTTGGTTGTTTTTTGTTTGGTGATGATCCTATTTCAATGTATTTGGAGGGAGTCCAAGGTAGAGCAAACTCATTATAACGAATTTCTATAAGTTTATTATTAACCACATTTATAAATCTCTTAACTGATAAAGTCAACAAATTAATTGGAATTTAGTTCAGCCTTTAAATGAACTACCAACTAGGAGCCTTGTAGGAACAGCTTATCCTTATTTCTCGTATTGAGGTTATAGGACATCTTGGCAATATATTTTTTTTTCATTGAAACTTTAGGATACTAACTTACCTCTTAACATATTTATTAATATATGTTTCCTTAATAAATAAACTCATGGGTGATGATCTACGCAAAATAATTCGATACCAACTCACACATGAATAAAAATCGAATATATTAGGGCATTCGCGAGAATCCATTAAAAGTATTAAGTCGCATTACACAATGAATGGTCTGTGTGAAGTTTGGAAATTGAGGAACTTTGCGTCGGTGTCTTATATCTACGTGCACGAACATATCAAAATTTGCCGATATCTTAAAACTTTTATCTATTGGGAAATTTGAATTGTGAGCTTTAACTAGACTTCGATGTCGTAAGTTTGAAATTCTGTGAAAAGCCAATCGCTCATCGAAATGTTATAGAAATTAACTGAATGTTTCTTTAATAAAGCCCGAATGTGATTATTTCGAATTAGAACGAATGGAAACCCAACCAGGTACTATTTAGAATTGAAATTATATTGTACAGTACTTTTTGTAATAAAATATTTATAACTTTATTTTATTATTTTTATTTTTTATTTCTTAACCCTATACAGCATATCACAAAAAGTTTACACAATAAAAATAGATTAAAAACAAAGCCAAAATAAGGTTAAAACATACAAACAACAAAAAATAGGATCCAAGATCAGAAAAAAATAATACAACAAAAAAAAACACGAACAGAAAAAAATAAATAAAAATGAACAAGTGCAGTATATTTTGTAGAGAACGAGCATTTAAGTGTGTTTGTGTGGGTGTATTAGTGTGTGCAATGGTGTTTCTGTGTGAGTGAGTGTGCGAGGTTGAGTCTTAGTGTTCACTTTCTAAGCATGTTCAGGTTATTTATAGCCTGATTTAATTCAAACTCAAAAATGTATTTATAAAGACTATACGATATTTTAATCTTAGTTTTAAGCAATACTTCCGAAACGAGAGGAACTGGCAAGACACTCGATAGCTGCTGCTTTCAAATATGAATTTCATATATAATTATGTAACATGATAAATACGAATAACAAACGCACAGCATATATTAACAGCACATATATAAACTGTCCCGATGCTGAGCTATTGCTGACACATTCCATTCCAGATCTTTGCCGTCTTAATATTCTTTTACTTTAAAGTTTACTTTTCTTAACCATAGCACTTTTGTTAGTGGGTACTTTCTTCGAAAAGTATTATATATATATATATATATATATATAGTAAAGGCTATCCCGGATAGACATGCGTGGGGTTAACTTTGATGAGCTACTGCTTTCTGTCAACACATAAGCCTTTTACGGCCGCCATGGATGCCATGGACCTCCGTTCATGTGTAATTGCTAATGCTTTGCGTGTGTTCGCACCTGTATTCAGAGTATTAAACGTTCAATTGTTTGCTTGACTAATAAGTAAACAGTAATTTCATTGTATGTATAACAGAGATATGAAAAAGTATGACAAATAATAGACCCTATACAGTTTTACATATTTTAGGCCGCCTGGTCCGAGCCCGATACCTCGTAAATACTGTATTGGTATAAATTGTTGGTTGTATGTAGACCATGTAACAAATAGTGGTCCAATACTGGACTCGATGGGACAGAGGGCGACCACAGCGATCCTCCGTCTCGCTCTATCGCTTCGCGTTTTACTTCGCTCCGGCTTACTTCGCAAAAGTACTTCGTCAGGTTTTAATAAGCTATCTCAATCGGCGGACTTATTATTGTTTTCTTCACTTATAACTTAACAGTATGATTTCATATAACATTCACATGGATATAGATCCCAGATTGGATTCTTGATACGATCATGTGATGAACATATTTATTGGCTGTCGTTTAAGTGTTAGCACTCATAACACAGTCTATATCTTACCCGTGCTGACCGTATTTAATTGAGTACCATAAACAAAAAGTGTGCCCTCACAAACAAAGGTACCGGCCTCGTCTGGTCAAAAACAAAACTCTGGCAATCCAACGAAATTGGATAACAACGTCAAAACTAACTTTTTCCACAAAGAGTTTTTACTAGGGCCAGGCGTGTTTGTTCGTTCACTTCTCACAGGTATTGCGAAATCGCTGCTGATGAATTTTTTTTTTATGTTTATTATTTTAAAAAAAGTCTTATTTTATGACAACATCATAATTTTATACTATTAAAATATTGAAACGTCTTATATCAAAGTTATTCCATGCCTGTTCGTACGCGACCAAGCTGAAGAAGCAGGCAAGAAACTCGGCTTGGTTGAGTAGTAGAAGTAGAAAATGTTCGCAAATAACAGATACTTGCTAGTATACTAAAGTAATCGTTCAAATGTCACATACAACGCGAAGTCACCTCACTATAACGTCAATTCGTCCCTCTTCAGTGTAACAACGAAAAAGAGAATAAAGTTTGTCCCGCTTTGACAATTCAAATGTGTCAAAGCTTTGCTCCTTACTTTAATATGACTAAATTCGTTTGAGATAAATAAAAACAGCATACTTAAGATAATTAAATACGCGCATAAAAATTATTGAGTAATTGAACACTAATATACAGTCCATGCATTTTATTAATTAGTCTTAAAGTTTAGAAAAATATATATAATGATTATAATTGATAGACTAAGACAGGCAAGGCTGTATATTTGTATGTACTTTTTTGAAATAATTTAAAAACATGAGTTATATTTAATAAAACCTTTTGAACAATGTAATCAAGAGTCGATTGATCATGAGTATCATCTGTACAGTATACACGATTATAATGACTGCTGATCAAGAACATCCTTAACCTTAAAATACTGGCATTTCTTGCTAAACTTCTCCTTACCATATTCACCGGGGCAAACGAGCAGGCCCACCATAAAGGTGAAGTCGCCGCCCTAGGACCTATAGATCGCCCTATAGACCCTCACGCGGCTGGAAGCTCGTTAGTGCGGTCCCGGCCTTTACAGGAAAATTGGGAAATGGTGGGGTAGGGGAAGAGGACGAGGGAGGGGAAAGGATGGGCACCGGAAGATCTCACTCACCGAACGTAACGTGAGTACGAAATGAACTAAGTGACTGTGAGAGAGTGGTGTTTTTCCAGCCGTGCCTGCCCATTCGGCTGAAACTCTTAGTAACAGCATGGCACTCCCACTCCATTATACGTACATTCCTCCTATATGGAAAATTAACATATAATCATAACATTGCATATGAATATTTATTTAGTATTAGAATGAAATTTACGCTTTATGGCGTGCACGGTAGTAATTTCGTGGGCTATTTTATGGTTCAATTACGGATCGTATGTAAACTATTGAACACTATAGAACCAGAATGCAATGTACGAAACGGGTAAATGTCTAAATAACAATCTCACTATAGACATAACACATAAAATCTACTATAAAAGATCTGTAAACAAATCAATTAATAATTATAAAATAATAAAATGGTGTCTGAGCATCTGTATATAACAGAAAGTCGAATCAGATAGTCTGTCAGAAAAAGTTATTTACACCGATTATAACTCAACGGCGGAACGAATTTTGGATATTTGGATTCGTCGTAAAAAAGTTGTTAGACAGAAGCTTTTAGAAAAAGCATTTTATAAATTATCCGATTATTTGGCTAATGAAAAACTTTTGGGAATTAATTAAACTCTAACTCACAATATATGTATTCAAGTTAGTCTTTAGACACTTTTGAATCGTCAATTTGAACACTACCACCGGTTCGTAATGCAGCTATCTTCCGAGAAGAGCTAGCAGGAAAGAATATAACAAAATATAATATATAACAAAACAAATCAACCATGCGGAGTAACTTGCCTGCTTCTCAGCTTGGTCGCGTACACACAGGCGTAGAATCACTTAGATTTATAATTTTTTAAAATAGTCCTATTTATATACATTTGTGAAGATGTTTTGTTGACTTTTACGTCATGTTCTGGAATAGCATAATAAGTATTACGTTAGGAAATCAGCCGAGTTGGTTATCAGACGGGTTTATTTGCACGTTCGAGATATATGAAAATTACTGACGTACACAAGTGATTGCTGACCAATGTGGAAAATATATAAATAAAATTATTAAAAAAATTAACAAAAGTCAAAGCATTTCACTTTATACAAGACACCAGACAGCTCTCTCATTTTTTCTGACAGCTCAGTTTAATAACAAAACGAGAAATCATCACGCTTCATTGAAGAGCAATCCGTGAGTCCGCAAATTTGTTTAATACAAATCAAATGAAAAAAAAATAACCTGAATAATTTATTGATACTTTTTGTTGTTTGAATAATATTAATTTTAAAATTCTAAAACTGCATCTGTTAAGTGGAATGAAGATATCATATCTTATCAAACAGTTTTGCAAAGGAAAACTCTTGCAAATAATGCAATATTTTCATATTGTACACCTTAAAGTTTACTTTACCAAAGGCACAATTAATCTGACTTGGCATATTACCTCTATATAGATGCCAAATCTTAACATCCCTAAACATGTCTGTTAAATAGCGGGATGTAGGCATTTAAACTAACTCACAGTACACTTGCCAACTGTAAAGGCTGTGACGAGCGCGTTGTAAATGTTTGCTCATGTCTGATATACTGCAATATCATACACAATAATGGAACGTTATATGTATAGTTAAATCAAAGGTCGCGTGTAAAATACCAGTTAAGTTAAAGGTCCCAGTTACAATTAAGTTATTAATTAGTTGCAAAGAACAAAGCCATATTGTACAAAGTTGATGATAACTATAAAATGATCACAGAAGAAAAATGATCAATACAAATATTTGATAATTGGTTTTAGTAAACTAAAACTTACAAGTAACTAGTGATTTATACAAAAAGTGAATTTTAATAACATATTAATACGACATAAATAAACAATTACTAACCGCGAGCGAGAAAAGCAGCTCTTGGGTCACAGGTACTGAACAGGTGCCAAGTTAATAAGTGTCTGTACAATTGTTCTTCAAGGTCCAAAATTCTCTCTTCCAATGGGAACGAGTTCAAAGTTGGTGGAAAGATGCTTTAATTATATTAATTTCAAAAAAACATCTATTAAATACATTACTTTAATTCACTAGGTGTCTTTTTTTACTTACAGGATATAATGAAAACGATTTCTATTATTTAAATTTAACTAAAGCAACGGGTAACAAATCTTATTAATTTCTCCTTACAACACACAGTATATACAATCTTCACTGAGTCGGGTTAAAATTAGTTTTGAACGAGTGGCCACTTCTCCACCCGGTATCGACAGCGCGCCTGATAAAATATTATACAAAACCATAAAGTTTATAGAAGAGCCACCGATAAATCGTCTTATAGTTAGATTTATATTAGATCATAAAAATTAGGGTTATTAATAAAATATAACAGCAGAGCAGTTGTGAAATTTCGCTATTCTCTTATATAGTCACTACTAGCTGATCCCGACAAACGTCGTTTTGCCAAAAAAATTCTTTAAAAATAGATATTGGCCGATTCACAGACTTACTCAATATGCTCAAAAAAATTTCAGGAGAATCGGTCAACCCGTTCCGGAGGAGTAAGGGAACGAAAACTGTGACACGAGAATTTTGTATATTAGATTTAAATCTTCTAAAGAAATATAACATGGTGGATGTCATAAACACAAAAACACGGATATTAAAAATAATCAAGTACACAATTTGGAAGAGGAGGTTCGCAATGATCACATTGATAACAGATTGTCTTTCACCCAATTAGGTCAACCCGTGCTGTACAAAGTTTTTCTTAAGACCAAAGACAAAGACTTAGTCTTAGAATTCCGAACACCGTCAACACAAGATGGCGCCCAGACACACTTAAACCCCCATGCTCTGATTGGTCAATACAATAAACGTACGTTTAAATTCCTAACAAATGTTTCAATAATTGAGTATAGTTGAAATATAATAAAATTAAGATTTATAAGCAAATCAAAAGTGTCACAAGTTTTCTTAAGCCATTAACGAACAATCAAACCATTACATTCTCAAGATGCTAGTAGCACTTTAAAACTACATTAGTCACAACGGATTGACTAAAACAAACGCAATCTTGCCTCTACCATCTCCAGGAAATACAAGATGAGTTACTTCAAAAAACATATGAATAAACAGATGTGGAATCTGATAGACGACAATCCACTTTACATTAGGGATTATTCTAGATAAAAACGTATTTAGTTGTACACATGATTTTATTTAAATGCTTGACGATCGTAAAGTGCGGAGCTATCCAGTATATTTAATCCCGGAAAGTCTGTACTTAAAGCTAATTCGATAAAGCGTTGGAAATACAAGCAGATTAAAGGATTATCATTCTTCGATACTGGAATTAATTATTCCATTTTAAACTCTATGCTGATTAGATAAGATTGATTTTCCATTATATAGACTATCGGAAAGCTATGTGTCATGAATTCCTATTAAAAACAACCCGATTCCAAAATATACTAAAAGTTTTTAAGATGTAAGAGATACATTGATTAAGTGTAAATTACAAATGAATTAGGCTTATTTCGTATGCTTGAAGTCGTTTATCAGATACAGACAAAAATTATATTCTTCTTTGTGATTAATGTGGTTTTTATTATTTCTCATTAAAAAAAATATCGTTTTTACATAATTTAGAAAGCTAATCTTAGCTAACTCGAAATGATTGTATACATACAAATTAAATTCTGAAAATCACCCTTTAAAATGTATAATTTTTTCATCATTATTAAAACTCAACATCTCTGTTAAAATATTATACTTAAGAGAAATATTTAGACCGGGTAATAACGAGCTGCTGTTAAAACTGTTGTCATAAAGCAATATAATTTTATTTTAAACTATTTATTTATATACTTTCCACTTGTGTATGTGACTTTCTTCTCACATGGCTTCGAGTGTTCCATAATAAACCTTATTTACCTATCTAAGCGTGATGACCGTTGTATAAATATGCGAATGATTATGCCTTATTATTATACAGTCGCAAAATTGTATAGAAAGCTTAAGAATTATGCACACAAAGAGAATAATACAATTGAATTTCCATTGAAATATATTTGCAAACAGATGGAAACTTTGCCTTTTTATTAATAGTTTGTGGTTTACAATGACATGACTAATGATTCAATGTCGAATTAATCTTTGGGAGGGAAAAAAATGGAGTTCCCATTTCTACTGATCTGATAACTAATGGTTACTGATCTGAACGCTTCGCTTTTTAACACACTTTTGTTTATAAACTCTCTAAGTATAATGAAGCTATGTTAGATTCTACAAGTACGTGTAGACACTTAATGAGTGGCTCTATTTTGATTCGCCTTTGGGAAGCATCTTACATGCAACATATAATACGGACAACAATACTTGGAGTGTGTCAGCAATAGCTCAGCATCGGGACAGTTAAATTCATAGACAATCCTTTTGTAATTTGAATGAATAGTGTTAGTAACATAATTGATTTGATGGAGCAGCTATCGAGTTTCTTTCGGGCTTTCAGCCCGTTGTTATGTTAACAATGTCAATTCAAATTGTCTGTAAGACGACCTATTTGAATAAAGTTATATTGAGTTTGATTGAAAGGAATTATAATATAAGATATCGGGAGTTTGTCATACTCTTTTTTAGACGTAGGTAGAGTTTTAACGACTGTACACATAATTCAGCTCGCTTAAAACTTACACAAATAAATAAAAAAATGTCTGCTGTAAATAGGAAATAATAAAATGTTTGAAAGGAGCTTACAGCAAGTTCAAAATAATATAACCATTTAATTCGCATAACTAATATAATATTAAGTTTAAGCCTAGTTTAAGTACGCTTTGTTAGTCTTTACTTTCTTCAATGACCCTCGTTGACCCTGGTTGCCAGGTTTGACCCTGAATTGGGTAGAGGTCATCAATACCGTTTAATCTGACTTCTATTAAAGGCTGGTTTATTTAGCATGCTTTAGCAATTATATATATCTTCATTCACTTAGGTAACTATAGTACAATTATGAATTGTCAAAAAAACACAAAAGGTTATAAAAAATTTCCAGCCAGTTCTCAAATCAAGAAGGTAGAGCGGACGAGAAGAACTGGCAAGAATCTCTCCGCCGCTCCGTTAAATCGCCAAGCATGTTTCGCAGTACGGTTGTAAAGATCCGTGCACCATCCACCAGCGAATGCGTAAATATCTATATTAAATAAGAAAAATTAAAAATAACCTTTACTATCATCGGTGGGCATAACGAGATACACACTTACGTTATAGTGAGAACCACCCGCCAACACACAGTTCACCAAGACTAAATGTGTGTTAATTTTTTTACCAAGTGATATAAATAAATAAGGTTTATACATTCTTAGCGCAATAAACCTTCAAAATGCTACTTGAATTACCTAAACCTCGTTCCAATGGTTAATTTTCATTAATTCTTGAAATGCTTTGTATTTGATGTCTTGGAATTAATTAAACGCCAGAATTTAATTAAGCATTTTACCGTCTAATACAAAGGACCGAGTATGGAAAATTTATTTAATACAATTCTAAATTTAACTTTTAATACACCTTGTCATTTCTCAGTTCGGTGTAATCTTTAATTGGAACTTTATTTGCATCCAAAATTGTTTAATCTTTAAAATGCTTACTCAAACTCAAACTCAAAATGTCTTTATTCAAGTAGGTCTTTATAAACACACTTTTGAATCGTCAATTTTTACACTAGCACCGGTTCGGGAGGCAGTCATCTACCGAGAAGAACCGGCAAGAAACTGGATAGCTGATCTTTTAAAATAAACATTTATACAAAATTGTGCTACTGACAATTAAAATAACAAAGCATTATAAGGGTACTCAAGAATTGAACTGTCCCGATGCAGAGCCAATTGCCGACACATTAAAGGGATCTTTGTCCTCTAAATAAACCAAAAAAATATTGGAACGTTATAATAAACATTTTGTAAATGTAAATATTCAGTAAATATTGTCGTTACTTGGTAAAACTATTTTTAACAAATTTATAAAGCAATGATATAGTATTATTTAAATATTGAGTTCAAGACACGATGAGGGAATGATATTTGAAGTTTTCGGTTACCTGTCATTCGTTATTGTGAGATTCTAACACCTAAGTGATGTATGGCACGAGCAGCTCCCAGTAGTATAGTTTACGTGAAAACATACAAAGTTAACAATACAACGGTAAAAATATAGAACACGATTTTCGCAAATTTCTGAGAACTACTGATATAAGCTTTGGAGTATGACTTTAAACAATCACGGTGTTATTACAAAAAACATCTTTAACCTCGATTTGGTCCTGGACTAACTAGTCCGTGATTATCTTTGGTACCATGATTTAAATCTGACTTTATTACAAAAGACAAAACGACCGTGGACTAGTTAGTACCTTGATTTGGTCGAAGATTCAATTTTTGTTTACAGATAATATACTAAATCGGTTGACTGCGCTGAGCCACTGAGTGAATGATGAACGAATCTTTCGTTCCGTTTAGCGAGATTGTACGAATGACTAATTATAATAACTATTTTTGATAAAATAAGTAGTGTATATTGATGTTACCTACTCTTAAATAGTAATTTAAGTATAACTTGAATTTTTTATCGTCCTATTAGGACGATTAAATATGTTTTATACGGTTTCTTTCATACGGTAAATCAAACAGTTCACGCGAGTAACGAAACGTATGTCGCGGGGATATTCATAATATAAACAAAGTTTGAAATCTTAAGAACAATAAACAATGAAAAAACTACTTAGCTCTGAGTTTCTCTGAAGTATTTTTTTCTGTTTGTAATTAATACGATATGCACTCGAAACAATAAAGTGCCTTTACAATTATTTAATGTTAACGAATGAAGGGTCCCATGGGAAAAAAAATTGTAAACAAACTTTTTGGTTTATAAGTAGCGAGCAAGCTTATTAAATTACTACTCGAGCAGTCGTAGAGATTATTTCTTCTCATAAACATCGATTTCCTACGACATAATATTCACAGTAATATAAATATTGGTGTATTACAATGGAATTTCAAAAGAAGCAAAGAAGTTTAAATTGGAGTAATGATGAAAAAGTAAGTATTTTAAAGTAAATATAAATTATAATAGGATTTGCTAAGGTTCAATTTGTCAAATGTTTATAAATAAAAATATATTTTTAGGATATATTACGCCAGATAATAGGTGAGTCAGCTCATATTGTAGAAAATAAATCAACAAAAAGTAATATAAACCAGGAAAAGATTAATGAGTGGAAAAGTATTACAAATAAGTAAGTTTGGAAGTGTGTTTTATAAATATATTTTTAACTCCCTATTGTACCTAAAATTAACTGAAAAAATTATTTCTAGATTTAACTAAATTACTGGTACAAATAGGTCATTCAATCAGATCATATTGTCCCGGAAAAGAATGAAGCTGACAGCAAAAGCCAATTTGTCTACTCATAGGCAGCAACAGGCTAGGACAGGCAGAGGCGAAAAGCCACCAACACCTTCAGTAGAAGACTTGAGCATAATGTCAATAGCTCCACATGATTTTTTAATAGACTCTAATAACTTTGATAGTGATGCAGTAATGGTAATAGAAACTTCATAATATTTCTGGCATAATACAACAATAATCAAATATAAGCTTGTTGATTTTAGTTTTTAAGCAGATATAACTACAATCTCAATTTACAGATTAATGAAAATAGCCAGGACAATGTTATGCCTAGCACATCATACTCAAAACCATTGTTAATTAAAGAAGTACAAAAAGAAAAATCACAATCTCCAACAAGGCAAGGTAACAATATATTTCATAAATATAACAAAATATTCTTATAAATAACTATATTTTTATAAAAAATACTCTTTTCCTAGACATCCTTAAATTGTCCCCAAAACCAAAGAAAAATAGAAGAATAAATCAGGCTGCTCATAATAAGTAAGTGTACAATTATATTAAGTTCTTAATACATTTATCATAATACTAATTAATACTACTTTAAATAATGATTTACAGGTTTAATGATATGAGGGAAACGATAACAGAAAGCAATATAGCTTTTAAGAAAAGACATTTGGAAATGTTACAAGTGGAACATGAGTTTAACATAAAAATATCTCAATTAAAAATAAAGAAAATTCACTTAGAAATAGCTTTGTTAGAATCAAAATTGTAATAAAAGTAAAATAAAAATATTTGCCTTTAAAAACATGTTGTTTAGAAGAAAGGCCTGATACACACCCAAAGAGCAGAGAAATTAATGTTAGTTATGAAAAAGTAATTTGGTTGTTTATCGAGTTTTATGATTTTGAGGATGACAAAAAATATACAAAATACAATACACCTTAATATTGTCATTTACATGAAAGATACTCTGATCTTAATAGAAAGAAGTAGACACTTTAATAAATAGTTTGAAATCAGTTTAATAGCTAAAAATTATTGATAAAGTTGTGAAGAAAAACACAAATAGAAATATTGATATAATTTATGTATCAAAAATATCTTTCAATAAATTGTCTTCTCCTCACATGAACTCCGGAACTTTCTCATAGCCTGCTCTTGTTCAGCTATAGTACTGGGCATTTTGAGGAACCTCTGCAATGTTTGTGCTATAGTTCTTGCCACATTCGTACAAATTTTACTCACAGCCGGCTGTGATACACCATGCAAATCCGCTGTATCATCCTGAATCTACAACAATACCATGGTTCATTTGTATTTTAAGTGGAGTCATGGAACAATAAATAAGCACTTCTGAAAAGATAACAAATACTTACTTCATGACGAGTCAACTTCGAAGTGCACACATGACCTGCAGCTCCGGACTTATTGTTGCTCCCCGCGGATCATGGGGTATTTTATCTTTAATTAAATCCACTATTATTTGACCGAAAGGTTTAGAAAACCTATATTTATATTTAAATTCATCACCACTCAAAGATTCAAAAATGGATTAACACGACTGCGGCTTTTATTTGGATGACGTGATGATCCTATTAGTTCAATGTCGTCGATATCATCAAAATCCATAGGATCAATTATAATTGCTTCCATATCTAATATTATAAATCTCAAAAAACTTGTTATACTATTTAATCTCAAAACTTAACATTTGACACAGAACTGTCAATTTGAATCATGGATCAAAAGTTAAACTAGGGGTCATGGAGGTTTAAGTTTGGTACCGTCGTTAGAATGGTTTAAGTGCTAAACTTCGTTTTGTAATAAGAAATTGCGTTAAACCTCTCTTTAGACCTGTCGTTAGTCTTCGTTTTGTAATAACACCGTCAAAGACTAAGATATAAGGTTGGCCTCTAATAAATCGATTCAATTCATGCAAACAATTGACAAATCTGTCGCCTATTATCAAGTAAAATTATGACATAATTTTCATAAATAACACATTTAAACCATTGCAATGTTTCATACAATGAAACTTATTAATTGCAAACGGGAATTTTAAATATTATTATACTTTCAATGTTTCCAGTGTTTCGTAGCAACCTTGCTTATAAATTAGTTCATATTCGTCAAACAGTCAGAGACAAGGGACAATCCATGGACAAAACAAATTGTTTTGGTTTGAATTTCACATTTTACTATAAAAACTTAAATATAAATCGGCATAGCTTAGTGATATATCAATTTTATTAAAAACTATCTGATCCCGACGACAAACGTTGTTTTGCCAAAAAAAAAATACATGTTGGCCGATTTACAGACCTACTCAATATGCTCACAAAATTTCATGGGAATCAGTCAAGCCGTTTCGGAGAAGTACGGGAACGAACATTGTGACACGGGAATTTTATATATTAGATTACAAGTCATAGAATAATAACATTATATTGAGTTAAATGTGATTGTTTGACGGATGTTGTCACATAAGTTATAAGAAACAAGAACAAACAGACTCATTGTGGCAATGCATATAAATGTATCGGAGTGAAACTAATAAATTTCTCGACTACTGTGCGTGTCTCTATATTTTATACAGCGTAGTAACTCAATATAGAAAAATATAGACTAAATTATATCTTTATATTTTCTGCATGACTGTACTGATTCTGATAGTCGACTCGAATATGCATTGTTTTATATGTAATATATAACGTAACGGTCAACCATGCTAATTTCTAGGTAGTATCGGATCAGCTTCCTAGATCTCTTCAAATTCATTGTTCTCAACCTGGGCGTGGTTCGCTTTTCAAATCGAACTTCCCGAAAGCATTTAAACCAAAATTGCACAGTGCGTTCATTAGCAGTACCCTCTCCAATCGTAACATTGTTGTTGTGATCTGTGTCTGCTGTTCAGCATCGGAATCAAAAATCACTCGATTTTCGAAGTATCCTTCTTGTTAAAACTGAATAAAAAAAACAACTGATATTCGATAATCGAATATCAATTTTAAAAATTACTTCAACCTCTTTACTTGATCTCCAACCATGAAGGTTCTATGTGAAATCGACCTATTACAATAAGACAATTTCATACGTAAAGCCCATATTAAATAAATTTTCTTTAGTAAATTTCAAGCTGTATGCTATATCCCATCTCAAAATAGGCGTTGAGTTAAGTTTTACCGAATCTTTGTCTTTTGTCCACATATTTTACAAAGCGCCACAGAAAAAGCGTTTTTTGTTATATATTTGAATTTGTACTGTTACAGTGAATTTATATGGTTATTCGTCTTTTCTTCACAAGTTTATAATTTATTTAGAAAACAAATAAATAGCTGTTAATTCAAAGAAGAAGCATCGCGATACAGCGAGGACACCCCAGCAACTTTTTGAATTTATTTTTTGTTCTAGTTTGTGTTTATTACATATTGTTTAATCTTCTATTAACATTTAAAAATTTGATACAGTTATAAAGTGTTTATATTTAAAACGAATAAAACAATTGAATTTATGTCTCAAGTTAATTTCATTTATCGTTTTAACATACCAGCGATCTTTCACGTTCCAAAGTCAAAATACCTTTATTTAATAAAGGAAATAGGACTATTATGAAACGTCTTAAATCTAAGTGATTCTACGCCTGTACATACGCGATCAAGCTCTGAAGAAGCAGTCAAGAAACTCGGCTTCGTTATGATCGAAATTAGACATTATCGTTGTCATATAAACGATTGAATAAATCACGAGCATTACGCCTTATTATAAATAAGCTGTTGGTTTTATAGCCATACAAAGCAGGCGGCTAAATGCAGGAGAAGTTTTAGCTAAAGTTTTGAACGTTAAACTTTCATAGAAGTTGAATATTCGTCAGTTCTTTTCTTCGCACCCTGTATATAGATGTCAACTGTAAAGTGACTATCGTTTAACTAAATGTACGGGGAAAAATATTTTAGTAATCAACTTTGTAGCGACATCTATGATGCAGCCACAGCCAATAGGATGTCGTCATCGCTAAGCTTACGTTTGTAAGGTAATTTTATTAGTCGAACTCTGTTTCGACTAATTAAGGATACTCCCCTTCTGGTTGGCGAAAAGGCTTTTGCTTCGGAATTATGGAGGAATTCGTTGCCATTCCCCCACAAAGAGAAATTAAAAAAAACAATATCTTTAAAGTGTCTATTTATGTTGTGTTCATAGGTATCATTATTGTATTGTTGGCAGCTTACAGGTTTTTTGCCCCCCTATATCACAGACTACGAAAACACCTTTTGCTAAGATACACATATTAAACTTATGCCAGGTTCCAACAAGCTCGGCCGAAATGGAAGCCAGGTCACAATTAGATCAAACACAATTCTCGGAGTTACGTAGAGCAAGTTGTAACAGTTCAGAAGCGGTAAATTAGGACAGGACATAACTAAACTTAGTTAAATTTCTGAAACTTCCTAACTGGCTGTAACAGGTTAGTTTGAATTGAGAATATTAATTCCTTTTTAATTATGTGTTTGGTTTCTATATAAGTATGTCACGGAATTTAATAATAATAAAAATCTGAACGAAAGCAAAGCGCGAAGCGAATCAAATCTCTCTGGGCAAGGCTTGGTATTTTTAATTATATTATTATATTGTTTTATATTGTATTGTATTAAATTATATTGTATTGTATTATATTGTATTGTATTAAATTATATTGTATTATACCTTATTACAGGTATTTTTCTTATAAAAAATTGCATGTAACTTTTTAGCTTTATAAATATTTGTATTCTAGTCATCCATAAAAAAGTCGAAAAAGGTAAATAGGTTCGAAGGTATAGAGATCGTTCTGTAAATAGAATATTGTGGATACATTTCCCAGAACCGTAAATGAAGGAGCCACGTGTAGTCATAACGACGGGCAGGCTCGAAGGCCCCAGTGGCTAAGGTCCAGTAGCATATACCTGTATCAAAATCAAAAAAAAACTGCATTCATATAGGTTACCAAGGTACACTTATGAATCGTCAATACAATAAGTTATAAAAAAATCCAGTTCCAAATCAAGGGCGTAGAGCGGACGAGAAGAATTGGCAAGAAACTCTCTGCCACTCCTTTAAATCGCCAAGAATGTTTCACAGCACGTTTGTAAAGACCTACAACCATTACACCATGCACCAGCGAACGCGTCAGAATCTATATTAAATAGAAACAATTAAAATAATAAAAATAACCTTTACTATCATCAGTGGGTATAGTGAAATAGGAGCACCCATTTACGTTATAGTGAGAACAACCCGCAAACACACAGCACACCGAGACTAAGCCAGGAAAAATGATGACTATAGCAACACAAATTTAAGTCCGACCAGTCGAAGTCCACGAGCACGACGCATGGCCAGCAATCACCCACCATGCCATATTTATATATTGTCTGTATATTGTATACTGTATACGGTTGATTAATCTTTGTTAGTATTCGATACGACTTCGACTGTGGCTTCGGATAAGAGATGTCGCTAGATTAATACAGCAAATAAAGAAAACAAGTTCAAAACTTAGACGTACATAGGAAGGTTGTATGTAATGTCGTATTAACTTCATTAGCACCATATACTAAATCGTTCATTTTCAACAAAATGTTATCTTATTCTTCAGATCTACAAATTGCTCAGTGAATTATGGAGAGGCGATATAAATGAGGCGACACGTTACAAACGAGAGTTGAGGCCGGGGGTCGATCTTGTGCTATTAATCTTAGGTTGGAGAAATGTATAGAACAAATTTCACACTAAAAACTCAATCACGTATGGAAAGTGGGAAATGCCTATTGCTTAGACATGCGAATGTTTTTTTGATAATGATTTTTACCACAGAGTCCTTTCTTCATTCACAGAACTTTTCTATAGAGGTCAAGATTACTTATAGAAACTAAAATGCGGATTTGCTCTTTCAATTGTTTCTATAGTTTTCAAATATTAACTTCAGCGCCATCTGTGCAGATATGTATGTAACTCAGAAACAGGTTGTGGCTAGTCATACGTCTGCTTTGCACTTTATAACATAGGTGACGCTTTTACAAAGTAGAAGGTTTCATTAAATTATTTTTAATGATACAACACGGCTTATATGTTGTCTATGGGTGGCGGTTTGCACTTCAAAGCAACCCGTCTGCTCGTTTGCTTTCTGGTACAAAAAAAAATTTAGGGGTTGGTATCATAGAAATAAATAAGGCTGTTATATATTATAAACATAAAAACGTACTTAAGAGTCTTTTAACCTGAAGATTTGGGTACAAAAATCTTTTATAGGGATGAGCATACGTATATAGAATAAAATCCCAGCACGTATAACCAAATTTCCTTCCTTTGGAATGTGTCAGCAATAGCGTTATTTACATTAGAATTTGAGTGGGAGTGCCATGCTGTTACATAGGGTTTCAGCCGAATGGGCAGGTACGGCCGGAGAAATACCACTCTCTCCCAGAAAACCGGCGTAAAGTGATGCAATTGGACTTTGTTCGGTGAGTGAGATCTTCCGGTGCCCATCCTTTTTCCTAACCCGTCCTCTTCCCCTAACCCTACATTTCCCAATTTTCCTTTAAAGGCCGGCAACGCACTCACGAGCTCCCAGCCGCGTGAGTGTCAATGGGCGGCGACTTCATCTTTATGGTGGGCCTCCTGCTCGTTTGCCCCCTCTTCTATAAAAAAAGCATCGGGACAGTTTAATTCTTGAGTAGCCTCACAATACATTAGTTATTTGAAGTAATGATGTAACATAATTGTATTTGAGGTATTTATTTCAAGAGCAGCTGTCGAGTTTCTGACCGGTACATCTCGGTAGATATGCCTTTCGAACCGGTGGTAATTAAAAAAAAGCATCCAAAAGTGTTTTTTTAACCTACCGAAATATATATAAAAGTTTAGCCTTTAAATATATATTTCGTTTCTATATTGTTGTTTTAAAGATACTTTGTTCTTGAACAACATAGTATTAAAATATGTGTTGGTTAAACATAAACATAAATTAGCCACATTAGATATGGTGGTTGGATGGTCTTGACACATTGTGAAATACTTGAAATAATGAAAAATCATAAGCTCATTATGCAAAATGATCTTAACAGATTAAATTTTGTTTATGAAAAATATCAAGCACTTCTTGTCTTCGAGGGGTCATTAAACGAATGTTAAAAACAAATGAAGCAAGAATATAAATACAACTTGTTCAGGATATGACAAAAAAAAATCGTACACGGAAATTAGTTCGCTTTAGTTCACTCACGGCCAACTATCACATGGAAATATATTATTTTTAAATTAAATATTTATAGTAAATCTAGTCGACATTTTTTGATAACTTTTTTTTTTGACGATCCATAAGTGTGCCATAGTTACCTTCCCATGAAGTAATTTTTGATTTAAATTAAAAATATATATAAATAATTCAATTCTTTATTACTATAAAATACATACATATATTAAGCTATGAATTATTTAAGTAATTATAACTGTATCTTCGTTTCTTAGAAGTTATATTTTTCTGTATATACTTAGTCTTGCCATAAATATTGTTATAAAGAAAAGCACGATTTTTTTTTTATACGTAACATTTATTCCTTTCATAGTGAGTTAGTTTAATACATCAATATATAACTATTAAAAATATACAATGTTTATTCGAAGTGGTCTCCATTGGCTGCAATACAGTCTTTTAAACGTTGAGGCCAGTTATCAATAGCAGCACGAACTCTTTCTAGAGGAAAATTCTTCACTGCCAACCGAATGGATCGTTTTAGGGACTCCAAATTATCATGGCGTTTAGAGCAAGCCTTACTCTCTAAAACTGACCATAAATCATAATCCAATGGATTTAGGTCAGGACTTGACGACGGCCAGTTTTCAGTGCTGATAAAGTCCGGAACGTTAGTTTTCAACCAAGATTGGGTGGATCGAGCTCTATGACCCGGTGCCGAGTCTTGTTGAAAGCACCATTCTTTGTTATTGAACATGGTGTTAGTTAAAGGCTTAACTACCGTCTCAAGAATGGTATTTTGATAAACTTTTGCCGACGTTTTAATACCTTTTTCACAAAAATATGGCTCAGTCACCCCTTCATAGCTAACACCCCACCAAACCATCACTGAAGTGGGATAATGCCCACGTTGTACTCTGTTTACTAATTGCGAAGCTTCTTTAGAGCTTCCAGCATAAATACGGTCATTTTGTTTATTAAAATACTGCTCAATTGTAAAAATTTTCTCATCCGTAAACAAATTTTTTTTGTGACCTCCCTTTGCGTACCGCTTAAGTAGTTGTTTGGATTTTACCACCCTATTCTTCTTTAAATTATCAGTTAAGAAGTGACCAGTACGTCTCTTATAGGCTGCAAGTCCTAAGTCATCTTTTAATATACGCGACATGGTTCTAGGAGCTATCTTCATCTCCCGAGATAAAATCTTTTGCTTACGGACAGGATTTCTTCGAATTCTTTCCCTAACTGCTTTAATTACCTTTTTCACACGAACGGTACGTGGACGGCCAGATCTTTTTCTGTCACAAACAGAGGAGGTATCATTGTACCTATCAATAGCCCGGTAAACAAACATTTGACTAATACCAAGCGGGTGGAGGGTTTTAAAAATTGCACTTTTCTCCATACCTACTTTATGTAAGGCAATCACAGCGATTCGGTTCTCTTTATCACCCCACTCCATTTTAATATAACAAAATATTTAACAATATAATGGCGCGAAAATAAGAAAACACATCAAGCAATCATATAAAAATGACAGATTCCAAATTCAAACGTAATATTTTCTTTTTTTGAATAGTAACAGTATTTATGGCCAGACTAAGTATATTATACTGAAGGATTAAGTGGCTTAATTTTTAAGGCACAATTCATAATTTCGTTAAAAAAAAATTACATGATGTTCCAGACATTAAGTTTACATGAACTTGCACAGTTGTATCGGTTCAGGGATATCTCAAATCATTCTGCATCATTTGAAAACATGGAAGCCCCTGGGAATTGTAGATCTTTTTTTTGTAAATGTCACACGTTAACACAGTTCAAAGATTCCCGCGAGATTTGAAATCGTACAAGGCTTTGTTTGGCGCGCTTATAATTCGCAATCAAGACAGTGTATCAAAGTCATCGTTGCAAAGTTGTAAAATGTGGCAAAACATAATTAAGAAAGTAATAATTATATGTATTTATTTCTTTTGAAACTCCCCAACTAAACGGTTAACCGTGAGAACAAGTCTAACTTGACACGAATTGCAAAACCGATGCGAAAACAACTGACAAATATTTTGCGAGATTGCCGCTGGGACGCGGTGATTTGTGAAATTTTGTTTAAAAAATCCTTATTGTTTTCTACGTTCGTTTTGACAGTACCAGCACCTCCATTTAAGTAATAATCTACTTGTTCGACTGAAACATATAACGCGACCAGTATGCAAATTTGAGTTATCTCAATATGTTGCATCTGGTGGTAAATGTAGGGTCGAATTCTTTTTTTGGATATTCAAAGTGTACGCACAGTGTGTGTAGGGTATCGTGGGAATAAAACCGGGTTTTATTAATTAAAATGTATCTAACGTGGTTTGAGTGTTATAAAAAGTAAACATATACAAAGTCAATAAATCGCTAACCATGGGCTAACCGGCACTGTGAAATCTTTATCATATTAAAAAAACACTACTGTAATTGTCTGGTCCAATTTATTTTTTCAGTATAATTATAATTATTAATACAGCGTCTCATTTGATTTTAATGTTTCAATTTATATTGATACGTACTTATACTTATCTTATACTTATTTACACTTACTTATACTTACATAAACTTACTTATACTTACTTAAACTTATTAATAATTTCTTATACTTATATAGGTATATATATAGGTTCGTCATGTGGATTATGCATATCTTGTTTGTTCGTTATAATCACTGCTTCATTATTATTTTTGAGAATCTCAGGTGCAAAAATCTGTCCAAAAAGAGTCCGGCTCAAACTATAAATGTTTATACCCTGTTTGTTTTTTAATATTTTTTTTTGGTTCTGCACGAAATTTACCTGAAAATACTAAGATGTGACAACATATGCAAATAAAAAAAGTTATATTTCATTATACAATGAAAATCCTTTATATAACATATTTAAGTTAAAAAGATCTGTGAGTAGCCGTCCAGTGTATTAATCCAGCTTGAAGCGATACGAGAAAATTGTATGTAAATATTGTGGCTGATACTGGATTTCTATAGATTTGTGCATACATTGAATTTGATGCAGTATCACCTCTCTTTAAAACATGCGACGTCACTCATAAAAAAAAAATGATACTATTAAAAATGCAGTTCACAGCGTAAATATCGACAACATTTAAATGCTCCCCCTTTATTCACATTTTGGAAGGTAGTGTATTAAACTTAACCTTAAGGCTTCGCAGACTCCTTTTTCTGAAGCCTGATTATGAACTAACCACCCCAGTGATCCCAGTGACGTATCTTGAACGTTACTTTGATATAGCACTGCGAAACAAGCCTTCGTGCATTTAGTATTGGGTCGTCCGCGTAGAATCAACCCAGTGCCGTTGTGTTGTGCTAGTCTGTGAATCTGTGAATTCGGAATATCACAATGAACGGTGAGTTTCAATCAATAATACATAATATACCTTGTATTTAATATTTTTAACAATAATATTCTTACGTGAAATAATTTAAAAAAAAATTGATTTTTTGTATTGCAAAAAAAAAAGGTGAAAACTCAAAACTTAAATCATCATTCAAGTAGGTTTTTATTTAGGTATTAAGGTATTTTTATTTTACCACCGGTTCAGAAGTTACCGATCGAGAAGAACGGGCAAGAAACACGATCGCTTCTCTTTTAAATAAATATCATATACAATTATACTACTCAAAAATTAAACCGTCCAGATACTGAGCTATTGCTGACATAAATCGTCAAAATATTTTTAATTATATTTATTTAATAAAATAAACGTTAATTCAATAGCTTAATCAAAGGTATGTAATCCATAGTTAAACATTATTGCATTTGTAATCAATAAAAACTATCGTTAATGATTCGATGCTATTTAAATTACCATTAGGATTATTTTAATAAGTACGGATTTTTTAATAGAACATTACACTATGTTTTAATCGTAAAATGTAACTTGGTAGCTGACTCAAAACTTTCGATTCTAAAAGTTAGTGTATGTTCAAACAGAGTATCTATATAAAATACATCTGAAAGAGATCGCTTATTAGCGATAAGGCCGCCCGTTGCTCTTTTATGTATCATTGCATGTTATTTAATTATATTATTTTTGTGTAAATAAATAAACTTTGGAACGTTTTGGCAATATAAATTTAGAAATTTATTTTGATATTTTGCATAATTAACCAACCAAGACCAAGAAGTTTAGATATAAATTAACGAAATGATAAATATAAACATAAAAACTATACGTCCGTATATGACACAAACAATTAACAAAAATGTACGAATATGTTTTAATAAAACCTTTTTAAATAATTTAAAGTTTCACGAAAAAGTGTTTAATCAAAATCACTTTTTTTTTTTTCAATTAGAATTGTTAACTACTATGAACTAAGTTCACCCACATGGAACTCAATGGGGTTGTTATTTTATGATGACCGCCTTTAATTATCTTGCTATGATCAATATGAATTAGGAAAAACTTGGACTAGAACAATTGATTTAAAAACAGCAGAATCCGTTGTTATAAAGAGCACCGGTTTATGCACAATGTTTTCTAGGTTTTAAGAAGGTTATGTAGTTATAATTTGTATATTTGACTGTGATAAATAAAAATATCTCTTCTACATATTTCTGCCGGTTCATCTCGGTAGATAACTACTGCCTTCCGAACCGGTGGTAGTGTACCAATTGACGATTCAAAAGTGTCTTTATAGAGACCTACTTGAATAAAGATATTTTGAGTTTGATTTCATTAGTGTTAGATATATACGAGAAAATTGAAAATTATTTCTATATTATTAGAATAAGGTCTCGATGAACATCAATTAGGGTGGGTCATTTGGCCAATCTTAATGGCCATGCCTAGTATACAAAGCCTATTTAACACAGCGCACTTTTTAAATTGGTTTCTTTATAATCAAAAAACGTTTTAAAGTTACCCATTCGTCTAATACCTGTATAATACCGGTATAATGACAAAAATAATTAATGTACATAAGAATCCACAAACAAACCGAGTTCACTCGAAATAAATTATAGTGAATGTTTTGCAATGTTTTTTTTTCGTTTGCGCCATCTGACATTTATTTGAATTTGAATATAATATAAAATCATCCTTGAATATAAAAGTGATTTCTTCAACATGGCCCAGAACTGTGAAGAAATCGACGTGTCAATATTCTATTTATTATGTATTGCACTCGATTTTACGAGAAGTTACACATTAGAACAACAAGTCTTTTATCACACTTATATGAACTATGTGGAAAGATATGGATTTTAGATGGTTAGCAAGGTTTGGCATGCTAATTTTTCAATCGATAATTATATTCAAATTTTCTTTTTCTCATTTTATATTGTCTGTATGAAGTTGTGTGTCAAAATATTGGGTAACTATAGAAGTAATTAAAAATAACCAAATGTAACTACTAACAAAACTACTTTATGCCACAGGGACCAAACTTTTTAAATTTGTTTAAGTATTGTGTTTTGTTTTATTTTATGTTACTTATATTAGTTAGGTTAATATTAAGAATATTTTGTGTTTATTTAATAATTCTGTGTTAACATATTGGTTATTTTTCTTTTTCATTATATATAAAAGTACAAGAAACTAAAATTTACAAATTAAAACACCAAAAAAACTTTAAAAAGTTTGGTCCTTGTGGCATAGTGGTATCGCGATGCTTAAACGCTGAGCGAGAGAAGCACCAGCTCTTGGATCACTGGTATTAACTACCAGTCCATTTACCATTTTTAATCAAATATATATTACCTAACTGATGACTTCATGAAATTTCCACTTTGATGTCTGGAATGTGTAAAATATTTTCAGAATTTGTCTCGATCTGCAGCGACTTTTTCAAAATCAATAGAGTACGATACAGTAAAACAAGTACATATGAACTGAGATTAACATTACTTATTACATAAGCAACATTTTATTATATTTTTAAACGATTATAAATTTTAACATATCTGATTAATTATAGTAATTTTAAAAATATGTAAAATCTTTTGGAGTGACATTTATAAAATTCGAATGTACTTTGAATAAATTTCTTTGTTCTGCCTTTTTGCCTTCAACTTTTTTTCCGAATAGGCGAAAAACAAATCGGAAATCTTTTTATTCACTGGAAAAATTCAAAAAGAGGCTCACGTTTTTTTTTCATATTATAATATTTTTAGTATAAAAATACTAGATTTTTTAATTATTCTTCTGAAAAATAGTATTTTCATAAAATGTATATTCTTAATTTTATAGCAAAAAGCAGTTAAAATTTTAAATATATTTTGTGTCGATAAACAACAACCGGTTAGTCATACAGAATGAAGGTATGACTTACCATTGAATCCATCATATCAAACAAAACTTATACAGCTTTCAAGCTTTTAAGAAATTTTTATTAAAAACAACTATTTTTAAAAACCCGTCCATTGTACAGAAAAAAACATAGCGCACTTACATTTTATAGTTAGATAAATCTGGTAAAGAATTATTGAAATGGTAAGTCTTGTTACAAATATGACAAACGAAGTTATATACAAAACTTAAAATCTTTTATTTTAAGTTAATGTTAAAGCTGAGAATGTATATAAGGGAAGTTAAAAATATGGTAATGTATTACATTTAATCATTTAAAAAACATGCTTTAGTTTTTTATAGTTTTTTCTCCCTTTCTTAAAATGTAGATCAAATTTACAATATATAAAATATTGTCTATAAATATAAAACTTACACAGAATCTTTTATAAAAGGTAGGTTAATCGATGTTAAAGAAGTTTGTGAATTGCTTGAGAACTTGGACTAGCTCCAAAACACTGTGAAGAGGATCATTTCCAAAAATCAATCTTTTAAATAAATAAAATATTACTAAATAAAAAATATGACTGAATAAAATATTACTGCATAAAAATATGACTGAATAAAAAGATTACTAAACAAATAGATTACTGAATAAAATTATTACTAAACAAAAAGATTACTGAATATAAAACACACCCAATAATTTGTGGATTAAGGATTTTTATCATCGTGCACATACAAAGGAAATATTGCAATATTATTAAAACACTCAAGAGAAATATAACAATAATAATTTATGTAGACAATGCAATGACAATTTACACAATATAAACTCGCCCTTCGCCGCCCTAAATGTAATTAAAAATGTGAAATAACACCCATAAAAATAAAGGTCACTTAAAACAAATTATTTGTAAAAGTTGCCTCACATAATTGTGTGTGTTAAATGTGGTCAAGGTCATAGTCTGATAGGCTTAATTTTTACGTAAGCGGTGTTTGTATACAATTCGCGAAATCTGGTACCTATATCTGATTTTAACAGTTTAAATGATTCTGTTCGTCATTTTGTATTGGTTCAGATTCATCGAACTTTTCATCTTTAAATGTATTAAATACCTCATTATGTAAGCAAATGTCGAGGTGTTGGTTGACCGATTGTCATGTATTGGGTAAGTCTGAGAATCGGTCAAGATTTTTCATACACTTAAATGTTAGTACCCTGATTTAATGATACAACATTCAAAACTTACCCCTTTTAAATCATTTGAAAATCAACGGGTCAGCTAATAAATATTTATTTCCAATTCTTCTGATTGATAAAGCAAGCTTTAGACATATCATTTATTGTTTGTTGCACAATTAAATGTTCTCTTTTCCGATTTTTTTAAAATCTAACCCAATTAAGCATATAAAGCGCTGAACTATTAAATATTACGTCATACTATAAAAGAGGCGCGCCAGATAAAAAGGGACATTATTACGGTGATGTGAGTTACCAATTGGTTACTTACAAGTCCTAAGGCCCCAAGTCGGGGCAAAGGGCAGCACTTCTCCATTCGTCTCGGCCTTTGGATTCCAGTTTTTATATATTATCTTAAAATACTTTACAAATTGACATAAAGTTTCTTAATATCAACCTTATGTATATATAAGTTAAGATAAAACAAAACTAAAACAAATTTAAAAAGTTTGGTTCCTATGGCAGAGTACTCATAATGCTGGCGGCATTTCCTCGCAGTATCGCAATGCTTAAGCTTATGCATTGAGCGAGAAAGCACCAGCTCTTGGATCACCGGTACTGACCACCAGGCCCAACTAATTCGCGCCTGTGCACTTTTATCCCAGTGTCCAAAAGTCTCAACTCCAAAGGGAACAAAATCAAAGTAAAAGAAGAGACTTTTGTACTTTGACCTTTTCTTCCGCCTGCTCTGCAGCAGAAAATTCTTACGGAGTCGATTCCCTTCGCATTTTAATATCACTTGCGCCGAAGATGATATAATTACTTATAAAATAAGACCCTGCGTGTTCTACATATAAGTAATGTGAAAAAACCGCTTAATCCCTTTTTTTTTCAAGCCCGTCTCATTTTTGACGAAAGAGTTTGTTATAGCCATTAAAAACCATTTCACCTCCAAGTAGGTTATATATCAAATCTAAAGAATGTTATCTTATAAGAAATCCATCGAAGCAATAACAACCGTCGTATTACGACATTCAACGAATTATTTATAAAAAGGCAGTAACCTCACATTAATAGGCCATTGTTTATTGCTACGGCATAATCAATGTATAGTACTTATTTACATGTCTGCACACATGTGTAAACACGGACAGAATTAAATTAATTTAAAATAAAACTTTACCTAATTATAAATTTACCGAAGTGATGCAGTATTAAAATTACCGGTTTTTTTCGACCTAATTTTTTATAGGTTAGTTTGACGCATAATTTTAAACTATTTTAAAATTCTTTGTGAGTGTGTATGTTTATTATTGTAATAAAAACAAAATGGGGAAGAGAAGTTCTCAGTTTTTAGTAATGAATTAAATCAACCACTAATCACTATTGAACAGTACCAAGATAAATATTTTTTTAAATAATTGTTGAGCAAGTCCTGTTATATAGTAAAGGACTATTTAAACGATAAATAAGCTTGGGAAGGTATCGCCCTAGCGATCCCGAATTCGTTGTGTGTATCTTCAGACCGGTTTATTCTGGAAACCTCGTAAGAAGATAATTATTATCGCAATACAATTTAATTGATTCTATTTTTAAACGCATTTGCCTCAAAGTAGTACAGTATATACTAATATAGTGGTATATAATTAATAACTACAAAAAAAATCATATAAAAAAGTCGCAATATCTCTACTGTATAAATTATGGACGCAGCTGAATACATTATGTAAGGTCAATTATTCAATCAAGACATCTGTTTACTATAATAACTTGCACGCGTGTTTATGCAATAACCGAGTAAACATGATAAAAAAAATTAAATTATTCATGGTGAAGCATGAAGTTCCTAGAATGTTACGGTAGGATATGTTCTTTAATGTTGTAGATAGATCGTTGGATAAGGCTTTTTGTTAAAGTTGTATGGATATTTTATAAAGAGGTAAAGTTTCAGCTGTGTATAGGTTTGAGAAGATTCAACTTCCTCAAGACTATCAATTGTATAGCCTTCATGAAACAGTATGAGAATAAAGAGATAGAACGAGAGACCTATAGAATATCGATCTCGAGATCGACTCGTTTGAAGATACTAGACCAACACTAAATCCTATTTTTATTAAAATGAATTTGAGTTACATTGACTTAAATATCATATACATATAGCATATATAATAAAATATCATAAAGTAATTAAAATGATGATGTCCAGTAAAATCACAAAAAATCAAATCATACAATGTACCGACAACATATACACAAGGTCTATCTTGTTTATGAATGATCTCGAAATAACATATTATTGTGTCATCTACGACTATGTAATAATTACATAGAACTTGAAGCTACACAGTTTATCATTACAGCGCCATTATTTAGTTTGCATATGGAAATATTTACAGATGAACGCATAATAGATTTTTTTTAAGTTTACTTTATTATATAACAATAATTAAAAGTACACAATCAATATTTTTTGCAATAATCCATCGAGATATCTCTTATACAGGCCAACAATTATGGGTTAAATATATGAAATAGCCGAGTTTTACTGACAAAAGTTTAATTCGATTTTTTATCACTTTGAAAACGAAATATACGAATAAATGATCGGAGCAAGATCTGGCAAATACGGAGAGTAAGAAGAATGTCAAACAAATCGTTTGAAATAATTATATTTAACTCTTTAACATTTTAAGACTTTTATTTCGTTAGTTTAAATAAGGACTATTTAGTTTTAATTCAGACAGATAATCTGTTGCGTTATTCACACAATAATATGGCAATTAAATTTTTACATTCAACTGTATTAAGTATAATTATCTAAACAGGTCCATCTGAATATCTGAATAGTTATTTTTACGTTAGTTTACGTAATTTGAAAAGAATATGACGACAAATTGAATCATCTGTGGAGTGTCCACAGATTAAACACAAAACTGTTTAGTCTGTGGATATGCGCAAGGCGTATTCGGCTTTCCCGCCAATTCCACATATCGTAGAGCTGCAATAGACTAACAATGTAAATGATTATTAATATCAGATAACTAACTTCTCCTTATTACTTATTGTGCGTCAACATAAAGTGTTTATATATATAATATAAGAGTGAATATACTTTGGACACTTGAAATTATTATATTGTTCAAACATATTATTTAAAATATCGGTGATGATATTACATATGCATAAAGGTCAATTAAAATTCAAGTTATTATTAAAATTATGTAATACTACAATGTAAACAACTTAATAACAACGGGCCACATATTTATGTAAGGAACGAGACATTTGTATTTTTAGACAAGTAAAAATTAATTTTCATCGTATGTGATAGACATACTGATTTTATTTTGTTTCGTTATTTGTATATAAAGCATAAATCTTTAACTGGCTATATGTATTGTTACAGTGCTGTTTATTTATGAAAATTCTTACAAACATGCCTACAGGCAACAAACTTAACTTGAACTTTAGTCGAATTTGGTTGGTGTATTTTATATTCATATATATTATACGTAAGTCGTGGTTTATATACGTAACTGGTGTTTAGTTGAACTCAAGTGAAGTGTGTGGAAATTTTTATTGAGATTTTTTTAATTAAATCAATATAATATTCATTCATATTTCATATAATCGTTTATTTATAACTCACAATTCTAGATGTTTATTAGAACCTGTATCAAATTGGTTTTTGTGACGTTATCACGTAATTGTCTAATTAATGTGAGACCGCTAAAACTAATTACTGTATATATTACGCTAGTGCATTTGACGATTTTTCTCTTTATTTTGTACTTGAGAACTGTACATTTTAAATTATAATATGAATTATAATTAATTAATTTAAATATGCACGTTTGAATATTTAATGTTTTTGAAAAGGAGTAGAGTGGGTGAGTTAGATTATCACTCTAATATATAAAATTCTCGTGTCACAATGTTTGCTACCTTACTCCTCCGAAACTGTTTGCCTGATTCTTCTGAAATTCTGTGACCTTATAGAGTACGACTGAGAATCGGCCAACATCTATTTTTAGAGAATTTTTTATTGGCAAAACGACGTTTGTAGCGATCAGCTAGTCATATTATAAACTATTGTCGAAGACAACAAAATAAATGTTGTGTGTTAGTATTAGATTGTAGAAAGCATCATACAATTCATTAATCTACTCCTTCGTTACGCTCTTGGCTCTGGTCGTGATGATTTTCTTGGGAAGGTAGTTGCAGTGGTTTTGTCTGCACCAGACTTTTCTGGGTTTATTTAACCCCAAGGCTGATACCTCATCTACCCGTTTCGGTAATGTGTGTGGGTATACTGCCAGTGTTGGGTCGTCAGTGCCTAGTTACTTATCTAGCTTGGAGACCAGAGTAAGCAGGTTCCCTTTTTCGCCTTCCGTTAATTTATACTCATGTCTATTTTAAATGTAAAGGTACTCTACACTTGTAGTGTAGCAACATGGTTTTGTAATCCTTCATTTACTTTGTATTATTTTAATAGTAATTACGATAAACTATGTTGTTTGGTTTCATAAACAATTTGATGCTCGGTACTTTAAAGTTGTTCTCACACACTGGATTATATGAAACTGTGTGATAACTGCGATAAATTCGCAAAAAACATATATTAAACTATTATATTATATATCTAAGTATATAAAGAAGCATGCATGTTGTAATTCATACTTAATTTCATAATTATTTTATTAATTTAAATATAACGGCAATGCTAATATACGATTAAAATTAAGTAGCAATTTGAAACCATACTCAAGTATGTATTGCAATATACTCTCTACTTTCGGACGTCCGAATGACCTTGAAGGCTGTAGCCGCACCGGCAAAACCTCTTATGGCGTGTTATAATAATCTTAGTGACTTTGACACGTAATGTATGTTAATGGGTCCATTATTGTTAGTGTAATTATAACGTAATTAACATTGATTTTATATAACATTCAATATATGGTCTCCCTTGGGTCGATAGCTCGTGTCTGAGTGTCGTGGTCAGCCGGGATCTAGAGTTATATGTTATATATAGAAATTTAAGGACGACAAGTCTTTCACTTGATCGGTTATCTGGTTGGTGAGCTGCCGCGTGATTTGCCATAACCAATCACGATCAGTTCTTCCAGTTTCTCGTCGCCTCTGCGTATTTTGTGACCAAAATCGGAGACTATACGTTGACAGCATCCTTAGCATTCGTCTCCAACACCACAATATGACGAGTAATGTATGCTTAACTACTGTAAGGTAGAATCAGCACAAAGTGGAGTACCCCACACGATAGATGATCCTAGCAATACTTAAGGTGCCTGTAAAATACTCGGTAGCTAGGCGTTGTATCGGCTCTTACAGTATCTAGCAGCCTTATTTATCCACCGTTATATGAACAAACGCTTATTAATAAGACAACTGTGGTGAAAAAGTGTTATGAATAGAACAGTTTGGTGTTTATTGTCCTCTAAAATGGCAGACATTAGGGCATACGACACAGACAAAATAAAGATTTAAGATATCGTTAATTATTTATATATATTTACGATATCACTGATTTATATATATATATATCACTGTAAGATGTAATAAAAAAGATAGTACTATACTATATACATATAGAACATAACTGTATTCCTTTTATATGATTGAGTATATCAGTCTACAGTACAGATCTCAACAGATATTTATTATTTATTTATTTTACACTTTATTGCACTTAAACACTAGAAGCAAATGACGTTAACAGATGTTAGTACATATACGAGCAACGGGCGGCCTTATCGCTAATAAGCGATCTCTTCCAGACAACCCACACGATAAAAGAATACTTAAAATATAATAAGACAGGTGCAGATATATGTACCATAGGATTATAAAATGCAATATCTGTTGAATGTATAGAACAGTATAGACTAAATTTGTGGTGTCGGATAGTCTTATTAATTTTGAAATCTCACAAAATTGCACTCGTGAGAATGTCGGCACGGATTGAATGTAATGTAAATTCATGTCGACATTGATGATAAGACTCGAAACAAAGGCGAAATATAATTATCCTCTCGATCTATGCGATTTTTAAATTATTTTTCAAGTTTTCATTTCTATACCCTTATTTAAATTGTATATATCCTGCCAGGCGATATTTCCGCATGAGTTGATTTTGTGCTGTTGACAAGTTTGACCTTGCGAATTATATACTATATATAATTCACATACTATATATTCACCACGCTTTTGTTCTTTAACAAGTTAATATTGCTTTGTTTTCCTTCATATTTTCAAAGTGTTATTATAAAAGTTTAAAAAACGTACCTTGAAATTAAACATGCAAACATAACATACACATGTTAATTTATTTTGTGTTGCCATACTTCTAATGAAATTTGTTGAGTAAATAAGCTTCCACGTATATTGATAAAGAATAAGTATATTTGAACTGTAGACTTTATTTAATTCGCATGTCGTGTTGATACAACTCTAGTTAGAAAAAACGAATCATTATTTATAGAGATAATGCATGACCATTTTTTGGTACTTTTTGAGATGGATCGTCAGGCTATGTTGGTTTATGACGAAATTTTCGAAATTTATAATCATGCGTGGTTAGGTAAATAACATTTACTTAAAACGAGTAGAAAGGAAACAAAAACCATCCGAAGGCTAATTATTGTTGTAATTTTGTAATAATTGTTGATACCAGTTTTTATTAATCCCAATGCATACTTGCTGGAGGTAAATTGAAGTGTCAATATAATATACAATTTACATGCATTCTGACTGTTTGTAAAATATTTTGAGAATGAGAAATATACTATTTTACAGTGAAATGAAGAAATTTAAAGTTTTTTTCCCTTTGGTAAAGTGCCCAAACGCAGAGCGAGAAAAACATCAGCTCTTGGGTCACCTGCACTGACTACCAGGGACCTTCTTATTTCTTTAATAAGCGCCTGTGCTCATGTACTCCAAGTTGTAGAAATTTTGGAGGCAACAACCTTATATGACCTTTTAAAATAATAGTTTTAAGTTACAAAAATATAAATTTTATTAAGATAATTGATTTCCTGAATGCGAATCGATTCTTTAATAATAATAAATTTGTATGTGTTGTGTTTTTTGTAGCTTTTGTTTTTTGTGTTTTTATATTACGATAATGTTTTGAATAGAATATTGTACGGTTTGGGTCGGTTATGGGGCCAACCGCATGTTCAATGTGAGCAGAGTTAATCGTAAGATGATTAGGCAAAATGTATAACGTATTTAAAATTTTCGTATATGATTTTTTAACGATTTTTCTTTGTTTTGTTTTACAGGTGCTAATCTCGGCTACAACATGTCGATCGTCGATTCATACAAACGATTTATGGAGAGGAACAGTGGTAAGCATTTCTGTATTACGATATCTATCTCAGTTGGTACCCTACAGGTCACCTGTATAAGATGACAACTTTTTTTATTGTTGCGCGCCATGGAGATCGCTTCATCATACAAAATAGCAAATCATTTCTTACCATGCACCACCACGTTATGAAAGTAGCTGCCCGCCACGGTATTTCCGAGGCAAAGACTAAGGATACTTCAAAGATTAGGCTGGCAACGACACGGCACCCTGCCACCTTTATGGTCTTCCTCCTGCTCGTTTGCACTCTTTTCTAAACACATACAACGCGATTCAATTAATTAGGGTTTTGATAGAACCATCAATTAAGTTTCCGAAATATTAAATTTAACATTTAAGCAAGGAGTTGCATATAAACTGCGAATTATAGTCACTATTGATGCAATACAATCATCATTTAGTTTTATAAGCCGATACAAATTGATACAAAACAATTTAGTTTGGAATCTCGGTATATTTCATAATCTATCGTGTATCGAGATTTATTAACATAGATTCAGTTCTTTTAACTTTTTTTTACGGCCGAAGTCAAAAGGCATCCTTTATTCTAAAGCTACATTTGAAATTCATAACCATGTCAAAAAAAGTCACATTCTGATGTAGACTGAAGTTAACTATTAAGTCGGGTGGATATGCGCGGAGTAGCCGGAGGCTCGTTGGGAAGCGAACCTCAGCCAGCACTGGATTCCTTATGAGCTGGACTATTACCAAAAGCTAGCTATATTTTGCCTGTGGGTCTTATACTTTCCTCTTCGCGATGATTGAATAAGCATGTTTGTAACGCCAGTTAAATTATGTCTTATTCAATAAATTACAAATAATATAAAATAAAAAAGGTATTAATCTTATTATAGATATTATCTTTGTTATTTGTAAAACTAAGGTGTTTTTTAAACTGTTTAAAAACTCTTAACGCAAAAGCATATATTTTATTAAATTACAGTATTATTTTTTTATTACTTTAAACTCGACCTTTTTTTGACACTTAAGTATATTATTATCAAAGTTAAATTTTGTTGCAAAAAATACACCTTAAACGTTTTATCCAGCCGTGTTTTTATTTCCTTGCCAGCCTCATTTATTATATATGTATTTGTTGTTTTAAGTTATTAACAAAACTACTGTTTATTATCACAAATTATCAGGTTACGAAGTACCAACACTTACCATAACGTTTACCATACACTTGCTTTGTGGACTCATGAAGTCATGTTTGTTGGAATTTGTACAGAGTGTCAAATATATAAAATAGATTTATTATAAATCATTATATATTTGTTTTAAAATTAAATCAAAATAAGATTTCCAAATCAAACTTTATTGCGAATAAATACGCGGCGGATGGCCTAGCGTGGTTTTAAATTCTCCAGATTCAAGTCCTGAGATTGTCTGCTATACAATATAGCAGAACCTATGCAATATTTCTTACCCAATATTAAAATTATTTTATTAAAACAAAAAGTACGATACCTTCAATATTTCATTTGATTTCAGAATTAATCACGCTTTTTATTAAGATTTGAATATATTATAATTTTTCCATAAGTCGTAATTTTATATATCCCGTTTTATGTCGCAGTATTAAAAATACGTTAATTATTCATGGAATTTCCATACTATTCCTGCATTGTGTTTTGTCCACATAGAATCGTTTGTACGCAAGGTAATGTACCTTAGAAGGTGTGTACCTTCCATTCTTCACAATTACAGTTTTAATTTTATACAAACAAGGAGACACAATAAATTCATAAAGTACCTACATTTGATAAAAAAATATATGTTAACTTTTAAAAGCATGATATGAGAAAGTTCTCCATTCCTTAGTAAGAATATAAGAAAATCCCTTCTAGACAATATTGAGAATAATTCTTATAGTCTGTCAAGTTATGAAAATAACTAATAAAATGTCCAGATTCGAAAATGTCTCTTAAACATCTCTTTAAGGGACCAGTTCACCTGCGTCACTTTACCAATTGTTTTATGGAACGGGTTTCTCATTCACCATGTCCCGTTCATGCCAGTTACACGTTTTAAAAAAAAAACCTACTATAACTTATTTCAATTTCATAAAATTGAAGATATTTATTTACAACTTGTAAAACGGAACGTTTCGTTCACATGACGGAACGAACTGTTTTGTATATAGTCTGTGGTCATCAATTAAACCAAGTACTGGCTATTGTACAAAACAAATACAAAAAAAAATGTATTCAAGTTACCGTAACAGTCCAAGACTTGTAAGTCCAGGTTTAAACCAGGATTAGTACAGGTTTATTGTGCTGTTCACAGTGTTAATTTTAGACTCGTTCCTGCATATTTTTATAACCTTTTTTATTACCCTATAGCCATAGTAATGTCACTGGTAATGTAACATTCTAACTATATATTTTGATGACTTGCATAAACACAGATAAATCATTTAAAATCTAGCCTAAGATATAGAAGTTCATACATGACATAACTTTTTGGCGACTTTCTAAAAGTATTTTTAATAAGTAAAATAGATTTCGCCGGACTTTGTGTTTTTTTGTATGTATTTACAGTAATTTGCTTGTGTTTCCTATTTTATTAATATATTGTGCAGGTATAACTATATGTTATACAAGTACAGATAACAGTGTCGAATAACATAGTATTTTTTTTAAATCAATTGCGTATTATTTGTTTAATAAGCCATTATGTATTCAAAACAAAAACCAATACATCGTATACGTGCGTGTCAGAATTTACGACAAATGGCTTCACTCATTTATAATCTATGCTAATACTGATAAATGGTTTTCCACTAAAATTCACATTATTTCAATAAGAAACGAGCAGGAGGAACATACACAACGCCTATAGACACTCACGTGGCTGGTATTGAGTAAAATATGTTTTTAAACTCATAAATCAGGCCTTCTCGAAGTCCGCAGGCTCCAAGGCCTAATATTGTGTAATATAGCACCAGACCAGATACTTCGAAAAACACATACTTGACACAGACTAAAATAATATAGGAGTCGCTGATCGTATAGTGTTATCTCTGGTCAAAATTGCCTTCAAGAATTTGTTAATTTTTTTCACATTAAATTATCATTACATAATAATCATTACATTGTTTGAAATACACTTTGTATTTAACATTATCCGACATGTGGAAATCTGTCGATTACATGATATATTTACGCCTCTGCAAAATATATATACAAAACTTTCTGATAGTTATATATATATAAATAATATCTACGAGATTCTGTTAAAAAAAATTCAAGTATACACCATTATACACGCTATTCAGGTAAATAATAATAGAAATTGTTTTAAAGTGTTTCTGTGTTTCTTTAAAAACTCACCTTATATATATATGAAATTAATCACATAATTCCGGACAATACCGGGGTTTGAACCTGGGATTTTATGCGTTACCAGTCCAGTTACCATTGCGTCAACAGAGCGATGGCTAACCATCGCTCTGTTCTGAAAATTTTCAGCATGTCTAAACATGCTGAAAATTTTCAAACCACAAACACACTCCATCAAGTTTAATCAGTTTTTATTACAAATAGTATCGCGATGCACTTGCGCCATCTAGTGGAACGCTGCAGACGCTGCATGCGTCTGCGGAACGTCAAAAATTACTACTGAATGTATTTAACATGTACTTTTATCAGAAATACAGTGTTTATACTGTAATCTTAACATTGTACTTGTTTCAATTAATTTTATTCTCGACATATAAAAATATGTATCCATAAAGACATTTCCTTATATGTATTAAATGTCAGAAAAGTAATCTGGTTAAACGACTGTTAAAATAAGTTTATTCTAAGCGTGAATGTGCTATTGAGAAGCAGGTTGCAAAACAAAATGATTGTACTTTTTTGTATTTTTTGAGGGGAAAATTTGACACAGCCAAACACAGTATCGGTTCGTATTTTGTTCTCGATATTTACCTTGCCACCTTTAAAATAATAATACTTACTTTTAATCTGATAAAGTAATATATGCAAAAAAATCATTGTAAAAACTTAATTTTTAATAGTTTAATGGCTGTTAAAAACAATACATCAAGCGACACAATTAAGCAATTGAACTCTGAATTAACAGGTTTCCATGGCAACCACGATTCGTTTTTACTTGAAATAATTACACGTGTTATATTTACGCGTCTATAAACTTTTTAATGGATTTTTAAATAAAATATTTTATATAATCTTGCATATTTTTCAAAGCAAAATCCAAATGAAATTATTTCTGAAAATAAACAGACGCTAAGTTTTATAATCATTAAAGATAATCCAGATAATGTTAAAATAGCCAGCCATCACAGATACGTGTTTAATGACGATTGTAATATATTTAAATTAAAAAATTGAATATTACTCTAAGTAAATCAAGAAAAAACAACTTTTTTTTGTAATAAAATGTTATTTGTCATCTTTGTGGTGGCTACTTTGTAAAGCCTTTGTTTTATAGCTAATAAGCACTTACTTATTCCTTGTATTTATCACATATTTGTGATGCATTTGTAGTATGGTTTAATGCTCTTTAAAACCGCTTTGTATTGGCTTTTTAAAGAAGAGTTTCTGGACAGTTCTTCTCGTCCGCTCTACGCCTTTGGGTACTGGCAGTAAATGTAATAATATGAAAGTTATCATTTATAGTTATCTTTTTATATAAGAATGATAGATAAAAAGTAATGTTAGTAATAATAAATTGTAATGGTGAATATTAAATTGAATTGATATGTTAATTTTCTTTACGTCGGTTAAAAATATTAAACTAAGTTGTAAATCAATATTACGTTAACACACAGATTATGTAAGTGTTAATTAATCAGAATAAATGTGTTAATTGTTGGTATATACATCGTTTTGTATCTACCGCAAACCTCTCATATTTGAATTCAAAAAATATGTATTTTGAACTTTTTACTCTCACCATTTATAGCATTGATCTTGAGATGTAATGGTGCTTGGATTTGTTCTGGTTCTGGTTTAATATCTACACACTAATGTATAAGATAAGGCAAGATAATTATAACGAACACCAGAAAATAACAACCCCACTGATTTTCCTGTGGGCGCGCGGCCAACCCATGTAAACTTAGTTCTGGTGACATTATATGAAATTAAAAACTATGACTTTGACCACAGATCATAAAATTATTATTAATATAATCAAGTTCCAACTTAGAGTGAACAGTCTCTAACCATATTAAATATAAGTTTTGGTTTTTTTTATCGATAAGATTATTAATGAAGTTTTTTGTATATTATATGCATAAGAGAAGATTTGTTTTAAATATTTTAGTAATTCCCATATGGTATATGTGTTGAGCATTAATATATATATACGTTATATCCATAAGTATCAGCTCATAATATGTTATAAATGAAAAAAATGTTTTTTTTAATCAGATCCTCGAACGGAGAATTGGTGGATGATGTCCGGGCCTGGTCCGTTGATAACGTTACTGGCAACATACCTCTACTTCTGCATATCCATGGGACCTCGGTACATGCGTGATCGAAAACCTTATTCCTTAAAAAACACAATCGCACTATACAACATATCTCAAATTTTGATGAGCATGTATTTGGTCTATGAAGTAAGTTTGCCTTTTTTTATTTATTTTAACTATATTTAACATAATTTAATATTATAATTGTATAATTATTGTTGTGTTTGAATAAGTTGTATATATATTTTTATTATTTGACTTTCATTTACTATGTATTGTACCATTTAACAAAATTTCATAAACCCGGTTAATGCGAAATAATAAAAGCATCTAGTCGAGCCGATATTAAATTTATTTATTCAAAATGAGGTTTTAATGAATTCATGTACAATCATATAAATTAAAGATATGATTATACATTATATAACATCGTCGTATGTAATATATGTATCAGTATAATTTTATGTACATAATTTTAGTATGTCTACAGTATTTTTTAAGATTTCTGGTGCTTGTTCAAAGAAATAACATTATAGTGAGAACAACCAGCAAACACATATTGATATTGACGTCAACTGTATAAACTGATACATTTAACAAATAATCTGTGATCTCGAACTGCAAACATTAAAGCTACATCCGTGTTTAAAGAGCTCAAGTGTCAAAAATAACTATTGATAGAATAATATTTGCTTGTTTTCAGGGCCTCGTTGCTGGCTGGTGGAACGATTATGACTTTTCCTGTCAACCAGTTGACTACTCTGATAATCCCAAAGCTAATAGGGTTTGTATATTTTATTTAAAAATTATCTACAAAGTCCAAAATTAACTGATAGTGAAGTTCTGATTAACCGTTCAATGACTTTCCCCATTACAATAATTTTGTAAGGTAGACAGATCAAGCTACTTACTTAGTTGCTTCGGCGACTTTAATGGTGGGCCTCCTGCTCGTTTGGCCCCTCTTCTATAAAAAAAGAAGCTTTGTATTTATTTTAATCAAACATATTGATATTTGTTCTTCACATTAAAGTAAATATAGCTTAAAATAAAACAATAATGAAATAAAAATAATCTTTCACCAAAACCAATTACTCAATCCAGTCTATTAAACAAATCACACCACAAAACTTAAACAAATTCAGAAGGTCTCTGTGACAGAGTACCCATAATGCTGGTGACATTTCCTTGCTCACAATGCTAATACGCTGAGCGAGAACACCACTTGGTACATCACCGGTACTGACCAGCTGGCACCTGTGAACTTGTACCTCAAGTTTCAAAAGTCTCTACTCCAAAGGGAAAGTTCTTTTTTGAGTGGGAGTGCCATGCTGTTACTTACTAAAGTTTCAGCCGAATGGGCAGGCACGGCCGGAGAAATACCACTCTCTCACAGAAAACCGGCGTAAAGTGATACAAATGGACTTTGTTCATTTTGTACTCGCGTTTCGTTCGGTGAGTGAGATCTTCCGGTGCCCATCCTTTTCCCCTTCCCTCGTCCCTCTCCCCTTTCCTTTAAAGGCCGGCAACACACTCACGAGCTACCAGCCGCGTGAGTGTCTATGGGCGGCGGCTTCACCTTTATGGTGGGCCGCCTGCTGCGATAAAAAAAAAAGTTGTATTTTGGACTTGATTAAGAAGTTAATCTATAAAATTAAGAAAAGTCTCAGTGTATAGACGTGATGATAGGGCGAAGAAGTGTGTTTTAAACATTAGGTGGTACGAAAACGAATCGGCAAACGTTTCTTGTCTATAGAATGTGAAAATCTCAATTTCAGATGGCAGCTGCAGTGTGGTGGTATTTCTTTGCGAAAATAGTCGAACTCTTGGATACGGTATTTTTTGTTCTGAGAAAGAAGAACAGACAGATATCGTTCCTCCACCTCTACCACCACACCATGATGCCAATATGTGCTTGGATTGGTGTTAAATTCTTACCAGGTACGCAAACATTTACGAGACAACAAAATTATAGCTAAATGTACATACAGTGTGTCAAAACAAACGCACAGACACATCTCTCTGGAAGACTGTTATTTTATTTTATTATATCTCTCCCCAGACATCTTATGTGCTAAATTTAAAACAATACACTTACGAGATAACACAACTAGGTTTACACATAAGACAATTAAATGGGAACTTGAGACATTATACAATAACAACATACAATATACATAATACGAACACTACCAGGATTCAAAGGTTTTTTTTTATATTTAAGGGTGTTCAAAATGCCTCTACGAAAGATAGGTAGAGAGTCGGCTCGTCCACATTCACAATACTATTATATGGTCTTCACTGTTATTTTTATTTTGATGATGATGATGATGATGATGATGATGATGATGGTGATGGTGATGATGATGATGATGATGATGATGCTGATGATGATGATGGTGGTGGTGGTGATGATGGTGGTGATGATGGTGATGATGATCAGCATTGCCAGATAAAAATTAAGTTTTAAAACAGGCCAACTAAAACCAACACGACTTAAGGTCTTCCGAGCGCGTACCATTTCATTTCACGAGCTCGCAGCAGACTCCAGACTTCATCTTCATGAGTTTTTTTTTTGAAAACCTTACAAAAACACTACACACATACTTGGTTACATAGCGCATACTCCTACACGATAATATATGTATATAATTAGTTGTATATACCTTTCAGGTGGTCACGGAACTCTACTCGGAGTGATCAACTCATTCATCCATGTCATTATGTACACCTATTACCTGATATCTGGACTTGGCCCACAATATCAGAAAGTACTGTGGTGGAAGAGTCACGTCACCACACTACAGCTGGTAAACATATATCTTATACGTTATATAGTTTAATAACTATAGACTAAAAAAGAAGACACTGAATTGATTCCGACGCTTTAGAGTTTGCCGTTGAATCGTTTGACGTTACATGGAGTTTGCACTGTATTACATTATATCCTTATTTCATATGCAATTATTCGTCGCAAATAAGTCGTCGCCACGTCGCATCTTTTAGGTTATTTTAATAAATAAGTAACACAGTGGCTGTCATTCTCCCCAATTTCTATGTGTTCTGTTTGAATTTCGTTTCTGTCAAATGACAATTGACAGTTGACAGACACAGACCTCACTCATAGGCCATCTATGATCCATTTAACACCTCGTGAATAACATCTATCGGATGCTGTTGTGTGGCGCTGCCTTTAACTAAAATGTGATATCTAGTGTGTCTCAAACGTATATTTATATTTTCAGATCCAATTCTGCATTATATTCTACCATAACTTCACAGTTATGTTCTGCGACTGCAACTACCCGAAGTTCATCAACTTCCTTCTATCACTCAATTCTGGGGCGTTCCTGTACATGTTCGGTAACTTCTACTACAGAAACTACATTGTCGACAAGAGGCCAATCACGAATGTCCACAAGGAGGACAAGCAATGTTAGACGTACAATGCTCAGTTAGTATAAGTTGTTGTGATCTAGGTTTAACTAATGCTTCGTTGTAAGACATGCGAAAATTATTGATTGAAATGGAACGTAAGAGTGAGTATACATGTCTCTTTTTACATACACAATTTAACAGGTGGAGACAAAAGAGTATTTCAAATTCCGTATAACTGTTCTAAATAATAAGTCATGGTGATTATGTTCGGTTCGGTACTCCACGGAAACGGCTTGACCGATTCTCATGAAATTTTGTGAGCATCGGAGGTCTGAGAATCGGAGAGTCCAGACGTCACAATTTTTTAAATATTTTTTTGCATATCCTTACACATTTACAATAAGTTATTTTTTGTCTACACTAGAAATTACTTGGAAATAATTTATATATTATTACATATTTATAACAAGACATACTGGCATATATATAGTTTTACGAATTGGCCTTGAAATCTGATGCCGATTTACGTTGACAATGCCATATTGAGAATATCCGTCGCCATGGTAACGGCGCAAGTCACTTTTCCGACTGATCAGCTCTCTGCTCTTTATGTCAGACATAACTTGTACGAGCCTTGATCGGTTAAATGTTTGGTTCAACTTTGAACTGTGATATTTACATAAATGTTTTATGTAAAATATTAAGATTTAACAGAGAAAAGTTCAAATATATTTTTATAATACATTTTTTAAGACATTTATAGCTTTAAGACAGCTTTTTAACGCTTATCATATAAACTCGTGACCAACATTTGAATGTTTTACATAATGTATTAAATTTAAATAATGGTATTAAAGCCAAATTTGTAATATCATTAACTTTAAAAAATAAAATTTAAGTTGGGAAGTATTTTTAAATAATGGTGTAACAGTCAGTATATATAATTAAGCATAATACATTTACCGATTTAAAACTGTTTAATTTCATAATTATGGTTAGGTTTTCTGAACGTCTCCTGACATATGAACAATTTGTAAAATAGAGGTTTTAGAGAGTTTTAATCCGGTAAATGTGTTATCTAAACGTCATAATAAAATGCAATACATAGTGTACACAAATCTTTTATTTATCCAAATTTGATAAAAAGAATCGATAAAAACACTTAAAACAAAAAAGAGATCCAAAATTCAATCTTGATTCATTCTCACATTCCCTTCTAGATCCTGCTAGATTCTGTTATCTTTTCGTTTTACCAAAAGGTTGTATATTTCATAAATAGGTCCTTCGATACACAAACAAAATGGAACTGTTATCAGGTAAATTATAACCAACACCCCGAAAGATATTTGAAACTTTAACAAAATATATTTTCAACTACCTGTTGCAAAATTAAGGACTAAATCCTTAGATACCTCATACACGTCTCGTTTTATCTTCAAATTTCAATTCTCCTTAGGGCCTATAAAGTCAAAGGCAAAATAAATTCACTAAGTTACAAAGGACATTTTGAATCGTCTTAAATCTAAGTGATTCTGACGCCTGTTGATTTTTTTTTGGAAGTGATCCTAGTACACATTTCATACGCAAGGCTAAGTTGGAGCTAATTCATTCCAATCATTTTCATCATCAAAAATAATAAGAAAAATTTCCTTACTGACAAAGTAAACAAATTGTCTAAAATTTTTTTATAAAGGCTTTGCCGTTTAACCCTTTCAGACCTGAATTATTTTTTGTGTCCAATGAATCTAAAAAAAATTGTAGCTAGATCATTAAAAGACCAACGTGTGTACAAACGTGCACATCCGTCCTACGTAATTACTGGATGACGATGACGATGACGATGACGATGACGATGACGATGACGATGACGATGACGATGACGATGACGATGACGATGACGATGACGATGATGATGATGATGATGATGATGACGAAGATGATGATGATGATGATGATGATGATGATGGTGGTGATGATGGTGACGATGATGATGATGATGCTGATGACGATGACGATGATGATGATGGCGATGATGATGGTGACGAAGATGATGATGATGGTGATGATGATGACGAAGGTGATGATGATGATGATGGTGGTGATGATGATGACGATGACGATGACGATGACGAAACATTTTGCTATTGGCGAAACAAGGTAGGCAAACATTTTGCGTCTGAAAGCTGAGAAACTAACCGTCGCATGTCTTCAGATTTTTAGGTACATATATTATTATAATGCATGTTATGGATTTTAGCATTTTATCTTCTAGTGTATGTTGTTGTAGCCATTTTGACGGTTAGTTATTTATACATAACGAGGTTAGTACCTACAGGGCTACTGCCTACCCCAATACTCTGTAGGGTTATTTTTGAAAGGCGTAGGTAGCATCAGCATTGCCAACATCACGATTGGGTTGGTCATAATAACCACTTATTTATTTAAAGAAACACTTCACTGATACTTCCAAGATTTATATTTCACTATTTGAAGGTAGGTCCGTTCCGTACAACGGCCTGAGCGCGACTGTGTCGTGCGGCCACAATGAGTTCCTATTTATAGTGCCAAGCACATGTTTACACAGACGTCGTATTGGAATAATAAAGATGACATTTCATAGCGTAATAAACTTGAAAGTATATCAATCTATGTTTTTAACACTACTCTAGCTATCTTAATACTAATAGTCGTAGTTACGCCGATACACACAAACATATTTCCCTATTTTTTTGTGTATGCGTTGTTCTCACTATAACGTAAATGTGTGCTACTATTTCACCATGCCCACCGGTAGAAAATCTTTAATTGTTTTATATATGAACAATTTTATAAATATGTATATAATTCAATTGTGTGTTGTGATATGGTGTTGATATCACTATGTCAACACATTTAGTTTGATTATAAATACTATCATATTCATACAAATATTATATGTTCTACATTTACGTTCTAACTATTAAACTTTAATTATATAAGTTCAAAATAATATTTCCTTTATTTTATGTATATAACCCATACAGTATAATAACACAGATAAGAAATACAGGTAATAACAAAGTCAGACTAATAAACATAGACTATAAATTTAATACATTAGTGAAGTGAAGTGAAGAACGAGCTTTTTGTGTGTAATTGTGTGGCTATGGGGATCAATGAGCGAGGTGGATATTTGTGAAGCTTGACATCCTTATATTATTAATAAAAAAACATATATTTATTAAGACACTTAAATGTAAATATTAATCTATTTAAAATATAAACGTGCTCAACTCGCTGGCACAAAGCCGTGGTCAGACAAGCCTTATTTATTAGCCTTATCAATGTCCCGCGTGTTTTTTGACACTTCCTCAATGTTAACAGTGTAATTCTCATCAAAAACTTCATTATTGTCTTTTTCACTCTTCCTTAAAAATAATAATTTACATAACGAGTTGACTGGACAATCGATACACACCCAAAGGGGGACAGATAGTGAAAATACTGTGATAACAACACCACATGCAACTAGAATCTGAAACATATAAAATGGTTGGTTGTCTGAAAGAGCTCATTAAATTACATCTATTTCTACTGTTTAAGTGCAATAAAGCGTTACTAAATACTTAAAAAGGCTGATCATCTACTTTAATTCAAATATAAAAGAATCCAAGGACGATCAAGTGTTACTTAAACCCTCTTCCCCAGTTCACGTATGAATATACGAAATTGAGCTCAAGAATCTGGAAGAGATTCCGGTGCCCATCCTTTTCCCTCCCCCGTCCTCTTTTCCTCTACACGACCATTTCCTAATTTTCCTTTAAAGGCCGGCAACGCACTCACGAGTCACCAGCCGCGTGAGTGTCTATGGGCGGCGACTTCACCTATATGGTGGGCCTGCTGCTCGATTGCCCCCTCTTCTATTAAAAAAAGAGATAATAAAGAAGACACGGGTGATATCTGACATGTATCCAGTAATCGTGTTTTCGTATAACCAGAGGTTATATAACAGAGTTTTAGTTAACCTAGCGTGGCCTTCGCGATAGTTAAAAATATTGTTTTTTTATTAAAATTACGCTTCTGTTGAGCTACATTATAATCTGCTGTTCAGAGCTGCTCAGGCTTGAATCGTGTGAAAGTTTTAATTAATTTTATATATAAAGCGTATAATTGTTATTTTTTATATAAATACTGGCTGACCCGGCAAACGTTGTGTCGCCATAAAATTACTAAAAAAACAGGGGTTGGTGATAAAAGGGTAAAATTTAAATTTGTCTAAAATTTAAAAAAATGTGAAGCGTGTACGACCCGCTAAGGGGTATTAAAAATACATATTAGGGGATTGTCAGACCTACTCAATATGTTCACAAAATTTCATGAGAATCGATCAAGCCGTTTCGGAGGAGTAGGTACCGGTGCAAAACAATGTGACACGAGAATTTTATATTTTACCTGATTAAGTAAAGAGTTTGTATACAACATGGTGTTATGTCCCAATATAAAACGTATAACAATCAAATGTATAAGGTACACTATATATGTGAGCTTCGATGGTACTTTCCATAATTTCCACTCCAGGATTGGCCTCCATGTATCTGAAATATATATTCATATTAACACAATATAAACTAGTTAAAAACTAACCAAAGTTAGTTTCATATTAATGTATGATAATTCATAGTAATATATCATGTAGTAAAAACTCTAATATCTTATATATATATAAATCTCCTGTCACGATGTTTGTCCCCGATGGATTCCTAAGCTACATAATCGATTTTAAATTAAATTGGCACACCGTGACCAGTCTTGTCCAACTTCAGATATAGGATAGCTTAGATCTTTAACTATAGTCGCAATTTTATTTTATTGCAAATTATTAGTCTATATAATTAATTGACAGTCACAATTATCTGTCAACTACAAAAGATTCTAACAGATGTCGATACTTTTCGACTGGATTGAGTAAGTAATCAATAGATGGCACTGCTATGGTAAACCGACACACGTGTCATATAAGCTACAATTCAATAGCATGACTACTACGTATTATTGAGGCTAAAGTATAAATTACATTTATTTTCTAGTAAACGAAATACCGTGAAATTCAATTATTTCTACTTTTGTAATAATTTATATGGTAAAACAACGTTTGCCGTTCAGCTAGTATGATATATAATTTAAGGTAGTTAAGACTTATATGATAGCCAAATACAAAATATAAGAATCGAAATTTAAGTATAGGTTCATAAAATATATAATCGCTATCGATTATCTAAATATAAATGATCCTATTAAGTCTCTGAAGGCTCTAACAAACTAAATTCATCTTAAAACTATGCCCTATACAATACTTACTTTCAATATTAAAGACGGATCCAAATATTATCATACAGAGGAATACACCATATATTGGCTTAATAAGACCAGCGTATAAGGCTCGATAGTATATAGATACGCCGCCATTTTTAAATGAAAAACCAATTATTAGCAGCGCAACTATCATTGGCAGAGATAATGTGAAGAAAATCTTATATTTCTGAAAAGGTAACAAAAAATAACTTAAATTTATACTTAAAATATCATTTTCAATTAGGATTTTTGACGACATGAAAGCACATGAAAATTTGGAAAAATAATATTTTCTTTAAATTACAATTGTTGAAGCCGATGTAAATGTAGACATCCTTTGATTTTGTAAACAGGTTTTATTAATAGTAAATATATATAAATATATAATTTATTATAAGAAAAATAAGTCTACAGCTTCATCATCAGTGTGTGTTTGTATTGTTCTCACTATAACATAAATGTGTGTGCTCCTATTTTGCTATAGTAAAGGTTATTTTTTATTGTTTTTATTTAATATATATATTAATAGATTCGCTGGTTAAATATCTTTACAACCATACTGTGAAACATGCTTGGCAATTTAAAGAAGTGGCGGAGAGTCTCTTGCCAGTTCTTCTCGTCCGCTCTACGCCATTGATTTGGGAACTGACAGTAAAAGTAGAGTCGAATTTTTTAATAATTTATTGTGTTGACGATTCGTAAGTGTACCTTGGTTACCGATATGAACAAAGATATTTTTGATTTCTATACTGACATATTTATCCTAACATATTTATTTTAATTTGTATCTTTTTACTGTATAATAAATGTTATAATTAATGAACTGTGCTCTGTGGACATGCGACGCTGATCCATTTAGTGATAGTCTCCATGACTTCAGACGCAAATTGTTGCGGACCTTGTTTCGCCAATAGACTCCAATTTAGGAACGTTCATTTTTTGTTTTATTTCTGTGTGTAGAGTTTTCTTTATTTTTATATATGATTGTTTAGTTGTTTTTTTTTTTAATTGTATACCTATAATTTATGCACATACATGCTTTGTGTGTTTTTTTGTAATTTTGTTCGGGTTATGTTAGTATGTGTGTTGTTGGTGTGCCTTATTAAAATTAAAAATAAATAATTTTGCATAAGACCAATTTGAATTAAACAATTAACCGCGCTAGTAGTGATTGGCCGGAATTAAACTTTTAAAAGCGTGCATGGATTTTAAAATATTCATATATAGCATACCTTAAATTTAGCAACATCAACCTTTTCTTTTTGCACGTAGCATGTGTAATATCCTAAAGCCATGCCCAACACAAAATCCGGTATATTGGTGTGAAATCTCGTATACACATTGTTATACACTGGATTTTTAAAGTATGTTAATGACAATCTGTAATCATAATATATTATTTATGAAACGAAGTACTTAAATCGATGTATTTTATGTGAGAAGAGGCAAACGAGCGGGCCACCCATAGACACCTTTAACGCAAGTGAGTTGTCGGCCTTTAAAAGAGCGGTACGCTTTTTTCTTTTGCTTTCTTTAGGTGAGCCTTGGTGATGAGCAGGCACCAGCGTACTATTATTGTGCGTTCCGAGGGTTTTAAGAAATTTGGGAATTGAATTCAGAAAATAATAAAATTGCGCCTAATAGAAAATGTTTGCAATATGAAACGAATCATTTATTTTTTGTAATATAAAAAAGCTTGTGTTAAATAAACAAAAAAAGGCTTGTGTTATGTTATGTATATATTCTATATAATAAGAAAACAAAGTCACCATTGTAAAAAAAAACGCCTGAATTAAAATATGCGCAATGTCATATATCTGTTAATTATAAAATGTAAGGTACTTAATATTAAAACTTACTCTAGAGAAATAAACAGTACTGCATCTAAGTCCTGGTAATACGTATGAACAGCTGGCAACACTGTACCAATAATAATAAGTACTGAAATGATCCATTTCTTTGTTATTGCACTTCTAGCAAAGAAGCAAACAAAGTATCCAAGTATCATTAATTGCAGATTGCTGGCTACATACCTGAAATATATAGACTCAAAATCACTTATCACTTCATCGTTCAAGTATCATGATAATGTATTTTTTTATATATTTTAAAATGCTTGTTACACATGTGTAGGCAATATTAACACGGCAAGAAGGAAGAGTAGGCTTTTTTGAAGGTCACCTAAGGGAATACCTGCGCTGGCTGTGTGATATAATAAATAAAATGTATTTTATAACGTGTAATACTCACCAAGAATGGTACATACATCTATTCGACTCATCATAATTGTTGAAGTAGAACAAGTTAGACAACCACCCATTTCGACACCACTGTACCTCAGACATCATGGCAGCCTGGAATTATTTTTTTAAAATAATTTACTATATGTAACACACTGACTTAAAAAACTTTGAAATTGAACTGAACTTCTTCTCCTAATCTTCTCTTCTCTCTTAGTAATAAATTATTTTTATATTCATGTGAACCGTACAATCGGAAACCTATTTGCAATTTTGTCAACACAATTAAGCTTGCGCGTAAGAGTGAGGATAAGTGGTGGGTTGCCTGGAAGACATCGCTTATTAGCGATAAGGCCGCCCGTTGCTATTCTATGAACTAACATTATCTTCTTCTTCTGTTTTAAAGAAACAAAGTGTGAATAAATAAATAATTCTTAGGCATTTTGGCGCGTGTGGCGCGATAATTGTGAATGGATAAGACTGGGAGCCTTTTCCACTTGGCAAGCTGATAATAAACTAAAAATAGTTATTGTGGACTTAGTTAAAATTATTAATAAAGGCTTTAAGTAAAAAAAAAATCAATAGAAAAAAGATTCAGTCACAAAACACTAGAACTAGAAGTCAATTTTAACGGAATGAAGGGTAGAATATACCTGCCAGAAAGGTCCAGAGCCAAGATGTCCCAGCCAGGTTATTGTAAAGAGAATTACGAGGGCGTATAAAGGTGTTAATCTGAAACGTGAGTGGGAACGTTTGTTAGTGGGAGTGCCATGCTGTTACTTAGAGTTTCAGCCGAATGGGCAAGCACGGCCGGAGAAATACCACTCTCTCACAGAAAACCGGCGTAAAGTGATGCAATTGGACTTTGTTCATTTTGTACTCGCGTTTCGTTCGGTGAGTGAGATCTTCCGGTGCCCATCATTTCCCCTCCCCCGACCCCTTCCCCTACCCCTCCATTTCCTAATTTTCTTTTAAAGGCCGGCAACGCTCTCACGAGCTCCCAGCCACGTGAGTGTCCATGGGCGGCGACTTCACCTTTATGGTGGCTCGTTTGCCACCTCTTCTATAAAAAAAAACGTTTACTAAAATAATTGAAGGGAAATTATTAACGGATACTACTGTTCTCACTGTGTGAAGTAGGTAATGTATGTTTTTTGGAAATATTTAAGGAAATTCATGAAACTTTTTTGAATATAGGAAAGCTTAGCATTTGCATGGTGTAATTACAGCGCTATACAACCTTATTGTAGATGCTTGGGGATTTAATGAAGTGGAGAGTTTCTTGCCAGTTCTTCTCGTTCGCCCTACACCCTTGATTTGGCAACTGGCAGTGAATGTTTAAAATTTCGACGACTCAAAAGTGTAACATAGTTATTAGTTATAAAAAAATAAGGTACCGTAGCCATATAAAAAATACTCCTTGGGGCATTAAACACCATGATATTTTCTGCTTTTCCGTGAACTTTTCCATTTTATATGCCAAGAGGAATCCAGCTATGATAAAGAATGTTTGGACAAGCACAGTGCCGTTAAAAATTACATAGTATATAATGTCGTCGTACAGCTGAAATATAAGGTTATTTCACAAATAAATATGATTTTAAACTATATTATGTAAAATTAAGTAATACATTTTGCGTATATAAGGTTTTTTTTCAGTGTGTGATGCTGTCAGTACTTACTTTTTCTGTATAACGTGGATTTTCAGGAAATATCACAGTTATCATCATGGCATGTATAAAAATTACACAGATTATTGTCAGCACTCTGAAAATGGAATGGCTCGAATAAAGCTTCATTTATGTAAAGGCTTGATTTACATCACCAAAATATTCATATATTTTTTTATTAAAGACCTACCTTAAAGTTACTATCTTAAAAGGCCGTAGGTACGTGCTAGTGACGTATCGATAAATCCCTGTCAAGATATACTTATAGACAACAGATAATCTAAAGGATATTTCACACGGAAATGTTTTATTGCCTTATAATTATTTTTATTCGTCAATAAAAAGCATTTAGTTTATTCGTAGTGATTTTTTACAATCACATTAAGGATAAATTTCTTGTTTCAAAACATTAATTGTCCCTAATGAAATTTATAATATTTGTTTACTTAATATAACTGAATTTATAAGTGTTCTTTTATTTCGTGGGTTGCCTGCAAGTGATCGCTTATTAGCGATTCTATTTGTCTACATGTAATGTTTTAGTGCAACAAAGTGTGATTGATTGTTATTACTAAATAACAGTATTACTAATCAGAAAATATTAGTAAATTTCCACACAATAAAATACCTTAATCCATCAAAACATTTCAATCGTTGCTTATCCTCGTCTATGTTTGAATAAGAGTTGCGTAGTTTGGAAAAGTTTTCCTTGATTGAAAAACATAATAGGAATCGGTTACCTGTAATTTTAATAATATTAAAATTATTGATTGGTTAACGCATACATTCAAATCATTTTCATTTCACAATTCACTTGTTCATATGTATATTATTAATTTTGTTCTGTTCGTGTTTTTTTTTTTGTTGTATTATTTTTTTCTGGTCTTGGATTCTATTTTCGATTGTATGTTTTGACCTTGTTTCGGCTTTGTTTTTGATCTATTTTTGTTGTGTAAGCTTTTTGTGATAAGCTGTATAGGTTTAAGAAATAAATAATAAAATTAAATAAAAACAATTGTCAGGTCTTTCGTTTCATTTGACAGTTTTGTTATAACACACAAAAGTTCTAAACTAACATTCAAATCGAAATGCAAACCTTTAATAAAGTGAAAATATGTTTGCCTTAATAATAATAATAAATTTATCGCTGCATAGACTACAGACGAAAAGCAACATTAGGAACTGGCAGCCTTGTTACGCTCCGCGATTTTCTCCATGAGCAATGGAGAAAAAAATGGTATACCTGATTTTCGTCTTAGTGAAGTGCATAAATCCATTGTAGGGAATGAGAAGAAAAGAAAATCCCAACACGTATGACCAAATTTACTTCTAACAAATTTAAAACGCGCGTACGACTCTGATTGAAAAGGCATACTATACAGTTAATGAATATTTAGAGGACAAAGATCCCTTTAACGTGTCGGCAATTAGCTGAGCATCGGGACAGTTGAGCAGCCTTCCAATGCTTTAGTTATTTGAATTTGTCATGAAAGTAACATAATTTTATATGAAATGTTTATTTTAAAAGAGCAGCTGTCGAGTTTCGTGTCGGTTTCTCTCGGTATATAACTAACTGCCTTTTGAATCAATGATAGTGTAAAAAATAACGATTCTACAGTGTTTATATATTTTGAGTTTGAGTTGGTAATAAGGAAACTGGTGAACAATACACAAAAAATAATGACATTATGACACAATAGTGCATGTCTCTCGCTAAAGTATTATTAAAATTACCTCTCTTATCAATCACGTAGGAATGATACAAGCTTCCAATAAAATTCATTAAAACTATAACGCTGAATATTACTAATGCAAGAATATTTCCAAATGTATATACAATCGGTTCTTCTATATCCGTGTTGCATGTCAATGGTTGTAATATTTTTGTTTTTAATTTGTATTTTTCAAAGTACGTTTCATTTAGGCATGCTTCAAGGGACGTGACTTGGTCCAATACATTTATATTTCTACATCTTTCTGTTACGCAAATGCCATGACGCAATAACGTATGATTGTAACGCATATTTACATTACTCGAATATTCCTGTAATTAAAAAAAAAGCTTTTATTTTTCAGATTTTATATGTTCGTAATATATTTCAAAAATAATGTGAAATGATTCCTTAATTTACCACCCTAAGTCGCCTATTTTCGTGTCTAAATTGTCTCATGTATTTTTTTTTCGACAAATTTCATTAAAATACGTGAATTGCTTTAGCCGTAACGTAGTTTCACATTTATAATATCAGTTATGAAAATCTAAAATAATTGAGACTTACTTCTATCATGTCCAGAAGATCACTTTTTGTGTCCGATACTAATACAAATTGTGTCAAGCAATATGTACCATTCGGTTTTAATATGCATTCTTCATAGAGGTCCATTTGAAAAATGGGTGGCATCCGTGAATACTCCGTGTCTGAAAAAAACACTTTATTTCTACCTTTTCCTTTGTCAATAATTTTCTTATATCTAGAGACTAGAGTTACGAGGGTTTCAAAATAAACCGACGTCGTTTGACGTTTGGACGTTAAATGTCAACTAGATTTAAATTCCTATTAAAATTATTTTTATTTATTATTTAAGCTAAATAAGTGCGTAGTTTTGTAAGTAAAGGTGTTCTTAAGTTGACCAGCAAAAAAAACTTGAATTAAACTGCTTAAATCAAGATTGTGTGAAGATAGTGCGACTTGGTGATTTGACAGTTCAATAATCCGTTTGGAACTTGGATCGTTATTGAATTTTTATTCTGAAAACCAGGGAAGTATTGTGTTAATCTTAAATCAATTATAAAATCAACTACATTACACCAACAAACACACTACTGCTCAAGTGTTGAGTAACGTCACACACACACTGTCCTAACAATTAGTCTCGTTCTGCTTGACATACTGTGGAAGCTTAATTGATGACAAATTAATGCATCACACATTCTAATGCTACAATTATCCACTAACTTAATCAGTAGTTCCTTTTATACGATTATATTTTTGAATTCACAGTAGTTAAGGGTAATTAAAAGGCTAACATCCTTACCTACCTAATACTACAATTAACCTCGAATAGCTCATACCTGTCTACCTTTCTTTCAGTCACACCACCATGCTCACCTGTAAGGCTTTAATCGAATCTATGGAGAATAAACTAAAGACAGCAAGCAACATTGTAATGCCACTCTGAGTCTTTATGATGAATTATCTTACAGTAATGATTCTTCAAACATGGGAAGTAATCCTACTATCTACAAGATGTCAAACACTACTCTCAAAAAATATTTGAAACTTAAATAATTATTAAAAAGGAATAAAAAAGTAGGTCAACATACAAACATAAGTAGAACTACTTGAAAAAAGAAAATAGGGAATTAATAACAAAGTTAAGTTCTTATACTGAGTAAAGCACAATTATCTCAAAGCACTAACCTATCTTGTAGACTCCAATAAACTTACAGAGATGATAAACTATTTAGAATCTATGGTTAAAGAATTGGAAGAAAAATATGACGATGCTCAAGTACAAATAAGCAATCAAGTAATCGACGCAGATAACGTATTACAGCTGTGCAATGACCCAATATGGAGCACTCCGAATCTTTGAACAATAAGCACTTGTGTCAATGTGCAAATATGTCATCTTGAAATGGGCAAAGTACCATCCAACTAACAAAACTGAGAATATTGTGGTACCAAAAATAGCTATCCTCATATTTAAAAGACACAATATTTGTACTGTCTGACAGGATTGGTCGTGGATTTGGCCCCTTACTGTCACAGTTTGACTTAAATAAATATAGTATTGGAAACTCCTGCATGCCAAATGTATCCTATAGCAGATTAATAGAATCCGCTTGTAAATTGCCTGCTAAGGAAGGAGACATAATAATAATTTTGTTTGGTAATTGTTTAAAAAAAATCTGAAATACTTTAAAAAATTAATGATATGTTATAATACAGTAACAAAACCAATTGTAAATTCTTATTATGTTTGCTACCATATTCCTCTGGTCTATCCGAGAGCCAAAATAGGATAATTCAGGAGTTCAATTCTAAATCAATTAGGATGTCCAATGACAAAATTAAAGCTACTCGGAATGTGATTAACAGTGAACCCGGAAACCTGTCGTCCACAGGGCGACAAAATAATAATAATATTAAATTAAAGGCAAACGGTGTGTTGGTGGTGAATAGTGTAGAGTTTTGAAGAGTTTTTCTGTAGAATACCTAGGGACACAACAGCACATTCAAATTCCTGTCCAGACCGCGAAGAATCGATCTTAAAAGAAAACGTGAATGAATGTGTTGAATCGTTTAATTTAAGACATATTAGCTCAAACGATGTAGACGTCGGACGTGGTTCATTTGGGAGCCAGGGAATCTTTAAGGTCTCATTTTAAAACAAGCGGTATTCTTACAGTAGCTTCACAATATATTTTATGCAATATTTTGTTCGTACATAAAAATATACATCTTTTATCACTTATTAGAGACTACCTTTCCGCACGCGGCTTCGCCCACATAATTTGTAACGTAATGTGTAATTTGGTTAAATATAGCGTTTTTTAATGATCTCGACAGGTCTTTCTTTCACAGGCTAAATTCTTGTTACAATTGGAATTATATATAGCCTGTGTTACTCAGGGATGATGTAGCTTTACAGGATCGGATGATTCAGGGAAATCGAGGGCAACTTTCAAATTAATGTACAGGCAATTACAATTCTGACAATTTTCTATTCCGATAGTCATCTTCTTATGTGGATGAGCTGATGATGGAAGGTTAACCTCCTCAGCGGTTAAGAGTTGAAAGAAAATTCTTACGAAGTTCCACCAATTGTATGTGATCCAACCGCGTTCAAATCCGTTCACTAGTTTTGAAGTTATAACGTACCAGACAGACAAGAATTCCAAAAATTATTTTTTTGGTTTCTATGACTCTTCTTTAATTGCCTCCTTTCAGTTTTTTGGAAAAATATTTAATTTTATTAAACAGATATTCGATTTTACTGTCTTATTATAAGTATAGTTTAACACGACCACAACACAAGAAATAGAGAATAAAATGATGTGCCTGGTTCTCGCAGTAAAGTGCATAAATCGTTTGTTTTTATAACAAAGTCCCAGCACGTATAACCAAATTGATTTCTAATAAATTTAAAACGCGCGTAAAGAATATTGGTTGAAAAGGCATACTACACCGTAAACGAATATTTAGAGGACAAAGATCCATTTAATGTGTTCAATTCTTGAGTAGCCTTACAATGCTTTGTTATTTGAATTGTCAGTCACATAATTTTGTTTTAATTGTTTATTTCAAGAGCAGTTATCGTGTTTCTTGCCGGTTCATGTCGGTAGATGACTGCCTTGCGAACCGGTGGTAGTGTAAAAATTGACGATTCAAAAGTGTCTTTATAAAGACCTACTTGAATAAAGATATTTTGAGTTTGAACGGGTCTGAGATACCTATAAACCAACATGGTTAACTATCATTTCTCATTCTCAGCATTTAGGGTGATTCATTCCCAAGTGTATTTATCGTTTAAATAGCTCTTTACACCAGGGCTTCTTATACTTTTCTCATTTATGAACGCGAGTTTCTTGACGACCCCATACAAATATAAAACAAATCTAAAATAATATTATTTGTTGATTAATTTATAAGTTAACAATATACACCTGAAAATGTTTTAGAATTAATTTTCGAAACATACTTAAATTAAAAATTATAAAATGGTCTTCGACCCCATTGTTTAACAAGCCCTGCTTTACACAATAGGATACTCAAAATTTCTTTTGTAATAATATTTTTTAGACAATTGTATTTCGGTAAAAGTGAGTTAATTTTAAAATATATACATTACCATTCAAATCACACCAACAAAGTTTTATTAACACAAAGAACAGTATTCGTATCATCTTTAAAACCACTTGTTATGAACTGATTAAATTAAATGCCGCTTATTAAAATAAAAAACTTATTATAAATAAGATATAAATAATGTTATATAGTCTATATAATCGTTATTGCGATAAAAATTATGTTAATTATATTGATCACGCAATATATATGTAAATTAAATGCCAATTGATATAATTTAATATCAATAAATAATTACAAATGGTATCGTTTTAAAAAGTACAGTATTCATACAGTGGCGTTAGAGCTTTTTTGAACTTCACACGGTCTCTTCCGGTTCGTAATGTGTATATAAAGCCCATATGTAGTATTAAATATATTTTTATGTATAGCTTTGTCTTTTTAAAATATATATATATATATATATATATATATATGTTATATACGTGTTACTAGAACAATCAAGGTCAAAATCTCTTATTTCAGTAAGGTACATAGGACTATTTTGGAACGTCTTAAATTTGAAGTGGTGAAGTGATTCTACGCCTATTCGTACGCGAGTTGAGAAGAAGCAGGCAAGAAACTCGACTTGGTTAATTTTTTTTAGTCAATGTTCTATAATATAAAATTGAATCGCTAAATTTGTGGCTAAGCCTCAATATCAAGTACTTCCTTTATAATGTTCCTTGAAGTACAAGGATGGTTCTTACGGAGAAAAGTATAAATGAAAACTTTTAAAAATAAAAACGTTTTATACTCATAAAAACAACACTTCAATATGCCCATACAAACGATACGATAAGAATACTTAAAAGTTAATTTGAACTTCAATACAATAAAGTTTAAGGCATAAGAATTGAGTGACGTTAGTATAGTTCAAATATTGACAAATATCTTGTATATAAAATTTCTGTGTCACAATGTTAATTAGCGTACTCCTCCGAAACGGCTTGACCGATTTTTATCAAATTTTATATGCGTATTCAGCTGGTATGAGAATCGGCCAACATCTATTTTTGATACCCCTAAGTGATAAGGGCTGTTCACCCTTTATTTTTTTATTATAATGTGACAAATAAATACATACAACCCGAAATTTTTACACGAACTCCTAGTTTTATGGTCATCTTAGTAATTCAATCATTTCCCATCCCGCTTGATAACTGATCGATCGCAATAAACAATTTGTATGGCAAAGCAACGGCCGGTTCAGATAGTTAACATATAAAAGAAGATCTGTTAGTCCCAACCTGATTTGGTTGAGAGATAGCTTACAACATGGAGACAGAATAATTTTTTTTTGACAAATTAATAGAAATTGTTCAAATGCTGCTACCAAACCATCAAGTTAACGAGACGAGAGACGAGTGTATTCAGTGTATCGTGTATCATAAGGTTCTTAACTGAAATGAATATTTTTTTTTATTTTTATTCTTTATTTCTTAAACCTATACAACTTTAAATTAAAAACAAAGCCAAAATAAGGTTAAAACATACAATCGGAAGTAGAATCCAAGATTAGAAAAAAATAATACAAAAAAAAAACACGAACAGAAAAATATATATATACAAGTGCAGTATATTATGTAAAGAACGAGCATTTAAGTGTGTGTGTGTGTATTAGTGTGTGCAATGGTGTTTCTGTGTGAGTGAGTGTGCGAGGTTGTCTTAGTTTTAGTTTTTGTTTTAGTTTTAGTTTAATATTGAATAATAAAAAACATGAATTAAAAAAAATGATTATTAATTGCCTAAGGCGGAACAAAGTGTTCCGGGTCAGCCAGTTATATTATATAATTGTATTGTTAATGTAAATAAATTCTCTAGATTTATATGCAAATCGGGAGCTGTTGAATGAGTTGAAAATTTTTAAACCTTTACATTATATATGATTAAAAACATCAGCACGAATTTTATTTTATACACAGATACTTCTGGTGAATCCGGAGATCGAGATCTGGTGAATCCGGAGATCGAGATCTGGTAAAATTATCAACGACTGAATAATTTTGACCAGAAAACAATTGTCACACTGAAAATTAGAAAATTTTAAATATAATTTATTTAGATCATTTAAATATTCAAATTGTATGTAATGTACGCTTGAATCAATGTTGAATATTGCCTTTTGAACACTGAACTAGTGTGAGCGAGGACGGTACATTCGTCAGATTTGTTTTAATACAAATATGGATACCATTATAAGTGCAAACAAGTATTTCTCTGAGGATTTGGCAAGTATGTTTTTCACGTTTTTCCTCGCTTTTCTTATATTGATGTCGAATTAAAACATTAAGCCAATTGCTTGCTATATCGCGGTCTCCTTCTCCAAAGTAACATTAATTTGTTACTATTACATAAAAATAGCTATATGTATGAATGAGGCTATTGTGAGTTATTCATTTGTACCAATCATTAATAAAAAATTAAATTTTATCAGAGATTGGTATGCGAAGGTTTTGTTGGTGATCGTAAATATGGATTCAGAGTAGTCCTTAGATGGACAAAATATATATTATGATATATAAAATTCAAACGTGTGAATTTATTTTAAATTACATTGTCATGGTGACTACTGAAACTATGTAAATATTATTGTAATTGGCGGTTCGGCAATTTTAACTATTGTACTTTAACCCCTATTATAAAGTCCATACATATTAAATTTTCACATTATATAAAATGTTGTAATGTCGCAAATCAAATGTCTCGATTTTCACATAAAGTTAATGTAAACTAACGTTAATGTAGACTAACGAAATGTATGAAATGAAAAACAAATCCAGTTTAATTCTCAGTTATTTACAATTAGTAAAGTAGACTGTACCTAGTAGTAGTAGTAGTAATAATAGTAGAATCAGTAGTTCTAGAAACAAATGCATTTATGTTGATATTACTTATGCGACTATTTTTTATTTATTTTTTTATAGAAGAGGGGGCAAACGAGCAGGAGGCCCACCATAAAGTCGCCGCCCATGGACACTCATGTGGCTGGGAGCTCATGAGTGCGTTGCCGGCCTTTTAGGGATTTTTACGCTTTTTTTGAAATGTATATTGTACTATCCATACAATATACATTTCAAAGTCTGTCTGTTTGTGTTACGATTTCTAAACTCAACCGATTTTAATGAAATTCGGTTTGTAACTTTGGATAGAATAACCTTTAAAAAATGACCTATATTTTATCGCGACAAAAAGGGTTTAAATTTGTAATGTAATTTCACCAGAACTGACTTTCCAAATTCCTTTTGTATTTAAAGCTAATATTATAATGACATATGTTATGTTTATTAATTTCAGGTCCAGTCACGAAAGATTGGCTCTGGTTACCAAATTTGTGGACGTTACTATTTGTTATCCTGGTATACAATGTACTTGCAAGAAAAGTCGGTCCTTATTTAATGCGTGACCGGGAGCCATATGATTTAAAAAATGTTATTCAAGTATACAATATGTTTCAAGTTATTGCCAGTGCATATCTGGTTTATCAGGTAGGGTTAAAAACTAAATATAACTATAAAAGTTCACATACATTTTCAGGTATCGAAAGATTTGTGATTTTATTATTTTAATCTCTAATCAACAAATTAAGTCTCTAAATACAAAAATAATACATTATGAACTCAATCAATGATTTAGTTTTGTACACTCAAATTGTTATGCAAAGAAAAAGTAATTTATCAGAGTATTTAATTATTTACAGTAATCGGTATTCCAAAGTATTTATAGTGTTAAAGGTATGCCAGTTTGCCTGTAAGCTTTTGTAAAAGCTTAATTCCTTTAGCTTTACGAAAGCACACAGATAATTATATAATATCGATATCTTATATCGTTTCGTAAGACATTTGTTACCACGCACCACCACGTTATGAAACCAGCTGCCAGCCACGGTATTTCCGAACCATTACGACTTAGGGTCTTTCAAGAAAAAAGCGTACAAATCCCTGAAAGGCTGGCAACGCACTAACTAGCTCTCAAACACATGAGTGTCTATGGGCGGTGACTTCACATTTTTGGTGGGTCTCCTGCTCGTTTGCCCCCTCTTCTATAAAAAAAATTCTGTTCTGTTTCAGGGCTACTTTTTTTTCTTCGTTGACGAGTATAATGTATTGTGTCAAGGAGTTGTTGAATCGGATCCAGAAAAGGCTAAATGGGTGCGTACACTTCATTCCTTTTATATTTCAGATGAGCCATTCTTGTCAGTATCTCTACCACATTTATTAATATTATGTTATTAATATACTAGCTAACCCATGTTTTGCCATAAAACACAGATAATTATATAATATCGATGTCTTACATCGTTTCGTAAAACATTTCTTACCACGCACCACCACGTTATGGAACAAGCTGCCCGCCACGGTATTTCCGAACCACTACGACTTAGGGTCCTTCAAGAAAAAAGCGTACAAACCCCTAAAAGGCCGGCAACGCACTCATGAGCTCCCAGCCGCGTGAGTGTCCATGGGCGGCGACTTCACCTTTTTGGTGGGCCTCCTGCTCGTTTGCCCCCTCTTCTATAAAAAAAAACTACTCAAAGTTGTTGATTATAAAAGAAATGTGTTAAAAAAGAATGTCTCTAAAAATATGTGTTGGCCGATTCTCAGACCTACTCTGATATGCTAACAAAATTTCATGAGAATCGGTCGAGCCGTTTTGCGTGAGAACGGGAACTAACATTGTGACACGAAAATTTTATTTATTAGATATTATATATTCATTAAAGATATTATTTCGATGTGTTATAAACATATAAAAACTAACAACTTTAATGAGTTAATTATATCATAGTGGATGTGTTCTTATATATTCCCACAGTTGAAGAAGCTATTATTCATTACAAATCATTTGTAATAAATGTAATGACAGCTGATTTATCGGGCGATATAATTTCTCAAATCAAAAATATACTTATATATTTGTCAAATTCAAAATCCGTCCTTATATACTGAAATCTAGTATCCAGACGCGATTTTTTATATTTTATACATAAGTCTTGTATCCACTTTTGTGTTTTCTTAGAATACTCAATTATAGGTATATAACCTTTTATATAATCATATCAATCATATTGGTTGAGAGATAAGTATTGGTAGTTCATAAGAAATCATTTTCGTCCGCTCTACGCCCTTGATATGGAAACTGGCAGTAGAGGTTTTTTGACGATTTCACTAAAGCAGAGTACCCCACAGTACCCATGTCTACGTATAGAAGAACTGGCCAGAAACTCTCCACCACACCTTTAAGTGTGTCGTGTAATAAAATTAAAATGTTCATCATTCCAGATTGCGACGCAAATATACATATATTATTTGTTGAAATATACAGAACTCCTCGATACTCTATTTTTCATTCTTCGCAAATCATTTCGGCAAGTGTCACCTCTACATCTTCATCATCACAGTTTAATGCCGTTGGTCACGTGGATCGCTGTGAAATACTGTCCTGGTGAGTTGTTCAATATTAAAAAAAAAGTTAATATGATTTATTATAAAACCACTGGTTTTAAATTTGTACCTTCGAAGCGGATTAAAGGTTAAATTAAAACTAAATTTGAACGTTTTTTTGTTTTTAAATAAGATTTAATTTAGATGAAGATGATTTTGTGCTTTAAAAAAAGTCAACAAAGCGCTGTCGTCTTTTAGTTTTCTCGATAATACTTCAAAACTAAACCATAAATATTTTTTTGTTTGTCCAAAAACAGAATGTTTTATACAAAAAGCAAGCTTATTCTTTTGTAATTTTTTTAAATATAATTTTCAGGTGGTCAGTGCGTCATAATTGGTCATGTCAACAGCTTAGTTCACGTTGTGATGTATGGATACTACTTCTTGGCTGGTTTGGGGCCGCAGTACAAAAAATTTCTGTGGTGGAAGAAATATGTCACTGTCATGCAGTTGGTAGGTTCCGAATACTTGGCGCAATGCTTTTACATATAATTATATTTTATATGAAATCAAGAAACGGTCAAAGTACAAAATTATTTCCTCCAACTTTGGAGTTCCCTTTGGAGTAGACTTTTGGACATTGGGGTACACAGAAAGAAATTAAGTAGACGCCTGGTGGTCAGTACTGGTGATCCAAGAGCTCATGCTTCTCGCTCAGCGTATAAGTATTGTGACCACAGGGACCTTTTGAATTTGTTTTAGTTTTGTGGTTTGATAAAAGACTAGATTGACTTAGTTGTTTTGGTAAAAGATTATTTTTATTCACATATAAACATTAAAATAAAAGTTTGGTCCCTGAGGCAAAGTACTCATAATTCTGACGGCATTTCTTCGCTGTTACAGCAACACTTATAAGTGTTGAGAAAAACACCAACTATTAGGTAACCCGTTCTACCCACCAGACAAATAGAATATGCCTGAAATACATACACACACAATAAATTTCATGTTTGATGGATTATACTGTTCTATTAAAAGTAGACATACATCATGCAATTCTAGTGTATAGAAGGATATTTTAATGTATTTATTGTATTGAACTCTCTTTTTATTCCAGGTGCAGTTTGCTATAGTCGGTATCCACAGCGTAATAAGTTTATTTTTCCCCTGCTCTTATCCGTTAATTTTTAAAATTCTTACAATCATTTACTCATTAATATTTATCAACATGTTCGGTAGATTTTATTATAACACCTATGTCAAAAAACGAACGGGTCAGCCGAATGGAAACAAGAAAGAATAAAATGTACTTAATAATAAATTATTATAAACCTTTGTTTTGTTCTCATTTGAATGATGTTAAGATTGAAAATCTATAAATACTGTTTGTCAAAAAGTTGTATGAATGAGAGCGAGGCAAATGGCCGGCTACTCGCTTACGAGCTCCCAGCCACGTGAGTATATATAGGCGACTTCGCCTTCATGGTGTCCCGCTCGTTTATAAAACAGACAAATATAGTAATTTTTTTTAATCATATACCGTAGTCATGTGTCTATGGGCGGCGACTTCACCCAAACCTCTTATGTGCTAAATATATTTAAAAAACAATTAACCTATGATATAATAAAATAAGGTATACACATACAACAATTAAATGGGAACTTGAAACGTATAATGTATAACAAAATACAATATACATAATAATACGAACAAGATACGACATACATGTGAACTCCATCAGGGTTCATAGGTTTGCTTTTTTTAAGGTGTTTAAAATGCCTCTACAAAAGGTAAGTAGAGAGTCGTCCACATTCACAATACTATTACAGGACCGTTAAACGATTTGCATAGACAAGACGTGGGCTTTATGGTGTGCCTCGAAGATCGTTTGCCCTCTTCTATAAAAAAAAAACAATTAAAGTAAAGACTAGGCGAAAAGGTCCCCGTAACACGCTAACACAGCGAGAATATACGAATCTCAATAGAAAAATATAATTATAACGCAAGCTTCAAACAATAGGTATATTTAATTTATTTCTTTGACGTGTTGAGTTCATACGTAAACAATTATTTGTAACATTCATGAATTCATGTAATTATTCTAAACTGACGTTAAATACCCTAATGCATACTAATTTGGTTGTTACCGTAATAGATAAGTAAAAACTATTTGAACGTTACAGCTTGGTAATGATCTCAGCATTACTGAATGATAGCATAATATAGCAGCATTATTAAATGATATATTGGTAATCTGGCGACCAGCAGATTCAACTCCCAGAAGCCCTTCCTCTATAGATGTGATTCTTAAATTAAAAGAGCGTTATTCTTAAGGACAATGCTTTAATAAAAGATTGGGTGTCCGTCAAACAAACGTTTTAAATAAGGGAGCTTTGCGTATTTGATTTGTTTCTGCCTGATTGCGAAGTCTCCACCGCGAATATGCGATACGATAGATCATATTCAAATTATTAATAATAAATAACCAATTTTAAAGGTTGCTAAAACTAAGTTTCTCTGCGCGCCCTCAGCTGTGAAACCCCCTAAAAAAACTAAGTGAGGTTGTTTTTTACAATTATCTTACTGCAGTTATTAACAAATTTAGTTTAAAAAAATTGAAGCAGAACAATGCATTTCCAGGCAGCATTCATAGTCTGTGGTAGAATGCAAACGCGACCCCAGTAGTCTCCATATGCGGAATCGTGGGTTACACCCGAGGAGTGTTTTTGTGGGTATGGCTTACCGGTTCTCTGTATAGCAGAGGTTTCCTGGTTAGTGAGTTGAGTCCCACATATGAATGCGTAAAGCATTTCCGCCTCGGTTATCAGGTAGCATCCATAATATTTTGTTATCTTATTTCTATATGTAAACGTTTAATTTCAGTTTAATAAGAGATTTAATTTTTTTATAAGGTTGAAATAGAAATAGGCTACATTATTATTAACTCCCAATATCTATGGGTTCATTATTGTTACAAACATATTACCATATCGTATAAAGAATGTATGAGAAGTGCTTATATGTAAATTAATTTTAAATAATGCGTATTAAATTACGATTATCACTCGTAGTATTTATTCACAATAGAGTGGCTGGCTTTATTTAAAGGTAGCATTCGTTAAATTTTACCACAGCGCATACAAAATTTGGAACGTCAAAAATGACGACTTTATTAAGAATGACATGGCGTGGATACGGATTTATCTTCGATGAATTAGCTGGTATAATATGCACTCTGTAATTCTTCAACCAAACATAACAAATGCGTACATTTTACAATATGTGTTTAATTTTTTTCAGATCCAAGAACAAAGTCATGGTTTCTAGTAGCGAAACCATATCAAGGATTATGTGTGCTCGGCCTTTATTTGTTGTTCGTATTGAAAATTGGTCCTATGTGGATGAAAAATAGACAACCATTTAATGTTGATAAACTAATGATACTACACAATTTGGTTCAAGTACTTGCGTGTTTCTATGTCTTTTATGAGGTAAGTGGAGTTTATGTGATACAAGTTTTAAACACATCCCATGTACAATTGCAACGCTGGTAACTGGCCGGCCTCTACGGATATGGTGGGGAAGATTCCCCTTTCCCAAGGCAGGGAAGTGTTTAAAGGAAAGGTAAAAGGAATATTATGCCTGTTGATACGGTGTGAAGTGATTTATGATTACTGTGAGATCGTGTGTTCAATATCGGTTTAGTATCTAGATTTTTTTCTCCCTCTCATACCACTTGCCACACACACACTTTACCAATCTCCTCTTATGCACAGTTATGTGAGTAGTTTTATAACAGGATTCATAGCAGGATCATTTAACTAACAAAACCACATGTGGCATCTGTTATAGATCTTGAAACTTGAAATCTATAAATAGTATATTTAATATCCTAAAGAAAATTACTTTTAAGCAAATTTATAGGCATTATGGGGTGTGGGGTAATATCATGACGCAAGTAATTTGAATGACAAGGTAAAATTCTATGTAGTTTCCAATGTTTGAACGCCCTTCCGTTCATTTTCTGACAAGTCATAGTTTTAATGAATTTTATAGGAGCATAGTCGAAGTGGTAAAATTTAAATTTGTAGTATGCAAATCAATATCGAAATGAATAAACAAAACGTTAATGGAACTTGAACTATTCCAACGGTTCATTACAAACTCACATGTCATGCGCATATATTAAAACTGTCATTTAATTACAAGATTGGCTATTCATCGCGGCTTGCCTTGATCAATAAAAACAGAACCTCAAGGCACTAAGCTCAGACTCAAAATATCTTTATTCAAGTAGGTCTTTATAAAGAATGTTGAATCGTCAATTTTTACACTACCACTGGTTCAGAAGGTTAGAAGAACTGGCAAGAAACTCGATAGATGCTCTTAAATTCAATGTACTGGTATCAGCTAGTATCTGTCTTGCTGCTGAATCATATAGGTTTAGGAAGTAAACAAAAAATATAGGTTTTTATAAATGAGACCAAATATGTATATATACGTCACTGGACCAACTGGGCTATGACTTTTTAAATCGTGGGTATCTCACAGGTTTATATTAACACCAAATTTATATATCTCTACATTTAGAATCTATTTTTTATTAACATATAAATATTCTTTATATTTTTTTACTTATAGTTGCGTTGTGTATGCTAAATATGTTTTCTTTCTTTCAAAAATATGACAGATTTTTACACATGAGCTATGTAAATAGCTGTATATAAAATTAAGCTTTACTTTACAGTCGATCATATACGCGTGGGGCTGGAACTACAGATGGTTTTGTGAACCCATCGATTACAGTAATACTGAGAATGCTTTAAACGTAGCCGGTATGGTCCATCACTATTATATGCTTAAGTATCTGGATTTACTTGACACGGTGATTATATTTCTATTATGTTTTATTTAAAATACATTTAATAACAAGTCGAGAACGATAATTGCAATCGACTTGATTACTTAGTAAGATCAGATATGTTACGTGTTAACCAATAATAAAACATCTCTTTCAGATATTCTTTGTTCTGAGAAAGAAGTTTAACCAAGTCTCATTTCTCCATGTTTATCACCACACAGGAATGGTTATGCTTATTTGGGGAGCAACAACTTATTTCCCAGGTATTTTTCATTACACAATCTTACATTGAAGCATTAATAAGTGGCGGATCCCGAGAATATTCATCTAGTAGGGAGTATTTTTTTTATTAGGAATTACACCATAATATCTCATTTGCTCTATAATAAATAAAAAACTATTGGAATTTATACATTTATTAGTTATTTATATAGGAGCAATACATAACTGTATTAATTTTTTGAACATACTTAAATGCGGCTTCAATTAAAAACTTATGACCTTCGGGAGATAGTGACAGCCTTAATATATTAGTATCAGTGGAAAATATGTTAATTAGTAAAATTCTTTAAAAAAAACAGGCCTCTTAGGAGATTCAAGAGGAGTGAATTATATTATATATTCGCTTATTTTATATCATAATTAAATATTGTGTTCTTCGTAATGTTCATTTGTGAAGGTGTTTGACCTGAAATGTTCACACTGATAAAGCTCGCGTATACATTATTTTTCGCTACGATATACGAAATTATTATTTTTAAAGTAATGCGTCAAGATCAAGCCCAAGTTTAAGAATTTACTAATAAAGCATTTATTTGCTGATTATTTTAACTTTTTTCCCGGTACAAAAATATTGAGAGCATTTAAAAAGCAATGACTCTTCATAGACTTTGTGTAGATACAATGTTACAGCAAATCTTTAGGATATTAGAATCGCTAATTAAAACCAAAAGGTACAGGAAATTGGCTGGAGGTTCTTGCTCGACCTGGTCAAAGGTCTTTTAAATAAAGTCCAAAAGCAAAATATCTTTATTCATTAAGGTACACAGGTCCATTTTGAATCGGCTTGAATCTAAGTAATTCCACGCCTGTTCGTACACGATCAAGCTGAGAAGAAGCAGGCATGAAACTCTAGATTGGCTTGGTTGTTTTTTTTTTTGGAAACGATCCCAGTACAGTTTTTCAAGCAAGGCTATGCTTAAGCTAATTCATTGCCAAACTTTTTCATCATAAAAATAATCTGACAATTTATACTGAAACGATCTATGATTTTTTTCTGAGCCCCATTTTTTTTTTGATGCAGGCGGCCATGGGACACTAATAGGTATGGTGAATTCCTTTGTCCACGTTATCATGTATGGTTATTACCTCCTCACGGTCGTAATGCCCAGTGTGAAGACATCCTTGTGGTGGAAAAAGCATATCACTCAAATACAAATTGTAAGTATGGAGTGCGCGAAGATATCGCGTTTCAAAAATCTTTTCTCGTATTAAAAATCATATAAATTAGAAGAAAAATTTGAAAGTTGTGTTGTCTAGTATAAAGCTTTTGGCTATAAAACATCTGTGTTTCAATCACACCAGGACAAGTGTCAATATAAGACATATATAAATACAGTATTATTTTTTATTCTCTTTAATATATCTAGGTATATAATATTGCGGAGCCCAAAAATAGTGTAATCAGCCCTCTGCCCCGATGTGGGGTCTTAGAACACTATCGATATAATATATGTCTGATCTTTATCTCAATGATAAAACTCATTAATGACTTAAAAACTCTAGTATGAGTTTATTATTTTATTTTTTTCTATTCGTGTTTTTTTTTTGTTGTTTTATTTTATTCTGTATATTTATTTCCGGTTCTATGTTTTAACCTTATTTTGGCTTTATTTTTACTGTGTAAACTTTTTGTGATAAGCTGTATAGGTTTAAGAAATAAAAAAAATAGACAATTTAAAATATGTTTAGCATACTTTTGTTATAGATACAGCTGGCGTGGTGCTGTTTGCATATGTTTGCCTTAGTTTTCAAACAAGACTGCGGGTACCCTCGTTGGGTGGCGATCCCGTTTCTTCCTAACGACCTGTTCATGCTGACTCTCTTTGTAGACTTTTATATAAGGAGCTATATAAACAAACCGAACGTTGTACCAGAACAGTTAGAACACAAAGATGGTGCCTTTGAAGAATCGATCGTGAGACAACGACACGTTGACAGACAGAAGGAGTTGTGATTTAGATATAATATGTTAATGTTTTTTTTATTTTATTTAAGTAATAAAATATATTAAGGATATTTGTTTAATGAAATTGTCGTTACTTCCACTTAATTCTGACCTTGACAAAATGAAGCGTTGGTTCTGAGTTGCTGATGAGCTTTGTTTGTATTAGTTCTAAAATTATGTATGATTAATACAAAACAGTATTATATCGATGTTATTAATGTTAACAGGAGAATTTTTAATAGAAGACGTAGGGCATAGAACCATTTCATATTTCAGCTAACATTCGCAGTACATAGAAGGAGGAATGCAAGGTCTTCAGTGTGAATTAATTAGTTTTAATAAGACGTCCAGGTGTTTTGATTAAGCAAAAGGTACCCTCGATCCCCCATTGAGATCTAGCTTATCATTTTATCACGCTCCAAGTCGTTTTGACTCTCTTCTTCTCACCTGTCTGCCAGTAATGTTTGGCTGAAAAGTAGTTAATGATAACTAAATGTTCGCCAAGACAATGCAATATCTGTATTGAAGAAGACAAACACCAGCTTTATTCAGAGGAATTCAAGCAAATATGTGAGATGATCAATTATTTGAATTGACTTTTGTATGTAGTGGTTAAAAGAGAAATAATAAAGTCTAAGTATTTCTTAGCCCCATGTTGGGATCCCTGGTGGGCGTTTGAGCTGAGAAAGAGTAGGCACCAGGCGCCTGCTAAATTGCGATTAGCTGTGTTCTTCTTATGTTTATTAAAATTCTTATATATTATGGTGTATCTGGATAGCTGAGAGAGAGTATGTAAATTCATTGCAACAAAGTGTATACAATAATATATTATTTTAATAATATAATAAACATGTCTACAGTTATTTAGATTTGTTATCTAATACATAAAATTCTCGTGTCACAATGTTTGTTCCCTTCCTCCTCCGATTCTCCTGAAATTTCGTGGCCATATTGAGTAGGACTGAGAATCGGCCAACATCTATTTTTACAGACATTTTTTTTTGGTAAAACGACGTTTGTCGGGTTCAATTAGTTGTTTATACATTGTATACAGACGAACTATGATTATGAAAAAGCTTTATTAATATATGCATTGTCATCACACGTATTATAAGTTAATTAATTGATCCTGTAAAATCATTCCTTACTGCTTAGAGAACGCAATTGTTAGTACAAAGTTTATTGTTTTTATGGATTCTCCTCACAATGACCTTAAGTTTCTACGGTCATGAATAATTTTTACAAAAGTACGTCTATATCTAACACTAGAACATTTTCTTGCATGTCCTGGTCACTGCATCTTCTCCTCATGCTCGCTTGCATCACAACTCCCCCCCATACATTTTCAGGTCTTCCATTTTTTACAGTGTACAGTTGTAGTGATCCATGCGTGGGGTTGTCCCTCTCTCTAAGTGTAAGGTACACTTAGGGAGTTATCTATATGAATAAAGATATTTTTGATTTTGATGTTTTTTTTGGTTTCCATGTATGGAGTACCAATATCTTTTGGCCTCATTTTTCCTGGGGAACACGATATAGATATATAATTTTTTGAATAAATTTACTGCCTACACGTATTCCGTGCGATCTTTCTCTTGTGATGTGATATAACCCAATTAAAAGTAAGTTTAAGTATGCTTAATGAAAACTTCCAGTGAAATCGTTATCAACAAAGAAATGTAATTGAATGTAATTGTATAATATATGTGTACTTCTCATGACATACACATTTTTCTTAAATATATGAAAGACATTTTATGTTCATAAAAGACAAAATTGACTTGTCAAGTAGAATATTACATTTAATTGTCGGTTGTGAAGAATCCATGAATGTTTTAAATACTAATTAGTTTATCTATATACAATGAAAGAAGTCATGTCTTAACTCATTTTATATGTTAGGTAGGATTGGTATATAATAGAAAAACCGATTATTATTTAAATAAACGCTTTTAATTCCATATATTTTTAATATCAATATCATCTTTTTTGTTTTATGCATGATAAAGATGAAAAAGACTGAATCACACTAATAATGAAGCGCGGGTTTCAACGCTGTATGCTTTATGTTTGTATCTATCTTTGTTTTGGAATACATAAATATTATTATATTAAACACGAAAAATATTAGGCCGTATGTGTTTATATCAAGAAGATGGCAAGACAATTCTTTGAGTTGGGAAAATTGTGTTATTTATATAGTCCTGGAATGATTCGTTGAAAATCGGTGAGCCCTCCTGGGCTCCTTATTATTTGGGGCCAGAGCGTTAAATTTTGTTTCTATGTCGTCGGTAGGAAATAGCTAAATCTGGAAATACCACGTGGCGTTATCTGCTAGAGTGCCATCGTTCAGATACATTAAATTTGGATTTCAATTTTTTTAAGACTTTTGTAAGACTAAATATGGCCGGCCCAATGGGGATCTCCTTCTTGGCAACCAACTTCTGAAGAATGTACATTATTTTTATATGTTAAATTAGAAGGATCACGGTAACATTGTAAAAGATTGTATTTTTTATTTAAATTTAATTTATAATTACATTTTTCGGGATGTTGTCAAAAGATTTAGGCAACGTGGTGTCCCTTTTAATTGAATTATAGACATTTTTGACGTCAACTTTCAGCAAAACATCAAATTTCCCATTATGAAAAAGTGTACGTAAATCGTGTAGCTTCACATTCACCTGTTTTTTTTAAATATTTTAATAAAAAAAACACGTTGTGCCAAAGAGAATTGCCAAAAAAATTGTATTGGTTCAAAGGATGTGTTTAATTCAGTGGCTATGTTTTTTTAAAGCAATTAATTTAATTTGTATTCTTTGTATACTTCGCTTAGTAAAATCTAATTTATTTAGAATTTCTACATCTAGATACAAATCGAATCACTTTTATCAAGTCGGTAAATTTTAAACAATGACCTTATTAAAATTCCAATTATTCCAATCAAATGATACGCCTTTTTGTATTAGAAATAAATATTACGCGACCGGTGGAATGTGTGACGGTCGACAATTTTTTATTGTTATATAAATATCAAAATGGCTACATTAATTGGAAAAATATTTCGTGGTTATCGTATTGTTTTTGAAGATTTATGTGGTAAGTTATTGTAAGTTACTATACGATTTTTAAAAAAGGCCGGCAACTCACTTGTTAGCCTCCTGGCGTTGCAGGTGTCCATGAGCGGCGGTTGGCACATCACTCGAAGTGACCCGCCTGCTCGTTTGACTCCTCTCACATAAAAAAAAACGGCTGGTGGGAATTTGAAACTAGCAGACTCAGACAGACATAACAATAAAGTTAAATACTTGATAGACAAACTTAAATCAATGGTGACGTAAGAAACAAAAATTGATGTTTATATGGAGAGTTTAAAAAAAAAGGAAACTTACGATAATGGAGAAAATATTCTTAAAATCAACGGTTCCATTCAACCGAAGATCAACAGCATACAAATTTGAGTCGATTAGTCGAACTGCTGTAGAAAATATTGTGATAACCGCATCAATGAAGTCTGTCATAAAATCTGACAACACTTTTAAAAAACGAAACCAAATAATTTTTTGAAAAAAGTGACGGGAGCGTCATTGCTCTGGATTGACATTCCATCTGTACCAAGGATCCAAAAAAAAAAATCAACTAAGCCGAGTTTCATGCTTTACAAAGCTTCGCGTACGAACAGGCGTAGAATCGTGTATTGTAGATACTGGATAAAGAGATTTTGACTTAAGCAGTTGGGTATCTGATAACAAAGGTAGCCCAAGAACCACTGCAATCAAAGCTGTCAAGCAAAATAAATCATTGGGTAATGATGGCGAAAGAGCAAACCTAAATCAACATTTTTGAGAAGGAAATAAGAATTAAGCTTACACCAAACTTATTAGTATATTTTCTATGAATACCATATAAACCTGAATGTTAATGATATTTCATTTGCCTATTGAGTTGATTTTTTATTAACATAGATTAAACAATAGAGAATAATTATGGAAGCTAATAAAAGCAAAGTCATTTTACAAAGTTAATTTTTTGGACTTTAATTAATTGGCAAAATAATAATTTGTAATTCACATTAGTTTTGAATGCTTAGTTTGTAACCAAGGTTTACTAAATAATTATGTATTCGGTATTGTTACCGATTTTTATGAATTATTTAGTAAGAAAAACGGATTATTATTATTTTGAATTTGGTTATACCGAATACTAATTGACCTTTGGTTTGAACTGAAAACGCACACATTTTACCACGCCCAGAGGTAGTAAAGGTTTTTTTTAGATATTAATATATTAGTTGAATCATTGTGTAATAATGGTTGTTCAACTATGCTGTAGAACGTACTTGGCGATTGAAAGGAGTGGCAAAGAGTTTCATGATTATTGAATCTTGATATTTGAACTGGCAGTATATGTAATTTCAATTTTTTTTATGATTTTTCAGCGACAACTGCGAGAAAGGGTTGATTTTAATTACTCGGAAAGCAATAATTTCTTATGTTTCTTTGGAAATAGTTGTATTTTCGTCAGACTTTTTATATCTTGTAAGATTTTATGCTATATATATAATATATAGCAGATAAAAGAACACAAAACATTTGTTCTGTTAACAAATAAGTTAATGCATGTATATGTTCAAATTCGTGTAATAAAATTGCAATATAGCCAAGCGTATCAGAAGAATCAGCGCGTCAGACTTAGATATTAACAAATTCAATATTTTTTCAGATACCAGAACGAAAGACTGGCCATTAGTTGCAAAACCTTATGTAGGACTCAGCTTATTAGCACTGTATCTATTGTTTGTGATGAAATGGGGTCCAAAATTGATGGAGAAGAGAAAACCCTTCTCGTTAGAGAATACACTCAAAGTTTATAATGCTATTCAAGTGCTGATATGTTCGTACTGTTTTATAGCAGTAAGTATAATTTTTTGGTATCCCGAGACCTCTCCATAGCTCGCGCGCCTTCTCGTGCCCCATTCACGCCCTACTGTTCCAGTGGTACTCACATGAAGCTTTCCCTCTCTGACACTCCACACTTGCATTTCCCTGGCCCACCATCCCTCCTTGCATCTGCATCTGCCCATCTCCACTATTGTTTTATAAGGTGCATCTGTGATAATTTTAGTTTTCTTGAATTTAATTTTATCTTTTTTTTCTTTGGCTCTATTGTCTCCGTTATCTCTTCTCCATACTGATTTTGTTTGTTTGATATGGGTCATATCAAACGGATTAAGATGTTGTATGCCTTTCTATTGTGAGATTTGTGAGTTCCATAGAATTTCTTTAAATCTCCAACTCATTTTCAAGTATGAGCTCGTTTTATTATCTGTTAATTGCATTTGGAAGATTGTTTGAAACTTGAAAAAAAAAATGCATAAAAACCACACAAATGTAGTAAAATGCCCCTTGGAAGCAGCTCGCAATATATTGATTATGGCCTGATGACTGAGGATAATTCGAATTGCTAATTAAGAAATTAGGCTCACTATAATAGAGCATTGTGTATGTTATGCTGTATGAATATTAAAAATATTTCAGGGGCTAAACACCTGGCGGAATTATAAACTTATCTGCGAACCAGTAGACTATTCAAATTCGAAATCAGCATTGTTTACAGCCAGTACTGTATATTGCTATTATCTGCTGAAAATCTTGGATCTACTCGATACGGTGCGTAAAACGTTAATTTTTCACTATCATTCCAATCCAATACAATTTTTGGTTTTCCATTTTAAACGTCAACTCGGTTGAAAATAGTTGTTCTATTAAAACATTGACACAAAAATTCGATTTAGCTTAAATGCTAATACAAATTAATAAATTTTAATTATTAAATAAAATATTCTACCACAAGTCAAACTTTATTTCAAATAAACTTTGGACCAGAACATTTTATTTATGGGTACAGGCACAAAAGACTTATTGAATAAACATGGTGTCTGCATTAAGTGACTTTAAAGTAATATAAACACTAAATTTATTGCAGGTGTTCTTTGTTTTGCGTAAAAAGTTCAATCAAATATCATTTCTTCACGTTTATCATCACACCGGGATGGTCATGCTGACGTGGGGTGCTACTACTTATTACCCAGGTATGTGGTAAACTCCCACAAGAGTCTCCTCGCACGTGGTATATATAGTTAAGATATTTTGTTATGCTTGCGAATATTTTGTGTCTATAACTGTTCTATTATCAAACTCAAACTCAAAATATCTTTATTCAAGTAGGTCTTTATAAAGACAGTTTTGAATCGTCAATTTTTACACTACCACCGGTTCGGAAGGTAGTCATCTACCGAGAAGGACCGGCAAGAAACTCGATAGTTGCTCTTTTTAAATAAACGATTAATACAAAATTATGTTACTCTCAATTAAAATAACGAAGCATTGTAAGGCTACTCAAGATTTAAACTGTCCCGATGCTGAGCCAATTGCCGACACATTAAAGGGATCTTTGTTCTCTAAACATTTGTTTACGATATAGTATGCCTTTTCAACCAAAATACCCTTTACGCGCGTTTTCAATTTATTAGAAGTCAATTTGATTATATGTGCTGGGACTTTGTTATAAAAACATATGCTCATGCCTACAAACGATTTATGCACTTTACTAAGGCGAGAACCAGGCACATCAATTTTTTCTCTATTTCTTGGGTTGTGGTCGTGTTTTTAATAAATTAATACACAAATTTCAGGTGGCCACGGTACAATGGTAGGACTGCTTAACTCATTCGTTCACATTGTGATGTACTCATACTATTTGCTGACAGTAGTTGATCCAAGCTTAAAAGGATCCCTGTGGTGGAAGAAGTACATCACGCAGCTGCAAATTGTAAGTTTTTGTTTCTATAATGTCATCGTTGCTTTAAGTTTACAATCAAGTTTGCAATCAATTAGTTGCAAAGATATTTAAAACTATCGGATCGTTATTAAGCGATGATACCAAATCTCTTGATAGCATTGACTCATATAACGGGGATTGGTCGTCTAGGAACGCGGGAGGTATAGCGCGGATTGTCGACCGTCGTATGCACTGTCCAGTTCACCAGTCTCCATTCCAATCGTCCAATGTGCCGGTCTTGTGTCCCCTCCCCCCTTTCGATGCCATAAAGCTTGGCACTTCCAGATAACGTACTTGCTCGGGGATGCTCTCACTCCACGCTAACCGTCCCCAAGTCATTACTTGATATTCCCAAATGCGTAACTGTCAAATCTAACTATCGGTCCACATAGTCCCTCTTGTCATAGATGGCGTCGATACCAATTTGCAATCGTCTGCGCAATATGTATATCGGCGCTTCAATGTATATAACAGTTGACTGGGTTACAATTTCATTTTAATACGAGACAGTTTTGGTTTAAAGAAAATCAAAAGTACGTGAACGTAACTGACAAAGATCCCTTTAATGTGTCGGCAATTGGCTCAGCATCGGGACAGTTCAATTCTTGAGTAGCCTTACAATGCTCTCTATAGTATACCTTTTCAAACGAAATACTCTTTAGATATAGTCTCCGTTAGACATAATTAATGATTCTGCACTGAGACAGTATTCATAGCGTAAATACAACCGGACTGAAAACTTGAGAGACATTGCTGTTTTAAAATACATGTTTTTTAGTTCTTTATAGCAATCGTAGTCAGCGTAGAATTACATCCATGTAGAGGACTCATGATTAGGTCAATTTCATACATGGTTGGTGCACACTGGGGCAAGTCTCTTCCGATGTATTTTCATGTTGTTTAGTTTTAGGTGTTGGTATGTGGTAACGTTCTCTTCGATTTTAAATTTATTTTCTTTTCCAGGTCCAATTTCTTATCATGGTGATACATATGAGTACTTTACTCGTCACACCAGATTGCAAATATCCGCGATGGACCGCGTTCGTTTTTCTGCCACAGAATTTGTTTATGCTAGTCCTATTTGTAGACTTCTACATCAAGACGTATATAGAAAAACCTAAAATGAAAACTTTGAAAGAGCCAGTTGTTCTGGAGAAGTCAGTAAACAAGACGGAAATGGAACAGCTTATAGGGTATCAACGTGATAGAGAAAATCTGAATTCACGTTCGTAACAATAACTCATTAGGATATATAAAATATTGTTTACCTCATAAATCCAAAATGTTTTTTATTCGTGTTGAAATATGTATGTGACTTACTTGACTTTTGGATTATATTCCTATGTCCCATCGATGGGGCAGAGGGCATCCACAGCAATCCTCTATTGTGCTCTATCCAACGCTTCGTTTTTGATCTCTCCAAGACTTACCGGCTCTATTTGGCTAATCTGCAACAATACGTTGCCAGGTCTGTTTGGGACGGCCCCGCTTCCACTTCCCTCGAGGATTCCAGTCAAGCGCTTGCTTGGGAATATGTTTGGAATCTCTCAGGAGAGAGTGAATAATCCAGTTTCACTTGCAACGCTTTATTTGCTGGGCAATTGGGATTCCCGACAGTGCTCCAAAAGTTGCTCGTTGGATGGTTTTTCGGCCAGAAGATACCCAGGAGCTGAAAGCAGCGGTTTACGAAGACTTGGAGCCGACGCGAGATCCTTAGTCACCTTCCACGTCTCACCCCCATATAACAGCACAGATTTGACGTATATAGCTCTGAAGAATTAATTCTGAAATTGTGTGAACATGTGAACATATAATAACGCTTAAATTTATCTATAGCACAGCTTAGCTTAGCTCAGCTTTATATTTTGTTTTTTTTTATATTCAGCCTTAGTGTTCGTTTGTTTTTTTATATCCGAAAAACCCTCTGACACATTTTAATTAATCTAACGAATTAAAATATTTCCTATTATTTATATTTTTTTGTTTATTTTTCTTTTATTATCCCTAATTAACTTAATAATTAGGCGGATGGACAAGTGCCTGTGTGTGACCTACGGGCGAGGCAATCTTTTTTTAACTCGCTCCGTAAATCTTATATAGTGTGTACTCTGTTTCAAGCTTGTATTGTTATTTCTTTCAATTTTCGTAAAGATTATGTCTAACATTAACATAGATGTTTGCTTATGTATATATATCTAAATATTAATTCACATATATTCAGAACATGCAGCGCTGTATTTATATTTAAGCAAGTAATATACATAATATACCTATGTTTAGTCCCGTAACGGAGGCTGCATTTTTTTTTATAGAAGAGGGGGCAAACGAGCAGGTAGCCCACCATAAAGGTGAAGTCGCCGCTCATAGACATTCACGCGGCTGGGAGATCGTAAGTGCTTTAATAATTGTATCTAAATATTAACTATAAAAAAGTTATAAAGCCCGAAAGCTGAGTAATTTGGTTAGTTTGGTAGTATGTGTGGAATAGTCCCAAATCATTTGAAATTTTAACATTTTTCAAATAACTTCATTATTTTTCGTTGACAAATAAATATGTCAGCGGCCTCTGTCTGCCTATTTTTGCATGTTTATTTATATCTTTCCAACATAGAGACGTAGGTGCGATGTTGCCTACGCCAAGAAAGTGCCGGATTTGATGTGAGATATCTAATATTAGTTAATTTGTCTATTTAGAAAACTTATTAAAAATGAAAACTAACGCGTTAATATTAAATAATTTTCAACATCCGTTTCTTTGCGTTTAGTTATCCAGGAACAACATTTGTTTTAGATTTTTAAGCACATAAATTTAATCATATTCTGTAAATTTTACGGCAAAGTTATTTATATTTAACTAAACAAATCAAGTAAAAATATTGGAAGTTCTCACAATACTACTTTCCTGTGATTTGAAATACATATAATTAATCCCTTTCATATTAATATAGATTATATACTTGTATAGATCAATCAACTATACATTTGAATCAAACCATACATTTCATAGACTGAAGAATATATAGTTTACTAGCTGACCTGGCAAACGTTGTTTTGCCATAAAATTACTAAAAATAGTGGTTGGTGAATAAAAGAGTATAAATTTAGGGTTGTATATATTTTTTAATGCGACAAAAAACATATATCACTAAAAAAAGATGTTAGCCGATTCTCAGACCTACTCAATATGCTCACAAAATTTTATGAGAATCGGTCAAGCGGTTTCGGAGGCGTACGGGAACGAACATTGTGACAAAAGCCACTTTTACATTTAAAGGAAGAGCGGGTCATTCGGGATTGTCGTGATTGCCTTCTGGGAAGCCCCAGTACCAAATTGATTATACAAATAAAATTGTAAAGAAAGCGTGTTCTTGCACACAATCAATAAAACTGTATTGAACTCTTGTAACACAAAGATAGGATCTTATAGAAAATCCTTAAAGTAATTATATTAAAGAATTGGGTTGAAACTCAAAAACAAACTCGCACGGACATCGCGTGCGGTAAGTTTACAGGCAGCCTGGTCGATATTGACGCAGTGCACACCTCCATGTCTCACTGTGCGGTCCTAAGTAGGATTTATATTGTAAGTATAGAGATTTATGTGAAGTGAAATTATCAGTGTTAAACTGTTATAAAAAAGGTATGTTTATTTTATTATCTACAAACATATTGGACATTACTATTTTGTAAATAGAACAGATAATTTCAGATGTCTGAATTACAATTTTTTAATAACATTTTCATTTTTTTTATATATTTCCATTGGGAATGTAAAAAATAATAATTTTATAAATGTATATTAACGTACGTAAACTGTACGTCATCGTGTGTCATCAGTTTGAATAATACTATCACTACAATTAGGATTAAATAAAAACAACTTAGAAATATTAATAAAGTCGATAAATGTACAAAATGATTGAATAAAAGAGATATATCATTTGTCTGACTGTTTGTTACAAAATTGTAAGATTTGCGTATTGTTGATTTCAAGACGATTCCTATACGACAAGCATATAGTTAAATAATTTAAGCAAATTAATAAACTTTTAATTTTTATAAAATTTTGAGTAGTTCTATATTAAACGCCATCAAAAATATCTTTATTCACATAGGTGAATACACGTATGAATCGTGAATAACAAAAACTTAAAAAAAAATGACTTTACATTTACTGCCAGTTCCATGGTTCCTTAACAAAAAATATAATTACTATTTTAAGGTTATTTAAAAATATAATCCATTTATTCTTTCGGGAAACGTGCTATAAGTATTTATTTGTGTACTATGAAGATATACATGACACAATTTGTATCGGGTCAATGAAGAAACATTGGCTTTTGTTTTGTTTCACAATTCGAATTAACCCGTTGGTACAATAATAAATATTTATATGCTCGATACAATTTATTTCGTTGTTAATCTAAATTCAACAAAAGTCAAAAAGTGCTCGTACCGAGTTATGCAATTAAATTTTACGAGGATTGCAATTTTAATTTGAATTCAACCTAACTAATATAACTTAAAATAAAACACAAAACTAAAGGAAATTTAAAAAGTTTGGCCCCTGTGGCAGAGTATCCACAACGCTGGCGGCATTTCCTCGCTGTATCGCGATGTTTATACGCTGAGCAAGGAAAGCACCAGCTCTTGGATCACCGGTACTGACTACCAGGCGCCAATAAATTAATAATTCTTAATAAATTACTTTATTAAGGAATTCAATTTAAATATAGAATAGGGAAAACTAATGCGATTTTTTCACTAAGGGAAATTTCTGTTCAGATTCAGGGGCATTCAATCATTCACGTTTTTATGTTTAATAAAATTATATATATGTATATAAATATCCCTAAAAGGCCGGCAACGGACTCACGAGCTCCCAGCCACATGAGTGTCCTTGGGCGGCGACTTCACCTTTATAATGGGTCTCCTGCTCGTTTGCCCCCTCTTGTATAAAAATAAATAAATAAATAATTAACTGAAACACACTCAAACTCACTCAAACTCAAAATATCTTTATTCAAGTAGGTCTTTATAAAGACACTTTTAAATCGTCAATTTTTAACTTACCACCGGTTCGGAAGGCAGTCATCTACCGAGAAGAACCGGCAAGAAACTCGACAGCTGCTCTTTTAAAATAAACAATTAATACAAAATTGTGCTACTGACAATTAAAATAACAAAGCATTGTAAGGCTACTCAAGAATTGAACTGTCCCGATGCTGAGCCAATTGCCGACACATTAAAGGGATTGTTGGCCTCTAAACATTCGTTTACGGTATAGTATGCCTTTTCAACCAAAATACTCTTTACGCGCGTTTTAATAGTAGTAGTCAGTACCGGTGATCCAAGAGCTGGTGCTTTCCTTGCTCAGCGTATAAGCATCGCGATACAGCGAGGAAATGCCGCCACCACTGTGGGTACTGTGCCACAGGGACCAAACTTTATAAATTTGCTTTAGTTTTGTGTTTTGTTTTATTTTAAATTATATATTATATGTTTTACTTTAGGTTAATATAAAGAATGTCAATATAAATTAGTAAATATATTTAGTTTAGTTATATCGTTTCCACATATAACTCGTGTACGTCAATAATTATCTTATATCTAGAGCTACGAGTTCCAAAATAAACCCGTCCAAACAACAGACTCGGTTCGTTACCGATCCATTATTATATATATTTATTAAAGCAGAGAAGACAATTAGTTTAATATCTAAACGTAGGAACATGACGGAAAGAGAAGAATTCTTAATTAGTTCCTAATTAACTTTAAAGCTTCTCTTATTTTGCAGTTACAGCTTTCTTTAAGCCTCCTTAACTGATTATCTAATCATAAGCACGTTCTTTATGTTGCCGTGTCTAAGGATCGAGTCTCCAAGGTCAGTCTTGGCCTAGAATTTGTGTGTGTTATTTAAGCTAATTCAGTTTAGTGTTTCTCCATGTCAAGGACTTTACAATTACGATTTTAGTTTATATATGAATTATTTGGAAAGGTTTTGTAATAGTCTTCGAGAATGCAAGATGGTTATGAATGTTTATAGCAACATTCGCAACGTAATTCATTATTATTTTTATACTTGACTTATGATCGTATGTCTCCTCGTTGGGGCAGTGGGCATCCACAGCAATCCTCAATGGCCTTGAATCCGACGCATTTCTCTTATATATTATTAGTTATATTTTTTGACAATGCGCGTGTCCAGTCTCTATAATGGTTTGTAAAAAACATATCTATTTTAATTCATAAGACTGTTGTTTGAATTTTTATATTTGAAATTGAAATATTTTTATAAGATTCGGTGTAAACTAAAGGTATGCGTAACATATAACGAAGATGAAATAAATTACCTGAACTGTTTCTTTATGAGGCGCTATTTACTGAGAAATTGTTAGCAAGGTCGGTCGCTCTAAATTCACTTAGAAAACGAAATACTGCAATGCGACAAATCCTTGTTTTAATATTTTTTTACGAACGTTTTGAATCTCTTTAAACCCGACAAACTCAAGACCGACTAAGTCAGTCGCATTAGTCATTCAGTTGTATCATGTCTAAAAATTCCGTTAATACTAAATTTTTTGTTAGGTTTGGTTTGCTTTTACGTTTTGATGTTTAAAGGCTTATATAATATTCTTTTAATATTATTCTACTAGGCGGACTTATCTTAACCTTCTGTTATTGAAAAGACCGCGTGTCCTTGTGTTTTAAAAAATGCTCTAATTTTCGTATGCGACTCTCTCGACTTCTCTCTAATTCTAAAGCAGATTTTTGCCGCAGATTTTAGATTTTCTCTGATCGCTTTTACAATGTATTATTACTTCCAAATTCATTATATGTATTTTATTACACGATCGTCCAATTTCACAATATTATACTTGCAACTCAAGCTTATAAGCTCAATACAGTTTTAAAACTTATAAAATGTAATATTATTTTAATACAAATTATACAGGCATTGTATTAATATGAATTATGTTGAGAATTTATAAATAACTCGCACGTGGTAGTTCTCATTATTACGAGACGTTGACCTGAATACACTATGGGAGAACTGTTTCAACTGATATAGGAGAAAAGATAATTATTTTATCAACTATCTGAACACTACTAAAACGAAGAAAATACTGTGTTTATTTCATTTAAATATAAACATTGTACGAAATGTTACTAAAATAAATTGGAATGTAATGGAAATCGTTCAACTAACTATTAAGATATCTTGAAATATATGTGTCAGTTCTCGAATGAGTGTTGTTTTGTGATTTATATGAATACAATGGACACTGACCATTTTGTCCTACAATCCATCACTTGACATACAATTTGTATAGTATAAGAGCTATACATTAACGGCTTTAACCGACTCGAGAAGAAATGTATAATACTACTAATGTATATAATTTCAATTCAAACTCCAAATATCTTTATTCAAGTAGGTTTTTACGCTTTATACTTTATCTACCGAAGGAAAGGCAAGAAACTCGATTAGTAATATAATGTTAATATATCTAAATCAAAATGTTTAATTTGAAGTTTATTTTTATATAAAATACTTTAAATTTTTTTTAAAATTAAAATAGATTAAGCGATCGATCGATGCAGCAGAAGAATTTGCACAGATAGACTTGTATTTATATAGTAAACAAGATATAAATGGAGAGTTTGCATTTAAAAATTTCTCTGAGCAAAAATTATAGATGCTATATGAAATGATTTAAACTTATTAAAGTTAAGAATGATTAATATCCCAGAGTTAAGAAATTCTGGGCATAATATTGAATCTTCCATTACAAATAGTATGTGAAAATGTGGTGAGGATAAAATTTACTCATAAATTGAATAATAACAGATGACCTCAGTATTAAAGTTATAAATACGTATATGTCTGAGTGTCTGGCGTATTATTTTCAATTGGATCTAATCAGACATTAAAAAATGCTGAAAACATTAATCATAATCTAATTAAATTTTGTATACTTTTATTAACAATTTACTGACATTTCAGCATATATAAAACATTATAATTTAATAATTATATATTATCGTTAAAATATATCAATCAGTACACTGACAAATAAGTGCAAATTAAATTATTTTTTTAATATTAAAACCATATCTTAGACTATTTTATCCCTATTACAGTGTAAGCGTAGAAAGTTCTTGATGGCAAATAAAGCGCTTCAAATATATAATAGGGAATTCTAGGTAACAAGTGACTGTACAGTTATATAGAACCTTTTCACTTTACTGATGACTAGTGAATGATAAGTTGTTTATATGCATTAAGACCTGGTTATTTGAAGGATCAAAACCTGGATTTCAAACACGGAATAGGCGAATCGTTGTGCGATTTAAATGTCTGTTAAAATAAGTAAATATTGTGTAAAAACAAATGTGAAATTTGAAAATAAATCAAAAAAATAATTTAAAAAAAAGGTCTATTACCACCGTAGTTTGTCACCTGTTTAGCTACAAGACGAATAATATTGTTTCAACGTATGGTTAATTACGGTTATTATGTGTCTATGTACGGTGACTTCACCTGTATGACCTGTATGGTCTCCAGCTCGTTTTTCCCGTCTTCTATAAAAAAGTTGTTTTTATAAAACGTTTGACATTGAGAGAACCGAACCGAAATTGGATTTCGTTGACAGACTAAACATTAGAAATCACATTCTCTACGAGTGTTTAGGATAATCTCTGAGTCTGTGGTTTTATGGCTTCCATTAATTTGAAGCTTAGCCCAGAATGACACATGCTCGATGTCTGTGTCAACATGTAAGTACAATATTGTATACTATGAAATATTACGGTTGTAAAGAGAGAGATTATTTAAGTTAATATAAAAAATCTCGTTTAATTCGGATGTCATAATTGCCTAATATTTTTAATTTTCTAATTTTGCTCCTAGTTCCTACTTATTTTTTATTGATCGTTGGTTGGTTTGTGGTTTTTATGACCCATCTGTAATATACATAGGTCGGGCGGGTATCAAGTTCAAATATTGCCTACTTCAAAAATCTTCTTGTTTTTTATAAATTATTTGCTTGAAACATTTTTTACATTATGTAACAAAAATAGAAAATTTTTATTTTATTTTTAATGAAGACAATCTGCCCATTGCTAACCAGAATAGTTTAGAAACAGTAAAGCGAATTCCTAGATGTACGTACAAAAAAAATCATGTTAAATTTACAAGATATTGAGAGCACAACATGACCTGAATAGCGAAGCCAATGCAATTCAAACAAATTGAATTTTGCAAGAAAAATACGAACGAGCATTCACGGTGTTAATCTAATATAACACAATAATTATTGTATAATAAAACCTATTTAATAATAATTTCATTTTCAAATAATATTTCCTGTAGACAGAGAGATAAATATGTTTTGTCTCACAAATAACAAGAAAAACAAAATATATTCCTATACCTTTTTGGTTATTATATCTTGTTAGGTGATTGATTTATTAATCCGAACTTTTTTCCCTATTTATTTTCACACAATTATGTAAATATAACATAATTGTAAATATAATACAAAATCCTAAAATAAATGTTAGTCTTACATAAATAATAAATCCGGATTGAATCTTTTGAAATTATACTCTATTATTTTTGTATTAATATTCAGTAGATATCATGTCCGTTTAATAGCCTGTGGCGAGTGACGTTTTGCGTTTAGTCTGTGGACTGGCACTAGGAGCCAAGCGTTTTGTTTTCGCGCCAAATCGGGACTTGATTAGATCGAGCTACAGACTAAAAATATAAATTATTATTTCAGAATATAATGAATAAGTGTTGTACACTAGTAATATATTAATTGTCAATTCTTAAATCTAAACAAGAATTGTCTACAAATTAAAATTATACTAATAAACTAAAATAATAATTATTAATCTCTCTTATTGCTATATTTTTTCTTTCCATATTTTTTTACCATTTTAAGGTCTTTTTGAAGAACCAATCCTCATTACGTCTACCACATATCAAGGCTAAATACTTTTTTATTACATTATAATACTGGCTGAATCCAGTGACGTAAAAAAAAATAAGACCGCCATCAAACTAAAAAGTAATTTACAATATAATAAATTTGATTTTCAGAAAGCATCAAGATGAATATCATAGGGAAGGTTGATCGATACCTGGACTCTTTAAAAATTGGGAAAAGTAAGTATTCTGTTTCAAGGAACAAATTTGTACTGAAGTGAAAATGAAATTATTTTTGACACAAGCTATGCATCGCTTATATTGGGCCTAACCTAAAAGCTTTCCCGACATAATTAATTCTATAATAACAAAAATATTACTTCGAAAATACATTTTAATTTGTTGAATAAATTATCTTGCGTTATCATTCACAAAATCTTAGTGTAATTGATCTTTGATTTATATAATTAAATAAAACAATGGAGCCATGGTTCACTAAGATCACGGTAAAGCTAAAAAAATACACTTTATTTCGTAATATCGTTAACCTTATAACTTGTAATTATATCGAAAATCCTATTTAATAGAATATTTTTCAAAAACATAGTTACGAAACTATATTAATGTATGTAGCAAGTAGTTACAACTATATAAAGCTCTTTTTGGTGGACAATATTGAGCGATTGATTCATTAATAAAAATAATACAATTTTCAGGTGCCCTTGTTGACTCATGGTTTATGATGTCCAGCCCAATGCCAATCCTGGCGGTAGTCGTATCATACCTGTTCTTCCTCAAAATTGGAACACGCCTGATGAAAAATCGAACCCCACTGCAATTGACCACAATAGTTGGCTACTACAATGCTGGTCAAGTGGTGCTCGCCACCGTGTTATGTATTAAGGTGATACTCATACTTTTTAACTATAGATTATAGCTGTGATCTACCATTATTCAGATCGTAATAACAATACACATGTACTATTTTTGCTGCTTCATTACTTTCTGCAAATCTGTTTTCCTATCGGCAAAGTCCCAATCTTCTCTATCCTGTGCCACTCTGTTTCACATGCTGCCACTTCTCCGTCGTCCCATCTCTTTAGAAGCCTCTTTTCCTCATACCTTCCTTTGGGCTCTCATCTTCTTTCTCGTATGCCCATCTCCATGGTTTGGCCCTAACGACACGGTTAGATCTGTATGCATCTGTGATAATTAATGTTTGCCAATTCCAGGTTTTCAAGTTGAATCTGTTCAAAGACGGCATTATCTACGCAGGATGTCGCTATCCGTCTAATACTCAAAATCCTTTGGTACGTGTATCGTATATACTTAACATTCATAGTGATTGACCAAAAACGAGCCTTCAAATGCCTTTTTATTATAAATCTCAATTTAAGACAAAAAACTCATTTAAATTCCTGGTAAAATTTCACTTGCAAACTTTAATTTACCTGTGAAACAAATTGTTTTATTCATATATAAGATGTCTTTATTAACAAACTATTTATTTAAAAAAATGACTGAACTGCAACTAGAGCCTGAATTTTGTGTAGTCTTTACTGATGGGATAACATTTCTGTTTATTTAAATAATTGAGAAAAACTGTACTAAATGAAAAATTGTATATTTCAGCTTCTGGATTTGGGTTGGTGGTATTTCTTCGCAAAATTCACTGAATTGTTGGACACAGTTTTCTTCGTTTTAAGAAAGAAAGATAAGCAGGTATATATTTAAATAATATTTTTTAACAAACATTATTTTATACCGAGTTGGAAATGCATTTCCGCATTCCCTGGCCCCAAGGGATAAGGGATGTGTGGGACTCAACCCACGCTGGTGTCTCTGCTTTTCAGAGACGAGGTGGGCAATACCCTCTAAATCCACCTCGGGTAAACCTACAAGACCGCATTGAAAGGGCCAAGGTCGCTCTCGCACTCATCCAGGCATCCAGCGGGAAGGACCACCCCAAGTTTTTTTCTTTATTTTCATTAATCTTTGTTTAGTATATTTTTTAATTAATGCTCCTTTCTTATTTATTGTCAATTAGCTACGCTACTTACAAGAATAAGGTTAAGTTAATTAAATATCTTATTATTAATTAACTTGATTTTTCAGTCTCTTTCTTTCAAAAGTTACATTAGTAACGCGGAACTTTCATCAATATGAAAAATGTGGAAAAACGTCAAAGTTTATCACTTTTAAACGTTCACAGATAAACAAGGCATTCATTATTTTCCAGGTGACTTTTCTCCACGTATACCACCATGTAATCATGGCACTCTATTCTTGGAGCTATCTGAAATTTGCTGCGGGGGGCGAAGGCGCCGTGCTAGCGCTCCTCAACTCGGCGGTCCACATTGTCATGTATTCGTACTACTTCCTGTCAGGATTGGGCCCCAAGTTCCAGAAATATCTCTGGTGGAAAAAATATGTGACAAAGATGCAATTGGTGAGTGTAACTAAATCTGAAGCGAGCTGATCGCATCCATGAAAATTTAAATGAAAACTGACTGACTACCCCCCTTCAGTAAGGGGGGGGGGGTACTTTAATTTTAATATTAATTTGTTTAATTTTTGTCCATTCCTATTAATTAACTTATTAACTTTAGAAAAGTATCTATCTATATCTAGTTCTATTAAATTTACCATGGGTGTTCAGAGGAGTTGTTCGGATTAATACCTGCAGCTGAATTTCATCTTCGGACATCAAGGCAGAATTCCACCCGTATCACCTCGATGTCCGTTGTTCCATCACTTCGCGATCGTAAGACCTTTCTTACCACGCACCACCACGTTATGGAACAAGCTGCCCGCAACGGTATTTCCGAACCACTACGACTTAGGGTCCTTCAAGAAAAAAGCGTACAAATCCCTAAAAGGCCGGCAACGCACTAACGAGCTCTCAGCCACATGAGTGTCTATGGGCGGCGAGTTCATCTATATGGTGGGCCGCCTGCTCATTTGCCCCCTCTTCTATAAAAAAAAATGTATTCAAACACAATTTTTTCTCAGCCAATTCATTGTCATTAACCATTCGATGCGACTGAAATATACGAATTAAATTTTCAGACCCAGTTTGTGTTGATGCTGGTCTACTGCATCTGGACGCACTTTTCACCAAAATGCCAATACGCGGCCGGATTCACATACTTCATATCGTTTAACGTTATCGTCTTTTTGCTGCTGTTCGTTAATTTCTATTCAAAGAGTTACAAGGCAAAAGATTTAAGGAAACAGGCGGCCCAAAATGGCCACCACGCGACGAATGGCCACGAAAATAATGACATTAAGACGCCTGTAAATGGTACAAGAGTGCCTTATAAGTTGGGAGTGGTGAAGAACAATGGATTGACACGGCGATCCGTGATGGAGTCGAGCGGACCGGACTTTAACTTTGGGAATTTCGGAAAATGATGTGTCAGTAATGAATAATGGTGGCTGATGATGACCGTCACTAGATGGCGCTGTTTACACTTGGATACAAAGTATCGTTAAGTTCAAGTTTGCAGGTGTGAAGTGTTTAAAGTGATTTAAAATGACTGATAATGTCGTTTTATAATCATTTCGCACCTTTTCAAAGCACATTGTTAAAAAGCTTACTAGATTCCTTGAAAATAATATAGTTAGATACGTTTTATAACCCATTTTTGTGGCCCAAAACGATACTATTTCTATAAAGTTTGAACTCATTACACACTCGTAAGATTATTTTATGATACATTTATTTTGTTTCGTACATTGGTCTTGTAGGTTTTCAATTCAAAACGGTATCTTTAATTTTCTCTCATATACGAATTTACGTATGCCCTCTGCATGAATCCTATGCATGCGAAATGAAACTCCACGCCATCTAGTGACGGCCACAAAACTACCAAAATCTTCTGAGACTGATATGATTGTGATTTAAATGGCTTTGAAATCAGTGGGTCTGGATTTAGGTTCAATGTAAATATAGATTGCCTTTCGCGTTTAAAATATAAGTAACTTTACAATTAAGCAAAATGCCGGTTTTGAGAAACAATTGTTATTGGTAAGTTTGTAGATTATAGGCTATTGTTATGGTAAATACATATCCTTTGTATTGTTTCTTGATGAGAAGATTTAGACAATAACGTTTGTGTTGAATTTGTGCTTCGTTTTAGTTTTTAAGGGGTTTTAATAATGTATGGTCCAGAAAGAATTTGTTAGCGTGGAAAAATAAGAACAACAACAAGACCCGTTTGGATTGAGTTTTGAAAAAAAATCCCCTCTTGAGTTGAATTATAAAACAATACAAAGCTAGTATGTCACTGCGTAGTGGTTGAAACGTTTTAATCTGCAAAACACTTTATCGTTTTGAAAGACGTCGCACGCGTGCTAGGCCAGTTAATAGACGCACTCGGTTATGTTACAGTAAACTTGAATTTGCATGGAATTAGCGCCTCTAGCGGTTAACTTTTTTAAGTAGATATGTATAAAGACACTTTTGAACCGTCAATTTTTATACCACCACCGGTCCGGAAGGAAATTGGATTGGAGATTGGATTCATATACAATGTATGTTAAATGATTAATTCAAAAGCGTTGTAAGGCTACTCAAGGATTAAACTTTTGCAATTGCCGACGAAGGCAATTCAGGTTTACTTTGACATTGTTATGTTTTTTTTTCTTGTTGCATCCAATTGTTATGGTGTAGAAAAGTAAATCGTTGACTATGAGGATTCCGGCCAAAATATTTTTAATGTAGCTAAAAGTTGTATTGCACATTGGTAGATCGTTTAGTTGAGCTTTGGGGATCTTAGTCTAGTTGTTTGTATCGGAGACGAGTGTGGTAAATGTAGAAATTCACCATATGATTTGGAATCAGATACTTATAAGTCAAAGTTACTGTGTACAATGCAGATATATGCCTGCCTAGCAGAGTTTTGGGTTGAGCTTAGGTTAAGTTCGAGCTTTCTTATAATTTTGGTATACTTAGCGCGGAACGAGTTGCGTTTTTGAAGCTTATGTTTTTGTATTTTCTTAATTCATGCTTATATCCGTGAAAGTTTGTTATCTGAATTCAATCAGTTAATAATTTTGTCGAGAATCGATCTTCCACCCACTAATAGTAAATCTCGCACTTTAACAAAACTTTTTATGTAAACGAAGGTGGCATTCGTGACGCTATTTATTAAGCTTCAAAAGCTCAACGGCTGTACTGTAATATATTCCGGAAGGTGCTAATACAGTAGACCATGCATTCAAAATGCTTGAATTCCTTTATAAATAATCTCAGCAATAGGTTTTATAATGATTAGTACAAAATTATACGAATCGAAATATGCCAGTGAGACGAAACGCTTTATATATGTCAATCGCACAATAAAATTATATTAGCGAATAATTTAGTATAGTCACAGCGAGGGCTCTCCGTCATCCCGACGAACGAGTTTTCTGTAAAATAAATATTATTATCGAATTGTGTTATTTCTATTTATATACTGGTGATCTACATTCAACAACCTTTAAGGGAAGAACACACTGATACTTGAGAGGCGGAAAATGCATTTTAATACACTAATCTATACTAATAATAAGACAGTAAAAATCGAAAATCTGTACAATAAATATTTTTCCAAAAAACCGAAAGGAAGCAATTAAAGAAGAGTCATAGAAACCAAAAAAACAATTTTTGGAAATCTTGTCTGTCTGTCTGTCTGTCTAGTACGTTATAACTTCAAAACTACTAAACGCATTGGAACGCAGTTTTCGCAGTTAATAATTGGGAGCGTTTTCAAAAGTTTATTTTGTCAAAATCGGTTAAGAGAAAAAGAAGTTATGGTCAATTGAAAATTTACTTCAACCACTGCTTCAAAATTTTTAAACACTTATATTGATTGATTAGTTATATATTGTTAAATATGTTCTAATATAAGTTAATCTTAATATTAAAACTTATGAGAGGTAACAAAAATAACAAATAACGCAGTTGAAGTGTTGAACAATGTGCTCGATAGATGGCGTTGATAAAATTCGTCATCAACCTAGATTTATTTTATTTTTTTATTTCTTAAACCTACACAGCTTATCAAAAAAAGTTTACACAATAAAAAAGCCAAAATAAGGTTAAAATATAGAACCAGAAAAAGAATCTAACATCAGAAAAAAGAATAACAAAAAAAACACGAACAGAAAAAAATAAATAAAAATATATATGATGAAGTGGAGTATATTATGTGAAGTGTGTGCAAAGTTGTTGCTGTGTGAGTGAGTGTGCGAGGTTGAGTCTTAGTTTTTTTTTAAAGAACTTCGACTTAGGCCAAATATATCCATCGCGGTATTAAGATGCTCCATTGTGTAATGACTACCATGCAGTTCAAACTTTCATTAACGTTTTAAACTATGATTATTTTGAGTGAACACTACCTATACAAACAAGTAAAATGAAACGAGTGAAGAGACGTTTATCGTTTGTCCGCATCCATTTTTCCACCTACATCTTTAACGTTAATGAGGTTTACCTTTTATTATTTGGTCAAGCTAATAAGTAATAACCTCACAAGTACGTATTTCGTACTCATAACTTTGTAAGAATTTTCTTTCAACTCTTAACCGCTGAGGAGTTTTACTTTCCATCATCAGCTCATCCACATAAGAAGATGACTATCAGAATATAAAATTGTCAGAAAAGTAATTGCCTGTATGTTAATTTGAAAGTTGCCCTCGATTTCCCTGAATCATCCGATCCTGTAAAGCTACATCATCCCTGAGTAACACAGGCTATATATAATTCCAATTGTAACAAGATTTTAGCCCGTGTAAGAAAGCTCTGTCGAGATCATTAAAAAACGCTATATACTTAACCAAATTACACGTGGGCGAACCGCGGGCGGAAAGCTAGTCAATGAATAAAACACACAATATTTATTTGAATTTTGTTCAAAGGCGGTTTTTTTTCAAATAAATGACTAATATGGAACTATAGAAGCGATTTTTAAATTGTTTATACGTATATCCACAAGTTATTGAATAATACTAGTTCTAATAACCTATAAACGTGTCAGTTGAATAAATAATTTATGCCTGTTGCGTAAACTACGTCAATGAAAATGTAGACCTTTGACTGAATTAAATAACTAATCATGGTGATTTTTATTCGCCAATACAATAATTCACAAACTCACAACTAATCTCTTTCTTGTCTTTGATGTGTTTGTTAAGCTTTCATATTGTTTATTTATGCTTATTAAATAATTTAATAATATAAATTGTAATTGGAAGAATAATTTAAATTTAATATGCCTTATAAATTATATATGTTTAATTAATTAGGTCGTGACTGGCAGTTAGGGTTCTGTTAGTATTTATATTTCATATATATCAAAATACCTATATACAAAATTTTCATACGCAGCCTATAATGAAATATCATAAGCTGACAAGTCCCAATCCCAAAGACACCGTTTTTAAGTTCATTAAATAAAAAGACTGCACTGCCTTTACCGGCACTAAGCCTCCCAGAGTTGTAGGTGCTCGTTTGCCTATATATATACCTAAAAGAAAATAATCGCATTTTTTGCATTAAATCAGTCTAGTCAAACAAAAACATTAAAGAAATCGTACTCCTCTTAAAGTCAATTCTTTTTTATGCGTACTAAATGTAAAACTTTACGCGATTTCATACGCAAAACTTTCATAAAAAGGTAAGAAACTCAGCTTAGTTGTCTTTTTGGTAATAATCATATTTCAAATTTTCACATCAAAATGGCCGTAAGTCTAGTCGCCCCGCAAAAAATAATATTATGATGTAAATTATTATCGATTCCCATGATTTTAATTCCTTTTTCCAATTAATATTCTCACTTATGGCAATCTCTCTCAGGCAAAAATGTAGGCTCTCTCAATCAGCATTTATTTATAACGACTCTACATAAAACCCAATCACCGATCACTTGTGTACAAAAGAGCCTTAAGAGCCTTATTCATATGTCTCGAACTGAGTTCTTAAGTTTTTAACTTTATGCAGTCACCGACACAAGAAACTCGGCTGATTACTTTACTGGTAAATTTAGACTTTAAATAAATGTGTACGAATGTGTATTATTTTTATTTGTGTTGTTTTTAATTACTGGCAATATGTTAATTTTGTATTAACATAACATTAGTGGGTTATTTTAACATAGGCAGTGACCAACGAGTGTATCATATTTAGGTAATTAAAAATATATAAAATATGGATTTACTTAATGCAACAAAAAACAATATTGCCGATGTGAAGCAAGATTCCAATTGTAAGTATTATGTTGTTAATATCTTTTATATGTAATTTAATCTCTTAATTTTCGCAAAAATAACATATTCACATAACAATTGTGTTAATGTTTTAGTTCAAAGTCTGACTTGGTTTAGTAATTTTCCTGAATACATTTGTATATAATTCTTTTAAATGACATATTGCTTGAGGCGTATGAGAGTTTTATACATGCATTTGTGCCTTTCAAACTCATAATAGAGTACGCCCCTGGCAGTTAAAGATATCGTTACAATTATCGTTTTTGGCAAACAAAAACTTTCAGACAAAATCAACACAGGACGACTGAATCACCTGGAATGGAAAAAAAAATTAACATTGCCATCAAATATGCTCATCACAAATTGATCGTGTCGGGTATCGAACCAGGGACAGTGTGGTAACCACTACGACCTATGTGCGACTATTGAAGAGAAAATAAATTTTATTGTTTCAGATTTTGATATAAATGATTGGTTCCTTATGGGATCCCCAGCACCAGTTTTATCCATAATGGCGATCTACTGGTTGTTTGTAATCAAAGTGGGTCCTTCATTTATGAGAAAGCGTTCGGCATTTGTTCTCACAAATATCATAGTTGTTTACAATATTGTACAGATAATAATCGCAGCGTTTATATTTTCTATGGTAAGTATAAGATAAAAGAGTAATGAACTCGCGAGATTTCCGATCAGTCCTTTGTCTGGTAATCCACAATTTCTCCGTAAAGCAAGTTTTTAATTAATTTGGTGATTTATGTATTTAAAAAGTAATAGCATTAACTCATTCAGAGTAACTTAGTTTTTATGTACATAATTGTGTTGATAATAATTGCGTAGGAAACAAGGCGCCTTTAGATGTTTTAGGCCGGCAACGCACTCACGAGCCACGTGTGTGTTTATGGGCGGCGACTGCACTTTCATGGTGTGACCTGCTCGTTTACTTCTATAAAAGTGTCTTTATAATGACCTACTTGAATAAAGATATTTTGAGTTTGAGTTTGAAAAAAATAAATATTATGACATCAAAACACATGTCATAAAACTGGCTACGTGTTAGTTAAAGTCCTGAATCTGAAAATAAGTAATCTGTGCATAACTATCACAGATAACCAATTTGATGTATTAATTTATAGTTTAATCAAAATAACTTTTTAGGGTTTCACATTTTTGTGGAATCATGGGTTTATACAAACGGAATGTATTATGGAAGATCAAGACATTAAATACTTTGTAAGTATGGATAATAAAAAAATATCAATCCTAATTGTCGTACCAGCGAGATACGTACGCGCTTATATAATATTATTATAAGTATATTAATATGTTACATATTTTTGACGATGTTATATAGTGTATAATCATGTCTTTAAATGATATGATTATACATGAATTCGTTACAACCTCTTTTGAAAAATGAATTAATTAAAACCTCCTTTTGAATAAATAAATTTTCTAGTCTTTTGAATAACGTTCGACTGTTCTGTCATGTCTGTGGTAATCGGCTCTTCTGGTTCCGATTGGCGAACGAGATAGACGTAACTGTTATTCCTTCCCAAAAGTATCTTATGTGAAATTATTGTTAACCAGCTTTATTAAATATAGTAATTATGTTAATTATTACTATTTTTTGTTAATATTGCAAGTCACATATTATAATTCTGACAATAGGTAATTAAGCATAAAATGATGCAATGAGTAGCATATTTATATAAATATATTCAACACGCTCTAAAACTTTTTTCAGGTAACAAAGGGAGTTTACATATACTTTATGACAAAAATCAGCGAACTATTGGACACTGTATTTTTCACGCTGCGCAAAAAATTCAATCAAGCGAGCTTCCTTCACATATACCACCACTCAGTTACAGTTATCAGCACATGGATTGCACTGAAATATGAGCCGAACACCAACTCTACAATGTTCGTTGGTACTCTTAATTCATTTGTACATGTTATTATGTATACGTACTACGCGTTATCCGCATATCCGCAATTGACGAAATATCTCTGGTGGAAGAAATACATCACTAAGCTGCAATTGGTAATATATTTTTATTAACTGATGAATATTATAAAACTCTGAATAAATCCAATCACTGTCCCGGGATCTATCCCAGCATAGAGATATTGTTGTGATTTGTCTACAATTAGCTGTGTAAACTAGAAGTGTCGTGGTTGAACTGACATGATTTGAACTCTATTGAGCCGATTCGTTTTGTGAACCAACGTAAATACATGAAAACAATATAGCGCAGGGTGCTAAGTGTGAGTTATTAAACGTATATGTTAAAAAAAACAAAAATATCTTTATTCACATAGGTAACTATATGAATTGGTAATAGAATTGGAATGAATTGTACATTATTGATATATGAATTGTCAAAAAAATGTTAAAGCATTATTGTATTGGTATGTAATTGCCACCGTAATAGCTAGAGGCGCTTATTCCTTACAATTTTAAAGTTTCTCTGATTTTATTATTTTTTCAGGCACAGTTCGCCGTTTTGATAGTTCATATGATCGTTGAGTTTAACGTTACGAAATGTAAACAGTCCTATATAATGTTGACAATTATCCTCTCTAATTTAGTATTATTTATATATTTATTTAGTAACTTTTATTCAAAAACATATACAGAAAACAACGCCAAACGACTCACAAATGCGAAGAACTTCGATTAAGCTTACAATATATGTTTTAAATATCACCAAGTTATACTGAAGAGTGTGGAAATTTTAATAAAAAAAAAATCTTGTTTTTTCGAATTTCTTATTTGTACACTTAATTATAAAATTGGCTTAAAATTGATATTAAAGTCAAACTCAAAAAGCCTTTATTTCAAACAGTTTACTAAACTAAGTTTGCATGCTTTAACAGCGCCCTGAGAAGAACCCACAATAAATATTGTAACTCTCGTATTGTTTCGCTTATTGTACTAAAAGCCTTTCTTAAATATGAATATAAAAAGTTTTAAGTTGCAATCAATTAATTAAAAATATCTTTATTTACATAGATAACTATGGTAGACTAATTATTTGTCAAACAAAAAATAATTATTATGACTCCACATTTAATGCCAGTCCCAAAATTAAGGTTGTATAGCGGACGAGAAGAACTGGCAAGAAAATCTTCGACTTTAAATTGTAAAGCCTTAAAGGCTCAAATCAAAACTCGTTTAATCGTTTTTCAACATTTTTTTTTAGGAATGAAACAAAATAATATTTTTTATTTATTACGCAATCAAAAATGACGAGAACCTATCGTACTTTTGGTAAAAATAAATCATATAAAATATCTTATTGCATCAGTTGAGGAAATGCAAATTTTAGATATACCTTTCAAACTTTCTTATTTGGCAAAAATTCAAACAAAAAATTGAACTGGCAAGAAACCCTCCGCTCTCTCAGTTTTATCGTCATCATATCAGAGAAAACGTGTGATGCATTTTCCTTGTAGAATCTTTCTTTCCTTCAATAAACTGTTAATAATTTTGTATATAAAACAAAGATAATATACAAATGTAATCTACTGTCAGATATAAAATTCTCCGAAACGGGTTGACCGTTTCTCCTGAAATTTTGTGGCCATTTTGAGTACGACTGAGAATCGGCCAACATCTATTTCTAGAGACATTTTTTTGGCAAAACGACGTTTGTCGGGATCAGCTAGTTTTTATATATTATCGACTTTGTGCCTGGCTTACATTCTTAATTGGCCATTTTGTCGCGCACATAACACATATTTCAAATCTTCCTGTCAAAATATAAAATGTCTTATTTTTATTTGGTAACCGTAGGTCAATACAATGCAAATAAATTAAATACTCTTCAAAATGTCGTGAATTTTATCGATGATTGCCTAAGAAAACTATACGTATGCATTGCACCCACTTACAATTCTCATTTTCAATTGTTCACACGTCATTGACCCAATTTTCGACATTTACATCGAGTTACTTTGACACCAATTTGACCCACAGTTATCTGAAATATCTTGTGATTATAATTTGACGTTAATATAAATTCCTACCATCATTCGGAGGTAAGAAAACTTATGATAAAATTGGGAGATACAGTGTCGTCTTGATTCGAATCTATCCTCCACAAAACTAAAAAAAAAACCTTACAACCGAGTTTATTGACCACTCAGCTTGGTCGAGTACTAACAGGCGTAGAATCACTTACATTTAAAATAAGGACCATTTTGTGTAATGAATGAAGACTTGAGATTTAACATTAAATTGTACCACTTGATAGGTAAAGGATCAAAGAATTACGGTAAGGACAATGACGTATCACCTGCGGTGGAACATTGGGGTTGTATTCACGTATACGTAACGTATTGTTCACGTATATAATTGGGTGAGGCAAGCAATAAATCTGATGCTTACTAAGAGTCCAGTAGCAACTTGGTCTGTTATTTTTTCTTAGTTAAAAAGTTGTCAAGCGCCTTTGATGTGTCAGTTGCTCAAGTATAAGCAACTGACGTTGTGGTTTTCAATATCGGAGGATGCACAGACGTGATTTGTAAGCACAACTATAGGGTTCAGAGTGTGTATTATAAGTCGTTAAGCTTTTTGAGATTTTATTAAATAAATTTGAAAAATGTATTTTTTAATCTACATTTAAACCAGATTTGTAAATCAATCGATGTTATCTTGTTTTTGTTACTGTCAATATATTATTTAAATTTGTATGCCTTGTATAATATATTTGATATAAACATCAGTCATAATATAGGATAAGTAAGGAAAAGTTGAATAAAGAAATATAAAATAAAACTTGCTCGATGTTGATTGCATATTTAATCGTAAATGTGATTTTATATTTACATTCGCTAGTTAAATAACTGTATCAACTATTTAAATATGATTTTTCCTTATATACACTAGTGCAATGCTGAGATTAGTTGGGAGTGCGACAGATGTATGTTAAGTTATATAAGTGTCTTCAGGCTGTACACACGTTTTGAGGAAATATATAATAATGTTCAGCATAGCGATACAACGAAATGCCAGCAGCATACTCTGCCACATGGACAAAACATTTTCAAATTGATTTTAGTGTTTTAATTAAACTAAGTTTTACTTAGGTTAGTTTTAGTTTAAGTTAATTAATTATTATCTATATAGATTTGTTGATCAAACACAGACGCAAGAACTTTTTCTTTGGTACACTCCTACAGCATTTATTTCGTTAATTTTAATATTGTATATTTATTAAAAAATTTAATTATTAATTAAAGCGAATTATAGTGATCAACTTAGTTGTTTTTTTTAATTTTAAGACTATAATAATGAAAAACACCTTAGAAGCAGCACAAAGCATACATTATGCTGTGTAATTGAATTTTAATTTTTCCTAATATTTACCTATTTATATACGTAAACGGTAATGGATTTAATTAGGAACGATCAGAAGATTTTAAGTTTTTAATTGTTTTGTAGATTAACGTCATATATAAAAACTATTTAGCATTTTTACTTGGTACCTAATATCAGGCTTATTATGGAAACCCATAATTTATTAAATATACACAAAATATTCTTAATATTAACCTAACTAAAATAATTAAGTTAAAATACAAAAAAACACAAAAATAAAACAAATTTTAAAAGTTTGGTCCCTGTGGCAGAGTACCCACAATGCTTGCAGCATTTCCTCGCTGTATCGCGATGCTTATACGCATATTAGCTTATGAGCAAGGAAAGCACCAGCTCTTGGATAACCGGTACTGATTTATCGTCTCACTGTAGTATTATGACTGTATTGAATTAACTATATTTACTTTGTTCATAAATCATGTGGGCTTGTCTCTTAAATGTACCGGTTTGTACTTATTTGCACATGACACATATGTTTAAAGAAATAAATAGTGCGAATTGCTGCAAAGCGATATTTCTAGCATACAAAGATGGGTGTAGTCACAATTGTTTTTAATGCAACTTAAAGAAGTACCATTTGCCACTAAATACGCTTTAAACCTTTCCAGCAGATCAACGAGTTAAGGGGTTATAGTCGATAGTATCCCCACATCAATGAAATAATTGGAAAAGCATTTTAGAACGCTTGATTTCATAAAGCGTGAAACTGCACCAGACTTTAAATCACTCATCTACTTTTTAATTCTTTCCATTTTGGCAATTTGGTAGTGTTGCTTGGAACCCCTAATATTCTGTCCATGAGCTAAGAAAACCGACATTTCACGAAAAATATGTGCAGTTTGAATAATAACATTAGCTATATGTCCGCTGATATTCAAAACACTGGTATTTACTGTGCAAACTCTTTGCGGTAGACGTCACCTAATGGTTTTTTTTTGACATGCCGAATAGTTTGAACAATGTAATTTTTTATAATAAATGCACAGGGAACCGAACTGTTTGTATGTGTGTGGTGGTCTTATTAAATAAATAAATTCTACAGTTGTTATAAGTTCTTCATGTGAGAGCAACACAACGATTGGACAAGTTTGACAATATTTGTCATAGTGAACATAATTCCAATTGTTACTGAAAGGCAATAAACGCCCTATTTATTTTATATTAATATTTTTGCTTGTAAATTTCACTGTCTTAATATAAATGTAAGTTCATATAAAACTGGCATTTCCTTTCCGATATAAAATTTGATGCGCTTGTTAGCGTTACATATATTTTGTCTAATAGTACTATTTTCTATATTAATTACTTATATATCTCATTGCATCATGATATATTATGCTTAATTATCTATTCTCAGGATTATAATACATATATAATTTGTAATATCAACCAAAACACAGTAATCATTATCATAATAGTTATATTTAATAAAAAGTAGCTATTTAATAATAATTTAACAAAAGTACAATCAAGGAATAACACTTACGTTTATCTCGTTCCCCAATCGGACCCAGAATGGCCGCTTACCACCGAAATAACAAAAGCTATCGAACATTATTCAAAAATGCTTCTAATAATTCATTTAACAAAAAAGAGATTGTAATGAGTGGGAGTGCCATGCTGTTACTTAGAGTTTCAGCCGAATGGGCAGGCACGGCCGGAGAAATACCACTCTCTCACAGAAAACCGGCGTAAAGTGATGCAATTGGACTTTGTTCATTTTGTACTCGCGTTTCGTTCGGTGAGTGAGATCTTCCGGTGCCCATCCTTTCCCCTCCCTCGTCCTCTTCCCCTACCCCCCCCATCTCCTAATTTTCCTTTAAAGGCCGGCAACGCACTCACGAGCTACCAGCCGCGTGAGTGTCTATGGGCGGCGGTTTCACCTTTATGGTGGGCCGCCTGCTCGTTTGCCCCCTCTTCTATAAAAAAAAAAAAAAAAAAAAATGAATTTATTTCACAAAACAGGCTTAGTAACATTAGTATATTAATATACTAACACGCTAACAGAAAAGAATTGTTTTCGTAAAGATTTTTAACACACTTCCTTAGTCTTAAGAAATCCCCACTAAAATATATAACATTGAATAATTAAAAACAGTGTAGGTAAACTGATTCAACTTGTTGGATGCCTGGAAGGCATCGCTTATTAGCCGCCCGTTGCTCTTAAATGTACTATGTATGTGTAAATGAATGAACGAACTGAGAGGTTTTGCATTTAATTCTGGCCTGACTAATTTATTTTTCACAACAATTAACACTTACTTCTAAATCGCTATCATTAATTAACCGGTAACTAGCATTTCTTAGACCAAGGGATATGACTAACAAGGATCATTTTCCAATGAAAAACAATAAATATTATATAATACTACTTTAAAATAACTTAATATTACAAACTAATATTCTAAAACTTAAATTAAATAAACTAGAACACTAAAATAAATCGAAATTGTTTGGTCAGAGTACCTATCATACTGATTGAGCGAGAAAAGCACCAGCTCTTGGGTCACCAGTACTGATTACCAGGCAACTGAACTCTTTAATAAGTGCACTTGTAGACCCAAGGTTTTATAAACAAATCAAAGTTGGATGAAAGACTCTTATGCTTCGACCTTTTGTTTTATATGCCTTCTAGAGTCGAACTAGCTTGTTCCAAAGGGGAATATGACAGGTATAAAGTGTCCACACAAGTTACATCCCAAGCCGGAGCCCGCCCCATACTCAACGGGATAGTCATCCCATCGGATAGGTTCTATTATTGAAAAATAATAATAGAAGCAGAATACACTGTACCGGGAGCAATCTCAAGGCCACAATCCCGAACAATCGTATTTCAGCACTGAGCAAAGGTGACGTTAGAGATGAACCGAACAATGAAATATGCAAATACATGATGAACCTACAGCAATACATAAATAAGATTCTTTTCATAAACATTACACATCTGTGTTAGACGCATACCGGCGCGCATGTTTTAGTGCCAAGTAAGTATTTTTAATTTTTACATACGATACAAGTGATTAAAACTACTATTTAAAATATAAAGGCACTTGTTTGGAATCTTGGAATCCATTAAATTAAATTAGAAATATATTCGGTTTTCTTCGTTTTGTAGGTGCTTTGTATTCACACACGGCCCGACGCATAGATTTTGTTACAGGTTATTGTATTATTTTTAAAGGGATATAGAAAATCATGTTGCATGCGTTAACCCATAAGTGTTAAGAACACCAGCATTCCATGACTATCAAAGCCTTATCAGTAAAATCGATAAGTTTCTATTATATCTTTTCACTCAACGACTTATATATACGTGATACTAATATTTTATTTCCCTTCGGTAAATCTATTCACAACAGGTGACAGGAATATTAGTTAAGAAAATACGCAATTAACTAATGACAATCCGGTTAGCGCGATATTTAATCATGGGTTCGATCCTCGGTACAAATTATGTGATGAACTTATGTCGGTTTGAGTGTAACAATATGTATTTAACCTATATATATAGTTTATAAGTTCTGTGTCAGCACCTAACAACAATCAAATATTGTTAAGTGTTTTAAACTCGTATGAAATTAAGACCCGCGTGCATTTTCAAAAAAAAACTACACACAGGTTGCCTGTTATTCTTGTTTGTCAACTTGTTTTACTTATCAAAACTATTATTATAATCACAGTGCTATTCAATATACTATATATTTTATTTTTACTGGTATTATTATGAGTGCGTCGACTTCCCTATCAATAGAATATAGTTTGCTATGTTTTTAACAGGCGTATATTATTATAACATTTCAAATTTAACAAATTAATATGATACGGTTAGATTATCTGCTTGATTCAAGAAATAAATGATATCTTCAAATTTTCTTCAATATTGTCTTTTATATTAAAATAACTAAATTATTTAAGTATTTATTTGTAATAAATAACTTGAATTGTGGTAATAAACTTTGTTGATTTATAAAATTATATTCATTTCAGATCTAACAGAATGACTTCGACATTTAATTTACGCTTTCCGGAATGGGATCTCACAAAAAGCCAATGTAAGTTGGAAACAAATTAATTTATCGGTGTACAGTGGAAGAGGAGGATAAATTTCCTTCCTTAGTCGATAAATCTTTAACGGCCATTTAGACTAGACCTAAAACCACTAAAATATAATAATCAAAGCTTATCAAGCTTATCAAGCTTAAAATGTTTTAGGTAATTTAACTTGTGAAAATTATGAACCCTTGCGTCTGGACAGTTTGTTAGTGAAAACTATTTATTATTATTTTTTATTTATTTCCCGTAGATACACATAAGTACCGTTCACTATCAAAGTATTTATTTCCAAAAAAATCAATCTTGCCTGCTCCATCTTAGCTTAGTCGCGTACGAACAGGTGTAGAGTCATTAAGATTTAAGACGTCAATGGTATTATGTACCTTACTGAACAAAGAGATTTTGACTTTGACACATCGTTTCTATATATAAAAGCCACACACACAAGTAACATAAAAATTAGGTGACACCAATTTATATAATAGTAATAATAAGACCATTTAAAAAGAAAAAGCTAGGCCAAGGAAGAGGAGAAATAAACAAAAAGACAATAAATAAAAAAATAAACATAACTTAAACTCAAAATATCTTTATTCAAGTATGTCTTTATAAAGACACTTTTGAATCGTCAATTTTTACACTACCACCGGTTCGGAAGGCAGTCATCTACCGAGAAAATTCAATCAAGTCAATTTGGTCATATGAGGGACTTGTCTTTATCAATTTGAAAGATGATTAAGAATGATATTTCTACACTTAAGACTTACAGGATAGGTTGAGATAAACGGATACACGATGACAATTCGACAACAACTCTGCAAAATAAGAATTATCCATAAATTATGCATACAGCAAACTTTGGTTAAGCTTACGTTCACGTGTTGACGTTAATATTAATTTAACTGTCGATAAAACAAATAATAATTATTCTATACCAATAATTGTTATGTACAAATATTGGCTTAACATTGTAAGCAATAGTAACGAATAATGTGTTAAAATATCCTTATATTACTAAGAATATTATTTATTTCTATTCGAATAATAATTTCATTGCATAACTAGCTTTCCGTCCGCGGCTTCGCCCACGTGTAATTTGGTTAAGTATATAGCGTTTTTTAATGATCTCGACAGGTCTTTCTTTCACAGGACTTTATTTCTTGGAATAATATATAGCCTGTGTTACTCAGGGATGATGTAGCTTTACAGGATCGGATGATTCAGGGAAATCGAGGGCAACTTTCAAATTAACGTACAGGCAATTACTATTCTGACAATTTTATATTCTGATAGTCATCTTCTTATGTGGATGAGCTGATGATGGAAGGTAATTCTCGGAGGTTAAGAGTTGAAAGAAAATTCTTACGAAGTTATGAGTACGAAATACGTACTTGTGAGGATATTACTTATTAGCATGACCAAATAATTAAAGATAAACCTCATTAACGTTAAGGATGTAGAAGGAAATATGGCTGCGGACAAACGATACGCGACTCGTTTCCTTTTACTTGTTGGTTGTTGTTCACTCTAAATAATCATAGGGTAAAACTGCATGGTAGTCATTACACAATGGAGCATCTTAATACCGCGATCTAGGTTGATGACGAATTTTATCAACGCCATCTATCGAGCACATTGTTCAACAAGTCAACCGCGCCCGCGCGCGCTGCGTTATTTGTTATTTTTGTTACCTCTCATAAGTTTAAATATTAAGATTAACTTATATTAGAACATATTTAAAATTTTGAATATGTTTTAAGCAGTGGTTGAAGTAAATTTTCAATTGACCATAACTTCTTTTTCCCTTAACCTATTTTGACGAAATAAAGTTTTGACAACGCCAATTATATGTAATCCAACTGTGAAAACCGCGTTCAAATCCGTTCAGTAGTTTTGAAGTTATAACGTACCAGACATACAGACAGAAATTCCAAAAATAATTTTGTTTTTGTTTCTATGACTCTTCTTTAGTTGCCTCCTTTCAGTTTTTTGGAAAAATATTTATTGTACAGACATTCGATTTTTCTGTCTTATTATAATTATAGATAGATATTTGTAACATAGTAACTATTTCAAGACTTTGTGTTTATTATTATCGGAGGCCCTCCTCTTATTTATAGCGTGGGTCACCAGTCATTGTCTATCTCTTACTTTTAACCGCATCATTAGCAACACGTTTACCGTAAAGTTGGTTTTTAGTTTGACTGTCATGTGTCAACTGTCAGATTGTCAACCGTAACTCGCACTCAAAGTCGTGTCTATAGGTTTAACACCCCTGCCAATCCGTCAATGTTGTCATGTCACAGGAGCATGATATACCATCCGCACAGATCCACCACTCCACCATCTCCGCCTATCTGCACAGAATTAAGTGCAAATAGTTGGTATTTGAGTCAGGATTCCCGACAAGATTCCCCAATTGCGGACTGAAATAAATTAGGAGATACTATACTGAAAGGTTTTATTCAAACGGAAAAGCAGAACAAATATAATGGTTATAATAATATAGAAAATTTTTGATTTTAATTTAATTAAGCTGCCTAATATAAAACTTGTATTTCAGATAGTGATGTAGACATACAACCCTTGATGGGAACCCCAGGTCCAGTTCTCATGATTCTAGCGGCGTATCTTCTGTTTGTCTTGAAAATCGGACCAGCGCTCATGACCAAGAGAGAACCATACAAGTTGACGACAGTTCTTTTTGCATATAATTTGTTTCAAGTTCTATTATCATTATTTATGGTTATTAAGGTATGTTAGCAAATTAATTTGGCAAAGAAACGACCATTATGCGAGTAATCAACGAAGAACATAAAATATGTATTATTTGGAAAATTTATTTTTCAGTTCGGAAGTTCAATATTTGAACTGGGATTAACACCAACCACATGCCCGATGAATGACAAATTTACAAGAGATAATGTGAGTCAATCAAACATTATTTAGCCGTCTCTGAGTCATTCTCAGCCAATCTCAGTTGAATTTACGTCTATTTATAATATATACTCGCTGCGTACTCTTAGATCTGATCGGTGCAGCACCTGGGAGATCAAGTACCTTCTACTTTTTCTCGAACTTCAAGGCTTGCAATGGTTATTTTAAGAAATGAGTGTACCGCTCCCTTAAAGGCCGGCAACTCACTTGTAAGCCACCTGGCGTTGCAGGTGACCATGCGCGGTGGTTAGCACTTCAAGTGGGTCGCCCTCTCGTTTGCCTCATATTTAAAAAAAAATATATTAATAAACATCATTTCAAATACTACCATCCAAAAACACATACATTATTTATATTCGAGAAAATATTTAATCACACCAACGTCATACGAGTGAAAAATAGTGCAAAATTTTTATCATACAAATATTTGATTTGGTTAAGTGTTTTAATTTTAAAAAGTAGTTTTTATTTTCATAATTTTAAAGAGCGTAATTTATGTGTTATAATAATATTGATTAATTCGATGTTTGTGTTAGATATCATCAATCGCTCGCTCAGTTTTAAGAAAGCACACATATGTCATTGTTATGACGTATATCACTTCAGCAAATAAAACCTTGAATAAAAAAAACATGACTTAACATCTACACTATAATTACCAACAAACATAGTTTTGTGTTACTGTGAGTTCTCGGAAGGATATTTAAGTCAAATATACGAACTTTATAAAATTACAATACTACTAGATGTCCGAGTCTAAAACACTCCGTTCAAAACAGATAAACTTCAGTTGTATGACTTATATGGATCTTGGATTTCTTTTTTTGTTGATGGGTATTCCCAAATGTAATTTTTTAATCAATTCAAATCAATTTATTTTTAACATTATATAGTAATTCCCAAGCTTTTTATTCTTTAAATAGTCTTTCAAAATAAGAACAGTTTATATAAGAAATAATACAAAGACAAGTTTGGGAGTTATCTTTAATAAATACAACAAAAAAACAACTATTAGACCCTTCTTTTTTCCAATGCATTGTTCATATAAATTTTGCGCTGGACTTTATAACATTACATTTTAATAATATAAGTATATATTATATAATTTGATATTTTACTACGTGTCATCGGGTGGTAGTATAATACTTATATAAATATACAAAAATCTATATATAATATGTAAGAAGTTTTTTAATACACATTAAAAATAACCACTTCTTGGGAAGCTACACGCTAGGCTGTGCCATGCAACTCTAACTGACCATGTACCGACATAATATAGAGTCGCATGGATCTGGTAGACTCGCTACGCTTACAAACAGTAAAAAAAAACATCTTACATAGTCACCAAAAAATTCATACGAGCCTTCTTTATTTGCAGTATTAATTCATTTGATATGTGTAAAGTTATTTTTGTAGTGATATTTGTTTGGGTTTTTCAATTTTTATGTTTGACAATTATATATATTTTGCCTGTGTGTATAAGATACCCCTTAAATCATGCTGAGGTCATTAAGCTAGTCTGACTGACCAAGACCAGAATACTAAACGACGCTTAATAATACCTGCGCACTTACTTTAACCCATTTTTTTTATATTAATTAATCTTTGTTTTTAAGTGTTTTAGTACATTCTTTTTTATTTGAATAACAAATAAAGAATCAATTATTAAATAAACGTATCATTCGCTTACAGGTTTTATTCAATATATGGATTTATTTCGCCGCAAAAGTAACGGAACTTCTGGACACAGTGTTCTTCGTATTACGAAAGAAAGATAGACAAATCACGTTCCTACATTTGTACCATCATTCCGTTATGATGATCGGCACATGGATGTATTTAAAATACTGGCCATCGAACACTCTCACCTTCATTGGATTTATGAACTCTTTGGTTCACGTGTTTATGTACACATACTATGGATTGGCCGCATTGGGCCCACAATACGCGAAATACATCTTCTGGAAGAAGTATATGACGAAATTACAATTAGTGAGTATTTTTCAAATAGATATTATATTCAGCGGCGGTACTACACGCCCGGTTTGCCCCAGTTATAACAATAAACAAAACGTCAACGTTATAAAATACGTGGCTACAAACCGGCACTGATTTTAAGATGCTTTAATTTAGATCTTAGCCAATAATGAGATTCGTTTAACCAGATACGCAACTAACGTATTAGTGTCTTGAAATTATCTTTGTATGTCATCACGACTGATAATAAATGTCATAAATGGGTCGGCCTGGTCGGACTTGAATTTGTCTTGCGGCGCTAATCATTTCTAGATTCGTCTTGGTGTACTGCGTTGTTCTCACTGTAACGTAAATTTGTGCTCCTATTTCACCACGCTCACGTGTAGTAGAGGTTAAATTGTTTTATATATAGAAATACATTTTCTGGAGCATGGTGTAATGGTTCCTAATACCATGTAGAACATACTTGGGATATTTAAAGGAGTTCCGCTCTACTGGCAGTAAATATAAAGAGTCATTTTCTTTTAAGAAAGTTACCTATATTATTAAAGTAAATTTTAATTGATTGATTATTGGTGCTGATATTTCATGAATTGTACATATGTTTTATTCGTTTGATATAACCTGTCTTTTTTCATTTACAGTTCCAATTTTTCTGCATAATCGTTCAGTACATAGCAGCCGTAAGGAAGTCCGAGTGTCCGCCGTCAAAAGGGGTTGCGCTATTCATAAGTTTAAACACAACATTCTTTTCTTTTCTATTCCTACATTTCTATATTCAAAATTACAAAAAGCGTAACCAGCCGACCGCTGTAAAGGCTAGGCTTCTGAATGATGACAAAGACAAGAGTGATTAGTTTGAATGTATAAATCTTTGATTCCTTCCGGTTACTAGGTTATCCCAGTAGGCTATTGTGTTATAAAAACGCATGCCTACAAAAGATTTGTTCACTTTACTAAGATGAAAATCAGGCATACCAATTTTTTCTCTATTTCTTGTATTGTGGTCGTGTTTATCACCACGAAGTGAAAAAAGATAGTGTATATTTTTATGTACGAACAAAATGTTAAGATAACAATAAATAATTGAGATTTGAGATCCGATTATTAAGATGCAAAAGTCAATTAATTAGTACTTTTTAGTTTGTAAGTGACGAAATTGTTTTATTTATATTTTTGGAAAATGTATTCTTGGAGTTCATAGATATAGCTATCCTTAATGCTGGAAGAAATGGTATAGAAGTGCTCTTTTCTTGATTACTAAATGTAAGAACATAGTTATAAAGTCTATCGTGTGATGTATGTTGATAAGGCAATAAGAGTTATGTAAATGTTATATTAAAATGGATACCATTATTAATTAGTTTTTTTTTTCTATACAATATATACCGTTTGCCCACAGCATTCACCACCATTAAAACTACAGCGTAAAGTCTATGTAACGTCATTAGATGGGGCTTTGTTGGTTTAGCTTGTATTCCATACAATGTTTTATTTCTCTCCATTTAACGACATATAACGCCATAAAATGTACAGTCTGTTCAGTGTCGTTATAGATATAGAGTTTACACTGTATCCCAACGTCGCGTCCACGCAAAAAATATTGTCTAAATGTAAACCAGGTGCCTTATACTTATATAGTAATAACCACTCAAAAATTGATTTAATATCTAACTTATTAGTACATTTAAAAAAACTAAATTTAAAACTGACTATATCAAGTAATAAAAAACTATATTTAAATCTTACTAACCCTAGCACAGTCGTATGTTAGCTTTTATTTAATTTTCTTTCAACACCTTCTTCTTCTTCTTAGAGTGCCTCTTTAACAAGTGAAGGCTGGCAATCAGCATCCTCTCTATGTCCGGTCTCTAGATCCTCTAATCCGGCCCATTTCCGAATATTCCGCAACCACGATTTCTTCCTTCTGCCAGCCTTTCCCATCATTATCAACTGCATTAGGCTGTATCGTTCATGCCGATGAATATGGCCCAAGTATGAGATCTTTCACTTCTTTACTGTGAGCACAAGAGCGCGAGATTGGCCAACACTTTAACATTGGTTACCTTCTGAAACCAACATATGACTAATATGCGTTTATACGCCCACATTTCAAAATTTCAGGACCTGTTATTCTTTATTTATTAGCTAAGACGTTTATTAGTTGACCATTTTAGAATAAAAATAAATTAAATAGTAAATGAGGCTGGTATCTAAACACTATGATGTGGAATGTATATAAGAATCAAAATAGTTTAGCCTTTAGATACCGTACTGTAAAACATGCTTTGCGATTTGGTGTGGCGGAGAGTTTTTTGCCAGTTCTTCTCGTCCGAGGGCGTAGACCTTGATTTCGAAAGTAGAGTCAAATTTTTGATACGTTTTTTTTGACGATTCATATGTGTACTACTTTGACACGCGGTCCCCCATTGTCGTACGCAAATTCTTGTAAGTAATGAAAAAAATAATATTTCTGTAGTATAATATTTTGGTTGGCTCATGTTACACATATGTTAAATTAATTAAATTAGGAATCTTGGAACGGTGCCAGACACAATTAGAGCAGAAAAATTTAGAATAAAAAATATGAGAGGTAATTTGCACATTTACGACTTGAAATTAACCGAAGTAGTGTTTGCCCTAAATAAGTTTCATGTTTATTATGTGATGATCATATTTGTTGGATGTGGTCTGGGACTTTATATGATCCCAGGGCCCATTTAATGCGATCTTGTTGGTCTATCTGAGGTGTTTTTAGTGTGTATTACCAACCTGTGGCTGAAAAGCAGACACACCATATACCTGCATCTTTGGGACCAGGGAATGCGGAAATGCATATCCACTTCGGTAAAAAAAGGGTGTGGAGTGTTATAATATGTATTAATTTAAGTAAATATAAGTATGTGTACTTTATCATATGTATTACGACGGCGCTAATTCAATTTTATTAAACAAAAGTGATTTGTCAATATAAAATCATTTTACGAGAATAGTTTTCCAGCGACAAAACTATACGAAGAATACTGAAGTTCAAAGAAACTTCAGTATTCTTGCTGTTTAGATTTATGAATATGAAATTGGAGTCGATTTGTTATGTCTATGTCGTATTAATAATCTTAGAATAGTAACAGCTGACACGCAATTTTCAATTCGTACTTAGGCGATTTTTTTGTAGACTGATTTTTACTTGGATGATATCGTATTTTTAAAACGGTAGTCCAGTATAACTTTATATAGGATTTGGACTATAATTGCATACGTTTCATATGTTTTTATCAATATCGCATATTCTTAAAGTCATGAAAAGCCTTTGATGGTAGCCCTTTTGCTACCTGTCCCAGTAATAGACTTGAAGATTTTTTTTATTTTTTTATTCCACACATATGTATTTTTAAAATTAACAATGCATCGTTGTAATTGCATTCATTATTCACGCCTTGTGAAGCATTTACAGTGAATTTGCATCCAGTAACTTTGGCTGAACGTGAACTGTCAAAGGCCACAATTTGCATAATCCACAATTGCGGTATCTCGGTACTGTTGAGATAATTCTTTATTACTTTCATTTCTGTAATCATTAAGACTGTATGAGATATAATCATTGCTTCTTCTTTCATTCTCTACCTAAGGATGACCATGGCTCCACTATAATTTGGAATGCCTTGGTTTAGTTGTTGTAAGTTTGCGGCCAAGTTTACTTAGCCCTGCCACTTTGCCTTGTCAAATTAGATGTAGGACCTCAAAATTGGTGTTAAAATTTTAAATAAAACATGATTTAAATTATGTATTTAATAAGTAGCTATATCGTTTTCAGAATCGGGATTTCCATCACTTTTATCAAGCGTTGGTTCCTGGTACTGTAGAAAAAGGTTTTATTAGAGTTTTCTATAATGTTGTTATAAAAAAAAATGGTAAATTAGGAGGACAAAGATCCCTTTAATGTGTTCAATTCTTGAGTAGCCTTACAATGCTTTGTTATTTTAATTGTCAGTAGCACAATTTTGTATTAATTGTTTATTTTAAAAGAGCAGCTATCGAGTTTCTTGCCGGTTGTTCTCGGTAGATGACTGCCTTCCGAACCGGTGGTAGTGTAAAAATTGACGATTCAAAAGTGTCTTTATAAAGACCTACTTGAATAAGATATTTTGAGTTTGAGTTTAACATGGGTGTGCATTCTGTTCATATATTTGAAAAAAATAACTCTACCGATTAGTTTTTTTTATTATAAGAGGTGGCCCTCCTGTTCCTTGCAGGAAGAGTTTTATTTGTCTTTAGTCGTCCTCAGGCATTGTCATGTCTTATTACGTTTAACCACATCCTTAGCCACACGTAGCATAGCAAAGTTGGTTTTTAGTTTTATCGTCATATGTCAACTGTCAGATTGTCAACCGTCACTTTAATTCCCGCACTGCAATCCGTCAATAGATGTTGTATTGTCTGTGGTTCATGGCACATAGCATTTTGGGTTTTCCACTTTAATCTGTGCAAATAGACAGATAATCTACACAGCAGTTTATTTCACTGTTTCGTTAGAAATGTTTAAAAGAATTAATATATTAATGTGCTGTTAATTAGGTCCGTCCGTACAAAACAAAGCGAAAATTGCTGGATCCTCAACGCTTTTGTCTTCATTCGCACGACATACATCTTTCATCTCAAGCTTAGCATGAATACCGTGAAATGTATACTAATACTAATACTGTCATACATGAATGATATTGTATGCATACCTGGATATCAGAGCTTGTATATAAAACTGATGTAATAAAACTTAAACGTCATAAAAAGACTAAGTTAAGGAATATAATGTATTTAACATATGTAATAAAGATTGTGAATCAAATCAAAAGTAAATCTATTAATTTTCAAAAAAACGGAAAATTTGACTCGATAATTAGAACAGTTCCCAAGGGCGTACGGACGAGTAGAACTGGTTAGAACTCTCTCCGCCACTCATTTCAATCGCCAAGTAAGTTTGTGCATTTAAAAACACTTTGCGTTTGTTTCAAACATTCATTCTAATTTGATAGTAATATTCCGTACTAGAACTCCGCAATTTCAGTTCAATCAAAACGAAAAAATATACAGTAATGTCCCAACCCTATATTAAATAGATTTATATTACGTCGTCAGCTGGTATGCTCCGTAGAATTATTCCAAAGTTAAATTCTATCATTTATGCTAAGGCCTATCGAAGATTATATTTATTTTCACATACTAATATAATTTATTATTGTAATGTATTTAACACATTCGACACATTTATTTAAGGAAATGTAAAATACAGTTAAAATTAAGACGACCACTTTGACAAGTTATGTGTAACGTGAAAAAAAAACGGAAAATAGAAACACAACAGTGACATATCAAAAGGGAAAATACATACATAATACACAAACAAAGAGTTTCCTTATTCAATGTTCTCCATGCAAGCACGAGCTTTGGTTTTGCGCAGGCCAGACTTGCAACATAGTCTTTGTCTTCTAGACTTATTTGGTTTTAAAAGACACACTCACACTACACACTCATCACTTGAAATACATTTTAAGTTTGTCATACTATTGTAATTTACATAACTCAATTTATTATCTATGTTTTAACCCTATGTTGGCTGTAATTTATATATACTTGTCATCTATATAACTGTGCTGTATATGTCTAAATGTTAATAAAACTTATATGTAGGAATAATCACATAATTTCTACATAAAGTTTAAAACTCTATACAATTCTTATTATCATAAGCTTAATGTTAGCTAAAAAGCATAAGAAAAGTTTTTTTTAAAAACCTAAAACACTTTATATAAAACTGTTTAAGATAGTTTTGTCTCTAGGATTGTATGTAGTTGTATGAAATACTGACCTAGGAAAATACTGCAAGCAAATATTAAATCCTAACAGAGTTAAATAAATCCATACATATTCTGTTTATTTACTTCAGCAGTTAGGTGATATCGCTTTGTTTTAATTAGAAATAAGTTTTTATTTTTTATAGTTTTAGTTTATTCTCGTAATTAATTCTTGAATTAAATGAACAGGCTTAATATAATAGTATGCCTTTCATCAAAAACAATATTTCTCATTTAAATAATAAACCAATTTGTAAGCACTTGAATTCAAATGTTTCGCTTATTTCTTATAGTCTAAATATAAGAGAAATTATTTTATTTAAATAACCGATGCCAACCTATTTCTTCTTATTATGCCGAGGGGTTCGATATCTGGCCATGAGTAGTTCTCGTGAACGGGTGTTACTTGCTGTGACCGGTCAATTTTGAATTGCTGTTCTCACTCTAACCCAAAATCTATGCTCCTATTTTTACGTGACGTCTTTTATTAAATACAAAAAGATATGATCTGAACAAAGGCTATTTTTTTTGTAATTAAAACTATACGAAAACTTGATTATTTTTTCTGGAAATATTTCCAGCAACCCCTATGACATGTGTCATTAAAATACTATAATGACGGGCAATCAACAAAGACAATAAAATATTGTATGATTAACACAACAAAAGAACTTCGCACATAATTAAAATACCCAACGCGAAGTAACACACACTTATAGTAACAATAAGGTACTACATTGCATTGGTAAAGAATATGTAAGAATGTATGCTCTTGCAATCCCTAAATAGAATTTGGTATTGATTTAAATTGTGGCTTTCATCCAAAAAGTTCCTTACTAGGTCAAAACCTGTTTACGTTTGAACTTTAAGATTGGGCCATACATTCGCAGACATAAAAACATATTTTATCATGTATTTAAAAGTGTATCATATGTTTAAAATAATGAAGTGAAAAGAGTTTTACTCTTTTAAAAAAATGCTATTTAAATCAAAAAATTTTAACTGTATATTCCATAGTTTTTAGCAGTATAATAAGTGTACACTCCGCAGATTAATCTCTCCTGATATAACGACATTCAAGGGATCGGCGATACTATGTCGTACTAACCGGATGATATTATATACTTATAATATATGATATATTTTTTATGTTGGTACATACATAACTTACGAATACATTATGTACAGTGTACCTATTTAATTGATAACACTTCATAGAAATCACAAATGCTTTATTTTTAAAAATTCTTAGACATTACAAATTAAAAACATAGAAAGCTACATTAAAGTACTGTAATGAAAATTTAAAAAAAAAACTATTTTCTTTTACTCCGTGTTACTAACGTAGGAATGCTGTTACTTTGAGTTTGCTTTTTACAAAACCTTTTAACCGGATGTAATTTTAAATTTTAAAAATTGTCGCAATAAGCGTGTGGTCTTTTAAGCCGAATTCGCACTAAAATGTATATTTAGTTAGTACCTATATACGAAAACAGACTTGAGTAAACATTATAGTCGCTTTTTTTTTTTTTTTTTTTTTTTTTGGAGGGGGATCTCGCTGTTGGCCAGGAGGCCTTTACAGCTCAGCTCGGGCTGGTTGGCGAGCTTAGCTCAGCCGTGACAAATTTGGTTTGCCGTGACTTGCGCAAGGGCGTCTCCTGTGAGACTCGGACCTCGGCTTGGGCTGTCACGGGGGGGACTAGCCTGAGGGGCTGGACGGAAGCTCACTGTAGGAGTGAGCGACACTTGAAACAAGGGACCACGCCTTCGCCGGCGAAGGCGGTTTTTAACCCTAGCTCTCCTATCTGATTGTTTGGCCGCGCGGGCGGCATCTAGTGTGTTATTAGCTACAGTAATGGGATCGTCCGGATCCATTAGGGCGTGTCGAGGCCTTTTTTGTCTATTTTTGTACTGTGTCTTGCGTACCGGGTACGACGTGTATTTGCGCACTAAGGGGTTGGGATGGTTTTTAGCCTTGTCAAAGTAGCGGGTCGACGCTTCCTTCATCCATTGGGCTATGGTAGGGAGTTCTAGGTCGTAGTGGAGGTCTACGTTTCTCACATACATGGGCGCTCCAGTTGCTATTCTAATGAACCGCATTTGGATTGCTTGCAGTTTGTGGATGTTGGTGGGAGCGCAATGCGCGAAAACTACGCTTGCGTAGGTCATGCATGGACGGACACATGCTTTGTACAGGGTAACCTTGTGTCTGAGCGACATTTGGCTCCTTTTGTTGAGAAGGAAGTGGAGTCGGGACAGGACGAACGCGGCCTTATTCCGAACTGCGGTAGTGTGCTTGTTGAACGACAAGCCTCTGTCTAATGTGACACCTAGGTATTTAATCGTCTTGCGCCACGGGATGGTTTTACCAAATAGAGTTAGCTCTTTCGGTTCTTGATAGTATTGATTTTCCCGGTTATTGCGAGTGAAGATGATCGCACCGCTTTTCTCCGGGTTAATATGAATACCCCATTTCCGAAACCATTCCCCTAGGGTGGTGGCTGCGGATTGGAGTCGGTCTACGATGACCCGCCTGTCTCTGTTGGAAGTGTACAGAGCGGTGTCGTCGGCGTAAAGAGCTAACTCTACTTTAGGGGTTCGAGGAATATCGCTAGTGAATAGCGAAAATAGGAGCGGCGCGAGGACTGAGCCTTGAGGGACTCCGGCCTTTATGGGTCTTGGAGAGGAGAGGGTTCCTTCTACGCGATAGCGAAAGGAGCGCTCGGACAAGAAATCGTGTACAATACGAATTAGTCTTAGAGGCACTTGGAGGTGATAAAGCTTGTAAATCAAGCCGTTGTGCCAGACCTTGTCGAACGCCTTCGCTATATCGAAGAAGAGGGCCCCCGTGGGCATTTGGCGTTTCACGGTGCAGAGTCCAGAGAGGACGTGCTCCGTGATTCGGTGGACTTGGTGGACGCAAGAGTGGGCTGGTCTAAATCCAAACTGCTCGTCGGGAATAAGGCCGTTTTCGTATGCGTAGTCGGAGAGGCGTATTTTGACTACTTTCTCATACAGCTTACTCAGCGTGTTGAGAAGACTTATGGGGCGGTAACTAGATGGGTCGTTACGGGGCTTGCCTGGTTTGTGAATGCCTATCACAATTGCCTCTTTCCACTGCGCCGGGAAGGTGCAGTTTTCAAGGAGGCAGTTGAAAATGGCTACTAGAAGGCATATCAGGTGGGGCGGGAGGCATCTAATCACTTTATTTGAGATTCCGTCTAGACCTGGCGATTTCCGAGGGCGCGAGCCTCTAATAAGGGCTTTGATTTCGTCTACCGATGTTTTAGGGAGTAGATCGTTCGGAAGGGGCATGGAGACTATTCGTTCCACTTCGCGGTTCACCTGCTCAACATGCGTTGTGTCAGAGTGCTCTAGGTTGGGGGTGCACTGCTCTTCGAGTTTGACTGCTAAGCACTCGGCTTTTTCGTCGTCGTCAAAGGCGTCGGGCATGTTTGGCCGCTTGAGAGGCGGCATAGAGGTGAACGTGTCTATTTTACGGGATTTTGCTAAAGACCAATAGGCCGTGTGCGAGGGGGTTAGTTCGCTAGTGAAGCGATCCCAGCGTTCGTTTCGAAGTTCGCGCATTCGTTCTTTGACTGCGCGCTGCACTGCGCGTAGTGCTCTGCGATTGTCAGGCGTCGGCGCCTTGCCGAACGCGCGCGTGGCCGCATTCTTCTCGGTCAACAGTCGCCTAGCGTCTGGCGGAAGCTCCCAGCGTTGAGTAAACTCATCTGGAATCATCCGGGACGCTTCGGCAACCTTGGACTGAATGTGTCTGGTGACCGAGGAGCGGCCAGCGCTTGGTCGGCAGAGACGAGAGTGTCGGGAATGCTGTTGAGGTCGGCAGCGTCCACGGGCTTGAGGGCCTCGCTTAGCTTTTGCAAGTCGAGGATGGGTTTGAGCCTCCTCTCAAAGGTGTCCGGTGGTCCGAGTTCGTAGTGGACCGGGAAGTGGTCAGAGTCTAATTCGTGTAGCACCTCTACGCTCCGCAGCTGGAGTGCTACGTTTCGCAGAGCCGCTACGTCCAAGACATCGGTTGAGAGAAGGCCCATTGGTCCTACGGCTTGACGCGTGGGCTGGATGGGGCCCAGGACGTTGAAGTTGAGTACGTCAACGAGCCTGTTGAGAGCTAATCCATTAGGATTATTTTTGGCGCTATTCCAGTTCTCGTGTTTGCAGTTGAGGTCCCCGAGTATTACTACCGAGGGCCCCATTCCAAACAGAGCTTTGAGATCGCTCTCGAGAACTGTCCTACTGGGTGATAGGTAGGCCGAGACTACTATTATTGGCTGATGGCCGGACATTGCCACGCGGACGGCTGAGCATTCGATATTAGCTAGAGGCGGGGGATCGAGCGGCGCGCAGTGCAGTGCTCGTCTATAATACAGGATGGTACCGCCTAATCGTGAGTCAGTTCGATCGTTGCGAACTGCGACGTAATTCGCGAATCTAGGAGTGCGAACGCTGGGCTTAAGAAATGATTCCTGAACTAGAAAAATGTCTATTTCGCGGTGGGAGAGAAAAACCCGAACCAAATCGAACTGCCGCTTGAGTCCGTTGGCGTTAAATGTCACTAAGGACAATGAATGTGGCTTGAGCCTATGCGCGTTTGTACCTATTTCGGTGTGTTAGGTTTCACGAATTGCCGAATAGAACTGAGGAGTTCGGCATACTCCGCGCACACATATAATTTTGCGTCAACACTCGCTGACGTGTATGCTCTTTGGAAGGCTAAAAGAGCGTCTATATCTATGGCGTTAATTACGCCAATCGCCAGGTCCATGGCACTTTTTGCCTCCTGGGCTACCGCCGTGGTTTGGGGGCGGGGGGTCTTCGCGGGGGGGCGCTCGCATCTTTTTCCAATTGGAATCTTCGTTGGGACGAAGTTTCCCATTGGAATGTCCATGAGGGCTGGGATCGGGATCGGTTCGGTAGTTGGGGGTACTACCGGGGGACTAGGGTGGATTGGGAGGGATGGGTATACCTCCTGTGTTATTGCAGGAGGTGGTGGACCCACGGGGGCGTCCCGGGGCTTCCACGCGTTTTGTGCGGGGGCTGGGGCGGGGACGAATTTTTCCTTTGCGGCCGCGGGCCGCCGGTCCGCACCGGGCCTAGCCGAGCGCTTGCTCGCCTTTCCGCCCGCCTTGGGGGCCCTAGGGCAGCCACGATAACTCGCGGGGTGGCCCTGTTGCCCGCAAAGCACGCAGGAAGGCGGCTCAGCGCATGGCAGTGTCCGAGTGCAGTCGGCGGTCCCGTGGTCGCCTAGGCACTTGACACAACGCGCACGCGCAAAACAATTGCGCGCCGCGTGCCCGTACAGCTGACAGCGGTGACATTGTCGCGTAAAGGAGTGTTTGAGGGGTGTTTCCACCTTTAGGCCCGAGAGCTTACAGCACTCGGCCAGGTTAAATATTTTCTTCCCATGGGCGGAAAGTTCAAGCACTACGAGGACCATGTCGTAGGCTTGTTTGTTGGTCCGGTTTAGCATACGGAATACCTCTTTTACGGGGTATCCCTGCTCTATGAGGTCCGTCTGAACGATGGACGAGTCGATCTCCTTGGGGATGCCTCGGATCACAACTCTGAGAACACGTTCCTCGGGAAGAGGGAACGTGTGGCCTCCTATGCCTTCTGTGCGAAGGTATGAAGTTAGAAAGCGGTGGTGGGCGGGGTCGTACACTTGCACGCAGATGTTGTCGCGCAGTGTTTTCGCCTTATATGTGATGGATTTTTTATCCATCAGGGCGGACAGGGAGGGCCAAATACTTTTGTCCCGGACGTAGACGGGGGGAGGGGCTTTGATGCGATCCTGTTTCGCGGGTGTGGGATATGGTGTGGGAGAGGGCGCGGACTTTGAACCCGCAGCCGACTGGGAAGCCGGATGCGTGTTGCGTTTGGCGGGAGGGTCTTGAGGCGAGTTGGGTGCTCGCCTCTTTTTATTTTTGCGACTTTTGACAGTTTTAAAACCGTCGGAGTCGGAATCGCATGAGGACGCGGACGCCTCAGCGCTGGTGGAGTACGCGGAACGTACTGACATGGCGGACGCGGGTCGCCCGGCCTCTGATTGGCCACCGTTGCTTATGTCCAGAGAGCGCGGGGCCTGCGCGGGGGCCTCAGAATCATTAGTCGGTTCGGGAGTTTTACAGGCCTTCGCGGGGGCCGAGTTTATTTTTTCCAGAATATTTTTACGCGCGGCCTTCGCGGGGGCCGGAGGGGAGGGCTTTGTCGGATTCGCGGGGACCCTCGCGGGGGCCCTGTCCTGCGGGGATGGGGAGCGCGGAGAGTCCGCGTTTTTGTTGAATTCCCGCTCTAGGTCGGGAAACCTATGTCGGAAAAACTCCAACAACCTATCTTTGTATCCTATATCGGGGGGGGGTGTGTCGTCTGCCATCTGCGTAGCTGAAGGCACGCAGTGTGGCAGTGTGTACCTAAACCTATGTGTGTGTACCTAAGCTGTGTATTCCCTAGGTGTAAAGTCTTCGCTGGTGATAGCGGACGAGACTTTTTGTGTCGCTGACCTAACCAGCCCGTGAGGGGGTCGTGATGGCTGAACCCCCACGGATGTGCGACTGGGACCCGTCCAACAGTGGACCCTGTGTGTGCAGACGGTGGCTAGAGCGCAGTTGGAGTACCTACGCCCCGTGGCAATGCCTACTGAGAGGCTACGCCCACACACAGGGACTTGATGGAAGCAGGCGAGGTTAACGCGCCTTGAAAAAGGCACGGGTGCTGCCCTCGAACAACACTCCCGCCTAAGCGTTAATCGATCCCAACCGTTTGGCACCGTTAGGTGGTTGGAAAATCGACCGCAGGTAAACCCACGTTAATCATAAACTGCAGTCCTTCACTGCTGCTCGGATGCCGCTCGAACGCCAGGAACCTGGCAGACGGGGAGACCTCGGTGCAGCTTGCGTCGGGCTAGAATAAAAAATTCAGAGTTGATAACCACCCAGCGCTTTAGCACTGAACAATTGAACACGCCACTCGACAAGTCAAATGGCGGGAGCAACTGCGCAACACAACCGCACTGGACGGCTGTCGGACCCGGAATGATGATTATAGTCGCTAAAGCCAAATATTATTTATAAGTGAATTCTACTGTCCGTCATTCCACCACCTTATCGAACCATTTGTCCTTCACGTTATACGAACGAATTTAAGATTCCAAACATAATATACAAACAATATCCTTGCTTCTGTGTTTTATTACTGACACTTACTCGTGATGCGAGCATTATACGCAACAGAGAAACTCATTAACATTATATTTCTCAGGTTATGACGTAATAAAATACTTTATGAAATAAAGCTTCTCGATCTCTTGCTGATTAAGGCCGGCATACCAATTCGTATGGATTAGATTAAGTTAATACATCGCGCGCACTGCTTTCATTTAAATAATGGCTATCTATTTCTATCAAAAAAATAACCACAGACAACACCAAACCTGAAGTTCGTAATATGCTGTTGGAAGTGTATATACAATGAAGTCTATTGGTGTTTAATATGTTTAATTATTATGACCATGTACTCTTGTAATACAATACGATGTTCGCTATAAATTGTATTCAGATTTTCTTACAGAAGGACGAGCACACCGGATAGAAGTCGCCACCCATAGACCACATGGCCTATGTGCTAATTGGTGCGTCGTCGGCCTATGAATGGTACGCTCCCTTTTTGAAGAGCCCCAATTCGGTGACAGACAGCTGGTTGCATAATCTTGACATAGGCCGACAGACAGGTTGAATTTCGTATGCTGTTATTTCTTGTTTTTACATTTTAAATGTATTATGAATTTATTCACATTTTATTGCAATAAAACAGAAGAAGTAGATAATGTTAGTACATATAAGAGCAACGGGCTTTGTCACTAATAAGCGATCTCTTCCAGGCAACCCAATGTTAGCACACCTCACACACAGTCGCTTAGCCTTAAAGTTAGCGATTTATAGCTTGTGTTCTGAGCGCTAACTCTACTGATAACCTATGAATAAATACACACAAAGCCAACAAATATTCTCATGACGTGGCGGATTGACCCCGGATTGACCCTCCTTTCGACAGTCTTTAATCGATTAAGATATCGCAAAGTAAGTTATTACTTTTCGTTTACAATAAAATACGACTACTACAAAAGAAATTACGGTTATCAGTGTGAAAATTACCAAATCAACATTGAGTAGGGTTTCAACAACTTGACGACGGTCAGATTGTGATCAGATGAAACATGTTTCGCAGATATCACTTGAATAATTGGTAGCAACGTTTAATATTAGTCTTAGGTTAGCTTAGTTTTTGGGAGTGCCATGCTGTAACTTAGAGTTTCAGCCGAATGGCCGGAAAAATACCACTCTCTCACAGAAAACCGGCGTAAAGTGACACAATTGGACTTCATTTTGTACTCGCGTTTCGTTCGGTGAGTGAGATGTTCCGGTGCCCATCCATTCCCCTTCCCCCGTCCTCTTCCCCTACCCCTCCAAAAACTGAAATAAGGAATAGGAATTATAGTGAATTAGAAGCGTTTTGTTTTATGGAACGGGTGGCAAACGAGCAGGTGGGTCCTTTCGAGTGAAGTGCCGCCCGTGGACACCTGCAAGGCTAGGGGGATTACAAGTGAGTTGCCGGCCTTTGAAGTGGAGGAACGCACTTTTTTTAAAGGACCCCAAGTCGCCCAAATAGTAACAAGCAATTAAAAAAATAATTTATATCATTTATTGTAGAATAACTTTGGGTTTTTATAAAAAAATAAATAAGCATACTGTTATGAATTAATGTTAAACTAACTAAAATGTCTGTGTCAACTAATTATTTATACGATGTCCGTAAAAAATGTTTCAAAGCAGAAGAAATGTCCGCGCTGAAACAATATAATGAGTTGAAATTACGCCAGTTTATAAGAGCTAATTATTTCCGACTAAAAACACTGCCGTAATGAGATTTTCCAAACGTAATTTTCGCGAGCTTATGAATTTTGGCCAAAAAAATGCAAATTTTCAAATGTACTTGACCGCTGCAACTTTACCGTTGCGTTGTATTAAGTATATTATATATTTACATGCAATTATTATATGTTTATTGTACGAAGTACTAACCTTAATAATAATCTGTAACTTTGATGAATTTAACATAGTCTTGACTTGACTAGTAAATAAGACATGATGTCATTTTCATTTTTCTTTCAAATGCCTCTGTTACTATCGGTCGATTAACTACAAAATTGTTGATATAAACTTGATTGAGAATTTATTTCCGTGATATCTATCAATACCAGCCAGCCATCAAAAATATAAATGTATTGAAATGCTTTGTAGAAAGGATTTCCACCTGATAAGCCAACAATAGGTTCGTCTATTTTTCCTCTATTGTTGGATTTCCGTATTCATTCCTTTGATCATTTAAATCCTTACTATTTCTATATATTTAAAAATAGATTCAAGTTTGGAATTGTCGCGGATAAAACGGTAGTTGATGTCTTTTATCGAAAAAGACTTCAAAGTTTAAAGACAAAAGTTTGGTATAAATCAACACAAAAATCTTTATACACAAATTGCGTATCGTTCTTCGTCTATTCGAAGTTAACGTCTTGAAAGGTTTAGCTTAATTGAGAGCGGTTAATATATTAACAAGTTACGGAGAACGTTGGTTTGCATTGTAAATTATGTCTTATTTCTTGCCGGTTCTTCTCGGTAGATGACTGCCTTCCGAACCGGTGGTAGTGTAAAAATTGACGATTCAAAAGTGCTTTTATAAAGACCTACTTGAATAAAGTTTATTTTGAGTTTGAGTTTGAGTTTAGGGAAAATGTGATATAGAGCTAACGCCCAACAAGACTTTCAGTACTAATACCACTATAGAAAAATTCAAAATACATAAGTTAGCATTAAATAAAGAAACTTTTCTATCGATTAGAATAAACGCTATATATTTTTAACGCCTAATAAGAAAAATTGAAAAATATACCAGAAAGATTTTATCGCCGGCTGACCTTACCACTTTGGGGTTTGGAATATACGACCAATTCTAATTACTACTATAGTGGGTGAGGAGACACTTTGAAGAAGTGTTTAGTGTTATAGTTATTTATTTATTTTATTTAAGTATTATAATTATAAGTCATAATCATAGCAATTACGTAATTAAAATGTTCAACCCACTGAACATACATAAAGAAAATCGGTCATACCTTTTACATGCATTTTGGGGGAGTATGAGAGAATTTTATATACTAAATAATACATTATGTTACATTCAAAGCTTATGTAATATGTATATAGACATTTTTCACGGCTGAGTAATTTTCGTGAAGGACGTAATAGTAAAAAACCGTGAAATATAGATGTTACATGGGAAAGTGATGAACAGAATATAAATAAGGTTTTAAAAACCTCAGGTAGCTTGTGAAAGTGTAGTTTGTATATGCGTGGAACGACTGAAATATAAGAGTTGTATTGGTTTCTTGGTTTCTATTTACAACACACGGACCAATCTCAGTGAATACAAGGAAATCTATAATAGTGTCAATAAGGGGGAAATTTGTTAGGATTAATAGCTGCATCTGAATTTCATATTCGGGCATCTAGGCAGAATACAAAATTCCACCCGTATCACCTCGATGTCCGTTGTTCCACCACTGCGCGTTTCATAAGACATTTTTTACCACGTACCACCACCTTATGGAACCAGATGCACGCTACGATATTTCCGAACCATTATGACTTAGGGTCCTTCAAGAAAAAAACGTACTACTCCCTAGAAGGCCAGCAAACGCACTCACGAGCTCCCGGCCACGTGATTGTCTATGGCCGGCGATTTCACCTTTATATATTATTTATTTAATAAGGCACACCAACAACACACATACAAACATAACCCGAACAAAATTACAAAAAAAAACCCACACACAAGGCATGTATGTGCATAAATTATAGGGATGCACAGCATTACAGGTATACAATTTTAAAAAACAACCAAACAATCATATATAAAATTTTATCGTGGGCCTCCTCGCTTGCCCCTCTTCTAAAATGAAAAATTCTAATTTTGTTGATAAACTAGGATTTTTAAGAACCACTTTTGAACGTCACTAAAATAAAGTTTAAACGGGTCCATTGCGAGTCCTCGGCTATTAGAATTTATTTGTTATGCTGTCAAAAAATCTCTTATCAAAATATACAAGTACAGCATTCCATTATACCCTCAATAAGAATACAACTTTTGATAGATTTTCGAACAATGCTAATAGCTTCATCGCTTATTCGATTCGCAAAATTCATTTATTCGTATCACCATTTAATACCTAAGAATAAAGGGCTCGTGTATTTCTCACTAGGACTTTAATGTTACTGTTGATTAACGAAAGCTTATTAAGTTGGAAGAAGCTTGCATTCTAACCACCGAATTGTCCTACTTAGCTATTCACAGCGAGTGCTTAAACTTAACTAGGTTCACTAAATTGGTAACTTGCAAGCTCGTTATGTCAATGTTTAAATAAATATGTAGTACCTAGAAGTAGTTATAGTTAGTTAGTAAAGTAGCCGCATGTTCTACCAATAAAAAAGTGATTTCTGATTAATAAAGTGAATTCAAAATATTAACTAAGTTCATAGTCAATCAATAGTTTAAGGTTATTTGTTATTTTCACATTTCGTCACCTAAAAATTGTTTAGAAAATATTATTAATATTAATATATAATAGGTCCGCGTCATTTTTTACTATCACTTCTATTAATATTTGAACATTATTGGTTGTCGTCAGATACACGTCAGATACTAAATGTGTGAGTGAAAATTTTAAGAAAATTTATTATGAAATGTTGAACCACAAACCTGTCGTTTTGAAAAGATTTGGATTAACAATAAGTTAGTATAAATTTGATTTTAATAATATATCTAACACCCATTTTATTATTACTTATTATTTATTATTATTTACGTTCATATGGACCGATAAGGAAGCACTTTTTTCCGGTTCAAGGCAGCATTGTCGCGAATGTCCATTTAGCTATTTTCGTATTTTTTGACAATTGACAATCAATAAAATTCGAATTCTGAACAGAACTTAAATACTTAAAAACCATATATTTTCCTACTGGTAAAAGCAATTAAATTCACAGGATATTCACATGAATAAATATCAGTTCTTGCGTCATTAGCAATACGGAGGACATTAGGAGAGACCAACCATCGAATCTTCGTGGGCTTAAAAGATCGATCGAGAAAATAAATTAGAAATTTCACGCAAGAAATGGTTATTAAAACCGAGTCAGCGTTCAGAAAATGATATCTTCTTTTCTTTTCAATTACTTGATGGTTGACTTAACGTGAAGTGATTTTGATTTTTGATGATTTGACTTTATAATAATGACATGTCCGCACTTGTTTTTCTTTCACAGACTATGTATTGAAATAATAAGAATGAAATCTTGAAAGTATTCAACTTGTGTTTTTAAACTTATTATAGGACAATTAAATGATGCCTGAACTTAATTATTCTAGTTATTTTAATACTAATTGTACCGATATGCATAATCTTTTGTAATTATTATCATTCTTTCGCTTACTTGTATTAAATTTAACACATACCCAATATAATACCCAGGTTTTCACTAATAAATTGCAATAGTGTTTATCTTTGCAGTGGCTAAGATAATTTATCTGATTTTGTACCTTGGGGTACCAGTTCATAGTATCGTTTCTCGTTCAGCGTATACATTAAGGTATCAGCAATTATGGCACGTATGTGAATAAAGTATATTTCTATTATACTAAAACGTAACATTATCACGACTTTCAATAGTTAAAAATTTAATATAACCTACAGCCATTAATGGAGGTATTAATATGAGCCATATTTCGCATAAAGTGCACTAAACAATGGCTGAGAGCTTTTAAAACTATTGTAAAAAACTTCCACATACACCCGAGCTTTTTAAACAGGACATTTCTAAATTGCCCGTCCAATAAGTTGAACATGCTTTTTTGAGTATTTGAACTGCTTGAATGCGTTCTAAATTTGAATTGAAACAAAAGAGAATTTTATACACAGCCTTTAATCACTTATCATATATGGTAAACTGCATCTTAAAATACTATGTAATTTTGATTGTTTTCCAATATTTTTTTATCACATCTATGACCAATATATATCACCAGTACTGTTATTAAAAACCACACTGCGTTGTGTCGCTTGCATTATGACATTAAACCAGCCACGTAATTTATACGATTGTGAATTGTTTGTAAAACGTTCCTGGCTGAATTCACACGGAAATTTACATATGAAAGCCTTTTGATTGCAATGCTATTCCAAATTTGTAGTTGCACACACTTAGATCTATATATACGTAAACTTATATCTTTAAACATCGAATTATACAGAAGCGATTGTGTTGTGGTTATCATAAATGACTACTTACTTGACATAAAGGACAACAAATATTTGTTCACCAGGAATCAAATCCGGGACTTTCTCTTGGACAATCAGTAAAATAAGGATAATGGAGTCGTAAAAGTAATGGGTTGTTTAGTTTGAAGTGTTTATAATTCCTTCAAGAAAAGAGCGTAGCATTTTCCAAAGGGCCGGAAACGCACTCACTCCCAGCCTTTAGCAGCTTCTTCACCTTTATGGTGTCTGCTCGTTTGCCCCTCTACTTTGAAAAATGCATTTTAGGATATCATCATCACAATCAGTTTTTTTTTGTATTTATATGAATATTTAGTCAGTACATAAGTAGGTTTAAGGTTTGAAACATTTACAATCGTTTAAATTTTAAAGGGACTCTATCTATTACAAGAGTAATGGCTCGGTGACTTGATGAACACCTTCGGTTGAACAGAATTCCTTGTCATTTGTCTTGCTTCACGTTTAACTGTCTTGCATACGTAACTCGCGGCAACCAGTATTATTCTTGAGGATATTTCTTTGTTTTTAAACAATTTTCGTTAAACAAAACATACTTTTTAAATGCCGGCAACACACTTGAAAGCCTCCTGGCGTTGCAGGTGACCATGGGCGGCTGTTCGCCTGCTCGTTTGCCTACAGTTACATAAAAAAAATTAAGCTGTCAGCAGGTGCGACATGCAGCTGTTGTTAATGGAAATTCTGATTAGTCATATTTGATAAGGTCATTAGTAATAATTAAAAATCAAAAAGCACTTTATTACTGAGAGCTGTTTGTTTGGAAAACTCATCCCGAAGTTCAAATGAGTTCATTTCCATTTTGCCTGAAACGGTCGTTGGAAAATAAGTGCATTTTGAATTATCAGAACAGCTTGAATGGAAAGCTAAATCGAGATGACAAGTTTGTATAATGACTATCGTACTCTATGTGAATCATACTCTATATGTCATATATGATATCAATCATAGTGGTCTTAGAATTGCCTTACTTTGATAATAGGTGAACAGTTTCTTTTTTTTTCCGAGGGGGAAATGCATTTTCGCATTCCCAGGTCCCAAATGATAAGGAGTATGTGGGACTTAACCCCTCTGGTTCTCTGCTTTTCAGAGACGAGGTAGGCAATACCCACTAAAACCACCTCGGGTAAACCTACGAGACCGCATTGAAAGGGCCCTGGGGTCGCTCTCGCACTCAACCAGGCACCAGCTGCTGCTAATGTGACAGTTGTCTACATCGGAGGCAGAAGGTGGGCATACCTTTTCCTACGCTCTCCATGTCTCCCAACCCGCAGTGGATTTGTGGTGGAACGCTCTCTCTCACGTTCAGCCGCCTCCTTCAATAAAATGTCTCTCAGAAGGATGCCACAACACTCCACTCCTCCTCAGAAGTGAACAGTCTCCCTAGTAAATTTTATAATTAGACAACATATTTTTTTATATACTTTTAAATACGTTACGTTACATTTAATTTTTTGTAACGATCCAACCTGTTTAATAATTATGTGATGTTATTGATGTGAGTGATGTTTTTTTAGGATATAATTCAACACAAACATAAAATATTTATTCTAGAAAATTTCCTTTTCCCGTGGGTGATATGTGATTTAGACATCTCTGCTATACGTAAGCACTTGAAAGAGATTGTGTTTATTTATTTCAAGGTTAACACATACATCAGGGTTCCCAGCTATTGCATAATAAAATTTACTTAAGAGACGGTCCACCACGAAGCGTTAAGACACTTCTTTGCGCACCGCCAAGTTTTAAAATGAGATGCCCGTACCTGTAAAACCACTTCAGATATTTCAAGCTTTACAATTCTTAGAAAGCAGCGCATCTACGAACCCTCTGGCAGTGTTCATTTTACCGGGTTGCCACAGTTTCTACGTCTTCCACAAATTAAAATCAAATCTAAATTCACTGTGAGTTATTATTAAGTAAATCTTTTGAAACATTTTAAGACAATTTTAAAGCAATTTCTGTTACTTTTCGCGTCTATTGGAAAAATAATATCTTTTAAGATGAACACTGAAGATTATTTACATACTAAATGATGCACCTTATATGCTTTGAGCGGAGAGGAGCTTAAATTCTCGCTTAAATATTCTACAATATATATATATATTAAATTTTATTTAAATTTTACTTGGCATATAGGGTTATACTTATACTACAAGTGCATTTATATAGTTTTATAAGCTTCTTATAAGCTCTATAACCTATTACTAACTAATAATTTATAACTCCATATAATCCCAATATTAAAAAAATATCTTAATTCACATAGGTATGGTACACTTATGAATCGTCAAAAAAAAACAATATATAAAAAAATTGATTCTGTATTTAGTTCTTAAATCAAGGGCGTAGAACCGACGAGAAGAACTGGCAAGAATTTAGTTTGTTGGGTACTATAACTACCGCATCGATGAGTCAAGTTTACTTTATAATTTCCATTGGAACATTATATTTGTGAGATGAACAATGATACAGGTTTGAAAGTCAGTCAGGGATATTGTTCAGTTTTATTAAGCTTATTTGTACATTTACGTATTAACCAGCTCAATACAGTGTGCAGGCTTTTATTAAAGCTGTGCCCCGAAGCGGTTGAATATTGGAATCGCACAATGCCTTTTCACATTTCCCGTATTACCATATAATGAAGATTTACTAGTAGTTATATAAGACCATTCCTATTGTGCCAATTTTATCTCGCTGGCACACTCATAGCGTACCTGTATTTGTAAAGTAAACGTGCTTCAGAGATTCGTTTAAAATTAAGTAAGGATAAATAATACATAAATGTATCGCTTTTTAGTTGTAAAGATTTAATATAATAATGAATAGAGTTATTATGAAGCTTTTCAAATTGTTTATTTATAAAGAAAATAACAATACTTTATGTATGTCTTACGCCTAATTAAAAAAAAATACTTAATCAACATTTTTATTGTTATTATGAAGTATATATTTAAAAAAATGCCTAATATTTAGTGTACGCGTTCGTATATAATATAAAAATGTATTTATATTTAAATTAATATGATTTGCAACAAAGACGAATCATCAATTTCGAATATACCACAGAGATAGATTTAAATTAATCATAATAGGTGTTTTTTTTAATTTCTACTGAAAACTGTAGTACCAAACAGGTACCTTCGTACACCTGGCTTAGGCCTTTTATAGATTACAATTACAGAACCCGATAACTAACCTTCAGCAAAGCTTGCAAAATTCCACGGGATCAAAGGGAATTAATAATTAACCACGATAAAGGTAACGAGGCTAAGAAAATAAAAGCTCTTAATTATTTAGGGACAGCCTACTTTATCTTAGACTCAGCACTGATTAAAAGACAGCTGTGAGAAGCTAACGATCACACATCTAAATATACTGAATGAAATTTGAAGCTTTTTTTCAAGCTTTAGAAGGCGTGAAGTGTTTGAGATATAAGCCTGTGCTTGTATTAATTTTACATTAAATGGGTAAGCTGGATTTATTACGTTATTTACTGGTAAGTGTTTTTAATACATTTTAAAACTAACTAACCTAACCTAACCTAACTCGGTAGTAAATAAAATAAGTAACTTAAAATAAAACAAAACACAAAACTAAAAGAAATTTTAAAAAGTTTGGTCCCTGTGGCGGAGTACCCACAATGCTGGCGGCATTTCCTCGCTGTATGGCGATGCTTACACGCTGAGCAAGGAAAGCACCAGCTCTTGGATCACCGGATTTAGATTTATTTTATGTACATTTCATATTCAGGTTATTATAATCAAAGAAACACTATCATGAAGTTTTAATAGACCTCTTTATATTTATGGAGCATGGACAATATCGTCATATTAACACCATATAACGGTAAGCTTCATACATTTCAGTTAATTGTATAAACAATGTCATGGATAAAATTAGAAAAATAACTATTATCTTTTAAAAATACTACAAACATAGCAATTTAAAAAACATACAAATTATATATTAATAGCTTTAATAGATTAATGTACTAATAATAATATAATTTGTTAAATTTCTGACTGACAATTTGACATTTGCAGGTAGTTAAACAGTGTGTTATAGTTTAAATTTATATGAGTTAGAAACATATTACACGGTTATAGTTTCACTAATTATCAACAGTAACATTCGTAAGTAATTAACACTTAATCGCTTTGATTACGATCTAATTATTTCACTCCTGCGTTTACTCCTATAATCAGATTTACTTATATTTTGTTAAATAACCTGTCCGTGGACTTCTTGTTTATACAAATACAAATCTACAGCTAATAAGAAATAATCTAAAATAAGGAACATATACTATTTTACGGGCGTAATATGGTTATTTTCTGCTGAATTTTTAATATCTTCTTATACCTATATATAAGATATAGCTACTTATTTTATATTCAAGTACCAAGCTAAAGCTATAATTAAACAATCTGAAGTAAATAATAAGGAATATATTCTATTTTACTGGACTAATATGGTTTCTTCTTCTTTCCTATATATAAGGTATAGCTTATACACGTATCGATACACATGGTATAGATGCCCGGTACCAACCAAGTAGTGAACGAGCCTGCGAGCTGTCAAAACAGACAACATGGACACCGTATTGAACAGATGCGCTGCTGGCATAAGCATTACGATCTTCCTTTCATTTTTGGCTTGCATTTATCACGGATGACCTTACACCATAAGCCAATTCTACCGCTCCTCAACTGTAATTTGGGTTTTTATTGGGATTAATTAATATACATGGGTGCACACCGAAATTGGGGCTTTCTAAGTGCGTAGCCGGCCGTAGAATGTATTTATTTAACAAATACGTACCTAAGCATTATACATGCTGGCTTAGGATGTTTAAGAACAAAAATATAGACGTATAATTATTTAGCCACTAATTATACAAATTAAAATGTTATAGTAACACAACTAAAATATAAGGAATTCCACAAAACAAAAGTAAATGCACAAAGTATATCAAATTAGATCCTAAAGTAGGCATAAGCTTAGCTTAAACTTCTTTAATCAAGTTAAATAAGTAAAGATTTCAAAGAAAAAATTACACACACAAGTTAAAATGCATAAACGCAATGAGATAATTTTTTTACCTAACTAAGAGCTCAAATGTGTTAAAGAAATAAAGATCATATAAGCAAATATATATGTATATATATATATATATACTAACTGATGGTGGACAACTCATATGACTCCCCTAAGTAAGTACCCCTGTACTGATAAAATTTGGTAAAAAACGGTCAAGAGGAGTACGGTAACTAACACTGTGACAGGAAAATTTTATATATACATCTGTGTTATGACTAGTGTGAAAATTAAACTACATAAACAGCATTCACTGCAAGTGTAAATACATTGTATCGATAACCAAAAGTCAAAGCTAAATTGAAACACGAGACGTGAGTGAGAATCGTTTTAAAAAAATCAATTCCCCCACAAATAACCACCCATTGACACAGTTCCACTGGACTTGATTGGAGCTTTATGTTGACGTGGTTAACCGAACACTGGCGAAATTTGTTGATTGGATAACTGTTTATCAACTGTACATATGTGCTGAGGAAGTGATATCAGGTAAAATAAAGGTGACGAACAATTTTCGACTCAATTTCAGAATTTCACAGGTTTCTGATATTTAAACACATTTAATATTTAGGAACCATTTATTTTAGAATAAACATAATTAATTATTAAATAAACACAAAATGTTCTTAATATTAACCTAACTAATATAAGTAACTTAAAATAAAACAATACACAAAACTAAAACAAATTTAAAAAGTGTGGTCCCTGTGGCACAGTATTCACATGTTATATGTAATACTCGTAACGTACTATGTTATTCCACAGAATAACATAGTACGTTTTTACAATAAATCTTACACGTTTCCTGAAGTGAAATAATTTTGACATTTTGATAGGTGGTTTTTTTTTTGGTGATATTTTTCACATTATATTTCTATCTCGGCCATCAATCTCTGTCTGAAGCGCGCCTTTTGGTCTCCCGGGACATAAATGGTTCGACGATTAATTGGTTTTTTTACACCTTTAAATATTTTGGCACAACTTAATTGAGATACATTTTTACTAAGTACGTACCTACGTAGCAAATAAATATTTTTTATTTGCAGTTTTTATATATCAGATAAAAAAGGAACTATTGTGTATTTATGGTTGATTGCACAAATGATAAAGGCAAGACCGATTATTGTAACAATTAATAGTTATTTTATAGATGCAAGCAAACGAGCAGGAGGCACACCATAAAGGTAAGGTCGCTGCTCATAGACACTCAAGTGAGTGGGAGTGCGTTGCCGGCCTATTAGAAACTGGTACGCTCTTGAGTCTATTTTCTTTCTCCTAATTTAAACTTCCGTGCCTACATTATTTCGTCGATGGTAAGCAGCTTGCGAAGACGCTTATTGTTATAATAATTAAGTATTTAAAGATATCTCATTAAAATTCTCAAAAATATTTCAAAAAAATAAATAAGTAGAAATCCATTAAACAAATTGCTTTGTGAATAAGTGTGAGGGCGCTTAGACTTCGAATAGCTTAGAAGGACGTTTTTACCATCGCCCTGGTTGTGTACGAGTGGGCTTAAAATGCCACTTTTATAGATTTTTTTTTAATATATCCACGGATTCATTAGAGTTATAAGACACGAAGGTGTTCTTGTTACTGTAGTGTTCCTCGACACACAATCACTGGCTCGACAACTTACGATGTGCGCAGGCGACGCGTCCGCTCTCGGCGGTGGCTCGCACGGTAATAATCCACGCGCCACCCGCACACCATGAGCACGAGACAGTGTCTATGTATAGCATAGCTTATAGCTTAGCATTACTACAGCTGTAGCCCAGTACAAACACTACAGTTACAATATTTAATTCTACATAAAACAGTGTTGTTACAATATTACTTGTTATGTAGATATTATAGTGTATACAGAGATAAATAGCCTACTGATAAGATATTTAATACTGGTAGCTTATGCTCGCGACGTCTTCCGCTTGGTTTAAATATAAATAAATTTGGAAAATCGGTTTATAAATAGCAGAGTTATTGTGAATTTTTATACAAACTTTCATATTACAACTATTCAAATCTTTTCTTTGGACGATGAAACGTCTTGGGTCTTCGTTCTGTCTCTTTCTGTCCTTCCCTAAAGTTAGTCTCCAAATTTCTTTTAAATCGGTTCAGCGTTACACAGTATACACGTATACACACAGAATTACTTTCGCATTTTTAATATTAGAATTATGAATTGTATCATAACACTCAGTCAACAAATATGCTCAACGAACGCATGTTTTCCTAGAGTTTTCCGAGTGAGAGTAACTATAGTAACTATTGTTAGTAAATGTTACTACATATAAAATAAACGGGCGATCTTTTCGATAGTAAGCAATCCCTTTCAGGCAACCCAAAAAAATTAAGGAAAAAAAAGTGTGATGGATGCTAGAAAAACATTAACATAAATAAATACAACACAACTAATTGCTAATTTAAATATAAACATTATTTTACAGTATTTTCAACACACGACACAAATGAACATTTTTTTTTGCACTCCATTGAAATCCCAAAGCAGCATTTTAAGTCCCTTAGTTGAAATGGGGCTTGTAAAAACAATGACTGAATGAATGATTCATAAGGATCGTAAAGCGAGACGGGCTTGCACAAGATTTCAAATCCTCACCCAGTGATAAAGCTATTAGCAAGGTAGCCCATTCCCAGTATTAATAAGTTCACAATATTATTAATTATTACATGTGTAATATTTCAACAAACTTAAATAATCTGTAGGTATTATAATATTAAGACAAATTTAAGATTCCCGGAAGTATTCATATTCTATTCTATCTTGGATTTGAATTAATTAAAAAAAAAAAAAAAAAATACATTACTTCACTTCCGGTACTAACTAGGACCAGAGTTAAATCATAAAATCTATGTTATTTAAAAAATATAAGGATTAGAAGTGCAAGAAAATACATGCTACATTTGTATTGTAATTTAAGGACCGACATTGTTCTTATAACTACAGAAAGTAACGTCAAATTAAGACCTAATTTGAAAGTGTGATAGTGTGAATTCGCACTTAGTATACATTTTATACTAGTTAGTTTAATTTGAAATTACAGTAGTAATAGGCGTAGAATCATTTAGATTTAAGACGATACAAAATCTTCCTATGTACGTCAAAGAATAAAGATCTTTTGACTTTGACTTTAACTTAATATATATAATAAGAGCAGCTATCGAGTTTCTTGCCGGTTCTTGTCGGTAGATGACTGCCTTCCAAACCGGTAGTGTAAAAATTGACGATTCAAAAGTTTCTTTATAAAGACCTACTTCAATAAAGATATATTGAGTTTGAGTTTAATATGCTCCATAAGTGATCTATGTTCACGTGTGATTTATGCGAGGACCGGGGCCTACTTGGAGTGTTCTGCTAGTCAGAAGGGTAATTACAAGATACTTAACCTCATGGGATAACAGGGTTTATCTTGATCAGCCTCTGTCTCTTCTACATTACATGACTACTATAGCCTATAAACATAAAAACAACTCAGTATTGGAAACGATTAAATTACAATCAAATATTACCTTATCAATATTATTTATTATCTAACACAAAGAAATATGACGTATTTCTTTATGTAAGAACTTATATCCACCGACCCACGGGGTCTCATTTCATTTGACAAAATATCTGACATTTAATTTTATTTTTCAGATGAAATTCACGATTCGAGCTTTAACAAAATAGCCAGTCATTTGTTACTCCTGAAAAATACCCTTACCAAGTATTTCGGCGCATACTTATTTGAATAATTCATTGGGTTATTACGCTTTACTTAATGTCAAAGATATTTCATAGTGCATTTAACCATTTTATCTTTTATCTATGGATTTTCAAAGGTAATCTCGGTATATATTCTAGTGAATTAATAATGAAACTTTCACCCATCGTCAAATTCAAAATGTTAAATTCATCAGAATCCTGATAATGTTTTGTTCCTCATGACCAATAAATTCATAACTGTTCCACGTTAAGATGAAAGGTCTTTATAGCCCATTCGAGAAAGGTACTTGAGTTATAGTAAGTTCTTGAGCCTTTGTCAAGTTGTAGGGGTATAAAAAAATAATCATATTATATTTGACAATAAAAACAGCCTTTATGTGCTGTAATTTTCTCAGATATTGTCTCAGACATCAGTTGAGCCTCGTCCCTTAATCTTACTTATACTAAAAAATATAGTTTTTAATATTGTTTGTTGTTGCTGAAGATGTTATAGTACACATTTCTCTATTGTATATATGCCAAGGAAAAGCAAGGGTCGTTTTAAAATCTTAATACAATTTAATAGTTTAAATCTGAAGTTTATTGGCCAATCAGAGCAGAAAAACCTAGCTATTTAAGTGGGCGCCATCTTGTTGGTGAGAGTGAAATCGGTGCCTTGAACCTACTGCTCTTTATAATTGTGTACTTGATTATTATTGTTATATCCATGTTTTTGTACTAACTCAAGTTATAGGTTAAGGTCGTTGAATTATGTTTCTTTTACCAGATCTTATATACTTAGTCTTGCCATAAATATTGTTATAAAGAAAAGCACGATTTTTTTTTTATACGTAACATTTATTCCTTTCATAGTGAGTTAGTTTAATACATCAATATATAACTATTAAAAATATACAATGTTTATTCGAAGTGGTCTCCATTGGCTGCAATACAGTCTTTTAAACGTTGAGGCCAGTTATCAATAGCAGCACGAACTCTTTCTAGAGGAAAATTCTTCACTGCCAACCGAATGGATCGTTTTAGGGACTCCAAATTATCATGGCGTTTAGAGCAAGCCTTACTCTCTAAAACTGACCATAAATCATAATCCAATGGATTTAGGTCAGGACTTGACGACGGCCAGTTTTCAGTGCTGATAAAGTCCGGAACGTTAGTTTTCAACCAAGATTGGGTGGATCGAGCTCTATGACCCGGTGCCGAGTCTTGTTGAAAGCACCATTCTTTGTTATTGAACATGGTGTTAGTTAAAGGCTTAACTACCGTCTCAAGAATGGTATTTTGATAAACTTGTGCCGACGTTTTAATACCTTTTTCACAAAAATATGGCTCAGTCACCCCTTCATAGCTAACACCCCACCAAACCATCACTGAAGTGGGATAATGCCCACGTTGTACTCTGTTTACTAATTGCGAAGCTTCTTTAGAGCTTCCAGCATAAATACGGTCATTTTGTTTATTAAAATACTGCTCAATTGTAAAAATTTTCTCATCCGTAAACAAAATTTTTTTGTGACCTCCCTTTGCGTACCGCTTAAGTAGTTGTTTGGATTTTACCACCCTATTCTTCTTTAAATTATCAGTTAAGAAGTGACCAGTACGTCTCTTATAGGCTGCAAGTCCTAAGTCATCTTTTAATATACGCGACATGGTTCTAGGAGCTATCTTCATCTCCCGAGATAAAATCTTTTGCTTACGGACAGGATTTCTTCGAATTCTTTCCCTAACTGCTTTAATCACCTTTTTCACACGAACGGTACGTGGACGGCCAGATCTTTTTCTGTCACAAACAGAGGAGGTATCATTGTACCTATCAATAGCCCGGTAAACAAACATTTGACTAATACCAAGCGGGTGGAGGGTTTTAAAAATTGCACTTTTCTCCATACCTACTTTATGTAAGGCAATCACAGCGATTCGGTTCTCTTTATTGCCCCACTCCATTTTAATATAACAAAATATTTAACAATATAATGGCGCGAAAATAAGAAAACACATCAAGCAATCATATAAAAATGACAGATTCCAAATTCAAACGTAATATTTTCTTTTTTTGAATAGTAACAGTATTTATGGCCAGACTAAGTATAAATTACATATAAAAATCTTGAAAATCTTTAAATCCCTGTGTTACAGAAACTTTATTTTACAGGTCAAACAGGACCAAACTATAGATAGGAAGAATAGATAATAGTGTGGATAATAGAGTAGAGATCGATAGAAAAAATAATGATATGATAATATAACTTAATGCAAATATAAGTTGTGTTACAAATTTTACTATGTACCCGACATTTCTCTACGCATTAACTGAAGATTTTATCTTACCCAACTTGTGTCAGATTAGGGTTTTACTTTGAAATATTATGTCTGTTTGGGCACGAGATTTACAACCGAGCTTACGGGCGAACCATATTAAACGCATCGAAATTATGCCTTTTAACGTTACCGAAGTGACAGTTAATTAGATATGGGAACCCATTGGGAGTGGCTTATTTAAACCAATTTTAAGTAAACTTCTAAAATATTTTGGCTGTTATTTATATTATAGGTATTTGTATATTACATGTTCTTACACATATGAGTCGTCGAAAAAATAGACTCTACATTTACAGCTAGTTCCCAGTTCGAGAAGAGCTGGCAAGACACCCCCGTCACTACTCTAAACCGCGTATTCTACAATACTATTGTAAAAAGCTACATCCATTACACTCTGCACCAGCGTATGTATGGGCAATATATATTAAACAATCAACAAAAAACCAAACTATCGGCGAGAAAAGTGAAATAAGAGCACACATTTTGGTTATAGTGAGAACAACCCCCAAACACAAATTTACTTATAATCCTATGTCCCCTCGATGGGGCACAGGGCATCCACAGCAATCCTACATCGTGCACAATCCGAATCTTTGCATTTGAGCTCGCTCCAAGTCTTTACTGGCTCCTTTCGCCTCATCAGCAACAGTACGTCGCCAGGTCTGTTTGGAATGAATCCAGTAAGCACAACACAAGTCCGACCAGTCACAACAAGTATACACGATTATAAGCACGATGCATGGTCATCTACATATCACAATGATTATACAATTTTACAACATAATTTAAAAATATTGGTCTTTCAAAAAATATTCTTCTACGATAGCTATTATTTATTAAATTTTTCTTATGAATCAAATACTGTTGTTGGTCTACGCCCGTAGAGAGTTAACGTTATGAAATTCGTATATAATGCAATAATAGTTGAAATGGACTGCTACTAGATTCAAAGCGCTACACCTAGCTACGCGGGTATAGTCTTTTGACCGTTGCAAAGAGCTTTTTGATATTTATACAATTCATACAATGTTTTATAACTTACATAATTTTTAGTTAATGTGCTCTATATAAAATTCATACTTTATTACCATAAAGTTAAAAACATACAACTGGTCCATACTAGTTGTATGTTTATTTTTTTTATAGAAGAGGGGGCAAACGAGCAGGAGGCCCACCATAAAGGTGAAGTTGCCGCCCATTGACACTCAGTGGCTGGTGCTCGTGAGTGCGTTGCCGGCCTTTTAGGAAGTGGTACGCTTTTGTCCAGAAGGATGGTATGGTAATAAACAATCATTCCTAGGTTGTAATAAACTGTTATTTCTTTCATAATTTCAAATTCCCCCTTCATAAAGGCTAAGCCACAAAGCCCAGTAAATGTCAAGTTGGTTAATAAAATGTGTTAATTTATTCTGCGCACAGAAAGGCACAAAATAAATGAAATTAAAGCTCATTTTTGATGATATTTTATATTCACATTTAATCTTATTTATTACGTATAAACTTTTTTTCATTTTAAGTAATTATAATTTGTAGTAACATATTTCCAAACAGGCACTTGACTGGAACTTTGGCCGTCCCAAACAGACCTGGCGACGTTCTGTTGCAGATGAGCCGAAGGGAGCCGGTAAGACTTGGAGCGAGATCAAATGCGAAGCGTCGGACAGAGCGTGATGGAGGATTGCTGTGGATGCCCTCTGCCCCATCGAGGGGACATAGAATTATAAGTAAATATGTGTTACCATATTTCAAAGTGTCCAATGGTAAAGGTTTTTGATTTTATATGTTTTGATATAAAGATACTTGAAAAGCAAAACATGGTTGGGGATTTAAACGAGTTCTTGCCAGTCATTATATTCTTGGCTGTAAATGTATCTACATTTTTAAATAAAGTGTAATGTATTTTTGCTTATATATGCTATTAATATTGCATCGCGGTAGCCCATAATACAATATATATAGAAACAAACTTGAATACGATAGTGTCATAATTCAAAATATACGCGTTAGTAAACAATAAATCATAATAAAACTGGAAATGCTTTGAGCTCGAAAATAAAATAAATTATCGTTCACTGAGCCTATTATTGTTAGAATTTGATCGTATTTTCAGCTAAAATCCTTATTCCCAGCTCAGTCTAAACTGAAAAAAACTAAAAATATAATAGAAACATGGCGAACTATCCATAATGTGAATTTACTTGTGTCGCGATGGTTTAAAGTTGAGCAAAGCACCAGCTCTTGAGCCACTAATACTGACTACCAGGCCCCTTCTTAATTCTTTAATAGGGCACAAGCATATTTGTTGACTGACTGAAATTAATTTTATATATAGTAATATATAAATATATATATATAATTTATCAGTAATGTCAGCACCTATAAAACAAGCTATAAATTAACTAACGCTTTGGCTATAACGGTGTGTAATGTTTTGATATTAAATTAAATTGAAATGTAGATTTAATAAAAAAATAACTGTAGAGTTTTATGTCTAAATTTTAAAGTAATTTGAATTACTTTAGCAATTTCGTTTGTTATTTTAAACTTGATTACTTCTATATATAACCAAGAATAATAAATCTTTGATATTTATATCTACACTATTAATTAAGATCATTAAATACTAATTAAAATAACTTTACGTTAAAGATTTCTTTCACTCATGGGTTTTTTTCTAAAAACTCAGTTATTTTAACATATTAGTTTAAACGAACAGACACAATCGTCAAGAAACGCATCTTAAATACTTAATATATAATACTATATACTAATGTATATACTTGTAAGGTATACAGTATGTGGAACTTATCATGTATTTTGGTACTCCAAAGTTTGTAATATCTTATCTTTGCTAAGATCAATTTAATAACTAAGTTGGGTTAACTTGTGGGATATGGTATAACAATATACGCTCAACTAAACTATGGTTTAACAACGTAAGCTAACTAATAAACATTAAGATGTCTTTTATTCTTACTTGAATTATATATTTCATATTTTATGAAACAGGAGGTAGACGAGCAAGCACTTTGAGCCAAGTGCGAACCGCCCATGGATTACCAGAATTTAAAGCTTTTTATAATCATGCAATTGTGTGAATTTTTGTGTATTATAAATGATATATATACTTAATTGAAGTAATATATTTTTATAATCAGCAAAGTAGACCTAACCCGACCGTATACACCCAGTTAACAATCAATGGATCTTCTCACATGATATATGCAAAATGTCTTGGCTTCCCAGAGCCAATCCTATTAATATTTATAGGAGGAAATGAATGGGAGCGTCAGATGGCTGTATCGTTGCATATAATATACTGTACTTATGTATACTATGTACAGTATATAAAATACATTTTAAGTCAATGTCAAATCATTTGATTTGTTTGTTTTCCTTGATTACTTGTTTTTTTTATTGGTTAGCAATGTTTTTGTTCTAATTGACCCAAGCAGCGATCTAAATATATTCGTTTATCATTATTAAATTACTACATACTAAAAGCTTAGTTCATTTAGAACATTGTCTTAGCTAAACCAGAGGGTTTAAAGCTCCTTTGAAGTAAATAAACGCAAACCCATTATATACAGACTTTATTGAAAAATCAATATATTAGATAGATAGATTTTACGGTTTTTGTGCATTTAAGCTAAGCTGTATAATTTCGATTATTCATTAGTATGAATAATCGAAATTGTCCCGATTTAATAGCTAAGAAAAAATTCAGACGAAAGATCTGCATCCAAAAGCTCTCGAAGCCGCAATTCTTGTGTAAAGTAGTGGAAGCAACTGAGGCTTTTAATCATTTTTAATTAGGGCAACTCTGTGAAAGTTACACTTTGAAATTATTCGCTTTAATTAAAAGAAGCAAATTGCTTTTCTTATTGATCGTATTATTTGATTAAACGAAATTAATTGACTAATATTATAATATTCAGTATGATTTTAAGTGCAAAAAGTAGTTTGTTTAATTTTAAAAAAAACACGTGAAAAGTTTAATACACCACATATTAGGAACTACCCTGTGTTGAGAGTCATTGCTTATATTTTCGTATCACCTTGATGTCTGTCGTTCCACCACTGCGCGTTTCGTAAGACACTTCTTACCACGCACCACCACGTTATGGAACAAGCTGCCCGCCACGGTATTTCCGAACCACTACGACTTAGGGTCCTTCAAGAAAAAAGCGTATAAATCCCTAAAAGGCCGGCAACGCACTCATGAGCTCCCAGCCACTTGAGTGTCCATGGGCGGCGACTTCACCTTTATGGTGGGCCTCCTGCTCGTCTGCCCCCTCTTCTATAAAAAAAAAAAATATATATATTTACATATAACTTACAATATGCTTAGTAGATCTTTCCTAGAATAATCTCTCACTAAAAAACCTCTGCATAATGAAACAGCACATATATTCCCTTCGACAGTGTCGGAGAAGTAACAATAAATTAAGTAATGTATTATCTACTCGGAGCGATACAGACAAGTTTGGTAAATCGAATTGATCGAAATAGTTACATCTAAACTTTTATTTCGAACTAAAGCGTGCTGAAACTTGTCAATGTTCTATTCAATTTGTGTTCTACAGCAATCCGGATATAACTAGTATCTATCAGGTCTCTAAATATATAATTGGTTCTAAGCCTGTACATATCTCAGTTGTCTAAGAATAGATTGAGTATAATACTTGTTTACTGGTATAATGGTAAGCTTACGTAAGATGTTAACGAGTGTTGGTTTCAAATTCAGAAAGAAGAATAAACTTTTTACAATACACATGGTATTCCTGTGTCCTAATTGGAATAACAAATGAGAAATTATTATCTAATATCTGATTACTTACTTAAGGCAAAGAAATTATTTAGATAGGGCGCAATGGAGGATCACTACAGCCGCTTTGGCCCGTCAAAAAGACATGGGACATTAAGAAGATTTATTAGTATGAATTTGAGGACATCGTTCATACATGATTGTATTCGGGTTACTACATATTAGCTCTATATTTAAGAAATTTATTGACGTACACAAGTGAACGCTGATACGATAGAGCTGCTATCGATTTTCTTGCCGGTTCTTCTCGGTAGATATCTGCCTTCCGAATCGGCTTTAGTGTAAAAATTTACGATTCAAAAGTGTATTTATTAGTGAGATATTTTGAGTTTTGACACGATTATATGTGGAAAAGATATAAATATTAGTTAAAAAGTAATCGCTTCATAAAATTCAATTTACACATGTCGATGTAAATAGATAAGCGTGTCGAAGCTCGCGGGCTTAAAGTAAAAAATTCCGTGCATATTTTACTAGCACTGGAGCGATAAATTTTTGACATTTTTGTTGATAAATTTTTGTCTTGTTTTCTTTTTTAAAAAATTACATTGCTCTTGTGTTTATCGAGATTTTCTATGTTTTGTTGCTATTTAAAAAAAAATCGAAATAATCAGCTGAGAATAATAAAATAAGTAAGCTTACTTATTCAAGTAGAGAAATAATACAAATAATTGAATTAGACAATGACAAAATACTATAAAGGCCCAATAACATAAAATTAACATACAGTATAAACTCCATGTAACGTCTCTTGATTTAATGACAAAGTCTCTAAAACATCGAAATCAATTGTTTTTTGTTGGTTTAGCTTATATTCCATTGCGATTCTTCTACTCTCCATTAAACGACAGTGGTCTATAACGCCATAAAATACAATCTCTTCAGTGTATACTTTGCACATATAATTCATATGATTTTTATTGTCACTTAGGTGTCGCATAGAGACATGTAAGTATGACATTATTACAATAGAACTTTACATACAAAATTAACATCATCACCCTAGCAAAACACTCTAAGCCTGCTAGCGTTGACCATGGGCGGTCGTCACTGAAGTTGATCTGCTATTTGCCTCCCCACTAAAAATCAAGCCTTTTTTTAACGTGTCAAAAATCTCTTTATTCATACAGGCTACCAAGGTACACTTTTTTTTTTTTTTTTTATAGAAGAGGGGGCAAACGAGCATGCGGCCCACCATAAAGGTGAAGCCGCCGCCCATAGACACTCACGCGGCTGGTAGCTTGTGAGTGCGTTGCCGCCCTTTAAAGGAAAGGGGAGAGGGACGAGGGAAAAGGATGGGCACCGGAAGATCTCACTCACCGAACGAAACGCGAGTACAAAATGAACAAAGTCCAATTGTATCACTTTACGCCGGTTTTCTGTGAGAGAGTGGTATTTCTCCGGCCGTGCCTGCCCATTCAGTTGAAACTCTAAGTAACAGCTTGATTATGTGTTGACGATTCACACTTGTGAATCGTCAACAAAATAAGTCTTGAATTTTCGATTCTACATGTACTGCCAATGTTTTATAAGTGAAAGTAATTCAATAATTCCAAATTGCATTGTATTCTCTTTGTTCATAGAAACACTGATATAATATGAGAGCAGGTGAAACCCTGTACTGTAAAACAATGAAACTCACAGTATAACACTTTGTCTGTCAAATAATATTAAAGTCTGTTACGCGTTAATAAAATAAACGAAGGAAACCGTACACCCAAAAGCCTACACTTGTGAGGGCTTTATATCATATCGAATATCCAATTTCTACAATATCAAATACAACCTTCCTTTTTTAAATTTCTTTTTACGGTTAACCTTTCATGAAATGAAAAAGTAATCTTGGATCAAGGATTTATAAACTGTGAAACGGCTTGCAAGAGAAATGACTTCAAAACGGCTTAGATACTTCAATATTATTTTCCCTAGAGCCAGCTTCATCTTTTTAATAGCGAGCTGTATCCATTTTGACAATATCTGACGCCTTTTGAAAACTGGTTGTATTTTTAATGAATCAAAAATTGTGCACAATTTATTGGTTTAAGGACTCCGAGGACGGACATAGTTTCATATTCGGACAAAAGTCAGTCTTGTGTCGCGCAGCCAGAACTTACAATGAGTCCTATCCGTCCTTGGTTATATTTGGTCTAAGGAGAAATTCTTTAAAAAAAAAACTAAGTTTCAACCTCGCACACTCACTCACACAGCACCATTGCATACACTCATACACACACACATTTAAATGCTCGTTCCTCACTTGATACTCCACTAGTTTATTTGTATATTTGTTAGTATTTTTTATTATTGTTGTTTTTGATTTTAAATTTAAATTCTTGTTTTATGATGTAACCTTATTTTGGCTTTGTTTTTTTATCTATTCTTTATTGTGAAACCTTTGTATGGGTTTAAGAAATAAATTATGTAGAATCTCTTCCCAATATAACTTTAATCAAAATATACAACCTTAATTGCAAATATTGTTTGGTGTTAATCATATTTTTGTACGCGTCAACTTGTGAAACATATTTATATATAAACACAAACAGTAGGATTAAACGGCCTTCAATAAGCGATATTTTCCAGGCAACCCATAATATACGACGACCACTTAGCTGTAGTGAAGTAAGTAACCTTAAGTTATGTAACAAAGCGTAATACTAGTCGACAAATATAAATTAATAACACACACATAGAACAGTCACGTAATACGTTTATTTTGAACTCGTAAATTCAAGTTGAGTCTGTTTATACATAAACGATGTACACATCAAAACGACATCTTTGACATAACACACGTAATAAATACAAGAGTGAATGCCACAAATATTTCATACTGACAAGATAAAATATCTCGCGTAGGTAAGCGGCTTACATTTGTTTTTCACGTACGAGAAGTTGTTGAGCGCTTTGACGGGCTTATAGGCTTCTTTAAGTATCGGCTAATCTGTATTTCTTCTATATATTACAATATATACAACTAACTATACAATTATATATATAGAGCTATATATATATATATATATATATATATATATATATATGTGAGCTATATACATCTTGTGTGATGTAGGTAGGTACGTCCAACCGGACGTAAGCAGAAAAATCACAACTCCGTGTTGCAAATCAGTTGTTTAATCAGCACGGGGTTTGATAATTGAAATACCCAGTACATTGAGTAATATACAGTCTAAGCAACACGACACCAACTTAATTATAACACTATGTCAAACTACAATACGGATGAAAAGCGATTCGTCATAAGTGAGGCGCGCGGGCTGGACCGTGTAGAACAACTGTGTGTCAAGATGGCTGCTCCCCATTACCATCGACCATGACGCTTCGCTAGATTGATTTTTGACAACTAAAAATCAACCTGACGTCTAATGGGATGCGCCGACATATATATATCCCTTAACTTAAAACAATCAAAGAGTGGTGGTATAATTATTTATTTATTCTCACTTTATTGTACTTAAACAGAAGAAGTAAATGACGTTAAGAGATGTTAGTACATATAAAAGTAACGGGCGGCCTTATCGCTAATAAGCGATATCTTCCAGACAACCCACAATAGTATAGTAAACTTACAAGAAATAAAAAAAAACTCACTAAATATTATTTATTAATTTAAATTTATTTTATAAACTATTTTATACATTAACTGGTGTACCGATAATGTGGTATTTATCATTTATATATGAAGAAATGTATGTTAATTAGTAAATATTATTTTGTATGATTCATTGCTTTGAAACGTAAGATCGGAAAGAGTATGTTATATGGAGAACAACAAGCAATAAATTGCTTAAATGGAAAACACTTGTACGAAACTTATAATATATATTTTTAATTTCAAAAATAATTTAACGTGTAAGTCAAATATTGTGTACGCTTACGGATAATACCACTTAACTAATGCATGCATAATCTTAGGTATTGCTTAAAAATCAGAACATTGGAAATTGACCGTAAATCTTTTTTTATTAGACTCACATCAGAAACGTGAATGGGATCAGGAGGCTTTCTTTCAGTTTGCTTTCAATTAATTAGCTGCCAAGTACATATAATATTTGTTCATGCAATTGATGGTAAACTAAAAATAAAATATTCAAATACCCGGTTTAATGTCGCACAAATATTCCCCTTGATACTGCATCGTTTATCATTGGATTTTGAATCATTTAGTACCGCATTATACTGAGCTTTTAAATTGATGGAGCTTATATGTAATCTAGTTTGAAATTGCATTATTTTTAATTTGGGTATATTTTCTTAGTGTATCGCATCTCATGCTGACCGAGTTTCTTTTCTCAAAGCTTTATTAGAATGTGATCTATTGATTAGATTAAGTATGATAGAAGTGTATTAGCGATTGTTATATGTATTATTTAATAAGTTGCCTACACAGATAAATTAAAGTTCTAGCCTTAATTAAGATTAAGACAAGTTTATATCTAACTCAATTTGCTCATATTTTGTATTGTGAAGTATATAATTTAAATTGTTTTTCTAGTTATACACTATATATAAAACCAGTGCTATCTACAAGCTGAATGGCTCTAATGAGAGATGTTGATAGTTAAGAAAAATATACAAAATATACAACAACATTTTGCTTAGGTCGTATAGTATAGTGATAAGGAATTTTGTTTTATACAGTAAAACACTCAATCTACATTTAAACTCTCGTATCAAGCATTGGTCACCAACTTGATCCTTTTGAGAATCCCCAGAGCTTATGAAACTTTAAATCGACCTATGCAAAAGCCGTGAGGCTTCATAGGATTACGGAGTAACAAAACCAACGATTTTCCTGTATGAGTTCACTGTTATTTTAGTAAATATATATAATTTACATAGCTGACAATTAAGAATCAATTAGCGCATTACTAATTCGTCTTTAATTATCTATGTTAGCTTTAAATAGCGGGATTTGCGGGATTGGTCTCATATGGCTGCTGATAAGGTTCACACAACTGAATGTGTTTAAAGGAAGGTTGCACCCCCCTGCATTAAGTTAACTTATGCACCTCAGTCCAGATGTCATGATGCCCACGATATAATTGTAGAGATCCAGATAGAGATAATAGTTCGCCCCTTCTTGTCCAGGCCACAGACATTTCGCGGAGAGCATGCTGAACAATCTTTTTACTCTTATTACGTGAGAGCGTTATAACTAATGTAACATCTAGGCCATCCAAATGATAAATAATTAAACATTAACTAAACAGTGTTGCTCCACAAAATAAAATAAAAAATATATGTTTAGTTTATAGCGGAAGGTTCGCAGTACGTACCTAATCACAAGATACTAGAAGTGAAAGCTTATAGCGATAATTACAAATTAATAAATTAAAATATATATATGTTATTTATGTATGTACTAATTCATGCATTAAGTTTAACCGTGTTCACTATTGCGGTAACAGTGTTTGAATAAACAGATCAAACACGTATGATACAAACAGATTGAGACATGGATCGTTTAGTTTCGCTAAGGGAAGTGAGATTGCGCGAAACAGGGCTGTTTAAAGTGATGAAAACTTTCTGTAATCAGTTTTAGTGTTAAAAGGGAAACTTTTAAACTATGTTTACCAGCGAGGCTTAGCGCTGGAAAGGAATTTCAATTGTCTGAGTGAAACGAGTCGACGTTTAACTTACCTAATATATATTGTGAAGTATATAGTACCTATACCCTTAAGTACCTATATTATACCTGAATGAAGATGTTCATGATTTTACATAGTGCGTACATTTTATATAATGAAAAAAGAACATTGTTTATATCTTAATGTTTTGTATGGGTAAGCGCTAACTTTTAAGTACTATATATTAAAATCAAGTCTCTGGAAGACACAATTTTAATTGGTTTCATCAATACATTTTTTTTCAGTGATTTAATGTCATTAAGTTCACGTATGATAAAATTACGGTTTTTAAACAAACAAAGAATTTTATTATTTTATTTTCTCTAAAACGAGTATTGATATTTATGATATACGGTCTAACAGTATTCTGGTTAACAAAGCATAGTTAACAGTTAAATTAAGAGAAAGATCCTTTTAATGTGTCATCAATAGCTCAGCATTCTGACAGTTTAATTTTTTAGTAGTTTAACAATGGTTTTATTATTTGAAATAGTCATGTAACATAATTGTTCTTTGAAATATTTATTTTAAAGTTGCTGCTCGATAGAGCAGCTATCGAGTTTCTTGTTGGTTCTTCTCGTAAGATGCCTTGTAAAAAATAAATGCCTTATAAAAAAAATACTATTCAAAACCTACTTAAAGACTTTTGGATTTGGATAATGTAGTTGGCGAAATATTATATATATATATATATATATATATGTGCATCATGAGCCAACATCGTGTAGGGAGTGCACATCGATTATTGAAGGTAACGTTTGGTAACCGCATAGTTTCACGTTTCGGGAACCGTGGACATTTGGCCCAATTTGCCTCAAAGATCGTGCGATTAAAGCTATTTTCTATGGGGATATGTGATGTAGCTGGTTAACGCCAAGCACGCTTGAACGATATTGCCCAAAAATGGCCATAGATGTTGGAAAAAGACTGGGTAAGGCGTGGGGATAACTCCCATACCCAAAAATCATCTGTAAATTAAAATTAAATCTAGTCAATTTCGAATTCGTCTCGCATAAACAGTTTTCGTCTGTATTATTCCAATCATCCCAGGCATATCTAGCATAATATTATGTGTAGGTGTGATCTCAAGATAGATAATACACAGTATTTTTTCGAAAAAACAAAGATTAACAAGTGTTTTTTCGCAAAAATCGTTGGGCGCAGAGAATCCAATTAGTCGTGACGTCATGAACATTCCATGATACCAAGAGGCCTCGTCATGCAATTAAGCCTTTTATCCTCGTACCAACAAGGCTTTTCAGATCCTTTGCCTTATTATCAAATTAAGCTCTGGAATAAATAAGATCCTTAAGAGGAACGGATAAAATACGTAAACATTTTCCCTTAAAGAATTTCAAGTAACCTTAACCGATTCTAAAGTCTGGATTGTCTGGACAAATTCGAGCCTTACCGGGTAATTATACCCGCGGTCGTTCATCCGGGTTTGTAACCCTTGCGGTAACTGGATTGTCATCCTATGCTATTAACCAATAATATAAGGGAAATTGCTTCATCTCTTCATCTGCTAAAGCGTCTCAATTATCTCTGTGTATATTAATATACAATTTCATAGATAATAATTTATTCTTTACTTTATTGTTTAATAACTAGAGTATAGAAGCCTTGTTAAAAGGGAAAACAATGTATAAAAGTCAGCGTTTATCAGCTTGCCTTTAAGCAACCAAGGAAATAAAAAAGAAAATTACAAAAGAATAAAATTTTAATTCAATCTTTAAAATAATCGATTCCAGGAACCAGAATAGGATAAGGTTTTCTATATCTTTTCTATTGTTCGGTAAAGGTCTTCAGGTCACCGGAAGTGGACACATATTATACAGTTGGCAAGCAGCGGTGACCTTGGATTAAAATTAGGCCCAGACAAAAATAGGGCTTATTCTCATTAATGTTTATAAATATATATATTTAGTTCTTTAACAAAAATATTAACTCACATAATATGTGAAATAATATGTCACTATAGTGCTATCTCATGTACTCAAGATGATGTATGACGTGCTAATATTCCCTGTTATCATATTACACTAGATTATAGTAATAATAAAACATATTACACAAATTAAGTGCACTTAATGTGAAGTAATTTATTAAGTCTGGATCTTGTTCAATGTTAGTTTTATTTTATTTCTCTACAGCACAATACCACAGTAAAAAAAGTAAAAAATAAAAATGGAAACAAGACCAAAATAGGGTTTAATAATTAAATTTGTCAGTAAGCTAAAATATACAAGAATAAAAAAACAATAATATTACATACAAAAAAGTGTGTAATGGTTTAGATGTGTGATTGAATAGGTGAGGTAAACTCCTTGATGAGTTTGCTTTAAAAGGTTCTGTTTTTGACTCAATATGTCCAAGGACATGAAGGATGTTATTATATTGAACTAAGGAAGAGAACTTTCCAAGGAAGAAAGGAGTCCATGAAAAACATAGCCTCTTGCTTGACTATTTTAGTTGATAAAAAGTTGAATCAATATAATAAATATTCCATGTACACACGATTGTCGGTAAACATTTGAACAAAATGTCTCTAGAGAAGTTTTATTTAAAAGTACGTAAGCCAAAGAAATGGTCGTATTTACAGAACTCTTCCTTTACAAAATTCGAACGATCATAACTCAAAGGAAAGTTTTACCAAGTCATATATTTCAGGTGAATTGGGTTTCTATCACGCAATTGCCTCATATGTATCACATTTTATACAAAAGTAAGATTTGAAATGATTACCTTCATATATTTTTATCATTAAAGACCGATTCAATAATACATCGTTGTATTTAATATTTTCCATGTTTCGTACAAAATTGAATTGAATCTTCTGATACTAGATACTATATTTATTTTGCAAAAAAGGTTTATGCATGGTTTATTTGGTTCAAAATTTGAAATATACAGATAAAGAGTAGTTTGGTTGAAAAGGCATACTACACCGTAAATGAATATTTAGAGGACAAATATCCTTTTAATGTGTCGGCAATTGGCTCAGCATCGGGACAGTTCAATTCTTGAGTAGCCTCACAATGCTTTGTTATTGCAATTGTGAGTAACACAATTTTGTATTAATTGTTTATCTTAACAGACTTCTACGGAGTTTCTTGCCAGTTCTTCTCGGTAGATGACTGCCTTCCGAACTGTTGGTAGTGTAAAAATTGACAATTCAAAAGTGTCTTTATAAAGACCTACTTGAATAAAGTAAATAATATTTTAAGTTTGAGTTTACAAAAATCACTATTATAATTAATAAAGTCCACTCGTCTCACCTCTCAGACAAGCTTTCCACTAAACAGGCAGAAAAATAAAAGGTCAATGTATTAAAGCCTTCCTCCAACTTTGAACTTGTTCCAATTAGATACTTTTATATTATGTGCTTATTATGGGTACTCGACAAGGTCCTTAGTTTTTTTTAATTTATTTTAGTTTTTATTTGAAATTTATCTATCTATAAGTTATCTATCTATTATTATATTGTATATACAACAAATATAAGATTTTTTATGATAAAAGGATAAGTTTATGTTCATATCCCGAACATTGAATATATAACGAACATTAATTCTATCGACTCGATAGTCGATTTTGAATGTAAAAACTTCTCTATTTATTTATTTGACCCTAAGGAAATGAAATAAGAGTTTTATATCACGGTCTCTAAAGACCGTGATATAGCAACCCGTTCCTCTTAATAGAATTCACTTTTACTTGGAATTAATAAAACAAAAATCAATTCATCCATTTATTAATCACATTTAAATATTTTATTTAGTTATGATAGAACACAACTTTATATGTTTCTATTAGCCCGTTTTATATTTTTGTATAAATTATATTTACATATTGTATAATTATATTAATTTTTATACACTACATTATACCTTGTTGATGTTAATTCTTTAGTCAACGTTATTTAGGATTCATTCTTTTATTTAAGATAATTAGGATACAGATTAATAAATCAGTGTGGACATAAATTATAGATTTACATAGAAATGTAATGTCGTTCCAGTATCGTAAACAGAATCAGGCTAAGCATACTAGCCCATACATACCAAATGTTTTACGTTGTTTGATCAAACCTATTAATACAATGTATTACAAAAAAACGATATATGATTATTATATTATGATAAAAAATGAAAATTTAATTCATTTACATATAAATATGTATGAAATGATCGTCTGTACGGACCGTTATCGGAACGAAACACGATTTCCGGCTCATGGCGGCACTGTCGCCATATTGAATATTTGTGATACGGAGTTTAGCTAGTGGGGGGACGTCGTAACAAGACTCCAGTTACCATTTGGTCGTCCTCGCGATAACTCCTCCACCAAGCTTTATGTCGTTTCGTTGTACGGTGTTCGTTGCCCCTTTGCTCGATTATATTTTAGATGCCCCCAATATCAGATGATGATTTTAATAATATGTCCGCACCGTAAAATATATTATATTTACAATAAATAAACTTTTAAAAGCATAAGTATATAATTAAGAATAATGTACCCAAATTTTTGTTTGATTAGTGCATAGAAAATAAATCAAGACTTGAAAAAGCGGAGGTTGTTAATTTTTGGTAAAAGTAAATGGGAAACTGAACAAAATATAAACCACCGCGTCTACTATTTATATTTTAGTTGCGTGTTTAAATTTTTACCATTATAATTAAGATTATGTAATTTGAACATTTTAATAAAATAAATGTCGATACCGAAACAACATTACGATACACGAGTAGAATAATATTTTTTTTTAAATGTATATAAACGATCATGAAACTTACACCAGTTAAACTTAATGAAATCAGTCTTGACAGATAAAAATGGATGGAAATTCTTATAATATTGGTGCACTAATGACGTCTAAAATTTAATTCTATAAGTGATACAAACCATGCTAACATTTATATTAGAAACCTTTATTTCATTTAAACACGTGAAGTGATCTACAAAAAACAACGGAATAAATTATTAATTTGAAACAACGGTCTACGTGAAAATATGGCGGCACGACAACATCGATATTTATCAATACACATTTATTTACCTAAATTCTTAAATAAATATTTGGTGTTTCGACATGACAAAATATATACTGTGAATTCTAAATATAATGTTTAGAATTTGAGCTTTCTCATATTTAATTTACAATAGGATTAACACTATACTATTTGGCACAACTAACTTACAGCTCAGAGTTCATAAGAGTTACTTAAGTATACTAAGCTAGACTTACTTAATCGGTGGCTTGTGAAATGTCATTGACATTTTAAAACACCAATACATGTACAAAAAAAACTTTATTTCTAAAACCAGATGTTCTAGTTAGAATATACCGGACGCTGGAGCCAACACTGGGTTGACCTGTGTTGTGGTAGTCCAGTCTCTTCCAATTACACGTACGTGTTTATGTGTGCGTGAGTGTGTGTGTGAGTGTGTGTGTGTGAGTGCGTGTATGTGTTGGAGTGTTTGGTATGTGTCGATATTAGTTTCAATGAGAAAACTTATAATTATTATAGAATGGTCAGAAGGTCATCCGTTGACCGAAAGTCGAATTGTCAATATCATACATGAGTCTTGGCCCTAGTTGGCTTTTTTTTATAACGGCATAAGCATGCTGTGACTAACACATGACAAGACATTTATTTATTATACCGGTATTTAAACCGCAGAGTTACGGGTCGCTGAGCTTTTATCGACCAATATATCACTATAATAAAAATTACTTCTATTTACATTATATGAATTATCTTAAAATGCTGAAGGTAGGAATATTTGCATATTTTACATGTACTAGATATATATATATTTACAGGTTCAGTTCATAAATTCAAAATTTTACCACATGCATGAAATCGGCGAGAACATATTTACATTACGAGGTAAAATGATTTATTTTTATAAAACTTTCACCTCTGAATATACAATTTAATTAAAAAATATTTTAATATACGTATATACATTCTCTGGAATAATAATGTGACTTATACATAACGATAATCATCTGTAGCTATTTTAATTACATCTTTATAATTTATTATCTATATTGATGAATTATTAAATTTTAATTATATTTTATCTAATTAATCAAAAACCACTTATCATGCGTGCTATTTGGTTACCCCATTATAATATTACAGATACTCTCACAAGTTACACTATGAAACACAGGTGTAATCTAACTTAACACTAGCGCACACACTACAAGTGCAGACCGGCACGCAGTGAAGGGTGGGTGCTCAAATCGCGGGCAGGAGGGGGCTCGGCGAACGAGGTCGCCGCACGCTGCTCCACTCCATCATATCCTCGTCTCCCTGTACACGTGCACTCGACATACTCTCAGCATCACACTCCTCAACTTCCCAACTCTGAGATCGAGATGTGACCATTAACTAGGACGGGATGTTATCGTGTGGTCTAACAAGACTTGGGACCTTTGGAATGTTGAGCACGAAGCACGTAGACGTTCAGATATTTTCATGCAGCATCGGATATAGAAGCATACTGCACGGGAGAGACGGGTACGGAAAAGCAGGGGAACTGACAAAGACAGAAGGGGACTAGTATCGCAACTTTTAACAGATAGCCCTTATTTCCTTGTGTTTTGGAAGCTGAGGAGTGATGCCAACATTGAAACATTCAAAAACCCCGATTATTACTAACATTTAAGAAATATACTAATATTACGAGTGGCAGATAGGGTCTATGGGAAGGCCAAACACTAATGACTGAAAGCAATGGTCCTGTATAAACTAAAATGACAAATGAAAATCTATGAACGGTAGGACGATGGAACAGATGGAATAAGAGATACTGTATTAGGATCATCAGCTACATGAAACAAGCAAGCCGAGTTTCTTCGTAAAAACACTGGTACAGTCATTTAGATTGAAGACCTTACTTACGGTCCAATAAACGAATTGCGCATTATATGCATTACATATAACCTTTTAAATACACATTGTAACATTCAGACCAATAAATATATTTAAAACAGAATTAGGTAGTGAAAATTGAATCGGACCATGTGACTTCTGTACTCTAAATCCACCGTCAATCAGGCACTAAGAACATAAACCATTAATTGATTCGTGTAAATATTCCCATCAATCAATGTCAATCGAGTAAATATTGACAATTCAAATGTATCGTCTTCAATACCCATTAGAACAACATATTTTTAGTATCACAAAAATGTTGTAATCAATACCAGAGATGACACAAGATTTCTTTTCATATATGAGTGCAATTTGGGACTCATATTCCAAGCGTTCCAACTACGGGGTGGATGCAGGATGGTGCGATAAACCACGTATGAGGTGAACACTTACATATAAGAAGTAATTACCATCATCGTGTGTGGCGCGGAGTGAGGTGCGGGGGGCGCGGGAGGCGCCATAGGGGGCGGAGGGGCGGGCGGCGGCTCCGGCGATGCTGCTGCAGGGGAGAATGATGATGGGGCTAATGGGGATTGAGCTGAAATACATATTACAATCAATTATATGGAACAATGCTCTATGTATTCAGCAGGCTTGAATATAATGTCTCGCAGTAAGGTTTTGTTAAAAAAAGTAGAGAAGAAGTCACATATTAAAATATACCCTCTTGTTAACGTAGTATGCATATATTAACGCTAAGAATGCCACTCAAAATCGATTTTATTTTATGATTTTCAAGTATGTACTCTCCTATTTCCATAGCTAATAACGAGATTAAAAATTCTGATAACTAATTTTTATGAAGATTGGTAATATTGTATTTTCTCCAAAAAGAAAAGTTATCTTTGACCGAAAAAGGTTGTACAGCGGTCGACAGTTCGTTGTCGCGATCTTTTACGTCATAATATTGATAGAAGCTTCACAGATCCACGTAAATAACTTGTGTTATATGACAATTATTAAAAGAAAATAAGTTAACAAATGAACTTGGAAAAGCCATTACGGAATTATGAGTCCGGCCGGACCGACCATTTACGTATGTAAATGATGCTTTTTTAAGTGACTCGTTTTGATGTACGCTTTAAACTCTATATAACGAAACTGAAGGCACTGTGCATGTTATGGCGTTACAGACAGTAGTCGTTAAATAGAGGGCAAAAACATCTGAATTAGAATTACAAGCCAATTGATTTCGACGCTTTAGAGAGACTGTCGTTAAATCGAGTCACATTAGATTGAAATAACACTATGCTTGAGAATAACAAGAGGCCGATCACCACCGTATATACGTTTTGGTCCTTTTAACACAGATAAAAATCTTTGTTGTTAGTTTTTTGCATACCAGCTGCAGTTAATGCGAGGACAAACTGACTCCAATGTACACAACAGCCGCAGCAGAGCTGCAGCGCGGCTCGCCGCAACGCCCGGTGTAAAGCGATGAAGAGCAGTGGATTGACAGCCGCGTGGACGTACGAAATGTGGAGAGTAATTTGAAAATACAACTGAAAAAAAAACATGAACATCATCCTCATATATCAATAATACGATTTTTCATATTAATATATACCTCGTATGCAACATGTGATGTTAATGTTGGATGGTGTAGCAGTGTTATAATAAACAATGGCCCCCAGAAAAGGACATACGCTGCCGTGATGACCAGGAACATTCTAACTCGCCTCACTCCTTCTCTTTCTACTCTTGCCAGGTAGCCCCTTAATCGTCTGCCTCCACCCAAGGGTAAGTTGGCACTGCCGGTTGGACGGCAGTGGCCGTCAGCGAGAGTACCATCAATAGTCTAGAAACATAATATTGTTTTTTGAAATTTAGTGCATAAGAAAGGTTAAAAGAAGAAAGAAAGGAAAAAATACTTTTTTTTTTAATAAGGTCTGACGATAATAATCAAACATAAAATAAATAATGTCAATTTAAGATTTAATAACACAATATGAACGCAAGAGTTGTTCGTGAAATTGTAAAAAATATAATTAATAATCCAAAATAATCTTTGAAAATATTAAGATTTATAAGAACTTTGTGCTTTAAATGTGTTAAAGTTTAGACAAAGCTCAGACGATATTTAAATACATTTTTAAATATAATTTTATGAAAAGCATTTAGATTGTCTCGCATTTACGCAAACCTTATACTTAGTAGATATTAGGTAGAATAATTTATTACGTAAACTAACATTTATTTGAAGCTTTTATATTCTATCTAACAGCATTTAAGCTTTTGATTATACATCAAAGTTTATTTTACAGTACATGCACTAACCATTTTAAAGCTATTCTTTAAAGTACCAACCTCTAAGAAAAGCTCACAGCCATAATAAAAATTGTCTTATGTCTACCGACATGTTAATTGTCAATCTAAAACCTAACAATGCTCAAGTATTCTGGCATTTAAACTTACGATAGAAGAGTAGAAAGTATCAAACGACGCCATCAGGTGCTGGGAGGTTAATGATAACAACTGTATATTTAAAATCGTGTACAAACTTTCATACTAACGTTTACATCAAACACGCAGTTTGAGTTTTGTCATAAATATAGGTACACCTGTCACATTTTTCACTTTCTGTTCACATATTTTTCGTGCTTAGGCCTGAATGAAACATCTGAACGAAAGGAGTTCGTGTAGAATTCGTGTAAAATACAATAAATCAAGTTTAACCATTAAATTGGCATTGGCTTTTTCATTTTCTTTTTGATTAGTTCAGATGTTAATATTGTTACCGATAATTAATGTACTACGTCACATTAAAACGAGATAAACTTCATATAATGCTGCTAAATTAATAATTTATTTATTATATAATTAGTTAATTATTATTTATTTTACACTTTATTGCACTTAAACACTAGAAGCAAATGACGTTAACAGATGTTAGTACATATAAGAGCAACGGGCGGCCTTATCGCTAATAAGCGATCTCTTCCAGACAACCCACACGATAAAGGAATACTTAAAATATAATAAGACAGGTGCAAAGGGTGCGAAGTATACAAAAAATAATAATAATAATACAGAAACAAAACACAACATACATTAAAATAAGAAAAACTGAAAAATATGCTAATTTAAATCTAGAATTATAAATAATTATATTGTTGACAAGACATGCTTACGAAGAAGTGATTTATAAGATGATAGTGAGGAGGCTGATCGGATAGGATCGGGAAGTGAGTTCCACAGCTTTATAGCGGACACTGTGAAGAAGTTTCCGTAAATGGAGGAGTGGTGGGGTGGAATTTCGAAGATATGTCTGTATTAAAATATATAACATAGAAAGAAAGATCCGTCAGTCGCTTGAGATGCCTAAAAACTACCAATTTTTTTATGATACCACATTTTTTTACCAATCAAAAGGCAGCACTATAAAAGAGATATATAAATCGGACAATAAAAACGTCGGTAAACATGCAACAGTAGTAAATATAATGCTATATAGTTACCCTCGGTCCTACGCTGTTTGGTAATGAATCCATTCGTCGGTTGTCACCAGCCATACTGACCAGGGTAGTGACTAATCCAGCTACGCGCACTGCCTCTACGTTAGCCTGCATGCGTTAAGATTTAAATTATTACCTCCAGCCTAAGCATAGTGTTGTAAAGCTGGAGGTAAAATTTAAACCTTTAAAGGGATTATTTATTGTGTATGGTGATCGCGTAGCGTGTCTACGAGTCACACAACCTTATCGACGCTATGCAGCCTTATAAGCAATGAAGTGATGAGGATGTAGTTCAATCAACTGTACCTTTCTAATGAAAAAATATGATTCTACATTTAATGCCAGTTCTAAGGACGTGGAGCGGACGAGAAGAACTGGCAAGAAACTCTCCGCCACTCCTTTAAATGCTACAGCACGATTTTAAATGCATCCATGGTGCATCCATTACACCCTACTCCAGAGAATATATCAATACCTCTATTCTCTCTACCCGTGAATGATTTAACTAACTTTTAAGCTTACTCTACGAACTGAAAAGCGATTTCTTCCAGGCAACCGGACAAATAAGAATAATATAAATAAATAATGTGAAACAAGAACATCACCAATTAAATTGATTATTTTTAAATGATTTATTAAGTGTGTGAACAGTTAAGTTATAACAGACCTTTAACACATTTTAGTGCTTGAAGCAAAGCTCGTAATGCGCGCCTAACACGATTTAACATATAAAACTTTTATTAGACCACCATTATCGCGGTCGTAAAATGTGAGAGGTCACGTGACTACAGTCTACATAGACTATATGGGAAAGATCTTATGAAAGACAAAAAAAATGAAAACGGTGTACATCAAATGGATGTGGTATGAGTTCGTTATTATAGAAGAAAGTTTTATTTTCTTTTTTATGGGGCCTAGCCACTAGCCACAGAAAAAAAAACGCTAATGCCATGGTCACATGCCAAGAGGTATGTACAGTCTAAATCAAAAACTTTATTACTGTAGGAGCAGGCAAGTAATTCTCAGCCATCCTGCATTAAGCCATCCTCCAATACATTACAAATACGTCATATCCCATATGTGGAGGACGGTATGGATTTATATTTAAACAAAAATATTTTTATGTAACAGGAGGCAAACGAGTGCTAACAAGTGGGCACCTGAAACACCAGGAAGCTCACAAGTGAGCCGACCTTTACGAGAGAGGTAAGTTTTTTTTTTGAAGGCCCCCAAGTCGTAACGGTTCGGGCATACCTACGCTGGCAGTTGATTCCATAAAGGGGTGTTCAGCAGCAGGAGCTGCCTTAAAAATGCACAGTTGTTGAGTGCCAGACGTCCAGGTGGTACGGATAGAACTTCGTATTCTGTCTTGGCATCTATTTGGTATAAGCCATACTAATTTACCTATTTGGTGATTTAGTCTACTTGGAGATATTTCAATGTGGCATTACAAACTGACATTAATCGAAACCTATTGGTGTACCCACGGTACGAGCCAAAAATTAAATCGCGCTGTTCTCGTAAATATTTCCCGCTTCGCCCAATAAATCCGCGCTATATTTATACAATTGTGAACAAACAAATATTCTGGCCAGTTGATTGAACTGTTCACTAATAAAACCTAGCTTTCATACAAATATTTTAGAATTAAAATATTTGTATTTATGTGAATTTAATGAAAACATACCTTAGTGAGGTCCCGGTGTAATTTCTTTAAATGGAACAGAGTTAGACCCACGCATACCGCGTTGACACCGATCCATAAAGCATTAAGTACGTAGTGACGGAAGGGGCCTCGAACCAATGGGCATGACGGGGAAGGTCCATAGGAGCCATAGGAACCAGCACTGGCAGCCAAGGCCCCAGACAAAAACGTAGGGCCCAGATTTATTGTGATCGACGCGAACCATATCATAAATGTACCAAACAGAACGCACTGAAAACATACATAATAACAAAACTCGATAAGTTCATATGAAGCATTAATACTGGTCGTATTTTAAAACGATTTTAAAACACAAATGATAATTGGTAATCCAAATTGAAATACAGGTCTTTATCATTCGCTTTCAACGTAATAATTTGTTTGGATATAATGATATTATTTTATTTGACTAACCTGTGGACTATCCATAAGTAGTGGGGCAGACAGGTCAGCCTGCTCTTCTTCGTTTTCAGGAAATATCGGACTGTCATTGAGCACCGTTGTCAGCATATTCACAGTTGATACTGTCACCTATAAATAGTAACATACATAAGCTTCCGTTAAGTAATATTTATAAAACAAATATAATTAAAAAATCTGAATGTACTTAAAAAAACAAATTAAGTAAGTTAAACTAAATTTAAAATGTTTGGTCCTAGTGGCAGAGTACCCATAATGCTGGATTTCCTCGCTGTATCGCAATGCTTATACGTTGAGCGAGACAAGCACCAGCTCTTGGGTCACCGGTGCTGACCAGGCGCCTACTTAATTAAACACCTGCACCCCATTTGTAGCCCAAGGCCCAAGTCTCTAATTCAATGGGAAAAAAATCAAAGTTTAAGAAAAGACTTTTTTTATTTTTATAGAAGAGGGGGCCAACGAACAGGAGGCCCACTATAAAGGACAATTTGCCACTCATAGACACTCACAAGGCTGGGAGCTGGTGACTTTGTGGGCTTTTAAGGGAGTGATACGCTTTGCTGGTGGCTTTTAAGGGAGTGATACGCTGTTGTCTTGAAGGACCCTAAGTCGTAATTATTAATTGAAACACGTTGAATTTTCTAAACTGACTGACTTTTACTTTTAAACAGTGTTACAAAGTTCACATAGGTGGCACTAATAATACAGACTATAAAATGTACATTTTGTTACTACTTATACATATGAATAACATCTCCACTTAAATATAAATGTACAATACAAATGACATGTTTTATTTACTTACAATTCTCATCATCTCCATGAACTTATAATGCTTAGATGATAACATTATACTGACTAAGGAAACTGACAGAATATGCTATATGTGGTCTAGTCAGAACAGCCAAATACATGACTTTCAATCAATTTTTGATATGGAATATCAATGGCACAATGTTGAGATTTATCAATATTTAATTTGTTATCAATATGAGTATCAACAGTTTTACAACTTTGACTAAATTTGCTCTATATATTCCTGTTGATCTACTGATTTCTTATTCATATTGACTTTCATAACTAACAAAACCTAGTATTTTTAATTTAAATTAAGAACTTAGAACCGATATTAATTGTTCTGTTTCTTTAGTGCTATTTAATTATATCAAAAAATCGTCATCATAAACAGTTACAATTAATTTTACATTTCCAGATGTTTTTGTAATTAAGCAAGTTTCATATTAACTTCTTTTTAGACCTAAACTATACAACAGTCTTTCACTTTCTCATACCATACTAGAGATTGTTTTAGTTCTGTTGGCTCGCTCACAAACACCATTTTGTTCTGGCTTTCTCACCATTGTCTGTATGTATAATCTTTATTCTTTTATTCTGCTGGTTTTTAACTATAGCTTTAAAATCTTGGACTGTTTTGAAAACTTCACTCTCGTGTTTTAGGAAATCTGAAAGACATCCACCACATACATCAGCATGTATTATCTGTAGTGTTTCTGTACTCTTTTGTCCAACATGTGAAGATGGCAACCTCATCTGCCCTGACAACAAGTCACATTTATTCTTTGACATGTCACTGGTATCAAGGTAAGACAATCCATCCACAACACCATTCTTCATTTTGTTTAAATCACTACAGTTAATGTGTGCTAACCATCTATGTCAAAGCTCTGCACTGGCTACAGCTGGTGCTGCCAACATACAATCTGCTACTTTTATGTTTAGCTTGTATACTCCATTATTTAATTTTGCTGTGGCCACCAACTCATTCTTCTTGTTGCGATTATAACAGTGACTAGTTTCAAAAACAACTTTATTCCCATTTTTGATCAATTCACTTACTGACAACAAGTTTGTTGTAAAGTTTGGAATGTACATTATAAACTGTAATATCATAATTATAATCAGTCGATATCTGTACAACACTGATACTTTCATATCGTTCGCGAAGTTGATTTCTGATAACTTAGGTGGTAATTCACATTGTTAATCCACTCCTTAGTAGCCGTCATGTGAACACTTGCACCGCTGTCGACGTACCATTCGCTTTTATTATATTCTCCGTTCAAAAGAACCACGCTAAAAGCATTCAATTGTTTATTTTTTAGCAATAATGGACACTGGCTTCGGTAATGACCAACTTGTTTATATTTATAGCATGACACGGTCTTGTCACTTGTTGTAACTTTTGAGGTTAACAGTTGAACGTGCCGCCAAATTTTTTCAATTTAAGTTGTGATGTTTTGTTTGCAGCGAATGCATCACTACTGGTGTCCGTCTCAGTATTTGAAACCTCCATATCAATTAATTTATATTTAATTGCGTCCTTAATTATTATGCCGGAGTGTTCAATGGCCCTAAACATTGGCGAACCGCGAAAACTTGTCTGGCAAACCTGCTAACAACAATGATCCGATTTATTCTTCCGCAATAGCAAATCCTGTTCCTTTTAATCTCTGTGCTGTTACGACGACTTGCGACACTTATGAAGTCCTGGACTCGTAATTTTCTTGTCGCAACGAGATTAAATGCCGTAGCAAGGATATTTTACTAGAAAAACCGTCGAACATAACTTTCAGTTTCTGCCATAACTCTAAAGATGTATTTGTTTATTTAATGTGTGCGTACAAGCCTGGATCAAGAGTCAAAACTAATTTGGCTGTAGTTTAGCGTCCTCGATAGGTTTTCGCTCAAAACCTACTATCGGGTCAGGTTTATGTAGTTCGCCATGTTTTCAAGCACCAACAAATTCTCAACTGCATAGCTCCACTCGTCGTAATTTTCGCGACCTTTGTGTTTCGGAATGCTTTGAATATAGTTAACAGCCATGTTATCTAAAAAGTTCAACTATTTTCAACTGTAATTACTTGTTTTATACTATCAACTACTGAAAATATATGGAATTGCCCAACTTGTCCATAACCTATTAATTTAAACACGTTGAATTTTCTTCACTGACTGACTTTTATCTTTAAGACACATTGGTAGCGCTACTCATACAGACTATACAATTTACATTTTGTTACTTTATACATATGAATAACAGTAATGTTTCGGAAATATCATGGCGGGCGTGATTCCATAACGTAGTGGTGCGTGGTAAGAAATGTCTTACGAAACGCGCAGTCCGATGGGATGTGTGAATAATTTCAATTGGATATTATGGAATATATGGAAATTCAATACTGATCTGCTATGTTTTACCTACTACATCTAAGCGAACTAGCATGTTAAACGCGTTGTGTCATGTCTTACATGGAGCATTGCTGTGTTTACAAGATACATGCAGCTGTTAAATGTAAGTACTATCTTAGTATTTATGTGATTTCTTGGCGAGTAACGACAATTTTATACATTGAATGAATTAAAATGGAGCGGATGTTTATTACAGTTATTATTCAGAACTTTTACATTTTTTTTTGGATACACATTTTCTGAATCTTAAGATTGAGTTCAAAGCGATGAATTACTTTTTTACACTAACACAACCGACCAATCAGAAACAGGACTATTTAAAAAAAACTATAATTGTTTTTTAGCCTGAACTTTTTTTTAATTCATTTTTTTTTTAACTTTGAAATAGTGGACTATTCGCATACTGCGGACATCAGTACTTTATATTGATTAGCTAGAATCTCATGAAATCAAATTTAAAAAGTCTGAGTTCTATCTGTCAAATTAACTAAAGTTTTTCACTAAGTATTTCCACTTCAAGTTAAAATTAAACCGAGTTTAAGATTTTGCGATTCTTAAGAGAACCGTACAAAACTTAATTTCTCTAGGTATTAAATAGTTCAGAGCGAAGTTGAAATAAAATTGAGCTTTTATTTACAAATATACAACTTTCATTCATATGGAAAATAATTACGACTGTTTAACCCCTATCAGTTCACTCGAAGCTTTTTACAAATAATTTTGTGAGTGTCAAATTTTACAATTGTATAAATATAATGTGGTAATATATGGTAATAAAAATACACCTTACCTGTACCCAAGATCACCTTAGCTTTCTAAGAGATTCAGATTATAATGATCACAGTCCAACTTTTGTTAAAATGTATAAGTCGATCACGTATCGGTAAATGATAATGGCAAAACGCCAACACAACCGCATTGCGATCCAGTATCAGTTACCACAGCGTCTTGGTAACACTACATTTTCACACTTCAATAATTTTCACACATCAGCTGAAAACGTAATCAATGAACAGTACTGATAATAATCTAACAAGGGTGTAATGAACTTTAAGCTTTTAAAACTTTTTATGTGATATTTAAGTGTATCATAGAAAACCAATGTATGTAATCTTAAAAAGCTTTCTGTATATCTGAGGTACAAAAAAATATCAACTACCAACAACTTAATCCAACCTTTGGTATTGGAAAATGATCGTAGTTTTCTCATACTCCATAAACTTTTAGATGACTACACGTATCAGATACAAACTCAAGATATTTTGTTGCGGGATTCACAGTTTTTATAGCCCATTTATTTAAGTTATGTTATTTTCCATATATAATATAATATATAAATATAATAAGGACTCATCGCAGGTTAGTAGGTTAGACCAATACTAACAATTTATAAATTAGCTTGGGTTTTGATTAATCAACCAATCAAATATATATATATAAGTATATATATATATATATATATATATATATAACTTATAAACACTTTATAGCTTGTGTTTTGGGTACTAGCACCACTGTACTTATACCTTTAAATAAATAAATACATCCTCACTCACTCATTCACACCCACAGCAACACCATTACACACACTAGTACACAAGCTCATTTTTCACTTGATATTCTTCTGACTTCTTCATATTTCAAATACTTCTGTCATAAGTTTTTTTTTGTATATTTCAGCTCACTTTTATATTTTATGTTTAAATTTTTATCATTTTAATTAATAGGTAATCTGTGGTATTGTGCTATATGGGTTAGAGAAATAAATAATATGATACCCATACCATAATCAGATAATTGATCGTAACGAAATTGGAGCCTTCTGTTCAGAATAATATTAAGCATTAGTATTATTATGCGAACAGAGTCGTCAAGATAGTACAAATTTAATTATAAGAAAAAAATGGTATTATGCTCGCGTTTGGCCGTACGCCAGGGTAACATCTTGAATTATGTTCAAGAAGCGCTTAGTGCAACTTTCAGCTATTAAAGTTACTCTTATTCATACGTTATTCAGATTTAAGTTTTAATCTCACAAAAATCTTTAAGTAAGGCTAACTATATGATGTTGAACATACAAAACTCATGTTAGGAATGTCTTTATGTTCTGTATGGAAACCTAGGTTTTTTAAAACATGTTCTAATGTTATTTGCGCATAGACAAAAGTCAACTGTATCTATGATAATCTTCATTCAAGTATACTTTCATTTGACTATAACATTACTAACAATGGATGTTAAATTAAACGCTTATAAAGATAATTCCGTTTGGAAGAGTATACATTTAAGTTAAATAATATTTTGAGGACAAAGAGCCTTGGAATTTGTCTGCAATAGCTCAGCGTCGGGACAGTTAATTTCTGGAGTATGCTAACAATGTTTTTGTAATTGGAATTAAACCTGTAAATTAAATAATTGTATATTTTTGCGAGTATCTATCGAGTTTCTTGCCTGATCTTCTCGGTATAACCGTTTGCCTTCCGACCCGGTGGTAAAATATGTCGCTTAAAAATTATCTAAATAGACAATTACTTGAATAAAGATTTGAATTATAAATGACAAAATACTAACCAATAGCAGAAAGGCAGTTTCTACCAGTGAGCATTTGTACACAGGCTGACATTTAAACACAGCAATGCCGAGTGGTAGCAAAATGGCTGCGCGCGCGCAGTCCACAACTGCCTGATGGAAGAGTAGACCGTGTGACCATCTGTGAAAAAAAGAAATGCCCACTCAAAATCAACTATTTTTATTCATCGAACCATTTCGAATCGTCTTAAATCTAAATCATACCTTCGTACGTGACCAAGCTGAATAAGCAAGCAAAAAACCTTATGTTGAGTATAATAACGAGTGAGTGGGTCTTGGAAGTCAATAGTTTTATGCCAAATTCCATTTTTTTTTTTTTTTTTTTTTTTTATAGAAGAGGGGGCAAACGAGCAGGCGGCCCACCATAAAGGTGAAGCCACCGCCCATAGACACTCACGCGGCTGGTAGCTCGTGAGTGCGTTGCGAGAGGGTTGAGGGAAGGGGAAAAGGATGGGCACCGGAAGATCATCCATATGGAGTTAATAATTTAGTAAATTACCAAGAAATCAATACAGACGCATTAATGATCTTAAGATATCAGATTTTACACATGATCTATCCAGATGTTTTTGTTATGTGCTAACACAAATGATAAACTATATATATTTAAATAAAGATATACATGGTGAACAAATATACTTATTACATAATTATTTTCCGTACCGGGGATCTAACCCGGTACTCCGGTCGACAGTCCGGCAACTCGTAATATGTGAAATGTCATATGTCGTTGGAATTTGTGAAACGAAAGGTGAATTCCGAGAAATACCACTAAAAAAGCTTTTTCCTAATAAAAAGAGTGTATGAACACGTTTTGCGCAAATGTTACATGTTATATTTCTGTTAAATATAACACGAAACATGATATTCTAGCAATAGGATTAAAAGCGAAAAAATATTAAAGTATTTTTTTTTTAATAACAGGTAGAGCGTTCACGTATCGCATACTGGACAATTTATTGAATTGATAACTGATATTAAAAGCAAACAATGAAAACAGAAATATCGTTCTTCACAATTTTTTGTAAGCATACGTATGTTACAGATGGAAAACGAATGTCAACACAGAAATCTTACTTATTATAGAAGATGTTCTTAAATATTATTAATTAATTTCTGTAATATAGGTTTATTATAGATATGCCATTCATAAGCTTACCATAGTTACCTATGTGAACAAGAAATTTTTGATTTGATATAGCTTCCCCAATATTTATTTATTTACTCTTATATACAAATAGAAGAAGTTAATAATTGTTAGTAAATGTTAATACTTATGATAACAACAGGCGACCTTATCGCTAATAAGCGATCTCTTCTTGCAAATTTGTATAAGTACTAGAGGAAGAGATGTGAAGAATACCAAAATAGATTAACATAAAAACAACTTAAAAATAATTAATAATATTATATTAAGAAATTGTATGGCAAAAAGTGCTTTTGAGATTTAAAACATGATATTCAAAATATGTAATTCGGTGATCGGATGATGCGTTCACTCAAAAACATATCATCAAATATCCAAATTATAACTAAGTAGTCAGTTACTTACATAGAAAATATACAATTTCCAACACTGACATTCCTATACAGTGTGGCTCCTTAGTGTGCCTGCGCGTTTATGTGTATATAACATATGTACAAGAGTGTGAGTCTCTTATGACTATCAGTATCAGTCTGAGTTCACTTCATATACATAGGTGTATAACTTTAAACAGTTTCTGACGTGTTCAACTTCCTTATAGTTAGAAGTCAGTTATAGTCAAACATAGGATATATTTTAACCATAGAAACATTAACCCAAATCAGTAAATGGCACTACTAAGTTATGAATATTAGAATCAAGATTAATTCACAATGACTTACCAATATTTGGAGATATTCATGATTAATTAATAAATTAATTAGCATTGGATGTGATTGTGAAAATTGATTTTCGCAGTTAATGGATTCTCAATATTAAGCTAATTGGTTTTCTTCTAATTATTATTCCGAGTTTAATGTTTTAGTGTATATATTATTGTGTGATGAACATAGGTATTGAGCTGTGCGTGCTTTGTGTGGCTTAGGAGCCACTAATAATCTATATGGTCTCATTTTAAGCAAAACGGTATTCATACAGTAGGTTGACAATATATTTTATGCAATATTTTGTTCGTACGAAAAAATAAATATCTTTTTTCACTTAGTGAAGATAAACACGACCGCACTTAAAGAAATAGAAAAAAATTGGGAATGCCTGCTTTTCGTCTTAGTAAAGTGCTATGTCTTTTAGGGATGAGCATACGTTTTTATAACAAAATCTCAGCACGTATAACCAAATTAACTTAAACAAAATTTAAAACGCGCGTAAAGAGTATTCTGGTTGAAAATGAATGCTACAACGAATATTTAAAGGATAAAGATTATTTTAATGTGTCGGCAATTAGCTCAGCATCGGGACAGTTTAATTCTTGAGTATGCATTACAATGCTTTAGTTATTTTAATTGGTCATGTAAGAACCATAATTTTATAAACAATGTTTATTTTAATAGAGCACCTTCTTGGTAGATACCTTCCGAACTGGTGGTAGTGTAAAATTTGACGATTCAATAGTGTCTTTATAAAGAGCTATTTGAATAAAGATATTTTAAGTTTAAGTATGTTTTTTTAGGACCTATAAATGTAGTGGCTGATTCAGTGCGAAAGCAGCCCTTTCAATGCGGTCTTGTAGGTTTACCCGAGGTAGTTTTAGTGGGTACTGCACACCTCGTCTCTGAAAAGCAGAGACACCAGCGTGGGTTGAGCCCCACATATTATCCCCTTATCCTTTGGGACCAGGGAATGTGGAAATGCATTTCCACCTCGGAAAAAAAGGACCTATAAATGTAAATTGTAACTCATATTTATTTTATATAAAATGTATATGAATTCCACGGTTTATTTTCGTAACGTTGCTCAGGGGTATAGGACGAAAATTTTCAAAGAGCAAAAGAATAATTGGTGCTCGCAAAGTAATTTCAACATTTCCAACATTTTCACATTTTCCGTAATTCGTATCCTAACGTTATTAACGTAATTGTTGTCGTGTAATCTCGCAATTTAAGAAGAAAATATTTTAATACTGGAAAGCTAAAGAAAAAGTTTTAGCTTATAATTATTAAGTAAATAAACGTTATAGACTCATTAAGCTTTTATAAAAAAGCTTTTAGATCATCACTAGATCTGAGTGTTTAAGGGTTGTTCTTATTGTGATGGTTAGGGAGTCGTGAAATGATAACAGCTTTTTTAGAAAAGTAAAAATATCTTTATTCACGTACATAGGATTATTTTGTAACGTCGTAAATCTAAGTGATTCTACGCTTGTTCGTACACGATCAAGCTGAGAAGAAACTCGGCTTGGTTGGTTTTTTAGTAATGATCCTAGTACACTTTTTGAAGCAAGGCTAAGCTGAAGTTAATTCATTCCAAAACATATACATCAACAAAATAATAAGATAATTTATAGAATGCTTTTTCTAAAAGCTTCTGTTTGAAGATTTGGTAACTGGCAATAAATATTATTGTATAATCATTTCTTTTAACTATTCAAAAATAAAAAATAAACATACATATATATTTTTGTTGAAAAAAAACAGTTGAAATGCAAAGCTTTTTTCTAACTTTTCAATAAATGACAACATTTTATTTTAAATTTTGAAATGAATTTGATTTGATTAATAATTATATATTATCATATTTGAATTTACTTAGTTACTGGTTAACTTATAATATAAGAGACAAGGCAGAGTCCACATAAAATGATACATTATAAGCTTATAATCATACAATAAAAACTGTCCGTATTATTACAAATTAATATTTAAAACTAAACAATTTTGGACACAATTTAATTTGTAAAGTTGTTTCACAAAATGTTTTATAACTTTTAATAGACTGCCAAGAAGTCAAATGAAGCGAGCAATTTATATCGCGAACTCCGAAAACTTTCAAATATTCGAATTTTAAATAGGCTTTTAATTGTCGTATATATATGCATGTATATATAGGTGACATATAGGTGACTATAAAGAAACTAGATTTATACATATTCTATTTTTCATCTGTGATTCCGTTTTAGGCTAACTGTCAAGTTCAAATTTTTAAAGTAAGAATTTTGTTACATCAAATTGAAAGAGTATTTATATAATTTGTTTAATGATGATCATTAAACCCATAACACAAGATATTACAAGGTTAATTTTATTAAACTCAAATTTAAAATATATTTATTCAAGTAGGTCTTTATAAAGACACTTTTGAATCGTCAATTTTTACACTTTACCGAGAAAAACCGACAAGAAACTCGATAAAAAACGTGCTATTTTAAAATAAACATTTCATATAAAATTAAGTTACTTACATGACCAGATAAAATAACTTAGGCATACTCAAGAGTTAAACTGTCCCGATGCTGAGCTAATTGCCGACACATTAAAATGATATTTATCCTCTAAATATTCGTTATAGCATTCATTTTTAACCAGAATACTCTTTACGCGCGTTTTAAATTTATTAAAAGGCAATTTGGTTATAAGTGCTGGGACTTTGTTATAAAATCGTATGCTCACACCTACAAACGATTAATGCACTTTACTTAGGCGATTATCAGGCACATCAATATTTTTAGAAATGTCCAATTAAGTCAGTATAAGTTACATAATTTATAGTCTTAGCCAAATTTCTATTACAAACACGCGTTATTTGCTGACATTTAATGCATGATTTGAATAGTACTAGCAAAAATATAGAAAACAATCGTTACTGGCTAAACTAAACTACACACACTCATCCTATACCTTTAAAAACAGAATGCAAATAGAAATGCTACCTACGCTGTATACTCGTGTAATAAAAATGGGGTGTGGCTGATTCACGACCGTGTATTGTAAATACGATACAGCTTTTATCCTACCGCTGCGTATCGAAACTATAATTCCAAACTGTATGCCCCAGTTACGTAACCATTCGTTACCATATATATAAATTAATAAATATAAATATTAAAAACTATGTATGTGTTTTTTGGTTTCGGCCGTAAATAAATAAATATATGGTACCAGAAATTAACTCTAATATTACAATTGAAAGGCGCTGTTTGCCTGTATTTAACCAAGTAAATTTAAAACAAGTATTGTATGATATTCGATTTTTAAATTATTTGAACATCGAACATACGTTTTGAATTCGCTTTAAACATTTTCATTCGACTGACCCAGGTAGGTTTTACCTGGGTCAGTCAAACCAATTAATTATGCTATTGAAACGAAAAATATTTAAGGATATTTATTTTTATAGTATTATTACGTATCTTTAATTCACGAACATGTTAAAACTTTCTATTATTATTATATTGGTTTAATAATTGAAGATCCTAAGATTCATACGACTTGACTTGACATACGACTTTTGACAAGTTTAAGGACTCAGTTACGTACAGAACGTCATACTGCACTGCCGAACACAGGGTTCAGGGTTCGACCGTGGTACAGACGATTACTTATTGCGCTGTTGTTTTTTGGTTGAAAAGGCATACTATACCGTAAACAAATATTTAGATGACAAAGATCCCTTTAATGTGTCGGCAATTGGCTCAGCATCGGGACATTTCAATTCTTGAGTAGCCTTACAATGCTGTGATATTTTAATTGTGAGTAACACAATTTTGTATTCATTGTTTATTTTAAAAGTTTCCTGCCAGTTCTTCTCGGTAGATGACTGCCTTCCGAACCGGTTGTAGTGTAAAAATGACGATTCAAAAGTGTCTTTATAAATACCTACTTGAATAAAGATATTTTGAGTTTGACTTTGAGTTTGAGTTGGTTGTGGCCTGGGTGTTACATATGTATGTATTTAATATGTATAAAAGTATATAATATATATGTGTACATAACCCAAGCTCGCCCTTCTGTCGTATGTTTTTGTATGTGTTTTTTATATTATTATTATACTTGGTAAAAATTAATCTACATAATGGTTGATAAAACATGTCTGATATAATCCATTGGATACAGGTGTTTGTTTTGTGGGTATCTTGTTTACACTGTTATAAATATAACTCTATTATAACCTGTAAACAGAGTAATAATTGCACTCACTTAATTTCGTAATAAAAGCAGTATCTCGGAAGCAATATTTGAACTCCCTCCATTCTGAATTCAAAAAATATTCTTGGAATAATAAACTCCGGTAAACAATATATAAGAAAACGTCTTTAGTTATCAAACATTACATAGCTCTGTCTTATAAAGTGTCTGTAATATTATGTAGACAAAATACTTACTCTGTTATGAGAATAACTGAGATAGAAAAAATATTTCCCTGCTTGATTATTTTGACAAAACACTAATACAAATAAAATATACTTATATATTATAATCGAACTGAATAAACCTTAAATTATACAGAACAAAACAAAATCTTTTTATAACACATCGTAAATTCATACATAGATAATATTAATAAATAATGTTAAATATATTAGTGCAAACGGACCCTAAATACACATGACGTATGTTAGTGCAATTTTCTGATAACCTTTTAATATGAAAGGACATATAGGATATGTCAAGTGACACTCGATAGCTCAACAAAAGGTTCAGGCTTATTATGGCCCCAGTTGACACATAAAGAAAGTTCAAAGTTTTTTATAGTCTCGAGAGAAATTAAGCGCGACGACAACCAATTAGTGAAAGAGGCATTTTATTCGTTATGTTAACTCAAGTGGAACAATTACGGAATTATATTTTGATTGTTTTGACTTTGTGCTTCGTAAGGGAGTGGAGTCCTATTTTCCGTACATCTACTTAAATGTCCGTCCACCAATGAGCTTTACCGAAGGACATTACTGATAGGGCGGCAACACACAAGGACTGGCAGTGTCTTTAGGCGGTGACATACCGGTGTACCTCCTCACTTGCCCCGTCTTCTATAAGGCACTAAAACATACTACTTTGCATACGGACAAATTGTTTTTGGTAACTTATTAAGTTTGGTAGATCGTGCGGTTTTACTTATATTAGTTAAGGATATATATACAATTGGTAGTTTGAACATGAGTCATTCAAGCAGCATGATCACTGCATACTGTTTTAGTAGCTACCGACCTGTAATTGCTATTAACTTAGCTTAAGTTCAGGTAATAATAAAATAATTAACTACAATTTTATATGTTATAAAAGTGTTACTTAAACATAAATATTGAAACGGAAATTGAATACATGGAAGGTATATTAAAAGCTCATCTTTCATATAAAATAAAGGTAAGTTTGTCAAGAAGCTATCATGTTCCAATATTTCAATTAAACTATGAGAGGTCACGTACATGGAATTCAATTTTGGAACGACTCCGTTTCTCTAAGGACATACTTGATTCAATTTTATTCCAATATTGAATTATTGTAAGACGCTACAGTGTATTTCATTCGTGCTCTTTTAAATTCGTTTTATTGATTTGATTATATACATAATTTAAATGTCAAGCACAAAATATCTTTATACAAGTAGGTATTTATAAAGACACTTTTGAATCGTCAATTTGTTCACCACCGATTCGTAAGGCAGTTATCTACAGATAAGAACCGGCAAGAAACTCGATAGCTACTCTTTTCAAATACTTATTCAAATAACACACGCATTTTAGGGCTACTCAAGAATTAAACTGTCCTGAACTATTACTGACACATTAAAAAGTTCTTTGTCCTCTAAATCAACCACAAGAAACTTTACAATAATACATACATGCTTCGGTGATATTTATGTGATACGTTAGTAAATTATACGGACAAAATGGTCGCAGGTAAACCATAATTGTCAACGAGCTTAAAGGGTGTCATAACAGTTATGTGCTGGAACAAAAACACAGGGGTATTACAATTGTAATCAACTAAACAATTATAAATAGCACCAGGTTCAGAGTAAATGCCCACAGATCTTTCTACGGCTGTAATTGTTCAAAAGTGCTGTACAGTTATTTCTCAAAGACCACGATTCGAATATCGAACACAGCGTCACAACAAGATGGCGCCCATACTCCACTTGAAGCACTCTGATTGGTCAATACAATACGTACTTTTATTGTTTAAAATAAAATGTGAACTTTTAAATCGACAAGAGACTAATCGAAAAGAATAAAATTGTATTGTGGTTTTTAAACAAATCCATTTACTTAAACATTTATAGTGTATTTAATCCATCTATTATAACATGCCTGGCGATTTTATGGATTGGCGGAGAGTTTATTGGCCGTTCTTTTCGTCAGCTCTACGCCCTTGATTTGGGAACTGGCAGTAAATGTAGAGTCGACTTTTTATTATGTTAAGGATTCATAAGTGTACCATAGTTACCTATATGAAATAAGATATTTTTTTATTTTTTGAACATATATGTATATACTTTATATAAAGTGTTGTTTATTTTTATCTGTATGCACTCTTCACACACAGTGAACATACTATGTTACGAAGTCAGTAAGAAATGTAGTCATATCTATTATAAAAAATAAAAAGTCCAAAAATCCAATAGGTTAATCCTCTGCATCGCATTAATCCATTCGCAATCAACTGATAAAAACATGTTCACAAAGTTCATCACAAATTCGTGTAATCTTATATATTTATTTGTTCACAGTTGTTCAAATAGTAAGAGTTAACAGTAAATTTGCAACGAGCGGGCTTATCCCTAAAAAGCTCTATCAGGCAACCCACATATATAGTCGTGTTAGCTACACGGTTCATAACTCAAGAACGGTTAACTGTCAGGCGGAACGAAGTTCGCCGGGTGAGCTAGTTTAATAATAAATACACAATACATAATAAATGTATACGTCATAGTGTAGCTTGTGCACTAATATACTATTTAAAATGTTATATACAAAATTGTATTTAATATTTGTTACACTAAAACAGTAGAAGTAGATGATGTTAATAGATTGTAGGCATGAGCATACATTTTTATAACAAAGTCCTGTATAACAAAATTAACTTCTATTAAATTTGAAACGCGCGTAAAGAGTATTTTGGTTGAAAAGGCCTACTATACCGTAAACGAATATTTAGAGGAAAAAGATTTGTTTAATGTGTCGGCAATTGACAGTTTAACTCTTGAGTAGCCTAACGATGCTTTGTTATTTGAATTGTAAGAAACATAATTTTTGTATTAAATGTTTATTTTAAAAGAGCACCTATCTAGTTTATTGCCTTCCAAAACGGTTTTAGTGTAAAAATTGACGATTCAAAAGTGTCTTTATAAAGACCTACTTGAATAAAGATATTTTAGGTTTGATGGTAGTATATATAAGAGCAACGGGCGTCCTTATCGCTAATAGGCAATCTCCCGCAAATAAACAGTACTTATAATACTCAATACATATTGTATACTTATGTAGCTTACGATTGTCAAACTTTCAAATTGGTTTTTATACCTTTACATACTGTATATTAAATGGGTATTACTTTAACTACTAAAAGCTCTTTCTCTAATCTCGCTCTTAGGTAAGCAATCAGAATCCCAATTATAAGATAGTGATATATGAATATTATGATGCGACCAATTTGCTGACTCTACGTGATTCGGCACGTATGTATTTCTATTTGATAGTCTATCGAAATATAGTGATACAAGTGAGCGCGATAATTTAGCGATTTTAATACAATCTCATGTCCTGATAATAACTAAGTTATTGAATGATTTTTAAAATGTATAAAATATATTTAGTTTTATTAATTATTCAAATTGAATTCATGTCGGTTCCCAGTTACATAGTAACATATTTATCATAAAACGGGTTTGCGTTGCCTGATAGCGTTACCTGTTTGAAATAACTACAAATCAACAAATAAGTTCATCCTAAATTGTACAATTAAATGTATTTATATTATTATGATTAAAAACTACCCTTTTTAAAGAAAATTATTGACACACAAAGTAGCCAATTATTATTCAAACGATGAACTAAACTAAAGGTAGGAAATAGGAGTAGGAAATAACCCGAATAACACCATCTAGTTTACAATTACAAAAATATCATTCCCCAAGAGTAAGTAGGTGTTTTAATATTAAATCCAGGGATTCAAGTTTATACACTGTGGTGACACAATATATGGGTTTGTTTGTGCCATATTTGCCCTCGAGTAGTTAGTGGAAGGCTAATGAAACCTCGGTCTTTAGCCAGACGCCAGATTATTAAGTTGACATTTATTGTATGGGAATTTTAGTAAATCAGCAATTACGTAAGTGATATGTATTAGTAGTGGTTTGTAAATAGTGTCTCTGGACTATATATAACCTGTATATACCTAACGAATTCTGACTTATAAAAATTTTACGATTCAAGAGTTTCTTGCCAGTTCTTCCCGTCCGGACTGCGCGCTTGATAGGGGAACTGGTTGAGTCAAAAGTTTCAAGAACTATAATCTTATTAATTATTAATTGAAAAATAAAAATTACATTATGGTAACAAACAAACTCCACTTCTGAAGTAAATGTTTTAGTGTTATGTGTAAGTTCTGAGCTTTTATATTGTGAATGCAAACTGTAAGCATTTTTAATATTAGAAGCATACTTCGCACTCTCAACAAGCATTCTTGCACTTACGCTATTTATTATCACAATAAGTAGTTCATAATTAGTTTTATATATAATCAAAATACTTAAAAGTAATTATGTATATAATCTACTAAAAGATCACAAAAAGGTTATAAAAAAGGTTAAAAATAAAATAATAAATCCTATTTTACCTCCGTAGCTGTTTCTTGCTTAGTATAACAGCCATCAGCGCTATATTCGCGGACATGCCAAGGCTTGACAGCGCCAGAAGAGCTGCAGCACTCGCAGCTCCACCTGGCGGGCATAATCTTGTGTTGTTGACTATCGAGGCGTTTGTTGCACCAGCTGATCCAAAACGTAGATTCGCCCCTATCATAGCCACCGCTGACCCTGCTGAAGAGATACTTATATTACGTAAACATTTTGCTAAACCAAAACAAAGTTTGTTTTTTACACACATTTGCAAAAAAATATAAACAAGAAGCAGCAGGAGGCTTTGAGTTTGTTAACCGCCCATGGACATCTGCAACGCCAGGAGGATTATGTCTAAGGGAATCTAGTACTACTATAAATTGTAACTTATAATAACATTTTCTTTATAACCTATGTTCAGTCGCAGGAAACCTTTTTACGTGGAAACTTTTTTCTTTTTTTTTTGTTCCCTTTGTCATTGGCCATTTATAATTATCTTTTGTTTTACAATTTTTCTAATGCCATGGAATTATCTCACAAACAATAGAATTAATGTAATAATTAAATATATATAAAAATTAATGGAGTCAGATTAATTAAATTCCGAAAGGAAACATTGGTGACCACGACGTGATGTGTGTGTTCAATGTGTGTGTATGTGAGTGGCTTCGTGTGAGAGTGTTTGTATGTATAGGTACCTTGTATAAGTTACTGTAGTAATATTGGTATTTTAAATTTGTTATCCAGGCAATTAAGAGCCACATTTGCCAATAATATTAAAAATAAAATTACTTATGGGAGAGAATGTGTAATGTCCATTACATTAAATAACCTTAACCATTGCTTATATATATCAATATTTAACTTGTATCATGACTAACTCGCGTGCAGTTCTTAGAATTAATTATGTTTAATACGTGGAAAACGCTGTGGGTTTCACATAGAAGAATTATCTATTTGTATTATTTATATATTCAATGTAAGTGTGTAACTGTTTGTTTTTCCCTTAAATAAAATTAAATTAACGTTATTGGTAATAATTTTTACATTTAGTATAACACAATTTTTAACGGTAACAAAAAAGACACTCCAACCGGTTCAATTTCCCCATAGTTCAGAGCTTTCGGGCACTGTTTAATTAATAAAATATGTACTTAGTCTTGAGATTTGGCTGGCAAGCACATTACGCAACACAATTTGCGGAATGAAACGAAATCTGTCCTCTCATTCAAATTCTGTTTGAAGAGCTTCTGTATTGAATGGCATTCACTCGCATAATGTACCGGTCAGTTCATCAGTGGAGGTGAGATTTACTGAAGTGCAATTCAATGTTAATATTTGTGTATATTTATATGTTTGTGTATGTTTATAGTTCTTAGTGTTCTAGTTAAATGCACCAAAATGTTTTGATAACGTATACGTTTTAATACGTAAGGATTTATAGTGTTTTGGGTACTGATAAACATACGAGTACGTAAGCTATTCCTGTATATAAATGATTTATGTTTAATAATCTATAGGTTAATGCTGTAAACTATTGAATTAATATATTTTTATTAACATTAGTTTTACTAAAAGTAAAGCAGATCCCAACCCGTGCTAATTTAGTGAGACGTACATGAATGGTTTGACAATCCTAATTGAATAAAGAGTTTTTGACTTATTCATATTATTGTTGGTTGTCTGGAAGAGATCGCTTATTATAAGGCCCCTTGATTGTATGTACTAAATATTAACATTATACACTTCTACTGTAATAATAAATATTATAATAAAACAAATGTCCATACCTGCTGACATTTTATCCATGATTACTGTTTTTGTAAGACACAGTACAGGGAATTATCCACCTTTCCACTGCATCATTTTACATTTGTCTCTGCATCACCTCACTTCACATATTGTTAATATAATCTGTGTATTTAAATAATTGTTATTCCGATTGCGCAAAAAAATATAATACATTCGTAGGTATTTAATATATAATTTAAAAAAAAAACATAGTATTTATACTAATATTATAAATGCGAAAGTAACTGTATGTAACCGATTTAAGTAGTTGGAGGTTAGGTAGTTGGAAAGTTTGGTATGGAGAGGATATAGCTAAACTTTACAGGATAAAGGCTACTTTATTGCGAAATAAAGGGTTGAAATAGGGGATGAACGTAGGTATAAACATTTCACCACAACTATACCATTTATAAACTAATTTTACAAATTCCTTTTGTATTACAACTACGCGGACGACTTCGCGGGCAAACGCTAGTAGTTACCACTCATAAAAACCAGATAATTTATTCATCATACTGCATTAATATAATTTGAATTCATGAATTGAATAGCACTATTATTTTTGTAAAAAAAAATACTTTTTTTTATTATATTCTCACATAAAACTTTTTTACTTGAAAGTGCATAACGCTATTTAAATTCCCCTTATAGACCTTGTTATGAAACTTTATATATTTTAACGAGCTACAGACTAGAGTTTATTCAAATGTATAGTGATAATCGGGAAAATAACAAGTTCGCATTAAGTATTTCTATCTCACTGCCTTCCCCCGGGAGGTATCCATTGTGAAACACAATTTATTATATTGCTTACACAACGATACGTTTTTCCGTGATGTTTTCCCATCCCGACCTCATTCGTAAAAGCCATCTGTTTCGTTCAACTTAATTAAATTGTTTACTAAGTACCGTGCGTAATATGATCACACTCTTCACCGATAGAGGAAGATGAAAATGAGTTTTCCATTTCAGAAGAAATGTAAATGAAAAAGGGAGAAGGAAAAATAGGAAGATGACGACGATGAAGATGGAGAGAAGAAGAAACAGGAGATAAAAGATGAGATGAGAAACACAAAGGTAATCGAAAGATATTGTCGCTTGTGATTGTATCACTGCGGGCTCGTGAGTGCGTAGGTGGCCTTTCAGGAATTGTAACGTTTTCTTCTTGAAAGCCCATAACGTGGTGGTGTACAAAATATTTGTTATACTTAATATCATACGTTATGACGACAATATAAAAAAAACTTTAAGGAAAGTAAAGGACACACATATATTTTTTAAGTGAAGATTTTTTAAAATTATTTTGTATAAGTAAAGTATTAGTTTTAACAACATTTTTTATAAATTTAAATGCAACGTTTCAGTTGCACACGTTTGTTTTAAATGTAAGTCTTTAGACAAGATCTGTATACACCGCGTTTAACTGGAAGCCTTTTGTTTGTGATTTGATGTATAAAAAGACATAGCCTACGTAGCTACTGTTAGACGTCATTTTATTCGTTACCTACAAATAAAGGGATATTGTTTAATATATTACACATTATAACTTACAACAGAATTTCTATGAGTTTTTGACAGCATTAACTTGAGCACCTATGAGCGTTACTAGTTGAGTACTACTAAATTTCTTATAGTTATAAATCGTCAATTTTTTTATTATAAAGACATTTACAGCCAGATCCCAACATAAGAGTGAAGCGCGGACGAAACGAACTGGCAAGAAACTATCCACAACTACGCTACACTAATATAGCATGTAAGATCTTTCAATACTATTCCTTGTATTTTTTTTACTTATATATATACTATATACATTCTGTGATTTTGTAATACTAACACTGTGTGTGCTCCTAGTTTAATAAAATATTTTTTTAAATAAAAAAGAAGTCGTTTTCCCGACTTTTCACTACGTTACGAGATTCGTGTAATGAATACGCGTTGTTTCCTATAAATCATTATAGGTTAAGTTAATAACCTCAAGACGAAAATATTATACAGTAGTTATAGGTTACTGGGTCGGCGGTAGAAAACTACATTTTTAAATTTCCCAACATTTCCCAGTTTGAGTCTCCGAGGTGAGGAAGTAATTTTAAAACTTGGAAAATTTTGTACAGTATTATCGAAGTTCGGAAGAAAGTTTTAACTACTTGAACAACTCAATGCCATGCTATTTAGTAAGACATAGTAATATCAGTAAATTATGTGATATTCAAGTAATCATATACTTATTTACAATTTGTCGTAAATAACTAATAAAAAAAGAGAGTTTACAAACAGTAACATTACTTAACGCAATTATGAATATATGAATCTGTAATATTGCTACTAAGCCCGATACTGTAAAGTAAGAATAAAATAGCAATAAAAAAAATATCTGATCATTGTAATGATAAAAAAGTGTAATGAATTTGCACCAGGATCCACCATTAGGATCTTCACCAAAAAAAATAACCAACCTGACATTCTTGGCTGCTTCTTCTCAGCTTGGTCGCGTATATACAGGCGTAGTATAAAGATTTTAGAAGATTAGCGTAGTTTCGTTCCCATTTTACCATATTGATATAATAAGTAATTTTCAATAAAAACAACCGATATCAAGTTTTAAAAATTCTTTCCATCCCTTACAAAGAACGAGGAAGTGTAAAGATAATGTACATTATTTCAAGTAGGCTCCATTTCGTAGAAGTGTTCTTACATGCTACGTGACATGCCTTTATATCGCATAAACCACGATATTCTAAAGGAAATATCCATGGAAAGAGCGCGTGAAATTAACCGGGAGTAATGTGAGGCCGAATAATTATTTCCTTAAAATGTATATATTTTTTTTCAAAATCAACGTGTGTTTGACATATTTTATATTGCAATTTTAATTATTATTTAGCCACAGCTAATTGTGAATATGAACGCAATAAAAAAGCCAATCGTAAAAACAAAATACCCACTCTCTTCTATATGATATTTGTTAATACATTTTATAGTTTATAAACGTTATATACTATTGTAGTGACATCTATGATTTGCAGCTAAAATCAAAACGATGACGTCATCGATTCTGAATCGTCGCTTTTCAGCTGGAGGAAATGCATATATTTTATTTGGTGATATATCCCGTGATATACGTATACCATATATTAATAATTAAATCAAACTGTGACACGCTGTTACCAATACTAAAAACATAATAAACATTTTAAAGAATGACTCAATACCCTCTATTGTCCAAAAACTTTGCCCATTTACGATAAGAAACATCAACTTGCTAACATGTTCGATTTTTAAAAATCGTTTCAGACCTATCGACACTCGAATGCATATTTTTAGGTTGTAATTTAGGTCTATAGGCTGCCTATGGGAGGGTATAAATAGCGTGCCCCAAAAATGTGAAATGAGACATCGAGCCTTTTGATGTCAAGGCCCATTTCAATATACACACAAAGATTGCATAGTTTCACACATCTATTAATAAAATTTACTTTTTCACTTATCAAAATTTCTAAATAAAAGGATAGCTAAACAATATTTTTAATTAAATAAATCAAATTATTTTGATTTATATTATTTTAAAAAGTTCCACATATCTAATTCTTTAGACAATTTAAAAAATATATTGCATTTTTTTGCACTTTTGTTTTATGACATGTACACCAGTTGATTAAACAATGTGTATTTATGTATAAATAAATAAAAAAATAAGTAACTTTTAATAAGTTTTCTATTTCACGGTTGTTACTTAATTAAAATGTAATTAACTTTCTTTTGTATATATATCGATTTAAAAATTGATTAGAACTAATTAACGATGACAATACGGACTGCGAATATAAAAATAAATCAGAACCGGTAAGAAAGGTAATCACTCGACCTATAGTTTTATAAGGGGTTCAGTTGAACGCATCCAATTAGTATCTTCTAGTTACAATAATAGTAATTGGACGCTCATGATACTGCTTAGTACAGATATATGTCACATACTATATATAAATATACTATATAGTTATAACATAAATTAAAAAAAACTTAATAAAAACTCTTTCAATTGTAGTTTTTTAAATGATTTTTACAATATCCCTACATAGACCCTACAGCGTCTTCTCTTATGACGTGTTTGTAACACTTAAATTGATTTAATATCAACTAGCTAGAGTTTTATTACGCTGTCATGTAAGAAAAAGCTTATCAAAACAAAATAATGTACGTAACTTTATTTTTTTGAACTCTCATAAAAGCTCACTTCAAAGCTTCCCGTAGCTTCCCGTTATAGCAACCGTGAACTTTATATATAGTATAAACACGATAACATCTCTGATTTCTCGATAAGCACTTAGCGATATTACGATCGGTTTATCGCAGCTTATATCAGTAAAAAAGCTCTTAAATTTCACAAATAAAATGTTTTCATTTCGGGTTATCTGATAACATTTTGAAATTGAATAGCTTGTCTTTCATTTTTATCGTATCTTTCAATGTTACGTAATAGGTTACAAAATATTTTTAATAGAAAACTACACTCACTGTTTAAAAGCATTCAATATTGCCTACCTGATAAAAACCTGATGTGTTGATATTATATTTAATTTTATTGTGCTTGTTATGTGTGTAACTTTTATTAAAATTTTAATATACTGCCTCAAATTTGCCTCGTAATAAATTCAAAGGCTTTGTGAGCAAAAATTATTGAGCGTGTCATTAAAGAGTATAGGACTATTAACGATAAAAAAAAGCTTGGGAATGTATCGTCTTAACATAGCATTTAATGCGATATATACCATTAAGCTGAAAAGTGATAGGTAACCTGAATTTTGTTGTATCTTCTCAGACTGGTTTATTTTCAAACTGTCTTATATAAGAAGATTATTGACAAGTGATCGCTGATACGATTCTACGTAAAAAACTTATATATAAATAATACATAAGCAATTTATATGTATAAAGTTGAATGTTGTTTGAATCACGTCGCACGTCGTGTTAAAAATTACGCGACGCACAGACTTCGCTAAGTAGATTAGTTACTTTTACAACTTTATAATTAACTCTTGCAAAAACATGATAAATGTAATAACTGAATCCATATCATTAGAGATTTATATCGTAAAACAGTAAAGCTTGCTTTTTAAGTAGGTCAAACATCAATTCAGTTAATAAAAATAATTATAAAAGATGATTGTGTATTTTATAAAAATATCCCTGTGATACATATAATATTTATTGTTTTTTATACATAATAGTTAAAAAAGGGGTTATTGTAGATTACAATTATATATATTTAAACCTAAGTTCGTACATAACGAATTGTCTTAAGTTCCCATTTAATTGTCTAGTTTAACTATCTCATAAGTTTATTATATTAAATGTATTTAGCACATAAGATGTCTGGGGACAGATAAAATAAAATTGGCAGTCCTGTTGGGAGCATAATAAATGTTATTTGGTTGGTTTTTTGTGTAGTAAAAAAAAGTATTTATATATATATATATACATACATGTTTGGCTGATAAAATTAATAAAATGATGAGGATGCTTATCGCGCTAAAGGAGTTGTATCGGCCAATCAGTGGTATCGTCTAGTGAAATATCGTATATTTCAGTTGAAGGAAATCTTCCTTCCTTCACATATATCAGAAATAAATGTTTTAGTTAGGTAATTGTGATAATGACTCACAAAACAAAATGGTTAACTTTTATTCTTTAAATATTACGTTCAAATAATTTAGAGTATTTTAAGGATATCCACATTATATATACATCTAATTAACTGTTAAAGACAAACATTTCTCTTATACATAGATTAATAGCATTTTTTGTCTAGTTAGCTATCGTAAATAAGTATAATTAAGGACTTGATATTATGAAACCAAATTACTTTTTTTAATATTTTTTCCTTCAAATCATCCACTGTAAAAAGATTAATACAACCATAACTTGAGTAATTCTGAGCTGTTGAAAGGCCTTTAGATAAAAACGTATTGCGTAAGACGTAAAAAGATTTATGAGTACCAAGATGTAAATTGAAGATTTAGCGCAAATGGCTTGATTCATTTGAGTTATTTATAACTGTAATGGTATTTATATATTTTAAATTAAATTAACAAATAAATATAACAAATTAATAAAAAAAGCCAACAAATTTTTCATATCATAAATACTTTTGTTTACATACAAAGCTTACGAGCTGTGTGAAAATGAATATTTAATATGGCCAAATTAATAAGCATATGATAATCAAATTATTCAATTGTAATTTAATTTATTTAAGAGGTAATTTGCTTCTAATAAAAACAAAACTTTGCAGCCCAAGCTCGCATGTGACGATTTTAGGACAACAACCCATAAACTAACTATATATTATACTAGTAGATCCCGACAAGCTTTGTTTTTTCAAAAAAATGGGTCTAAAAATAGATGTTGGGCAATTCTCAGACCTGTACTATTGGCCTGGACACAAAATTTCATGAAAATCGGTCAACCCGTTTCAGAGGAGTAAAGGAACAAACATTGTGACACGAGAATTATATATATATATATATATATATATATATATATATATATATATATATTCGTATAAAATAGTTAACCAGCTGAGTTTATTGTGGATATGTTCGCAGACCGGTTCGGTCACAAAAAGATATAAATAAATAGAGTATAACTTATTTCATATGCGATGTCCTTGCTAATGCTACTTACGTTCAATAATACAATAGATATACAAACCTTGTTTAAACCTCGAAAAATAATGGAATTCATATTGGAAAAACAGGATTCGTTTGTTTGTTAATGTCCGAACTTTTGTTGATGAATTTTCCGATTTTGTTTTCCTTCTATATCATATATATAAATGAAAATTTAAAAAATATATAACTGGAATGAATATTTTATTGTTAACAAACTACCACAAAAATAGTCGCACGGAATACAGTCCGGAAAATCTGCTTGAGTTCTAAATATTCATATTGGCTATACTTTAGCTAAGGGTAGTGCAGTTTTTAAGGATACCTGACCAGGTAAGTAAGCCCAGCATCTTTTTCTTCCTGTGATATACATATGTTACAGTTTAAATCCGTTTTTCCATAGAACAGGTTTTCCTTACGTACATTAGCTTTTACTGAATGCCTCGGTTAAAAGTAGACATAACTAGATAAAACTAGAATTTACCACCGATATATTTGATTTACAAATAAAAGTAGGCACTCCGAGCTTTTAGTTGAAACTAGCACAAGTCGAACTAATTTGGGATTGAAAACCAAAAATAGTTACAAAACTATTTATTTAAAAAGATCTCGATTTGTCTATTTACAATTGTTACAACTTACGCTAGGTCTTTGTAATGGTATTATTAGATTTAATGTCATATTTCAGTGAAACCAGTTCTTCTGCTGCAATTGATGATTCCTCACTTGTGTTAGGTTAGATTAAATCTAGTTTTAACAAAGGGCTTTCATTTAAAACTAGTTAAAAACGCGTCCAATCTAAAACCTGGTTTTAACTGTTAAAAGTTGACAATATGAAAAAAAAATATTTTTACACATTCTACAAAATGCTTAGATATTGTGATGTCTCCCTTAAGGATTAAGTGCTATCATTAGAAGGGAACGTCATTAAGATATATCTTTGGCACAAGACATCCATTTTAGAACTCAAACCATTTATCACCAAAATGGTTAATGCTTTTGCGGTTAGTGATTTAGAGTCGGGATATAGAAATCTGGTTTATTACCGAATTGTTTACATATTAAAAGTTAAAACTTTATCTCAGTTAAAAATATACCTCTTGAGTGGTTTTACAATGCTTTTGTAATTTGAGTTAGTCATGTAAGTAAAAATAAATATTTATTATAAAAGAGCAGTTATCGAGTTTCCATGCCGGTTATTCTCAGTAGATCCCTTCCGAACCGGTAATGTAAGAAATTACAATAAATATAATAATATTATTATCAAGATATCTTTATAATTATCCTTTTGAATCGTAAGTATATACTTGAATAAAGATATTTTGAGTATAAGAAGACCTGCAGACTTCATGTCTAGATTTAAAATATGGACGAGGTTATACCGCGTAAACAAAAGTATATATTTCGTAAATAAGATATTATAGTTCACGTAGTTACAAACTTTCAGCTACAAACGAGTGTTCACTATAAATATTTCTGTTATATTTCTCTTATACTATAGAAACGTGAGATTAACAAAATAAAAGATAGTTATTCAAAATGGCGGACGTAATATTCATGGTAGATTGTATAGGGATGACGAAAAGTTATGTTTCTTCTACGTTGTATGAATATTTTTATGCAAAACATTTCTAAAACAACAACAAATAAGAAATACGTACTTTTGGATCATAAAGATCCATGAATCTAGATCTCAGAGATATATACGTATCTGTTTGATGTGTATATATCTGATGATTCCTCCTATATATTTTTATAATAAATAAAGTGTGTAAATTAATAAAATCAAAATATAATAACATTTACTGTGGGAATAATGCGCGTTATATAAGTTTACAAATTTAAACAGCAAGTTATTGACCCTAACTTTTTACGTCCAAACAAATGGAAATGAGAAAAGCAGGAAAATCATAAAAATCGTATTCGCTATGCTCGCGCAGATTTTGTGGAAGGCAATAAATTTCACGTCGATTGTACTCAGACCGTTAACTATTTAGTTCAAATATACTTTTAATAATTGCTGTGATTTGTTTATTTTATTTATATATTCTCCATTGTCGTATCAGCGATCATTTGTGTACGTCAATGATTTGCTTATATCAAGAACTACGAGGGTTTCAATGAACCGGCATGAGATGAATAACACAACAAACTCAGCCGGTTACCTATCAGTTTTTTAAGCGTGATTACTGTTTTACAAAAGCTCAGCCTTTAAGGTAAAACCCAAGCTATTTAAATAAAAATAAATAAAAGTACTTGCACAAAAACATAAACTTTTTAACAGATGTACTCACAGTCGCTAAGTAATGGTTACTTTAGACGTTACCAAAGATTTATATAAGCTTACGACAACTATCAATTGTATAGCTTTAGCTTCTAAACGGGTAACCAATTAAATATTCACGGTTGTAAGTAGTTTTATATAGTTGTAATTGTTATTCTGGCTTCGGTCTTAATAACATAATAATTTGACTCAAATATAGGTAAATAGTTAACATACAAGCTAACGTTACTTTAAATACTGTCATATATTGAACAGCTTACGCGTTTACCTCATAACCAATAGCCTACAAACTGCGTCCCGATAATTGATTACGTATAGTGTAATTTGCTGATGCTGCATCAAACGGAAACAGCATTAATAAGATCCTGAGAATGGTTCATATATATACTTATATACATATACTAGGAAAAAATCTTAACCAAATTACGATACAACATACCCGCTGGGAGTTCAGCAAATTAACTTTACACTCTTAAAAACTTTCACCATCCATCTTTCAAATACAACCGCTATATACAACGAAGTTACCCAATCTGCCTTAAATGCGTACCTCAAAGTATTACTTACTAACTAAATGCCTCCTTTCTTATTTATATATTGTCCACATAGATCGTATCATCGATCACTTGTGTACGTCAATAATTTTCTTGTAACAAGGCTAGGCTTACTAAGGCTTACCAACGTGCGGGCTACTGCCCCTTAAGAAAGGAATACGCTGGTTTTTTTTATCTTTATTAAATGAAGTCGAAATAAACAAACTTTGTTTTCATTCGTTCGTTAAAGAGTTTTTACGTAACTTTATCTATAAAATACAGTTAATTGAATTCACGTAGAATCGATTGACACAAATAAAACAGCATGATAAATAAGAACCCTGTGGAATGTTTAAAATGAAATTCTTTACACAAGACGTTACATCGCGAATGTAGGTTAGGCTAAAATAGCGAACCTCGCCAAAGGGCAGTCAGTGGCTAAAGATAAAAGATTAAGACCTACATGAGATGGGAAATTAGAAACTTGGATGTTACGTTTAAAATGTATGTTACTTAATATTTTAAAAAATTACAAATTTACTGGCAAGTGAAGGGTTTAGGGTTCATAGGATTGTTAGGGTCATAATTCTCCCTCTGTTAGTGCAGCTATATCCAAAAAATTCAACCTATAAATATACTCAATACCAGCCATCGCTTATTGATCCTTCGAGCCGTATTAATTCTATTTTCGATAAATATTAAAAAAAACCTTTTTATATGATATATTTATTTAACTACATAATTAAAGATTTTAATAGTAACAACACTATATATTACTTTATTATTCTATTAACTATGACTATATAATAGAATTTAAAAAGTCTGAAAGCACACTTGAGAGTACTGGATTAATCATTGACAAAATATTATCCATTTTCCACGTGTTATATAAGAAAATATATATTCAAAAAGGGAAAAATATGAAATATTTTCTTCACACATTTTCCTTCGACCCCGAGTGTTCGTACAACTGTGTCCATGTACGCGCTGTTTTCCGAATGTCATTTCAGACGAGATTTATTTTATATTACTAGCTGACCCGGCAAACTTTGTTTTACCATAAAATCGAATCGATCGTAGGATCATTTTTTAGACTAAAACTAACTAACATTAGATCGTTTTCGTTAAACCCTGGAACCTAGAACATTTTAGAATTAACATCAAACAAATTAATATTACCATTAGTAGTAACGATCGATTATCTGAATTTTATTTTATAAACATCCTAAGATTTATTTTGTACCCTCTTTTATTGTATTCAACAATAAAAATAATTGAAAAACAGAATAAATAGATCTACAATGACTCAGGTATAAACAAAAGAACCATAAACAATGGTCAAGACTACGTAAATTAATGATACCCATCAAAATTCACCGCGGCCCGTCTGAAAAGTCCATCAAGCAAATACTCAAAGTAATTCTGAGCATCTGCTTCCTTCTCGCGGTATTGAATTTCTCTTATAACTTGCCATAAGAATCTGTGTCTTCAAACAAAGGAATTTCTTAGATGTCGATTGTAAGTAATCTGATGGAAGCTTTGTTAGACGGAGCAAACATTTTTTAAAAAAATCTGTTTATACACAATTGATTACAATTTTAGGACCGAATTAAGTAATAAATAGAGGCAGCAATTTTATTTTTGGGACATGTGTGGAGGGGTCTAAATAAGCTTAACTTTAAGTTTGTGGGGTCGTCAGCCATGTCACCCGGCCGCCATCTTGGAAATAGGGGTGAAACCATCTTTTACATAATATCTCAGAAACTGTACGTCTTAAAAAATAAATTGTAATGTCATAATTTGTAACAAATCGTTTTGCCTTAAAATATGTTTAAAAATCAAAAATGCTAAGCAAATGTAACATTCCAATGGACTATGCGTCTCCAGCGGCTAAAGTCATTATAATTGTTGGTTTTATGTTAGATATTTTAGTTAGTACAATCGTAAGCTAAAGTCTATTGTAGTTAATATTTGGATTAGTTTATTCATGCGTTATGCCCACAATCATCAAATATAACAGTTATTCACTCACCAATTCACATAATTATATAATTTTACAGCATTATGTTGTTGGTTGACCAGCTGTCATGTTTGCGTAACATAATAATTGCAATCATTCATGATTTTACCTTTTACATTAAAATTATTTATAGTAAGTCCTTTAAAACCATTCAGAAAAACTATTTCAGTCTTAACTAAAGTACTTTTTCTTCTTTCTCAATAATCTTGTTTCTTATTCAATCTTTGCACATTGCAAACGGGGAGCCATTTTCGATTCAGGCTTGTGACTGCATTGCCGGTAGTGTTTTAAACTTAAAATAACTTATACTGTCAGATTTAACAAATTACCTATTTTCGAAAACCCCAATTAAGCAATCGCCTACAGAACACAACAAAATCTGTGTTATATATGTTTCCATGAACTCAGTATATGAAAAGAGAAATGTATATGTCTATAGCATATTCAAATTGTTTTGTACAAAAAAAAGAATCCTAATACTGCGCTTTCGTGACCTCTGACTTAAACGCTTGACTCTTAAAGTGTTGAGTCAAAGAAACACAGCTGTAATTATAGGGGACAATTACTTTGGCGTCGTACATTGTTCGCTAGAGAGATTTACATAGAAATCACAACGTGCCAAAAGCGAGTGGCTTTAATCGTTTTTTATATATGAAACTAGTTAATTACAGTAGCTTATGATTAATATTTATTTATTTATTTATGGCCGAAGCCAAAAACACATACAATTTTTAACTTAAATCTAACAACCTCATATTCGTGCACTATCATTCCTAACCCTGTCATAAAAATGAAAAAATATTACTTTGGATACCAATTTTTGTCACACAAACATAAGTTACTTTTTTCCAGGCTTTAGCACCTTTTATATAGAGCGGACACCTTCCTTTATGGAAGGTTACCATGGGACTTATCGAATATTGTCTTGTCCACCGCAAAAGCATCGCTTTACAGCAGAAAATTACTACAACTGGCACAGGGATTATTTCATTTTAATATAAACTTCTTAATATTGTAGTAAATATATATCTATCAGTATTCACACAATCTTTATACAAACGTGCTGATGATAGAAAGAACTTATATGATCTGATATAAATCAAAGTTTTTTTATTCATTCTGTGTGAAAAATAGTATATTACTTAACTAAATTTATCAAAATTTTGTATGTTATCCAAAGTAGGATATAGCTTTCCTACATATACTATATATGTTGAGGGGTTAGTGTTACTATGTAACTTTATATCTGCAGTCACTCTTACATCATTCGAAAAACAACAAAAATATGTTTCATATATGTATAAGAAATAAAATTAACGTGAAAATAATTTAAATAGAAAATAAATATTTATTATTAATAATACCCTACGAATGTATTATAATAATATCCTAACCTCAAAAAAATGTATCAAACCTTTCACAATAGATTAGTCCATGTCACATAACGAATAAAACCTCTTTTATTATTAACTATAGCACTTGTTACTGGCCGTTTTAAAATTTAAAAAACGAATCCGTCAAATCGACCGCGCTGTCAGGTTAGGCGTGCGGCGCGAGCGGTCGTGTCGGCACTTTAGCGGGCACTGCCTTTGCGGCAGGAGCCTGCGTCATAGATAAACCCTGGCGCCTTTTGCGGGATCCTAATTAATGGCCAAGCGTGACGCGGACACAGAAGATGTCAAATCTCATGGAGTGACGATTTATTTCTTAGATTAATGAAGCTTTTTTGCGGAAATCCTTTGACATTTCATTAATATTAACGAACGGTTTATGACTAATTACGTATTTTATAGTTACTTAATTAACGATTGACATAATACGATAACCTTTTATGGCTTCCATGTGTATTATTTTTTTATTTAATATTAATATCAATATATAAAAACCATCTGGTTTTTATTATATGTATATTTTTAGGGGTTGCTGACGGCAAATACTTAAGTAGTCAGTTTTATTTTGAAATAAAAGAACCGAACTACCTAACTTGTTACATTTCTATAGATAAAGCTGTAAATGTATTCTGTGGGGGCAAATGTTCGTATATTTAGCCTAAAAATAAGAAAAAAGCTCCGAATTTCAACCATTTTAATTTATGAGATTCAAATTTATGATAATAAAAGATTAAGGGACTTTAAAACGCGTAATTCTGTTATGTAGACAATATTAAAAATTTAATAATCGATATTTAAAGTGTCAACTGATTATTATAATGGACAACTTCTAATCAAACAAATAAAACTTTTGAAATCAAGAGTAGTATTAAAATAAATTTAATTGACTTTGTAGTACGTAGCCTAATTATTAAGTCGGTAAAATTGCATTGAAATTTTCTTGTTTTGTCAAAGTAGAACATTTGAACAGTTGAACATTTCTCTGTCCGGGGCATTTTGATTATTTATATGAATACTCAAGTATTAATTATTTGAATTATATAGGTTATATATTGTAACGGTTAATTTTCATCCGATACATAATAGAACAGGTTTTGGCAACCTCAATTTTCCACGTGAGTTACCGCATAACCGAATTGTCGAACAATTTCAACAAGTATAATGGAAAATTGAGAATTTTTCTGAACGATTTTTCAATAAACCTTTAATAGACATAAATAAACATTTATGAACACAAAGATTAGTGAATATTTTACATTTAAAAAAGTGAGTTGTTCAATTAACCTTTTACAATGAGAATTACCTCATTTATAACTTGTTTATTAAATGTATTAATTATATCATTTCTATCCGAATAATTGAAAAAATATTGTTATATTTTACACCTCATCAATACAAAGTAAATTTAGCTACACAAAATACATAGGTGTGTACCATTTTTTATAGACAGAAACGTATTTTTTTTTATTTATTCACATTTAGTTGCACTTAAACAGTAGAAGTAGATGATGTTAATAGATGTTAGTTCATATACAACGGGCGGCCTTACCGCTAACAAGCGAACGATTTCTGAATGAAATTTTATTATAATGAATTCGAGAACCCAAGTATAAACGAACTGTTCAATCAGCTTTATTTAATTAATAAATTAAATTACGACAGAACATATTAAAGTGAAAGTAAATACTCGATTCAATTTAAGTTCATGAATGTAATTTAACGTTTAACGAACGTTTAATTAATATCATTTAAATAAAAGCAAAACTATTGCTAGTTAATGGTTTTGCGCGCAATCAGACAAGCACACACCCACTCACACATACACGCACACAACTTTATTAATATTTATTAAACCTACATTAGCAATGTTACCTATATGATGTTCCTCGTACATTTAATTAAGCTTTTTATACATGTTTAATATGGAAGAGACTAGCCTCCATGGCACAGGGAATCCTAGTATTTTTTTTTCAAATTTCACAAAAATTAACACATAGATTGTCCTTATTTAAACCGCGCAATGGTATGCCTATGCCGTGGTTCACTCTGTATTCTAGTTTTACCCTTTAATGTGGAAGCTAGTGGAAGATATGTAATGTATAACTTATCTTTAAAATAATAAATATTATTATTATTATTAATGATTCTTTCCTAAAATTGGATAGTCTTATCACAGTAATTACCTGTTTTCCATTTGACCAAAAAAGAGAAGAAAACTTCAATAAAGAAACACGTTATAAACTTTAATACTGTTACAAGGCTTTCCAGAGCGTCACGGCTAATGAGAAAATATGCTCCTACTAGCAACGAGGTGTATTTTATTATTAACTAGAACAGTCTTTCATTTCAATTAAAGAAGAAAAAGTTTGTGCTTTTTTTCTCCTTTTAATAATAAACTTAACAGAGCATATCTATTAACAAGCATTACATTAGTAAATGTCAAATGGAAATAAGTAGGCGCCTGGTAGTCAGTACCGGTGATCCAAGAGCTGGTGCTTTTCTCGCTCAACGTATAAGCATCGCGATACAGCGAGGAAATGCCGCCAGCATTATGGGTACTCTGCCACAAGGACCGAAGTTTTTATATTTGTCTTGTGGTTTGTTATATTTAGATTAGGTTAATATTAAGAATGTTAATTTCTTAAGTATTGTTACGTGTAATTTTGACATTATAAAATAGAGCGTCAAAACATTTTTTATAATATATTCGTTGAAGTCAGGTAACACGTGTCATGTCAGTTTAAATTTCCAATAAAACATCTCTTCGAAAGCACGAGTCGTTTTAATACTACATTTTGCACAATGTGACAGGGGATCATTTTTCTAATTAAGCGATGGTTTAACAAAAAAGCTAACGAGCGCTCACGTAGGCCTGAGATGGCAAAAAGCTTTTCGAGAACTTAGTAATTGTCCTGTCACGCTGTTACGTCCCGTTTTTCCCGTCGTGATCACAAGACATATGTTTGTTATATACGTAGTGGATATATTTTAAGAATAACTTTATTCATATCTTACACTTATAATTTATCAAAAAAGTTAACACTACATTTACATCCACTGTTACTAAAGAGAACTAGAGCGGAAGGGAAGAACTGGCCATAAACTGTCCGCCAGTCCCTTAAATCGCCAATTATGCAACAACACAGCCAGCAACCAATTGGTCAATATCAATATTATATAAAACAATAAAAAGTTATTAAATGTATTATATCTTACAAGTCTTGTTAGTAATAATTGTTTTGTGTGTATACCTTATGTTACAAAAATACCACTTTCAAAGCTAACGGATCGACCTTTTAATTAACACCGACCACTGTAAAGTTTCTCTCTCTTGCGTTGATAGCTCATGTCTGAGCGTTGTGGTCAGCCGGTTGGCATCTGGAGTGAATTATGACTCCACTGGTTTCTGTCTAACGCCTTTCTCACTCTAGTTGTTGTCCATCTGGTTGGAGAGCCAATTTTAGTTATCAATAACTTTGTCATTAAAAAACTATGTATTAAACCTAAATGTTATTATATCTTATATATGATAACAAACCAAAATCATACAAAAATTTACTAACACAAACACATTGATTAGAAATAGCTTCAAATACTCGAAATCATAAAATTATTAGTACAAGTAATTAAATAGCCACTCGGTAACATACGCTCGCATAAGAGGTGTTAAAGTATGAAATTGGCGTTTCAAACTAGGTACTTCGAATTGATATAGAACCTTAATGGTTCGACATTTTTGAGTGAAACCTTTTTCAGTTGGTTTCTTTTTTAAAAAAACAACATTTGAATATCGACTATTTTTATTCAGCTTATGAGAAAAATTCTAAAGTTCGATTTTTGAATTTTGAAACTGACGCACGAGGATCAGTTTAGTGAGGGGACTGCTAATGAATGCTAAAACGCTTTTTTGATGGAATTTTCGATTTGTCGAACGCCCCCCGTAGACCGTCCACACAGATCAATAACAATAAATTGAAAGAGATGGTGAATCCGAACCGAGGCAATCGTGATTTGGACAATTTTCTACGTGATAAAAAGTTTTCTTCCCAGGAGGCAGTAGTTTCACAGTTTGTCGAATCTAGATCACTGGAATTCTTAGCATTGACTAATAAATGAGAAATGTACAGATAATAAATATTTTGATTAAATAATTTTTACTAAGGCTTTTAAAAGCTCAAGGATCATTTCCTGTTGTCCTTTATTTCTATTTGTTGGTTTGCCTGAATCGGGAGATCGCTTTTTAACAAGGCCATCTGTTGCACTTTGTTTCTTAATTTTAGATTATTATATTTTGTTAATGTATTACTATTAAATTTTTTAACACAAATCAATTTCATACCTTAATATACATTTTAGTCATAAACAAAAACAAATTTAATTTTTTTCACAATCTAACTATTTCACACTTCGACCCCTTATATAAATTTTAATAATACCCGTACTGGTTACCGCAGTACGGGTACGTCCCACTTCAAAGTTCCCAAGTTAAGCCACTGCCGACTCCCAAACGGGCAAGTTGCGAAGTCTTAAAGTGCCAAATATAACTGATACTGAGTGCTTCAATTAATCATATCCATTAGAGGCTCACATACATAACCTTACAGTTGAAAGACGATATACAATTTTGCCGAAAACAAAGGTAATGTGAGTGATGTGTGATTAGTTGATGAAATACAATATTCCTATTTCGTACCGTTTGAAATGTGTTTGGTATGTGATTCCTCCAACCCAAGAGGTATCCTCGACCCTTAGATCAAGATGTTGTATACCAGCAGTTAAGAGTAAAGCGCTCTATTTCAATTGATATTCAATAAAAGTCAAAATATCTGTATTTCCTAACCTTATGTATTAAATAAATATAATTTGACTTTGTACCTACAAAGGCAAGAAGCGTTTGAAGCGCCTTCAATCTAAGTGATTTTACGCCTATTCGTACGCAACCAAGCTGAGATGAAGCAGGTAAGAAACTAGGCTTAGTAGATTTTTTTGGTAATGATCCCAGTACACTTTTTCAAGCAAGGCTAAGCTGAAGCTAATTCATTCCCAAACTTCGTCACAATATAATCTGACAATTTATAAATTGATTTTTCTAAAAGCTTCTGTTTAACTACTTTTTAAATTTCCTTACTGACATAGTCAACAAATTGGTATTTAAACATTTAGTCAATATTCGCTACAAACAAAATTAAATTTAAAAAAAGATTTGTAATTGCAAACAATGCCTAACCTTTGTAACATATTATATTAAATGACTTTAAAAATTAACAGATTATTTCACCTGACCGAGTTTTAAACATAAAAAACCTTTATTCGACCCTTATTCCGATCAGTACGTACGAAAGGAAATATATTTCAATCATTTTCAGATAGCTTACAAACTTGAGTACGGCGCGATTAAATTTATCTTCGAGAAAGGTGGGTCTTAAGAAACCTGTTTTCAAATCCTCAGTCTGCCTTTGACATTCGCATTAGGAGCGGAATAAAGGCTGGAAAGAATGATATCATTCTATACGATTCTACGCGGGAATCATTTCACGACTGTCTTAATGAATCCGAAGATTGTTTATTCTCAAGTATTATATTTTAACAAGTCAATACTAAAAGACAAATAAAAAAACACACGTTTCATTATTTATGTTATCAGTCTTTGGCATACTTCGAAATGTGCTAATTACGACATATAGTTGTAGGTTACATAGAACTAAGGTTATTCAACAATATAAATATTATGACACATTAAAATTAAAATTATGACGAGGCAGAAGTGCTTTGAATCACCTGAACTCATATTCTTATGACTGGCATATTTTAACCGTTTTTCACAATAATCAGAAAACAGTTAACTGATTACAGATAGTAACAATATATAGTAAACTCGATTAACTTTCGAATTAACTTGATGGCAAAAATACAAAGTGATTCGTTACAAGCTTTGGCTACGCGACGTTTCATTCAAAAAGGTTTTCTACAAGATGGCTGCTCATACCAGCGATAACGCAGCCTGAAGTTTGACGTAGTGCCGTCATGTGATACTTTAAATGAAATGTAACTTAAGAATGTTATTTATAACAATTAATGTGCTTTAAGTCAATTCAAAGTATTAACTGATTATAACACCTAATATGAATGTACACAGAACTGTAGTCAATCAAAGCTACACCGGTATCTTCAAAACTGACTAATTACGACACTACAACTGTTATTAGCACTAGTACCGTTAACGGACCCTTATACAGAGGTCTTATAATAGAAGAAACGTTGTCCTCCAAATAATTCATTCACAACTCGAAGTCTATGTTGTAACAGAGGGCTTCCTAGCTTCTGGAAGCAATTAGAGTGGCTTTATAAGCCTTGAGCCTAATTGCGGATAATCCTTATTTGAGCACAAATAACATTATTAATATTTTGATAACTTGAATACTTAGTATATTTAGTACGTGCTGTAGGCTTTTTCTATTTAATAAATCCATTTAATCAGAAACAATAAAACACTACGTCTCAATCTATAACCATTGTAACAAAAACACGATTAATCTAATGTCAAACAACATTGACGAATAGTCCCAAGAGAGAACAAGTAATATATCTTTCTTCTAAGATTACTGTAACTATGAGATGGAGAGATGGAACGAATCCCTAAGGAGGACCCATTCAATTCCAAGGATGTAAGCTGATAGCTTTTCATTTAAATGGAAACAAATACTTCAATTTTCATTGAAATTTGTTGGAAATATTGTCCAAAAACTTTTTTCTTAATAATTTTAACGTTAAGTCAAATTATTTTCGTATAATTGATATCCATCTTTGGTTAATCGTAAATACGTTATTCCTAGTAGCGGTAAAGGTTTTTGAGATTTGCGAATCCCCCACGCAAGCCTGCGTCATATAAACATTATAATAATTTCGCATTTACATTCCGTTACACCTTTTAGTTTCTCAACTATTAAATGTTCTATAAAAGAAATAAAATACTAAATATATAAGTCGGTTAAAAGTAGAATTGACAGCAAATTAGTTGTCAACGAAACAAGGCAATAAAATAAATTCCAGCTCGTGCTTGGCTCGAAGCTACGGCCTCTTTTTATGTCTGCTAAATTCCCAAACAATAAACATTTATGTCAAAATCACAAATAAAATTTATTTACAGCTTTCTTTCTATGAATCGTTATAAAATTAAATAAAAAATTTACACTTAACTTACATTTGCGGTCAGCCTAAATCAAGAGCGTATCACCTACTAGAAGAACTGTCCAGAAACTCCTCGACACTCCTTTTAATCGGTTGTAAAGATGCATTACACGATGCATCACAGATGTATTAAAAAATAATGTTTTTACTCTGTTCTTTAGATTTTTAATCCCGAATGTAATATATAATTTATATGTAATCTTTGGGAATAAAAAATAATTTCTCGTTTCAAAGAGGAATATCATATTATCAACTAAAATAATTCCTTATTCGATAATGCGTCAAAACTTGTACTAAGTCTGAAAGAAATAGCTTTACAATAGAATGGTTTATTTTCAGGTGTTTTTTTCTATATGCGAAATTAGATATTAATACAAGGCAGGATTAGTACCTATCTAGAATTGAATCTACGTCATGAAAAGAAGTAGTTGAATTTGCTAAATAAACAATAGCTTTAAGAATGAATAAGAAACAATGTTCTCATATTTGACGAACGATTAGATTTCCCAATTTTATTTGACGTGATAAAAAAAGAAACACAAAAGAGAAAATCCATTTTACGTATTTTAACGAAAGAAATTAAGAAAATTTACAATGAAAGATAGCAAAGATTTATTGACGATCTGGCACGTTGTTTATTGTCTTACATCTTGCCTCTTTATTTTATCTCTAAAATATCTATATAACATATTTCAGTTATAAAATTATTATTAGTTAAAATAAAGCTTTCTTGTACTTCTATCTACGAATATATATTCCTTTCCTTAATCGTAATTAGCAAATCGTAGGTGGTATTTAAAAGGCTATGCGGCTGCATATAAAACCTTGGCCACAATCCAAGAGGATTTCATAAAAAGCTGACGCAAGCGAATCCCCTGTTGTGCGGAGTGCATGTGACTACCTTTTTAAAAGAAATTTACATACAAGATAGCTTATTTTCTAAAAAGGTTTTTTTATGTTAGGGTCCGAATGAATGGCAAAGACATGTTTTTTACCATTAAACAACATTATATCAACTATTTTTTATTTCTTTTTTATAATTTAACGTTACACGGGGTGTTGTGGCGTCAACCTTATCTGAAAATAAATATTGTATTAAAATCTCTGTGTTGGAGACCATAACGTAATAACAAAAATAAAAATTTGTATTTTTGATTGATTCTCTGACTGACTTGTTTATGTTAGGGAACATAGACTATAGACATTTGAGATTGTAGACCAAGATGGCTGCCAAGGGGTTAAAATAAACTTTGCGACCCATGGGGATATATCTTTTTCTTCTTATGAATATAAAATCAACCAAACCAGCAAACTTAAAATTTAATACGAAGCTCAAAATTATTATTGTATATTTATTTTTTTTTAAGTTAGTTTGACAATGTTTTTGTCTCGATATTGATAAGTATGGCAAATAAAATTATGTAACTCTGTATGTAGCGGTGCATAAAATATTGATAGTTTAAGTACGTCATATCTTCTTACACAAGTAATATCAATAGGTATACATCACTACATATTTATACAAGTGGAATAGCTAATTAAAACAATAGCTAATTATTCATACATATGTGTATACACTATAAATAAGTCAGGACCACAGAACTTTGTTCACTGTGCCTAGAACAAGAAATAACTATTAAACCATTAAACATCAATATTTGGGTTAAATTATACAGAAACGGTTCAAAATTATGCTTATTCACTACAATAGAACTTTAAACAATCAGTAAAATTAATTATCAACTTTACGAAGCTTAACGCAAGTCGCTAAACTTCGTAACATATTAGCTCAGGCCTGTAACTTTGTATTTGTGTTTAAACATTTACACTTGTTTATCTTATTCACATATCAAACACATTTTTATAAAGTTTATCTTAAATGGGAAATTTATCAGGAAATTCAGATTTAACACTTACGGGGCCAAAGAGGCGGGGTTGATAGGCTCATTGAAAAGCCACTTTTCACGAATGATAAAAATATATAAAAGCATTTAGTTTATTAGTATAAATATATTGGTGGCCAGAAACTAAAATTGCAGAGCCAATGGTAGAATGCAAACGCGATCCAGGTAGTCTCCATATGCGGAGTCGTGGGTTACACCCGAGGAGTGTTTTAGTGGGTATGGCTCACCGGTCCTCTGAGTAGCAGAGAGGTTTTTCCTGGTTAGTGAGTTGAGTCCCACATATCCCCGTGACCTTAAGCTTGCGAGCATTTCCTCCTCGGTTATCAAAAAATATATCAAAAAGCTATGATAAAAGTTAATCTCAGACGCTTGGAAATGTATTGTTCCGATCTGATTTTTTTTTACGAATTGATGTTAATCACTACTGTAAGATAATTGTAAAAAAAAAACGTCCAGAAAATGACATCCACCACTTACTAAGTTACTTGTGACTTCTTGTCAACTAGGTGGAAGACAGTGGTAGTGTAAAAATTGACGATTCAAAAGTGTCTTGATACTTAAATAAAGATATTTGAGTTAGAATTTAAAGGCACGCAGTGAACACATGTAAACTTAGTTACGTTCAAAATTTGTTAACAATCCTAATTTAATAAATCTCTTATATGAATATATCTTTAAATAATAGCAACTAAGCTTTGATTGTATATCATTTTAATTTATTCACACTTTGTTGCACTAAAACAGTAGAAGTAGCTAATGTTTATAGATGCTAAGTACATATAAGAGCAACTCGCGGCCTTATCTCTAATAACCGATCTCATCCAGGTACCTGTGGGTTGCCTTTTTAATAATATATAAAATACTGTATGTACTAGTCTGTCACTGCTGTACACTTATGTAAAAAATATATTAATCTATTTATGTATATCTATATTATTACAAACCTAAAGTTTTTTTCGTATTATCAGCATTAGTTGGATATTTTCCGTTCCCATTTTTCACATTAGTAAGCGTGGGTGCGATTTTCACATCATTCTTATTCTGTGTCGCCAACTTTTGTAACGCCTTTTCGTCATTTGTCGTGAACCAAAATGATGATGTAACATCATTGTTATCCACAAACGAGATATGCGGTACATCTGAAAGAGATATATAGGCCTTTAACGTGTGTTGAAAGTCATCTTCAAAATGTCATTTAGTCACCAAAATATTTTTTTCAAATAATTCATTACAAATATTTTTTCTAAAACGATAATATAATGTTTTTATTTTTATATTAACGTATATGCACTAGTCTCTAAGATTAATCAATAATCTCGTCAGCTTTATAGTATTATGAACACCACTTACAAATTGGTTTTGTTATCTCTTGCTCTGCCACACTGGTGTGGGCAGCGTCAGCTGAGTACGAAAGACCATGCTCTGTTTTATTTACAGTTAGATTTGTCACTTGGTCTGTGTCGTTTAAAATCAAAAATGGTTTAATATATTCTATTCTATCTTCAATGGAGCTCAAAAAATCCTCCACTACCTTCGGATTCGTGTTAAATACTTCGTAACTGTCGTCTGTATCCGTTAAATCTTCCTGATCATCCGACTCTGTTATCTCAGGATTATTATTTTTAAAAACTGTAATGAAAATAAAATTACATGTATATGCAGTGCGTCTTAAATATATATTTAAAAAGGTACATACTTTCCCCGTTTTTATTTAAATCTGTTGTATTTTCGTCAGACGAAGCTTCCTCATCAAAAAATTCTGTGACGGCTACATCTTTCCAGAAATCATCGGCACTTATTTTTTCATACGTTTCATTTCTATCGTCTTCGTTTTTGCTGTCAGATTTATTGGTTATATTTTTAATACCCACAGGCGGCTTAATAATTTCTGAAGGGCTTATAGTTGATGTATCGAGTATTGGTTGATTATTTACTTTTTCAACGGATCGAAGTGTGTCTACAATGCTTGTGTATAATTTAGGTGAACCAGGTTTGGTTAAATCACTTTTGGAAGTAAGATTTGTTAATGTAAAAGGTTTTGAGTCTACGATTTCTTTTTTATTACTTGTTATAACAGATTTTTCTGTTTTAGTAGGTGCAGACGGGGATTGTGTTATTGGAACTAATGTATTAGGAACCAAAGTCTCTTTAAAACTATCAGAAAGAGGCTGCACTGGTGGTACATTATAAATTGGGACAATCGTGGGTGTTACTTTAGGACTTCCTGCGTGTACTTCTGTTTGTGCAACACTACCTTTCTTTGATTTTGTTTGACTCAAATCATGTACGTTATAATAAGGATAATTCTTTTTGATGTATTCAAAATCATCAGTCTCTTCAATACTTCCATTTAGATGTACGATTGTATAGGACTTTTTTGATTGTCGTAAAGTATTTTCTGAAATATAAATGATTATCAGAAACAAGCAGATAGCTTAAGAGTTTCGGAAATAATGTCTATGTATTTTTATGTCTGAATAGTAATAACATTATCAATCCTCCCCTCAGTTTGCATTTGTGTAACTTTTTTTTTATATATACTAGAAGGTTTTTTATATACTCAGCCCTACCTACAAATATACCGAATAAAGCTTACTTAATTTTCCTTGAGGTACAGATGTTACTGGGTTCAATATTTGGCTCAATTTAATCCCAGCGTTATTCCCCTTCGCCGATTGTATTGTTTGTATATTCGCTTGAAAAGGCCTGCTTTGTGATAGTGATATTGTTTTTTGCAAAATAGGTTGTGGCGAAATGAATCCATTGTTTATATCCGGAGCCGCATACCCACGTAGGTTAATTTTGAAGTTTTTAGATAGGTTGTATTGCTGTGCTGTATCCCTTTGTAATTGTGGCATTGTCTTATCCTGTTTCACGTTTTGGGGTAACGTCCTTACATAATTCACTTTCGTTTGAAATTGATTTTGCAATCCTAATTTCTCATTACTTGTAACACCTCGCATATTGCTTATGTTGTCTATGTTTCCTGGTGGCATTGCTACGTTACTTTGAACCCAATTATTGGTTGAAGGAATCCCCATATTTTTATGGACAGGTGGATAATTTTGAATGGCTGTTGGAAATGAATTTTGCTCTTCTGTAATCCCACGATGCAAAAATCTCTCGTTGTTTCTATATTGGTTAACGGCATTGCTTCGATATACATTTGCCAATGGAGGCAACGTATCTGTAAAATGTATTTTACTATTACAATACAAATACAGTATAAACTCAATATAAAGACACTAAAGGACTATGATTTATGGCGTTATAGTTATAGAATGGTCGTTAAATGGATATAAGAAAAATCTTTGTATGGAATACAAGCTAAACCAACCAAAGCCAATTGATTTCGACGCTTTAGAGAGTTACGTTTACACCTAGAATAATATAAAAGAAGAAGAAATTAAGAAAGGCTTGCTATGATAAAAATGTATTATACCTGCTGCTTGATAGGTACTGAAATGTTCTAGTGATTTTTAAATACTAATGATGTTAAAACAGTCACAAGAAAAACCACCAAGTTTCTTGTGGGTGAATTTCAGACGTCGTTATTACCAATCATAATTAAATAAATAATGTTGCAATGTTGATATTTTTATATTACATACATCATTTCACCTACGTTTCAGTAGATTTAAATACAAATTTTCTCATAAACGAATGTGTACTTACATGAAACTTGAATGTAGGTTAAATAAAAGTGGAATAATGTCAGCAACATTGTCGTCGACCACAAAAAGCGTTTGGCTAAAGACTAATTTATTCCAAAAATTTTATTGTTAAATCCGCGTAGTACTGCGTAAAAGCTGAGCAAATATCTATTGTTGTATGTTTACGTACGAAATATTACAACTAACCCCTGCCCGTGACTTCGCTTCAATATTTAAATGTTTTTGCCTCCTTATATAGATTTAAATTTTTCTTATTAAAGGCAGAAGTATGTTGCTTTCCTAGTCCACACCATGTAATACATAAATAAAGAAAAAACAAAATAGAAAATTATAAGCGGTAGAAACAAATTGGGACCAAAATATTTTTATCATATCGTCCAAAAAAAAAATTCAACCAAGCCGAGTTTCTTGTCTGCTTCTTCTCAGCTTGGTCGGGTACGAACAGGCGTAGACTCACTTAGATTTAAGACGATTCAAAATGGTCCTATGTACCTTTAATGAATGGTATTTTGACTTTGACTTTCAGATAGAATTTTAAATTCTCTTTCCGGAATTATTCATACAAATTTACAAAACATATAGATTTCATTCGTAATGTTATTTCTTTGTCAATGTCCCTTTGCGAAATATTAAAGTACGTATATTTGTATTAACTTATTAACTATGTTATGTTTAATATCGCAACGATCTATTGTTAAAAATATATCGTGGTATTTAACCAAGATTGTGACATGGTTTATTATACCAATCATATTATATAATTGCTAATCTAACGTAGGCATTATTTAAAAGACAGACAGATATTTCGTATTCTGCCTCTCTATGACCACAGTTTCAAAATCAAGTAATAAATTTGCGTTAATTTCTGTTTGATTTTATTTAACTCATATTAGTCACAATTCAGGTCAAGTTAATAAATTCGGACCGTTTTTTTTTTGTTTTGAAACCGACCCTGTACCACAAAAGGTTCATAACATTTTATTTACAAAGCCTGTATGCAGATGTTTGTTTTGTGGAAATAATTAATTAACTCCAGATCTACACTTATATTACTTTGTTTGATTTAACCTAACTATACATCAAGTTTCCCAAAGTTTAAACACAGCCTCTGGTCATAAATTATGATAGTACTTAAGTATATTATACATTAGTTAACATTATTCACTAATAATATTTGAAGGATGTATACCGTATGCGTGTATAGTGAAACAATTTATTATTCAAAAATATTTATTTATTTTTCACTATATTTTTTTCTAAAATAGTACCTTAAAGTTAAGCCCTGAAGTTCGTAAGTAAAAATCCTTTTCTATTTACCGCTAAATGCGCTGTGTGCCACGGAAAAGATCTCCCTATTTCTTAAAACCATTCTGAATTTAAGCGGTCCTTTTAAAACATTCAGCCATTTTAGTACAACTTAATTATTCACAATATTTGAACCTGAACTTACGGCCATTTGCATCAAAAGATACTCATTACCTAAAGAAAAACTTAAGTATTATTAATTTTAGCATATGTTGGGTCGGGATCGGTCGTAAAAGCTTCATTGATTCCCGCATTTTCCTGTAGTATTATGAACCATATTTTTTATGCTTTCAAGGTCAAAATGTAACTAATTTACCTGGTTTTTATTCTACTAAGGACCGAAAAATATCACAATTTTATTTCAATATAATTTTTCTGAAACACATAATTTATAAATAAACAAAAATATATGTACAAGAATATTAAAATGCTACTGTAAAAACAAACTTCAATATCTATCCTTAATTATTAATCTTAATTCTTATTTTATCTGTGAAACATGTACCTCTGTAACTTTATCATATATCTTATTCTGTTATTGTATTTTTGTGATGTGTCTGTTTTGTTTCTGTAAAATATATAAATGAATGTATCAGACGTAATTAAGTGTAATCTTCGTAAACCCATTGTGCGCACAAATCTCGGCCAACTTACTTAGGATTTTTTTTGTTAAACTACCTTCCAAAACAAACATTTGAAATAAGCATTTTAATGTATATTGTCAAAATTGTATGTTGTGTAAAATTTATCCAAAATATTTGCACTCTTGGAATTTCTTACGACGTTTTAATTGTATGTATCTTAAAAGCTTATATTCCCTTCCAAGTGGCGTCGATGTTAAGAGGATAAATTCTTTAAAAACCACGCCACCAACTAAATCCTACATGCGATATGTTTAAGTCATATCTATTGAGCGTAAAGCTAAACTTGTGTAAATTATAAATGTATTTATCAATGTAGTTCCACTTGCAACTGCTAGATGGCGCTAAAACAAATGTAACTTGGCACCTAGAAGGTAATTTCGCACAATAAATCACAGCTAATAACAAAACCGTAAAATGAGAAATACGTGACAAACACTATAATTCATAATCATTCAGTAGACATTGTGACTTTAAACAGTGATGACGTATTTACTAATTTGTGTTCTGTCAGTGCTAACTGCGAGTGCATTATGTAAGAATTTGTCAAAATCGCTTTTTAATAGTTATTTAAGCAATATTAGATTAGCTGTGAAATATATATTTTTATAATAATTCGATTAGGAAAAAGATCGATTTGTTTGTTTATTAATATTTCAAATCAATTACTGTTTTAAGATTATTTGTGGATGTTACAGTAGAACTACCTTACATTTTTATTACACCAACATGAGATGTCCCTAAACATCTAATGTGCTAACTATATTAACAAACAATAACTTATAAGTTAATAAAACAAAGTATACACACAAAACAATTATATGAGAACTTGAAACATTTAAGAGGTAAAACGTATAAGACACAAAGGCGAACACAATGGGTTTGTTTTTTAATGGTATTTAAAATTCCTCCACGAAAGATAAGCAGGGAGTCAGCAAACAAATCAACCGAGTCGTCCACATAATCTATTTACAGGACCTTGAACGATTTGCATAGACGAAACGTGGGCGTGTAAAAAGTAAGATTTAGTTATTCGTATGCGACTTTCGTGTGATTTTAATTGCATTTCCTATGGTGTCTCTTCAAATATACACCGGAATCTATTCTTAATATTAAAAAAAAACACGAGATAACCGATAACCCGGATATTTCTTTTTATTATATTGAAATATCAATAAAATGATGTAATAGGTTTTTAAACCCATTTTTCAGTAGGTTTTAACATTTTTAAAATAATTTCAAAACTTATGATTTCTTATATATTAATGGCTTTGTTGTGTTGTAAAATACAGTTTACGTCAGGGCAAATGTATGCAATAATTATTATTTAGTCCATTTTATGCTAGTACAAAAATAAAATATAACATCTTAATTTTTCAAGCAACAAAATAAAAATGAGGACAACCAAGCAGTCCAGGTAATACCGTGGAAAATGTTATGTAAGTTGGGATTACCCATGTTTTCCCTTCCTTCGCACGTAGACACTTTGTAAAAGGATTTTTATTATAGTTTTCCCCCCTATATACTTATACTTCACGTTCAACATAGTTTTAAATATTCTCCTTTTGCTTTATACCTAAACCATGAACGCTGTATAACCTGTATGCTGTAACTAAAACCATTTTACCATTAAAAAAAATGAAATACTACCTGTTTAATACTTGAATGGCGAGAGTTAACCTATATTCTATCACAAATTTCAGGCGCACCAAACTGCAGCGTGAACGAAGTTCTGGAGAGCTGCCCATCCAACTGCCCATACGATTATTGTCCTCTCAGCGAACGGGATGATACAACCTGCACTAGGCATAAAGATTGCACACCTGAATGCAAATGCGCGTTCAATTATCGCCGTCACAACGAAACATGTATACCTACAACTGAATGCCGTTAGTATGATTATATATAAATAAAAAATATATTTCAATATACGAAAACATGGTAACTATAGGATATGTACCAGTAGCTTACTTGTCAAGCTATTTACACGGTCACGAAGCGACAAGTGCTTACTAAATCGTGATGGTGGTATCGCATTGTCGCTTAGTAAATAGGATCGTTTTCTATTCACAAATACTTATACACTTAAGCACTAATCGGCGTATTTACATATGAGGACTTAGTAATATTGACAAGAACTAAGCGTTTCGCTAATAGGCCCTTGTAAACCACCCATAAATCTCATGGGAAAACAGTTCCTCGGTGGCTGCAATATTGTATGCGAAAGCTTCCTTGTTACATTAATCGTTTAAATATAGAACCATAGTAAATGACTATTAGAATCTAGAATATAATATAATAAGAACACATAGTTGATAATGTATAAAAATGATAAAAACGAACACTAACAAGATGTAAGAATAATAAACGACAGTCAAGAAACAGAGCAATAATTAAATTAATTATAAGGGCTTGTAAAAAAGCCTACAAAAATATATATTAATATGTATAATATATAAGGTATTTAGAAATCTTTGGGAATACATCGGTTGTGACAGTAACTTGTGAGCTTTTAAAAGAATAACGAATAATTTTCGTCCCTCGATCAAAATCCGACCAATTTATATTGATAACTGACGACACTAGATTACTGGCCGATTAAAATCGATAACATGATAGTTAAATCAATAAATTATATAGACAAAAACAAGCTTAACTACAAGGTACTAACTTAACTATTTCACCAGTTTTTTTTAATAATAAATTTTATACATTTCCAGCACCCTTCGCCTGTACGAGAGTGAATGAGTATTTTGACCCGTGTCCTCTCTACTGCCCCGGCGAAGACTGCAGATCAGCAACGCCCACAAATGAATGTCCATTCCTCCTACTGATCGTTGTCAACTGTTCGCCAAGTTGCCGATGTCTGCCCGGATATTGGAGGAAAGACGGTGTCTGCGTTCCGTATAATGAATGTTGTATGTGATTTTATAAAACATTTTTACACAGTTTTACTTCACGATAACTTCAGCTGACCCACCTGCTCGTTTGTATACTGATATAAAAAATGTATTTAAATCTTTGTATATTAAACTAGGCCAGTAAGTAAGTATGAGTATTCATACTTGTAGAAATAAAAGTCAAATCATTTTAGTGTGTTTTGATAAATACAATATAGTGCTACGTTAATGTGATAATATGAAAAAAACCGTTTTGTGAATGCAATTTAAGCTATATTCTATTTTCATATGTACGTACATTTTTATTCTAAATATATATAAAATACAGTGTGAAATATAGATTTCACACTGTATTTTATATATACATAACGACACTTAATGGACACAGTGGTCGTTAAATGGACAGAAGAAAAATCAGAATGGAATAAAACCAAACAAAGCCAATTAATCTCGACGGTTTAGAGACTTTGAGGTTAAATCGAATGACGTTACATGGATTTGACACTGTAAATCATATATTTATCAATGTTAATGATTAATTTATTTTGTTTCAGTTAAATAGGAAGTAACAACGTTTGAAAAACAAGCAATTTTGATCCGCTGAGAACATTTTTGACTATGACGACAAGCATTTAATCATTAGCATTATATCGCTATTCCATGATCACAGTATAAAACAGTATTCATAGTACAAAAAAAAATGAAATGGAACAATTAAGGTCATACGAAGACTGTTAAAAACATGTCGGATATTATACAGAACAGGAAATAACAGAAATTAAATGCCACAATTAGTACATTATAGGACAAATATTGCTTTACTTTGTAATTAACATAGTTTTAATATTTATTATTATTGTACAGAGTATATTCTAGAAATTTTACAGTTGATATATAAAAGTAATTTTGCAAATATGAAAGTCAATTAAATAATATTTATTGTAATTGTTTAATAACGATCGCAAATAAATGTTTAAGGTCACCCTATACTAGAGTGTGTAGTATTTTAAGTTTAAAAGAGTGATTGTGATCCGGCAGTCTATAAAATGAACTCGAAGATTATTTCACATTAGTTACACATATTCATTTAAGTTAAAATATGACATACATATAGTATAAAACACAATATTATGTTATAGAACCATTTAAAAAGTATAGTCACTGTGGCAGAGTTCCCATAATGCTGGCAATTCCTCGCTGATTCGCGATGCTTATACGCTGAGAGCACAGGTACTCCAGGCTCCAAAAGTCTTTACTCCAAAGGGAACAAAATTGTAGGAAAGACCAAAGGTCCAATTTTAAGTTTATCACTAAGATTGTAAAAATTGTAATACGACCACACATGACAGAGACCCACAGATTCTTGTGGGAGGAAAGCGAGCAGTGAACCTAAGTAAATTCAGTTTTAATGACGTATAAAGTGTTCTTTAACAATCAGATTTGAATATATATACTTTTATTTGAATGCATCATAGATGACACATGTAGGTATATCTTCTTTTGGAAACAACTTTAGTGAGCGTCGATCTTTAATTGTCAATAAAAATAAATCAAGACACGACGTGATAACACTCACGAATCACGATGGTCAGGCGTCAGACGTTTTTAATATTTGTTATTTTCATTTTTTCCTTTGGATATGGTAAGTTTATAAAAATAGATGAAAATGCCTATAAAAACAGATTGCTCTGAATTCCGCTCAGGAGTAAACAGTATGTGGCCACTTCACACATCATGTTCTCTTCTCTCAGCACTTTGACACCGCACTCAAAATATACCTCTTAAATCAGTTCTATAGCGAAAGTTCACTCTTATAAATGGCTTAATTATCCAAACATCCACTGTTTATATCGTAAAGGATATTTAACCAACTACTTCTACATATAACTTTTCTTATATAATATCCAAATTCTGTATATAGCCGAAGACAATCAAGCCGAATGCGGCCCTTATGAAATTGCGAAAATCAATCCGGACGAATGTGTCCAAGATTGTTGCCGCCTAGGGGACAACTTACCATGCCCTTGTTGGCAAGGACCCTGCAGGTGCACCCTGATGAGTAGCAGAGCTTTTAATGGTACCTGCATTTCAACCAGAGACTGCCGTAAGTTACAGAACGGAACGATTCATTTATTTATCATTCTTTTGTTAATTCCCTCTCTCAGCTCTTCGTTCTTTATAAGAGTTTAAATGTCAAGATTATAGGATCTTTTCTATTTTTTCCGTTCTTTTGAAATAAAAATATTAATATTTTCACTTTTAATTCAAATTGAGTATTAATTATAAAGCAACTTAAATAATTAATTGTGAATTGCGAATTGTTTGTAACAAATAATTGTTATATTTTCAAACCACAAATATTTTTTTTATTTTTCATTATTATTTATGGAATTTTACACACACAAATTACAGAAAACATTATTAAATAGTTGTGTAACGAGCAGACTTATCGTTAATATCGTTGAATTTGTTTTATTTGAGATAATCATTAGACTTTTTTGCTTGGGCTTCCCAGAAGACAATCACAAGACACATGTGGGAATTCCCCGCTACAATAACAATTTAGAAATATGTATTGAACGTTGCTAGTATGTGTATAGGTTGTGTGTGTGAGTGAGTGTCCGTGGGTGTGCTAATGAATCTCAAATCTGTTAGAAAACTAAAAAGATTAAAAAAAAAAGAAAATGTGCAAGAAATAAACGAAACAAACATTCTCAGTCTCCAATACACCTAAGAACTTAACTAAAGAAATCCAATTATTATTAAGGAATTCAGTAGGCGCCTGGTAGCCAGTACCGATAACCCAAGAACTGGTGCTTTTCTCAACGAATAAGCATCGTGTACAGCGAGTTATCTGCCGAAGACATTTTGAATTTGTTTTAGTGTTGTAGTTATACAAATACTTCAAGTATTATCAATTGAATATATTTTATTAATATCGCATAATTCATATTATTAATATTACAGCTCCATATCCATGTGGCGTTAATGAGATATACGATTCTTGCCCGGTGTGCTCGGAGTCCTGTTCAAACGCATCACCGGACGGTCGTCGATGCAGGTCCAGGTTTCCCATGCGTTACACAGTTATTTGCAGACCCAAATGCCGCTGCATAAATAACTTTTGGAGGAATGAGTACGGCGTCTGTGTACCGTACTATGTATGTCGTAAGTAAATTATCGATGTTACATCTACAATGAATGCAATGCATATCTTTTTATCACTTTTTTTCATATTTTTAATTTAAAAACATGTCTTTTCCAGCCGTAGATAGCAGTACCGTGCAATAGTTATTCAATGTTTAATAAACTGTTGGATTATAAGTTGTTTTTCGATTTACTAATTAATATACCAAAATCTTAACTTTTTGTATATGTAAATGTCAGAAGGGACAGAGGTGTGCCTTTCCTTCCTCAATCATTCTATCAGGTAGCCTTGGTGGCTACCGGCAAATAAAATACTAGTAGTCGAGAGCACTTCGTAGACGTAGATGTCGCAAAATTTTCTTTTTAACTCTTTAAGACATTAACAACATTTATTCCGATTACGGCGGGACTGAAAATTATATCTAAACAAATTTAGGTGTAAAAAATAATATATAATCGTAAACTATCCTAGAAACTTTTTTTCAAATAAAAAAATATAATATAAAAAGTACTTAAATGTGTAGATTTAAATATAAGATAAGCTAACGAGTTTAATTCAAGCTTTACTTTACTGTTCTATATATGATAATATTTATCCTTGCTTACATGGCAAGCATATAAATGCACATTTTCTATCGCAGAATACCTAAGTGGTAAGCGTGCCACCATCAACACAAACTTTAAAAAAGTCATTGTTCATGTTCATTACATAGCAGTTGTATATAATACATTACTACGAACATGTATGAATTTATAAATAATTATGTTGCGGTTTTAAGCCTTAACCCTGGTATGAGGTAAACGGTTGGTACACATATTTCTTATTATTCCTGTATATTAAAATGGTTCCTTAACCAGTCGGTACCAACCTTGCCGTCCCGAAGGCTCTTAAAATGCGACGGCCATGTGTGCGTGCAATATACCTACTTATTCATATAGGTCGCTAGAAAACACGATTATTAGCACACACATGGCTAATATTAAAGTTATAAAACATCAAAAAACAACCTAAGATACAAATTCAAATCCAAATATATATATATATATATATTATAAATGAAAATATATACTTAAAATATATTATAAATATGTATATAGAAATATTAAATATAATATTATATAATATAATATAATTTTGGCATACACACGATTCTATATGAAAAGATATAAACAAATTATTGTATCGTTACCCTCCCATGTATTGCTTACTTTTACATTTTATGTATATATTTTAGTGTATAATATTTATACCACAATCGTTGAATGTATCTCAGAACAGGTTTTAACTTCACAGCGCGATGTGGTCGATTTGTGTATTTTATTATTTATTTTTCCTTTATCGTCTGCCTACCTTAGAGGCTGGTAAGTAGGAGTACTAGTTAATAAGCTATCTATTCAATTAAGTAAAGCTTTTATATTCTGTTAATTTATATATGTATAATCTTCTGAAAGTAAACTTTTTAATACGCGTTATAATGCATGTTAGCTTTCAATAAATCCAGGAAGCGTCATCTTCGTAGGCCTAGTCTGCTACAAAACATGCCACGTACCGTTTAGCAGGAAATAAATTATTTATTAATTATTTTAATCTGTCTTTAAAAGAATATTAAAAAAGCTTACTATGATAAAAATTGTACGCATACTGCTGTTTGGAAATGAATTATTCTAGTCCAAGTTATATTACTAATTAATGTTATTCACTGCAGTAAGATAATTGTAAAAATGAGCCAACCGAGTTTCTTGCGGGAATTCAGCTGAGGCGGCGCAGTAAACCCATGTAAGCTTTTTGAGACGTTCAAAAGTGATTGGATTTGAATTCTGTTTACAGCCAGTTGTCAAGGCGCCCATGAATTTTTTGATTGCGGTCCCGCATGTGACAATGAATGTTCTTCGTTAAATGTAATGAATCGAACCAACTGTCCTATCGTGAATATAGTATGCAATGAGAAATGTTACTGCGAAGATGGCTATGCCAGAAATGATGCAGGACATTGTATACCTATAGACGAATGTCCTTGTAAGTATGTTTCCTATAAAGTTTTTTTCAGTAAAACGATAAGGTATTTAACACTAAATATAGTACTATAACACTATAGTACTATAACGGCACAGACTGCAAACCATAAACGCCCACAAATGAATGTCCATTCCTCCTACTGATCGTTGTCAACTGTTCGCCAAGTTGTCGATGTCTGCCCAGATATTGGAAAAAACGGCGTCTGCGGTCCATATAATTAATATTGTATGTGATTTTTTGAAACGTTTTTATACCTGCTCGTTTGTATACTGATATAAAATGGTTATGGTTATGCTGATTTAATCTTTGTATATTAAACTAGGCTAAACATGTATCTCCTGCCAAGTTAGTACGAGCATTCATTGTAGAAATTTATACAATTATAATATACATTAATGTTATAATATGAAAAATTGCTGTTCTGTGAATGCAATTTAAGCTATATTCTATTTTCATATGTATATACTTATTTATTCTTAATATATATAAAATACAGTGTAAAATCTATATAACGACACTTAATGGAGTGTGCATTTTATGGCGTTATAGAGTGGGGTCGTTAAATGGTTTAGAGACTTTGTGGTTAAATCCAAGGACGTTACATGGAGTTGACACTGTAAATCATATCTTTATCATTTTTAATGATTAATTTATTTTGTTTCAGTTAAATAGAAAGTTTCAACGTTTGAAACAAGCAATTATGATCCGGTGGAAATATTTTTTATATGGTCTCTGACTATGACTACGAGCATTAAATCATTAACATTACATCGCTATTCCCTGATCACAGTACAAAAAATAATAAAAATGAAATGGAAAAATTAAGGTCATACGAAGACTGTTAAAAACATGTCGGATATTATACCAGGAAATAACAGAAATGAAATGCCACAATTGGTACATTATAGGACTAATATTGCTTTACTTCGTAATTAACATAGTTTTAATATTTATTATTATTGTATAGAGTATATTCTAGAAATTTTACAGTTGATATATAAAAGTAATTTTGCAAATATGAAAGTCAATTAAATTATATTTATTGTAATTGTTTAATAACGATCGCAAATAAATGTTTAAGGTCATCGTATACTAGAGTGTTTCATAAAGTTACAATACTTTATGTATAAAGTAAAAAAATAAGCAAACTAAACAAAACCTAAAGTAAACTTATAAAACCACAACACTATAATACATTTAAAAAGTATGGTCACTGTGGCAGAGTAACGCTGGCATTTCCTCGCTGTATCGCGATGCTTATACGCTGAGCGACAAAAGCATCAGCTCTTCTATCACCGTTACTAACTACCGTTACTAACTACCAGGCGCCTACTTAATCCCTTAATAAGCGCCTGTGGACTTGTACCCCAAAAGTCCCTACTCCCAAGGAAACAAAATTGGAGGAAAGAGTCCAATTTTAAGTTAATCACTAAGATTGTAAAAAATGTAAAACGACCACACATGACAGAGACCCACAGATTCTTGTGGGTTCTTCGGAAGTGAAAGCGAGCAGTGAACCTAAGGAAACTCAGTTTTAATGACGCATAAGGTGTTCTTTAACAATCGTAATTGAATATATATATTTTTATTTGAATGCATCATAGATGACACGTGTAGGTTTATCATCCTTTGGAAACAACCTTAGTGAGCGTCGATCTTTAATTGTCAATAAAAATAAATCAAGACACGACGTGATAACACTCACGAATCACGATGGTCAGACGTCAGACGTTTTTAATATTTGTTATTTCCAGTTTTTCCTTTGGATATGGTAAGTTTATACAAAAACGATGAAAATGTGTTTAAAAACAGATTGCTCTGAATTCCGCTCAGGAGTAAACAATACGTGGCCACTTCACACATCACCATAATGTTCTCTTCACTCAGCACTTTGACTCCGCACTCAAAATATACCTCTTATATCAGTTCTATAGCGAAAGTTCACACTTATAAACGGCTAAATTATCCAAACATCCACTGTATATTTTGTAAAGGATATTTAACCAACTTCTTCTACATATAACTCTTCTTATATAATATCCAAATTCATTCTGTATATAGCCGAAGACAATCAACCCGAATGCGGCCCTTATGAAATTGCGAAAATCAATCCGGACGAATGTGTCCAAGATTGTTGCCGCCTAGGGGACAACTTACCATGCCCTTGTTGGCAAGGACCCTGCAGGTGCACGCTGATGACTAGCAGAGCTTTTAATGGTACCTGCATTTCAACCAGAGACTGCCGTAAGTTACAGAAGCGATTCAGCTCTCAGCTTTTCATTATTTATAAGAGTTTAAATGTTCTATTGAACTAAAAATATAAATATATATGAATATTTTCAAACAACACTTTTAATTCAAATTGAGTTTTAATTATGAAGCAACTTAAATAGTAAAATTGTGAATTGCGAATTGTTTGTAACAAATAATTGTTATATTTTCAAACCACAACGATTTTTTACATTTTTTATTATTATTTATGGAATTTTACACACACAATTTACAGAAAACATTATTAAATATTTGTGTAACGAGCAGACTTATCGTTAATTTCGTAAAATTTTATTTGAGATAATCATTAGACTTTTTTGCTTGGGCTTCCCAGAAGGTCAATCACATGTGGGAATTCCCCGCTACAATAACAATTTAGAAATATGTATTGAACGTTGCTAGTATGTGTATAGGTTGTGTGTGTGAGTGAGTGTCCGTGAGTGTGCTAATGAATCTCAAATCTGTTAGAAAACTAAAAAGATTAAAAAAAAAAGAAAATGTGCAAGAAATAAACGAAACAAACATTCTCAGTCTCCAATACACCTAAGAACTTAACTAAAGAAATCCAATTATTATTAAGGAATTCAGTAGGCGCCTGGTAGCCAGTACCGATAACCCAAGAACTGGTGCTTTTCTCAACGAATAAGCATCGTGTACAGCGAGTTATCTGCCGAAGACATTTTGAATTTGTTTTAGTGTTGTAGTTATACAAATACTTCAAGTATTATCAATTGAATATATTTTATTAATATCGCATAATTCATATTATTAATATTACAGCTCCATATCCATGTGGCGTTAATGAGATATACGATTCTTGCCCGGTGTGCTCGGAGTCCTGTTCAAACGCATCACCGGACGGTCGTCGATGCAGGTCCAGGTTTCCCATGCGTTACACAGTTATTTGCAGACCCAAATGCCGCTGCATAAATAACTTTTGGAGGAATGAGTACGGCGTCTGTGTACCGTACTATGTATGTCGTAAGTAAATTATCGATGTTACATCTACAATGAATGCAATGCATATCTTTTTATCACTTTTTTTCATATTTTTAATTTAAAAACATGTCTTTTCCAGCCGTAGATAGCAGTACCGTGCAATAGTTATTCAATGTTTAATAAACTGTTGGATTATAAGTTGTTTTTCGATTTACTAATTAATATACCAAAATCTTAACTTTTTGTATATGTAAATGTCAGAAGGGACAGAGGTGTGCCTTTCCTTCCTCAATCATTCTATCAGGTAGCCTTGGTGGCTACCGGCAAATAAAATACTAGTAGTCGAGAGCACTTCGTAGACGTAGATGTCGCAAAATTTTCTTTTTAACTCTTTAAGACATTAACAACATTTATTCCGATTACGGCGGGACTGAAAATTATATCTAAACAAATTTAGGTGTAAAAAATAATATATAATCGTAAACTATCCTAGAAACTTTTTTTCAAATAAAAAAATATAATATAAAAAGTACTTAAATGTGTAGATTTAAATATAAGATAAGCTTACGAGTTTAATTCAAGCTTTACTCTACTGTTCTATATATGATAATATTTATCCTTGCTTACATTGCAAGCATATAAATGCACATTTTCTATCGCAGAATACCTAAGTGGTAAGCGTGCCACCATCAACACAAACTTTAAAAAAGTCATTGTTCATGTTCATTACATAGCAGTTGTATATAATACATTACTACGAACATGTATGAATTTATAAATAATTATGTTGCGGTTTTAAGCCTTAACCCTGGTATGAGGTAAACGGTTGGTACACATATTTCTTATTATTCCTGTATATTAAAATGGTTCCTTAACCAGTCGGTACCAACCTTGCCGTCCCGAAGGCTCTTAAAATGCAACGGCCATGTGTGCGTGCAATATACCTACTTATTCATATAGGTCGCTAGAAAACACGATTATTAGCACACACATGGCTAATATTAAAGTTATAAAACATCAAAAAACAACCTAAGATACAAATTCAAATCCAAATATATATATATATATATATATATATATATATATATATATATATATATATATTATAAATGAAAATATATACTTAAAATATATTATAAATATGTTTATAGAAATATTAAATATAATATTATATAATATAATATAATATAATATAATATAATTTTGGCATACACACGATTCTATATGAAAAGATATAAACAAATTATTGTATCGTTACCCTCCCATGTATTGCTTACTTTTACATTTTATGTATATATTTTAGTGTATAATATTTATACCACAATCGTTTGAATGCATCTCAGAACAGGTTTAAAGTTCACAGCGTGATGTGGTCGTTTTGTGTATTTTATTATTTATTTTTCCTTTATCGTCTACCTACGTTAGAGGCTGGTAAGTAGGAGTACTAATTAATAGCTATCTATTCAATTAAGTAAAGCTCCTTTATATTCTGTTAATTTATATATGTATAATCTTCTGAATGTATACTGTTTAATACTTGTTATAATGCATGTTAGCTTTCAATAAATCCAGGAAGCGTAATCTTCCTAGTCTGCTAGTGTTGAACACTGCGCGTACTAACTACTAACATAACATACTTGACAAATAATAATTTTAAATCTGTCTTTAAACGGATATTGAATGAAAAATGATTACTAACTTATACGTATAGTGCTGTTCCAAGTTATAATACTAATTGATGTTAATCACTGCAGTAATATAATTGTAAAAACGACCCAAGTGTGTTTCTTGCGGGCTCTCAGCTGAGGGGCCCTAAAACCCATGTAAGCTTTTTGAGACGTTCAAAAGTGATTGAATTTGAATTCTATTTACAGCTAGTTGTCAAGGTGACCATGAATTCTTTGATTGTGGTCCCGAATGTGACAATGAATGTTCTTCGTTAAATGTAATGAATCGAACCAACTGTCCCATCGTGAATATAGTGTGCAATGAGAAATGTTACTGCGAAGATGGCTATGCTAGAAATGATGCAGGACATTGTATACCTATAGACGAATGTCCCTGTAAGTATGTTTTCTATAAAGTTTTCTTAACTAAAACGGTTAGGTATTTAATACTAAATATAGTACTTTAACAAACATATTTTGCTTTAGACTTTATATATTTGTATGTATTCTCTATCATATCATAGGAGACTTGGCGATTTAGAGTGGCGAGAGATTCTTTCTCGTCCCCTATACGTAGAGTAGAGTCGTAGAGTTTATTTTCTTTATAGATTTTTGACGATTCATAAGTGTAAAATAGTTAATGTACACAGTGTAAACTCTATATAACGACACTGTACTTTGCATTTTGTGGCGTTATAGAGATAAGTCGTTAAATTGAGAGAAGAAAATTAAACGCTAAACCAACCAAAGCCAATTGATTCCGACAATTTAGAGATTGTCGTTTACACTATATATGAATAGATATATTTTTAGTTTGATTTGTCAATATTGTATATACGATCAACCAAACTTATAAGAGATGAAAGCTGAGATTTTATATTAGCGGCAGGCGGTTTAATTTATTATTTATTTATTTATTTATTTAACACTTTATCGCACTTAAACACTAGAAGCAAATGACATTAACAGATGTAAGAACATATAAGAGCAACGGGCGGCCTTATCGCTAATAAGCGATCTCTTCCAGACAACCCACACGATAAAAGAATACTTAAAATATAATAAGACAGGTGCAAAGGGTGCGAAGTATACAAAAAAATAATAATAATAATTAAACAGAACACAACATACATTAAAATAAGAAAAGCGAAAAATATGCTAATTTAAATCTAGAATAACAAATAATTATATTGAAGACAAGAAATGTTTACGAAGAAGTGATTTGAAAGATGATAGTGAGGAGACTGATCGAATAGGATCGGGAAGTGAGTTCCAAAGCTTTATAGCGGACACTGTGAAGGAGTTTCCGTAAAAGGAGGAGTGGTGGGGTGGAATTTCGAGGATATGTCTGTTGGAAGAGCGCAGATTGTAGTCGTAGGGACCCATAAATTTGAAACGATTTTTGAGGTAGGACGGAGTTTGAGGACTGAAGAGGATAGTGTATAAGAGGTGGAGGATGTGGGAATCCCTGCGAAGCCGTATGGGCAACCAGCCTAGCTGCTGTCGGTAGGATGAGATGTGGTCGAATTTCCTTAGGCCAAAGATGAATCTGATACAGAGATTTTGTAAGCGTTCAAGCTTGTTCAGGAGCTTCTCACTCAGATCGGGGTAACAGGAATCGGCATAGTCTAAGATGGGTAGAAGAAGTGAGTGAGAAAGAAGGATTTTGGTACGGATAGGAAGAAAATTAGTTAAGCGTCTGAGAGCATGAGAAGATGCGTAGAGTTTGCGCCCAACTTCTTTGACATGCGACACCCAGGAAAAATTCTGGTCAAAGATCAGGCCTAGATTCCTCACTGTTCGACTAATATTTATAGTCACGCCGTCTATAGAGACAGATGGAAGACTAGCCCATTCAATTTTAGAAACAAAGTGAGGACTACCGAATATGGTCACTTGGCTCTTTAAAGGATTGATATTGAGTCCAAAGCTTTTACTCCACGCCGAGATAATGGCTAGTTCCGCATTTAAAGTCTCCATGGTAAAGGGAAGGCGGTCAAGAGTAGATTGGGCGTAAATTTGAAGGTCGTCAGCAAAGAGATGGAAAGACAGAGATAAACTAGCAGTTAAGGAGTTAATATATATGGCAAATAGAAGAGGAGATAGCACGCCACCTTGTGGAACACCTGATTTCACCAAGCTCCATTGGGACTGATCATCACTTGTTCTAATACATTGACGACGTCCCTGAAGATAACTAGAGAACCAGCTTAAAGCGGGCTCAGAGATTTTAATAGAACGGAGCAACTCGAGTAGAATTTTGAAGTTTACCCTATTGAACGCATTACTGAAATACAGCAAGGCAAGAACGGTGAGTTTCTTGTCATCCATCCCACTACGAATATCATCACTAACTTTAATTAGCGCAGTAGTTGTACTATGACCAGGTCGCAAACCGGATTGAAGAGGATTCAATATACAATTTACGTTAAGGAATTGAGTTAGCTGACCGTGAATGAGGCGCTCAAGAACTTTGGATAGAAAAGGCAAAATAGATATGGGTCGAAAATCAGATGGAATTGAAGGGTTAGACTTTTTAGGCAAGGGAATGATAAAACCATCCTTCCAAGAGGTTGGAAAAACACCTGAAGAAAGTGAAAAATTAAATAAGTGTGTGACCACTGGAAGAATGACTGGCAGAATGGGAATGATCATAGCCCGACTGATGAGGTCAGAGCCAACAGCATTCGATGATATGGCCGAAATGCTCTTCTCGACATCCAGGAGAGTAAAATCTCTGAAGCAAAAGGAAGGAAAGTTAGGGGGAGAGATAGATCTTAAATTTTCAAGTGATCTTTCAAGAGATAAACTATCCAAGATGGTGGAGGAAGAGAAATGAGAGTTTAAAGCGTTTAGATCAATTTCAGGAGCAACTGCACTGCGCGGCGATTTACCGATTCCCAGAGATTTAAGAAACCGCCAGTTTTTAGATGGATCTCCGTTAGATAGAGTGTCAAAGATGTGGCGCCTCTGGGCATCGCGACAAAGCGTATTACAGCGATTGCGTAGAATCTTGTATTTTTCTTTTTCGGTGTCAGTTCTGGCAGTACGTAATTTCGCCTTCACTCGATTTTTGCGATTTATCAGGTCTTTAATTTCGCTAGAAAGCCAGGGTGCCGGAAGATGTTTAAGTTTAACAGGTCTAAGTGGAGCATGATGATCGAAGAGATTTGTGATACTGCTGTTGAAAATGTCAACTTTGCCATCAAGAGAAGAGCAGTCGTACACAGAGCCCCAATCGATATCGGAAGCCTCCGCAAGAAGACTTGAAATGTTAATTCCACCAAAATTCCGTCTAAGCACAACGGTAGGTTTAGGTTTAGGAATCTTGACATTAAAGGATAAGTAAAGGAGGTCATGATGGGAAAACGCATCAGCAGGAAGTTGTCCATGCTTTATAACTAGCCGAGGAGAGGAAGTAAGAATAAGATCTAGCAAGGAATGTGTGCAGCCAGGGATTTTATGAGTGGCGTTGAGGATTAAGTTATGTAGGTTGAAAGAACTTGTGAGGGATAGCAGTTTTTTAGACCGATGATCATTTTTAATGAGGCAAGTGTTGAAGTCGCCCATAATTATAATATTATTATATAGAGGAACAAATTTATCGAGTGTGCCTTCAAAACAATCAAAATAATCAACTAGGAGAGAATGTGAGTAATAGACACCAAGTAGGATCTTTTTATTTGAAAGTAATACTTCAATTAGTAGGTGCTCGGCTGCATTAGGTGGTGGGGGCTGGGGAGACATATTAATAACAGAGTAAGGTATGTGCGAGCGTAAATAAATGGCAACACCACCTCCTCGCATACCAATTCTGTCGTTCCGTATAAGATTGTAGCCAGGGATAGAGAAGGACAGAGAGGAAAAAGATGGACGGAGCCAGGTCTCAGATACGAGAATGGAATGAATATCTTTGGAAGTAAATGTTGCAAGAAGGTCAGTGTGATGGGCAGGAATACTTTGGGCGTTGATGTGTATAACATTAAAGTTTTTTGGCAGGTCCTTGAAAAGGGAGGAGAGGGTAGTGTCCAAGGGGGGGGTAGTAGAATCAGTGCTGTAGTAGGAATCACAATCAGGAGAGAGAGACAGGAAAGAAGAGGTGTCACTATCGTCGTCCATAATTAGCAGATACAATTAAAACAAGTAAATGAGAATAAAATAAAAACCACAAAATAAAATAAGAAACTTAAAAACAAAAAAAATAATAATAATAAAATAATATATAACTACTGAGTACAAGGTGTACAATTCAAAATAATGCCATAGCATTCGCACCGCGTCGTTATAAGAGAGATTAAGCAACTATTCAATATTCGTAATATAAAGTGAAGTTACCCAGATAGTGTTTTTAGTGTTACTATAATAAGGAACTATCAAGCTATCAAGATAACTTCAATATAAAAACATAAAAAAAAACTAGTTTGACAATACACTTTAAAACTAAACATATTCTGTGAACATAGTCCAATGGGCAATGGCCAAGTTGTCAACTCTTACCTGTCAAGATGACTTATACCATGGTGAAACAATGTTTACAAAAGCTAACTAAGACAAAAATGCCTACCTTACATATAATAAAAACTTTGCTAAAAAATAACAAATAAAATTTTCAAATGAGTATACTTATGGGGAACAAGCTAAGAGACAGTGAAGAAAACAGAAAAGAAAAGGGAATTATAAAAATAGCACCAACTATTGAGGACGCCTTTCCTTGTTGGTCGCCCTCTTGGGACGGGCTTTGGGGTCTATGTTAGCGGAAACCGGGACCGTAGGGTGAACACACATAGCACGTTCAGGAAGCGTGTTAAAATCCTTCATGGACAGCACCTGCCGACAATCACCACCTGGGCCAACAACGAAGATACGACCATCCCGAGTCCAACAGTTTGAAACACCACAACGCTCTCTTGTAGCCATAAATAAACTGTGCCGTGATTTCGTTAAAAATTCGGAAATGGTTATGCCTGTCGCCTTGAGATTGGTCTTAGCCCTCCAGACTCTGTCCTTATGACTGTAGCTCCTGAACTTCAACAGGACAGGTCGGGGCTTGCCATCTTTCTTTACACCCAGCCTGTGACAATGAGTAACACTGTGTTCCTCCAAACCAGGACATTTGAGGAGAGTGGCCAGCATTTTCGTTATAGACACAGGCCCCTCCTCCTTGGCTTCATTGATCCCATGCAGTAGTAACATTTTCCGTCTGGAACGCATCTCCATCTCGTCCTGCATTCGAAAGAGCATTTCCATTTGGGCTTGCAGATTTTCGAGGCAGAACATAACAGAAGTCTTAAACAGGGCGAACTCCTTTGCCAGGGGACTAGTGTCCGAAGCCACTGCTGGATTCATTGCCGCAGATTGAAGCTGGTTTTGGAACTCCTCCATCCTCTTTGTTACCATGGAGGAAACATCCAGGACTGTTTTCCTTAGATCATCCATAATTTTAAAAGTAAATACAATGAGGGTAGTAAAATGTGAAAGGAAATAAAGTTAGTTTTAAAGTGTTTAAAAGTGAATATAAGAAAAAGGAAAATAACATATGGTGCACCACAGTGTTAGAACATCACAAAAAAGTGAGTACTAAGGGGGAAAAAATAGTTAAAACAATAATAATCTTGGGAGCAAAAATAGTATGTGTTCACACTAGCACTACTGTCACTGTTCCTTATCTTATTGTCTATTATACTATATATTTATCTTATTTAACTTAACTTTTTGTTTTTTTTAGCACATAAACGAGAACAGATAATACCGAAGAATCATGTTTATGGTAAGTAATCGATACTTTAATTTCTCTTACTTTAAAAAAAAACTCTTGAATAATCTACTACAAACTTTTTCAACATTTACATATAAGTTATTTCATTAATTAATAATAGTTTATAGATGTTAATAACAAATACACCCCGATAACATTTTGAATTAATACTCTGATCGCATTTATTACTATATATTTTAACTCTCCGCCACTCCTTCAAATGGCCAAGCATGTTTTACAGCACGGTTATGAAGACCTGCAACCATTACACCATGCACCAGCAAATGCTTCTATATTTTTTGTGTATTAAAACAATAAAAATTTAAGTTTGTGAGAATTAATGTTTATGGATTTTATTCTCCTTTATAGGTTCTTTATGTCCACCAAACGAAGAACACAAAATGTGTAAGAGGTCCTGCCCACCCGATACCTGTATATCACTAGTCGCAAAATTCAAATGTGATTCTAAAGAAGTGTGCTCGCCTGGTTGTGTCTGCAAGTCTGGCTTCTTACGGAAACAAGCCATGGGGCCATGCGTGCCTCTTCGCCAATGCCCTGAGCTTGCGTCATCACCTGACTTTATCAACTAATAAAATGTTTGTATAACAATGTAAGAATCGCATTATCCAAAAGTGAATCCTTATAATAAAACTTTTGTAAATTTTGTTGTGTTTTTTGAGTATAAAACCTCTTTTTCACACATTGGTTTGACAGAATTATAACGCGCGTAAAGAGTATTCTGGATCAGAAGGCATACTATACAGTTAAAGAATATTTAGAGGACAAAGATCCTTCAATCTACGCAATAACACAGCATTCTGACAGTTTAATTCTTCAGTAGCCGTACTATGCTTTTGTTATTTAAAGTCATGTAAGTAACATAATTTATTAATTTTATATTTAAATATACCTTTAAACATTCAGGAAGGAAATGTCAAACGCTCAAATGGTTTCGATTAATCTATTTTCTTTACCGTTCTATATATATATATATATATATATATATATATATATAGAATATATATTAGTTATAAAATAAAAGCTTAATCGTTAACTTGCTCCTATAACCATCTATACTAATAATAAGACAGTAAAAATCGAAAATCTGTACATTAAATATTTTTCCAAAAAACTGAAAGGAGGCAATTAAAGAAGAGTCATAGAAACCAAAAAAACAATTTTTGGAATTCTTGTCTGTCTGTCTGGTACGTTATAACTTGAAAACTACTGAACGGATTTGAACGCGGATCGAATTTTCACAGTTGGATTACATATAATTGGGAGCGTTGTCAAAAGTTTAATAAAATATATATATATATATATATATATATATATATATATAATAAAAGTTTAATATTGAAAATCGGTTAAGAGAAAAAGAAGTTATGGTCAATTGAAAATTTACACATTTACATTAACAAAAATAACAAATAACGCAGTGTGGGCGGGCGCGGTTGAAGTGTTGAACAATGTGCTCGATAGATGGCGTTGATAAAGTTCGTCATCAACCTAGATTTATTTTATTTTTTTATTTCCCAAACCTATACAGCTTATCAAAAAAAGTTTACACAATAAAAATAGATTAAAAATAAAGCCAAAATAAGGTTAAAATATAGAACCGGAAATAGAATCTAAGATCAGAATAAACAATAACAAAAAAAAACACGAACAGAAAAAAATAAATAAAAATATATATACACATGAACAAGTGGAACTATGTGTAGTACGAACATTTTAGTGTGTATCAGTTTGTGCAATGGTGTTGCTGTGTGAGTGAGTGTGTGAGGTTGAGTCTTAGTTTTTTTTAAAGAACTTCTACTTAGGCCAAATATATCCATCGCGGTATTAAGATGCTTCATTGTGTAATGACTACCATGCAGTTCAAACTTTCATTAACGTTTTACCCTATGATTATTTTGAGTGAACACTACCTATACAAACAAGTAAAAGGAAACGAGTGAAGAGACGTTTATCGTTTGTCCGCATCCATTTTTCCACCTACGTCCTTAACGTTAATGAGGTTTACCTTTTATTATTTGGTCAAGCTAATAAGTAATAACCTCACCAGTACGTATTTCGTACTCATAACTTCGTAAGAATTTTCTTTCAACTCTTAACCGCTGAGGAGTTTTACCTTCCATCATCAGCTCATCCACATAAGAAGATGACTATCAGAATATAAAATTGTCAGAATATTAATTGCCTGTACGTTAATTTGAAAGTTGCCCTCGATTTCCCCGAGTCATCCGATCCTGTAAAGCTACATCATCTCTGAGTAACACAGGCTATATATAATTCCAATTGAAACAAGATTTTAGCCCGTGAAAGAAAGCCCTTTCGAGATCATTAAAAATCGCTATATACTTAACCAAATTACACGTGGGCGAAGCCGCGGGCGGAAAGCTAGTATATATATATATATATATTAGTTATAAAATAAAAGCTTAATCGTAAACTTGCTCCTATAACCATAATACATAAAAGTCTTTAAATAATGGCATTGATTAAACACTTTTTTTTATTGGTTCCAACACAGAATGTATGCTTAAATACACATAAAAAAGAAAACACAATAACAGATTTCACATACATACACACCAAATACATTAGAAACAGAATATTTTAAAGTTAAAATTAACAGAATAAAAGGAGACAAAATGAACAGAAGTAGGTATACTAAACTAACCGAAACCTTATTTAAGAGCGTTATACACTAAAACAACCAAATAACAAATGACTCAGACATCAGTTGTAAATAAGTCATAAATTAATTGTATCTATTAAAGTACAAATAATTATGTCGCGGTTTTTAACCTAAACCCTGGTGTGAGGAAAACGGTTGGTATAAATGTTACTTATATTACTGTTATATTACAATAGGAGGGTTTAGTATGAAGTTTTGTAACTTCCGTAAATCGTTAATAGTGGATACTCGACCAGTCGAAGCCATCCTGGCCGTCCCGAACGCCCTGATAACATCGAAGACGTAATGACGTAATTTCCGGTAATTATACATTTTATGTATGTAGTTTAGTGTATGAATCAGAATAACAAAAAAAAAACAAATTAAACTTTAATTTTTAACATGCAATATTTATACCACAATCGTTTGAATGTTTCTCAGAACAGGTTTTAAGTAAACATCGTGATGTGGTCGAATTGTGTATTTTATTATTTATTTTTCCTTTATCGCCTACATACGTTAGAGGCTGGTAAGTAGGTACTAGTTGATAGCTATCTATTCAATTAAGTAAAGCTCCTTTATATTCTATTAATTTATATATGTATAATCTTCTGAATGTATATATACTGTTTCATACGTGTTATAATGCATGTTAGCTTTCAATAAATCCAGGAAGCGTAATCTTCGTAGGCCTAGTCTCCTTGTGTTGAACACTAGCATGCCCACGGTAACATAACACACTTGACAAATAATTAATTTAAATCTGTCTTTAAACGGATATTGAAAGAAAAAAGCTTACTACTTATACGTATACTGCTGTTCCAAGTTATATTACTAATTGATGTTAATAACTGAAGTAAGATAATTGTAAAAATGATCCTTCTGAGGTTCTTGCTAGCTCTCAGCTGAGGGGGCGCAGAAAACCCATGTAAGCTTTTTAATTCTATTTACAGATTATATTTAATAACACTTTATAAATTTTAATAACAAACACTTCCCGTTAACATTTAGATTTAATGCTCTGCTGGCATTTACATGACATATTTTATCTCTCCGCCACTTCTTTAAATCGTCAAGCATGTTTCACCTGCAATCATTACACGATGCACCAGTGAATTCTTCAATATTTATAGTGTATTAAAACAATGAAAAATAAACTATAGAAATGATTGTGAGAATTAATCTTTATTGATTTTATTCTCCTTTATAGGTTCTTTATATCCACCAAACGAAGAACACAAAATGTGCAAGAGGTCCTGCCCACCCGATGCATGTATATCAATACTCGCTAAATTTTTATGCGATCCTGAAGAAGGGTGCACGCATGGTTGTGTCTGCAAGATTGGCTTCTTACGGAAACAAGACGAGGGCCCATGCGTACCTTTTAGCCAATGCTCTAGACTTGCGTCATCACTTGACTTTATTAACATATAAAATGATAACAATGCACGAATCGCATTATCAAAAAGTGAATCCTTATAATAAAACTTTTGTAAATTTTGTTGTGTTTTTTGGTTATAAAACCAAACACGCTTAGCTTGAAAATATTCTCAGAACAACATTCATGCATGGGTTTCAGGCAACATCATGATGTTTTTATATTTATTTGGTTATTCATTACCCTTCTACAGTATTCAATCTTTTGGAGAGCGTAGGTTTGTAACATTTTTTTAATATATCTTCCAAATAACATGTTGAGGCCATGTATTCAACGATATAATGATTGTTTTATTGAGAGAGTCACAAGTTGTATATTTATAATCTTGGGGCATAAGTTTCTTGACGTCCCAACTAGCGAATAACGTTAAAAAGAATCTCGGTTAGGCTTATATATTTTTCAAAGATTTTTATTTACAAATTTTACCTTTACACTCATAGGTTCTACCCATTGTGTGCGGAATAATGAAATATGGGACTGTGTAACCTCATGTCCACCCCAAAAGAGTTGTACTAATCGTAATATACAGATCTATTGTAACTGTCTTAGAGCGATGTAGCTTTAAGTGCGTTTGCCAATCAGGATTCTTTCTCCAGTGATTGCGTCACTGTGGATATATATGGTACGTCAATATTGTATTTAGTGTGATTGGACATTTTATAAATTTGTGTATTCATATACACGTGCCGTATCTTTTCTATAATTATATCTATACTTCCGTTTTAGTATCAAGCTATTGCCATAACAACCAATTCGGCCGTAAAATTTTCCCAAAAATATGTATTTAATGTCTCCACAGACTTTCTTTTTACCTATTTATGGTCTGTGGTAATAAATATAAGTAATTGTTATTGTCATTGCACCAAATGAACCACATCTTTTTTGACATATAAATAATTATTACTAATTATTTATACTAGTTTTAATACAAATATTAATCATATATAACGAGGGGAGAGAGTTCCTCTATAGGGCTACCACCAACCTCACTACTCTGTAGGGTTATTTTTGAAAGGCGTAGGTAGCATCAGCATTGCCAACATCACGATTGAGTCGGTCATAATAACCACTTATTTAAAGAAACACTTCACTGATAGTTTCCAAGGCTTATATTTCACTATTTGAAGAGAGGTCCGTTCCGTACAACGGCCTGAGCGCGACTGTGTCGTGCTGTTACAATGCGACCCTATATATAGTGATCTAGCACTTGTTTACAAAGACGTCGTATTGAAATAATAAAGATGACATTTCACAGAGTAACAAACGTTAAGTATTCAACTTATGTGTTTAAACTTATTTTAGGACAATTAAATGATGTTGAACTTAATTATTATAGTTAATTTAAGACTAATTGTTGTAGTTGCGCCGATATATAACAATAATAACTTTTGTCTAGAGAAATGTACTGGATGTCGCGATGTTTTTGCATGCGGCTCCGCGTGTGATACTGAATGTGCCACTTTAAATGAAACATGTAAAATTATTAATATCAAATGCAACGAGAAGTGTTATTGTGAAGAGGGATACGCAAGGAATAGATATGGAACATGTATACATATAACGGAGTGTCCACCGAAATCTGTGATATCATAAAAATAATGTACCCTGACCAGAGAAGAACCCACAAGCAACTCGCTGGGATTGGTGGTGGTGGGGAATTTTATGGTGGTCGTTTTACATTTATCTTAGTGCATGGATTCACATCAATTAATAATACATTTTATACAAGAAAAATTAAAAATAACCACAAATGAACTCCTGCAAATAAAGATATTTTGAATTTCATTTTATTGTTAACAATGTTTTTTTCTGGTCTTCAATAATGAAGTATACAATTCAATATCCATAATTATTTATTAATGTTACGTTATAGCCACAAAAAAGTATATTAAATTAGCCAAAGTTGCCTGTTGCAGATTTTCCACTACTTATTGGAACTTCTACATACCTATGTACTTTGTGACAGACAGACATTTTTATTGTACTCTGAATTATAAGCAATGGAAACGAAAAAACTAATACCAAGTCCCAATTTACCTAATCAAAAATAAACGCCATCGCTAAAATACCTTAGGAAATTTTCGTGTGAAGAGTTTCTGTTTTGTAACAGAACCCTTTTTTATGTTAGTACATTTAAAATTCATATAATAAGTTAGTGTTATGAAATTAAAATGACACCATTCATTTTATACACTATATTAATACAAGCACAGCTTGAGGATATTAGCAGAACGGATTTTACCTTCACACCATCATGATGTCATTCAAGATATTTTGTTATTTATTGATATTCTACAGTGTTGATTCTATGGAAGCTGGTGAGTTTTAAAACATTTTTTTTTTAAATATAAGTAACAGCGTGCAGAGTTTTTTTTACTTATAGATCCTATGCATTGTTTACGGAAAAATGAAATATTGGACTGCGTGTTTCAATGTCCACCGCAAAAGAGTTGTTATAATCGTAATATAGTGTTCGATTGCCTGGATGTCATAGTGCCTTGCAGGCCCCAATGCGTTTGCAAAACGGGCTTCTTGAGAGATTCCAATGGTGATTGTGTCACTGTCAAACTATGTGGTACGTCAATTTTATCTACTAACATAGAATATAATACCAGCATTATTCTCTGTAGACTTTACGAAATATCTGTTAAAATATTACCCTTTTTCTAGATAAATGTACTGGAAGTCACGAAGTTTTTGCATGCGGCTCCGCGTGTGATACTGAATGTGCCACTTTAAATGAAACATGTAAAATTATTAATATCAAATGCAACGAGAAGTGTTATTGTGAAGAGGGATACGCAAGGAATAGATATGGAACATGTATACCTATATCCGAGTGTCCACCTAAATCTGATATATCATAATAATAATGTGTTCTGACCTGAGAAGAACCGACAATAAACTCACTGGGGTTGTTTTATTTAACATTTATTTTATCCTTATATTATTGTCTGGTTTAAAATAAATATGTCTTACGATTGCATACAATTTAATTATAAATGTAAGGATATAGGATATAATATAAGGATAGCCTTAAACGAATAATAATATGAAAGTATCCTATACGGTCTATTGCAGATATGACATTATGTACTTTGGGGGATGGTTAAAAATTTACAAGCAACTAAACTATAAAGTGGCTGAGAGTTTATTTTTATCGTTCAACGAATAAGATTAAATAAAAAACTGGAAATAGAAATGTACTGTAATTTTTACCTAGATCTTTCTGTGTTTAATAATGAAAATAACTTACTTGAAGTTAATCTCAGTAAGACTTATTATGTAATGATGTAATAAAGAAACAAATCCAAAACATATACGCGTTATTATCTATGACTATTGAGTTTTCCTGTTAGGTTTGCCACCGTGGCTTGTATTTATATCATAAATAATTATATAAAACTATTTATTATACTTGGTGTTTCTATAATATTTTATTCAAACGTTGTTTTGAAATGAAATTACAAAAAAAAATGATTTTGATGATAAAAGGGTATGATTTGGAGGATTTTTTTGAGTTGTATGTATTTTAATGTCACACAATAAAACAAATGTCTCTAAAGAGTTGGCCGATTCTCAGACCTACTCAATATGCTCAAAAACTTTCATGAGAATCGGTCAACCCGTTTCACATTGTGACATGAGGATTTTATATTTGAGATATTATAAGGCAGAAAAATGTGTTTGTTTAATACGTTACTCTTCGGACCTTGTTTGGATAAGAAATACATTATACCTTCAATAAATTACGTCAAAACCAACTGGATATTTTTATAAGAATTACCGTATGAAACCAACCTTAAAAATAGCTATATTTAATCACATAAGTTTAACTTAACTGCTTCAAACATATTAGCAGGCGCTTAATAATTACTTCGCGCCAATAGAGGGCACTATTATTCACTGGTCCATAATGAAAATTATATTAAACCTTGCCCAACCTCGATGCTCTGACGTCACAAAATAAAATTTGGGATTAGCCCAAATCATATTATTAATACAACATAATCGTAATTAAAGATTGATTGTCATATATTTGCAGAATTAGAAAAAAACAAATTGAAATATAAATATAATAAAAATATTAAATATCTTTATTAACAGTATATGTACAAATACTTATTTTAAATGGTAATACTTTTTGTCATCCTGATTTATTAAATTAGGAGCACCGGATAGTGGATCCTTGCCATCATGGGATTTTGGAAATGCAATGACATCTCTTATGGACTCTGCATTACAAGCAATGGAAACCAATCGATCAATACCAAGAGCTATGCCTCCATGAGGTGGGCATCCACTCCGTAAAGCATCTAAGAAGTGACTTAATCTAGTTGAGTCTATGTTTAAAATCTGCAACACTTTTTCTTGTAATCCTGCGTTATGTATCCTAATGGAACCACCACCAACTTCATTTCCATTCAGTACTAAATCATAAGCCAGAGAACGAATATTACCAGGCTCTGTATCGAGTAGATGCACATCATTAGGATGAGGAGCAGTAAACGGGTGATGACATGTTTCTAAACCATTTTCTCCTTTTACAAATAGAGGAAAATCCACAACCCATAGTGGTTTCATTGTATCATCTATGGTCAATAAATGTTGGGATTCCAACAGTGGTGCGAGAAATTGTCGGATTTCACCTAAACATAAACATACATTCTCTTCTTCTCCGATTGCTATAATACTTGAATTTTCAACTCCTATTGAATGTCTTATCTTAGTAGTAACATCATCACCAAACTCTTTTATTAAATTTTCATGAAAAACAACTTTAACCCTGTATTTACTCTGTAATTCCTTCACTTTTAACTTATATTTAGCTGATAATTTACCAAATTTGTTTGAAAATGGTATGACACACACTGTATCATAATCAATAGGTTGGTTCATTACATATGAGATATTTTTAATTCTTAAATCATATCTGACATCTGGCTTGTCACTACCATAATTAGCGATAGCTTCCTTATAAGTCATTCTGTGGAATGGTGGTTTTGGTAAATCTCTAATAAATGTTTCACATAACAAATTTTCAATCATAGTTAATATTCCATCTAATGTGGTAAATGATAACTCGATATCGAGTTGGGTAAACTCTGGCTGTCTATCTGGTCTTGTACTCTCATCTCTATAACATCTTGCCACTTGAAAATATCTATCAACACCACCAGACATTAACATTTGTTTAAATTGTTGGGGACTTTGTACTAAAGAATAAAATAATCCCGGATGATGGGTAGGAACAATGAACTCCCTAGCACCACCTGGTGTCCGGCAAAACAGGGTGGGCGTTTCAACTTCACAAAAGTTATGTCTTTCAATAAGAAAACATCTCATATTATGCAACATCAGTGACCTCTGTCTCAAGTTATACTGCATTTCTGGAAACCTCAAGTCGATATATCTATGTTGAAGTCGTAGCTGTTCTTTAGGCTTTTGATACTCACGTAAATTAAAAGGTAGTTTCTCAACATGATTTAAAATTTCTACTTTTTCAATAGACACTTCAATGTCGCCAGTTTTCATGCTGGGGTTGGATGTATTTATTGGACGCTCTACAACTGTTCCATGAATTTTTAGAATGGATTCAAGTGGAATATCAGTCACACTATTATTAGCATCATTAATTGTGCATTGTACAAGTCCGTAGGAATCTCGAAGGAGAACAAATTTTGATAAACGTACAAATTGAACCCAACCACATAATATAACCTTTTCGCCTACATTAGAAACCCGTAACTCGCCGCAAGTATGAGTTCTATATGTGAAAGAGCTTTCTTGCACTTTGGCTATTAAATCCCGCTTTGAATCATACCTGTTCGAACAGAGACATCTCCAACTAGTTTGATTAACACTTAAATCCGTATTAAAGTTTGTTGGTACTTTTCGAAGCAAAATAGACGACCTTTCTATATTAAAAGTTGCCTTTACAACAGTAGCAAGTTTCCTTCGATACATTATTTAAATTTTAAAGTACGGTTTTCCTATGTCCATGCTTTACCAACTCGGTATTTTAATTTTTATTGTTTCACATTTGTGTTGGTAAATATCGGAACTACGGCAGACTTCAAACTCAAGCACAGGTTACAGTGCGCCGATACAGAACTACATAATCAACTTCGCTCATTAGTTATGTCGATAGTCAACCATCGAAATAAAGCAACACATTCCGAAATGCGAACACAGGAATACTAGTTCAGAAAAATATCTCAAATTTCTTGAATTATTGCCAAGCGTTACTTATAGGGTAGTCTATGAATTAATGCTTGCTGTAAGAATCGATCTACACATTTGTGTATTTTTTATATTATCTCAAGGTATGATAAAAACAACTTTTTCTCTTTTATTTTTATTATCAATATGAAGTCATTGCTTTCACTATGGATATAATCTAATATAAACACAAGGAAGCAACTTATATAGGCAGCTTTACTTTTGTAAATAATGCCTTTAATAAAATTAATATCAGAACATCTACATCAGTCAAAACTAGAACTAATAATAAATTTGTCATAGAAACTTAACATTAATATTCTAAAAATAATAGAAAACTTTCAAGAATCAACAAGAAGCATGTTTAAATGACAATCTTTAAAAACAATTCATACAATTGCTTTGACAGAGTTAGCTTTTAATACATGGCGACTATTAAAGGAAATACAAATTATTACATCAATAATAAATTCAATATTTCTGATTAATTGAAAATGTCAAAATTATGAACCCTTTTAATAAAAGCATAGCTATTTATTAAAACAGTTTACAGAATATATTTCTTTACCATGTTGTAGAAATTGTGGCTGGGAGTGTGGGATAAAATCCAGGCTGCATATAGTCCCAGGGCAGATAGGTTTGCGGCAGCGGTGGTAAAGCCATCGATTGGTAAAGTCTAGCATCTGTCAGCTGCACAAGATCTGCACCATGTTGCTGAAAAAAAATTAAAAATTAGCAATAGTCTTAAGTTACTGCTTGGTCATCGGCTACTAGTAATACTGCGAGATCTAAATCGGTAAATGAAACAAAAATTAGAATCAAAATCACAATTTTTTTAGAAAAATTGTCCTAACCTAGATATATTTAAATCGGGCCCTGGCCATTCAACTCACCTTCAACAAGCGTAGGGCTGTGTTAGCAGCATCAACCCGAGCATCTTGTGTCGTCACACATGGCTTAGAGTACAATGGGCCTAAGCATCTGGGAGGGTAAAAAGACGGACTTCCAACTAAGGGCAGCTCTAGTGTACAAATAAAAAATTCTTTTCCATTACAATCACAATATGCTTGGAATTTGTAGATAGGGCGTGACCACATGTATCTGAAATTATAAACATAATAGTTATTAAAATGCAAGAAGCACAAAAATGATAATATATTGAGGATATAACCTGAAATAAATTTGCAAATTTATTTGCATTAAAAGTACATAGGTGTATATACTATATTTACGTAATATGTAATTGTTTCTAGTTCGTAAATATTTTTTTAAAACTATACAAAGTATAATTGATTGTGATACCTGCTGCACGTGTTTTCAAGCTCGGCAGGTGAACTTATGATGTCATTCTGTGTGCAAGGGTTACAAATTGGGGAACAACAATTTGGGGCACAGCTGGAGCCAATTCCATCATCTTTTGGACTACTCGCGTATTGTTTCCTCTGGAGGTGCTGTTTATAAAGCAATAGGGTTTGACATAAGTTAAGATTATTAAACTTAGCATTTCCGCGCCTAAGCTTCTGTACGCGATAAAGTTCACTATCCACCGGTTTAGCCCATTTTATCTCGATTTGGCTTCCGTCAATAATCACACATCTTAATTTCTTTAAAGCTTCTACCGCGTGATTGCGCTCGTAGAAATGAATGAACGCGTAATCGTAAATTTTCTTGACTTTTTCTATTTTCTTATCGATAACGGCTTCGAAAGCCGCTTTAATTGTGTCTGGCGTAGTACGAATTTGAAAATTACGGGCATATAACACTTTAACCTGTAATAATACTTTTATTAGTGTTACTAACATATCACTTAGTCGTCGTGAAATATATGACGTCATTTAAAAAAAAATACCTACAGGATCCGATGCGAAAAGGGGCAATCGATTGTTAAGCCGCGAATCTAAATAAAAATTACTTGGGTACCTTCCTAACTTTTAAATATTTGTGTTTAGTCGTGGTTGTTTACAAATGAAGTTTATAATAATTGATTTGGTTCATATAACGTCTGTCTAATATTTACCTGGAGCATTTCTTCATCGTTGACTTCTGGCTCGGGCTCTGCCCAGTCCACCACGATATCTCTGTTCCATATCTGGATACATCCCGGGATCAGCACTCGACGGGCCATGGCTGCAGCTCGATGCGAGACGAATTCTATGAAAGCGTATCCTCTGTTCTGATGTCGATTAAAACAGTTACTATACATCAAGACACGAACGATGCCATCAACACGACTCGACAGTTCCTTGAATATCTCCTCTTTAGTTATATTCTTAGGAATATTTCCAACGTAAAGACGACAGTTATCAACAGACTCGACAACACCTATGTGTCTCCGAGGGCGAATCTCGTAGTTGGCCAACTTCTTAATCGCAGCAGTCGCTTCTGTTCTGGTCGCGTAGGTGACGAAGGCATATCCTCGATTCGATCCCGAAAAATCCATCATCAGCCGCAGCTCGTAGATTTTCCCAATTTTAGAGAACACCGGCACCAGCTCGTCTTCGTAGACATCGCGAGGTAATTTACCAACAAATATTTCGCAGCCCCGCGGTGGTGGTGGTCCCACCCAATCTGGTGGAGGGCCGAATATTCTTTGTCCATTTTTCTGCACAATCGGATATCCCGTGCTGTTCATCACTTGTAATAATTTTACGGAATGTTTATAAATAGGACTGTCCATCTTCGATGTTCGAACAAAACTGAAACACAAATAAGCGGTTGACCAAGACGCGGCTTCTTTTTAAAGCGTTTGGCTTTTGCCGACAAAGTGTTCCGAACCGCGCGGGACTTACCGAACACCGCGATGGCACAAAAGTTATGATTTTCTAGTCATTTAAATACTTTTTAAATCTTTAAATAATCTCAAACATATGTCGATTATTAAACTATTAAATTAATTATAATTATTTAAATATGTAAATAATAATAAAATTAAAATAAGAATAAATCGGTATCGTATAAAGTGCAAATATTAAATTAAGAAGTTTGATGATTTGAATGAAAAAAGCAATTTTAAAATAAGAATAACCACAATAGTGATTTTAGAGTTTTAACTTTTGTTCTATATTTAAAAAAAATGAATTAAACAGGAAGTTATTGATTTTTTTATAGGATTCATCGACCGATGTCGCAATTCGGATTTTGTCTTTAAAGTTGTTGTTGCAATATAATTTTAGTTTGCCTTTTTAAATGCTACATAAAATAGAAATAATTATACATGTTGCAACATGTATGTCAGAAAATTGGGAAAGAAGAAGTGAAGAGACGAAAACCAATTAAGTGTAACGAATGCAAGAGATTTTTAATTAATAATAGAAGTCGTAATATTAAATCATAACAACGCTAAGTCAATTCTCTATTATTAATATTTAGTCTGAAATAATCCTATTTAATTATTGGGTTTAAATTATTTCCATGAATACAATATAATAATAATACCGACGCGCGATAAGTCTGTTGAAATGGTGTATCCACTTAGGTATTAGCGGTTTTTAAAGCGCGACGTTTTTTTATAGCTTATACTGACTTGACTTGTCTATGTCCCCTCGATGGGGCATAGGGCATCCACAGCAATCCTCCATCACGCTCTGTCCGACGCTTCGCATTTGATCTCGCTCCAAGTCTTACCGGCTCCCATCGCCTCATCTGCAACAGTACGTCGCCAGGTCTGTATGGGACGGCTACGCTTCCGCTTCCCTGGAGGTTTCCAGTCAAGTGCCTGTTTGGGAATATGATTGGGATCTCTCCGGAGAGTGTGGCCATTGAATTCAAGTATGGCAATCAATGGAACATATGAAACTTCTTGGCATTACCCACAAATTTCCGCTGACCAAGTGCCTAATATTTCAATTTTTACCCCAAATATTCATACACTAATTATTTAACACTTCTCTCGGATACTGCCTGAAGACTTCAGAGAGATTTTTTTTAGAGGATTTTATTTTTTATACGTGCTTTCTATCTTTTAGAGGAAAAATGGTATATCGAATACATTCTACAGATTTTCGTACCACATTCTACTCTGTATTTTATCACGGATGTCGATAAAATAAAACAAACAATACATTTTTTTTTCATATTTAATCATCACAGTTAAAATATACAAACACGACAACAGGATACATTTCTTATTCTAATTTACATAACAGACGTTATATATAATATGCGAGGACATATAACGAGGGTTTTCCGTTAAATTAACGGGAAAGACGTTCGATTGAACCCGGAATATTTAACCTATGGCCGATAGATGGCGCTAGACTAAATGAATAATATTCATCAATAAAAATCTCAAAATACTTATGAACTAACTATCTATATACAGAGAGAGAGTAGCCGCTGCTGACCGTTATATAGGGTGATTAAATAATGGTATATGACAAATTTAATATAGACAATGCAAATTGTATTTGCTTATTGGTTTACGCTTAACATTGGTAAATTAAAATATTTAAAATTTAATTTTAATGTAATTTAAATTAGTTAAATGTATAAACTGTGTCGTCAAATATAGGATCGGTATTAATTTTTTTTTTCAAGTCGAGATTTTTCGTTTAGAACCAAATTGTCACCGTCAAATAATCAGTGAAAATAATAAAAAAAATATATCTTAATATTTAAAAAGTAATACTATATACAATTGTAGTTATGTTTTAACACTGGTTTAACGTATTAAATTCATTAAATAATTTATCATTTCCTTTGACCATATTAAAAAGCTCAAACTCACACAATATATTCCAGTCTTGAGACTAAATTAATTTTTTTTAACTGAAATTTTATAATCACACAAAATACTAAACCAATTTCAATAAAATTGCGCTTTTACATTATGTTTTCTTGAAATTTGTACACATATATATATGTTAGTTACCGTACTCCTCCGAAACGGCTCGACCGATTTTCACCAATTTTTACACGCGTATTCAGTATGAGAATCGGTCAACATCTATTCGTCATGTGATAAGAGTTGTTCACACTTAAAATTTTTTTTTAAATTTTTGACCATACTTTTTGTTTTTATTTTTTAAGCATACATAAAAGTGTGAGATAAAATAACCCAACCCCTATTTTTATGGCCACTTTAGTAATTCAATAATTTCACCGCTCGATAACTGATCAATCGTCAATTAAATAGTTATATAAATAAATTGTATGGCAAAGCACCGTTTGCCGATTCATATATAATCCGTTCGTTTTGTACGTCACCCGGATACATCCGGATCCTGCTGTATTTTGTCATAGCTTGGCTGGCCATAGACAATTCCGGTGATTAAATCTCAGAATTATCCATGCCCTTATTATCAACACCCCTCGCTGTGGTGACGGAGGCTCCGTCTGTGTCGAAGCTCGCGTCGTTGTCCAACTCCACGACCCAGGGCTGCCTCTCCGCTGAGCAGAACGCGTAATAGACAATCGCTCCCACGAGGTAGATGGCGCTGGATATGAAGAACACTATCCGCCATTGCTCGGCCGTCTAAAAAAAAAAAAATTAAAAGAATTGTATGGGGGAAAAATTGGGGGCAAACGAGCAGGAGGCCCACCATAAAGGTGAAGTCGCCGCCCATAGACACTCATGTGGCTGGAGTGGAGTGCGTTGCCGGCCTTTCAGGGATTTGTACGCTAAGTTTGTTAAGATTTTTAAGAGTGTCTCCACATGCACACTAAGGCTAACCAGACGAGATAAAGAATATAAACAAGGTTTCAGAGGTTCAAAGCATTTTTATTTGAATATATAGCCATATATATGTCGAAGCGCTGATGCACATCAATCCTTCACTAGAGGGACAATGTAGACCGATAGTTAGATTTGACAGTTACACATTTGGGAACGTCAAGTTATGAGTTGGGGAGGGTTAGCGTGGAGTGAGAGCAGCACAGAGAGAAAACGTCATCTGGAGGTGTCAAGCTTTATGGCATGGAGAGGGAGGGGAGACAAGACCGGCACATTGGACGATTGGGGCGGACAGTGCAGATGACGGTCGACACTCCGCGCTAAACTTCCCGCGTTCCTAGATGACGACTACCCGTTATATATATATATATATATATAACGAGGTGAGTCCCTCTACATGGCTACCGCCGACCCCACTACTCTGTAGGGAAGGCTTTTTGGAAGGCGTAGGTTACCTCAAAATTGCCAACACCACGATTGAGTCGGTCATAATAACCACTTGTTTATTTAAAGAAACACTTCACTGATACTTTCCAAGATTTATATTTCACTATTTGGAAGAGAGGTCCGTTAAACTTATTTTAGGACACTTAAATGATGTTTGAACTTAATTATTCTAGTTAATTTCAGACTAATTGCTGTAGTTGTGCCGATATATATATATATAATCAAATCAGAAGCCAAAAGTTTAAATTATCAATAAACAAACTATCAGCGTACAAAATATGGCCGACGCGTACCGATGCTAGCTAAAGTCTGTTCGGGACCATTTTTTATAAGATAAAAAAGGTCAGACGGCCAGCCCGGCCGTCCCTCGCCACCCTTCTTCCACTCGGCCAGCCAGCTGCGCCTATATATATATCGGAGGCTATATATACTCGTATATATAACTACTCTCGTTTCAAAATGTTAGTTCCCGTGCTCCTACGAAACGGGTTAAAGATTCTCCTGAAATTTTGTGACCATACATTTGGGGGTAGCGTGTGCGTCGTCGGTCTCTGAAAAATGGACACGAGAGTAAGAAGTACCTTGTCGGTGACGATGGAGCCGGCCAAGGGCGGGCTGACGATGCCCGGCAGAGTGGCGATCGTGTTGGACAATCCCATCAGGACACTCGCGTGGGGCGGTGCTATGTCCAGGTGGTTCACGCTGCAATAAATCACAGTCTTCTTGTGTCAAGTTATTAATTTAAAAATTTCATTAAAATTAAATTTTGACATAATACAACTATTCACAACTACCAATCTTAATAATATTTTTAAATGCAAATTTAAAAAAAAAACATTGCGAATTTTAATAGCGCCATCTGTTATTCAATTTAGTGTACAAAAAACGGGTCTTTAAACCCTTCATAGAAAACGATGTATACAGAAATGCTCTGCTTTACAAAATGTCACTAGTGTAGACAATAAATAACTGGAGGGGATAACTAATAAATGAAAATGTCGGATGAATAAAGATTAAATTAATAAAATAGCCATAAAAACATAGGGGTTGGTTATAAAAAAGTATAAATTTAGGGTTCTGTATGTATTTAACACAACAAAGAAAAAAAAAACGTCAAAAAGCTCTGGGGGATATAATATACTGCTGATCCCGACAAACGTCGTTTTGGCAAAAAAAAAAAATTTAAAAAAAGTGTCTCTAAAAATAGATGTTGGCCGATTCTCAGACCTGCTCAATATGCTCAGAAAATTTGAGGAGAATCGGTCAACCCGTTTCGGGGGAGTATGGGAACGAAAACTGTGACACGATAATTTTATATATTAGATTTAAATTCTATAAATATCCCAGAATATATAACAAGAGCATGAGAGAAGAAGAAATGTTGGATAATTTCCGATTCTAATATTGAATACGCGTATAACATTTGGTAAAAATCGGTCAAGCCGTTTCGGAGGAGTACAGAATTTTTATATATCAAATGATATTGTCACAATTATATAATTATTTTAACTATGTTCCTTTGAATATCGATTAGTTGACAAATTATAATTTTTTAAATAAAAAATAAAATTACCTAAAGCCTGACCAGGCGAAGCCTCCGAGACCGACAGCGATAGTGAGGCAGACGATGCAGCCGAGAATACTCGTCGCGTACGCAGCTGCCACCATGAAAATCGTCTGGAATCGTGGAACACAATATTACTAAAATAGTCAAAAATGAAACGTAGTAGTTACCAGAAAGTAAACGTAGTAATTAATAGAAAGTAAACGTAGTAATAACTAGAAAGTTAACGTAGTAATAACTAGAAAGTAAACGTAGTAATAACTACAAAGTTAACCTACTAATAACTAGAAAGTTAACGTAGTAATAACTAGAAAGTTAACGTAGTAATAACTAGAAAGTTAACGTAGTAATAACTAGAAAGTTAATGTAGTAATAACTAGAAAGTTAACGTAGTAATAACCAGAAAGTAAACGTAGTAATTACTAAAAAGTTTAAATAGTATTTACTATTACAGAAATAATATTAATTTAAAAAATGCTAATTTAATTTGGACATATTTGTGTCACCTGTGCCAGAAAAGCACCGCAATTGAACAGTTTCCGAATGTTGGTCCTGGTGAGGATGCGCATGTGCAGCATCCAGTCGGCCATGTGCCCGGCCACCTGCAGCACGATGGCCATGGCCAGGTACGGCACCGCGGACAGCCAGCCCGTTTGGGACGTCTCGAATTTGAATACGTCTGAAATGTTAAATTTACCAGATTCAATCGGGTGTTTTCTTACTGAATGGGATCAAACTTCGCAATGTTTTTGGTTTTAATTCGACACACCTTGCATAAATGTCGGTAGGAAAGTTAATAACGTATAGAATCCCCAGTTCTCGCTGAAATGGGCCATAACTATGGCCCAGACGGGGCTAGAGGACAACATCGCACGCCACGGGTGTTTAATCTTGGACCCTTCCACTGCTTGAATACCGCGAGAGTCCTGGAATTTAAACGACGATATTATACCGGGTCTCGACACTCGAGTGACCATGCATGACCAGGCTGGATTACTTGTACTTCATGCAGTGACCATGCATGACCATGCCTCAGTTGTCAACGCACCTGAATGTATTTGAGTTCGGCAGCTGTGATGTGAGGGTCCTTTTCAGGCGACTCCTTAACAACGAGCCACCAGATTGTGGTGAACACCAAACCAATTATACCTGGAATTTTTTTTAAAGGGAGAGTAAATATATTGTCAAAATGGAGTTTCAATTTAATTTTCATTTTGTCATATGAAAGATATTTTCTTTTAATAATAAACATCCACTAAAATTGGTTATTATTTTACAGTTGTGTGAAGGTAGCTTTTGTTCATGTAATATTTACTTATTTACGGCCGAAGTCAAAAAACACATACAGTGTTTAACTTAAATCTAAAAACCTCTCATATTCGTCCACTATCATTCCTAACCCTGTCATAAAAATGTCACATTCTGGTGCAGAGCTAAGGAGACGATTCGTTAGGGCGATCATACGCGGAATTGGGCTTTGCCGGAGGAGGCTTGTTCGAAAGCGTACCTCAGCCAGCAATGGATGCCTCCGGATCTGGTAAAAATGATCAGGGGCATGTAATCTTAGCAATGGTTGCAGAATATTACTGCAATCAATGCCGCCCCTGATTATCTTCCAGGCAAACTTCACTAAGGCAATTTCCCTACGCCGGTCATTATACCCTAAAAATCCTAATAAGAAAACAGTCGGATACATGAACGGATAATAACTATAATTTCTTAGGTAAAATACCTTAGAAATTTCTTTTGTACCCCCTCTATATATGATATATATGATAATATATATACATATATATATGTACATTATTCACAATCAAACAAATAAAATCTTCGTATTTGCTGTGTGTTTGTATTGTTCTCACTATAACGTAAATGTGCTCCTATTTCGCTATAGTAAAGGTTATTTTTTTATTGTTTTTATTTAATATATATATTAATAGATTCGCTGGTTGCAGATTTTCACAACCGTAATCATGCTTGGGGATTTAATGAAGTGGAGAGTTTCTTGCCAGTTCCTCTCGTCCGCTCTACGCCCTCGATTTTGGAACTGGCAGTCAATTTTTTGACGATAAGTGACCATAGTTTTCTATGTGACTAAATATAATTTTGATTTAGCAGTCTTATATATATGACATGCAATACTATGTTATTATAAATAGTTGAAATAATTTATGTATAGATGAAAAAGGTTATAATAATTGAAAGTTCGTTACCAAACACATAGAAGATTCCGGGCCACCCTGTATAATGCGCTAAGAGAGAGCAAATGGGCATAGACACGACGGTGCCGACGTAACTGCCGCTGAACGCGAACGTCGCGAGACGGGCGCGCTCTTCACTCGGCGCCCAACGGGACCACACGGCGTGGATGCATGGGTATGTCACACCCTGGAATTAAATTAGGGGTACAATAAATGTGGAGGCAAGGATATAATTACCTTATACAAAAAAAAACGTGAAGTATTCGTAGATATTTTAAAGTTAAAGAAACTAGTACTAATAGGTATAATTTTTAGACTTAAGTTAATAAGGTAACGCCAGCCAGCGTTAATCAAGCTAAAATTTTATAAAGTCTAGGTACTTTATATAATTTATGCTAATCAATCAAAGCTATTAAGGAATGATAAAAGGGAACAATATTCGCATACCACTCGGTGGGGTGTGACATGTTGCAAGTACTCCGCTACGATACAACAGCTCTCGTAGCGATATAATAACTTTACGAGATCTATGCGAAACTCTCTCTCACATAGCGAGAGAACTAACGGGAATAAAGAAGCCGTTTTTTCTCCGAAGTGAAGACTAGGGAATCACCCTACAGCGCTTCTAACAGGGGGGGGGGGGGGAGTGGACTTCGTGGCAACTTCGATCACCGGTCTTACACGCCTGAACAGTTACGAACTGCTTGGTTTTTGCACTCAGCATCACTGTGTTCAGCCACAACATACTACCTCGAACAGCCCCTCGATGACTCTGACCGCTATGAGGAGAGCTGTGCTCGTGTGCGCGAGGGGGGGTGTGAATAGCGTCAGCAGAGATGTTGCGCCGATACCGATCGCGAACATTCTGAAAAATAACAATATAAAATTGTTTATAAATAATAAACGTATATTTATGAAATCTGTTTAGTTTATGCATTCACTATACTAATCAAAAACATTTGTAAAAACTAAATTAAAGAGCCAAGATCACTTTATTCACTAAGGGTACAACTAAGCTGAGAAGAAGCAGGCAAGAAAGTCGGCTTGTTTGATTTTTTTGGCAACGATCCCAGTGAAGGCTAAGCTGGAGAAAAATCTATAGTTTAGTTAGTTACCTATTATCTGTTTTTAAGGTAAGATGGGCCTGTTTTGAGAAAATTAGGGGGAGATGGGAAGAAAATACTTGATTCATAGTGATTTGGAGGAGACACATAAATAAGTCCGTTTTAAACGAATACAGCTAGTTTTATATTATTATATATTTGTAAACGTGTTTTTAAATGTTTTACATAAAAATATATCATGAGTCTTGTTATCTGTGTTTTAGTACAAGGAACAAACCTGTTACCTCCTATTTTAGCCGCGAGCCAGCCTCCAGGCAGCTGTGTAACTATGTATCCATAGAAGAAGGAACTCAGGACTAAACCCTTGGTTTGTGAACTCCAATCGAACTCTGGAGCCTGAAATACCAATAAAAACAATGTAACAACTGATAAAGTAAACAAAAATAAAACTAGAATCGTATTTTTATATTGTATCTTACATCATACACAAAAATATGTTATGAGTGTTTTACAGTAGTTCAACACATTCTCGGAAAATCAATTATGCATTTTCAATAAACTGAAATAAATTTCCAAATTTACGTTTTATTAAATTCAAAAACTTTAATATGAAAAAAATGTTGAGCATATCCTATTATAGAGGACAATTTAAATGATAAAAAAGCTCGTGAATAAATCGCCCTAAATGCTAAGGTAAGAACATCTATAGAACAGTTAAATTATAAAAAATGTACTCAACCGGTATCAGACCGGTCTATTTTGAAACACTCCTCGCCTTGGATATTAGAAAATTGACGTATACAAGTGATTGATAACACGATTAACATATTTTACACAAATCAGTCTATTGTTTTTCTTAGCCTTGTGATTTCCGAAACACGGTTCATGTTTTCCTTTTTATCTGAGCAAATACCAGCGAAGGAAAATATCCCACTAGTTTGGGGGTCAGGTTTATTGAATAAATTGATATACATACAAAACCTGTAGAGTTTTTTAAAGCCATAGAAGTTCCATACTTTAACAGGGTGTGCGTCTAGTTTTTTTTATGAAACAGGAGGCAAACGAGCAGTCTAACAGTCGCCCGGCACCTGCAATGCCAGAAGGCTTACAAGTGAGTTGTAGGCTTTTAAAAACTACTTACAAAAACAATAGTCCCATTATCCAGCACTTTCTCGATGGGCTCCGTCATGGCTACCACCGCAACAGATAAATTCACCCTCAAGGCATACACGTTGAAGAACCCGAAGAAGGCCAACAATGCGACAACAAGCCGTCTCTTCTTCCAGAATCGCCATGATGTTTCATTGTTGTATTCACGCAGTACTTCTCTGAAAATTACACATCAATTTCAATGAATAACAATACAAATGTTCTTTAAGAAGGTCCATAAAATACTCATAACAATATTCATGTCAACGATACATATAAAATTAGGGTGATTTTAATTTCAAAAAGGTTTGAATTGTTTTTTTCAAACATCTTATGTGCTTAATATATTAACAAAACAAGAAACTTATAAGATAATAATGGTATACACACAAAACAATTATATGGGAACTTAAAACAATGTGAAAAGAAACTTAACTTAACTTACTGCAAAGATTAACATGAAATAGCAAAAAAGAAATGGACCAGAACAATTCATTTCAGCCGTATCCGTTAAATCATATTTAATCAAGTAAGCTTTTTTTACCGCGATTAGCGAGATTGTTATTTAATAAACAAATATTGTTGACCATGTCCTATTATAGTATAAAGGACTATTTAATCTATAAAAAAGCTCGGGAATCAATGGCCTAAAATGCTGAGATACACAGGTAAAAGGTTTGTTGTTATCTTAGATTATAGTTATTGACGATGTTAAATTAAAAAGGTATAAATAAGATTTCATTGTTCAAGTGTACCAAATGAATATACGTAGGTATATCGGGGGAAAATTGCTTTATATAAAATAACGTAGCAATTGTAAATAGATGGAAATTTAGTTTTACATAAGAAAAACACTTATCGTGGTAGGGATTTAAATAGAACCGTCTTCAGAATTAGTGACATTTTAAATTCCCCTGAGCGTAGCTGATTTACGACGACCAAGTTTCCAATTACTGTGGGGAAATATATCATAGCGCACCCCATAATCTTATGAAAACTTACTGATTGGGGGTCTGTTTAACCAAAGGGTGTATTACGGAATACTAAGTATATTTTCAGGTTTATCATTTTTTTGTTATATTATATCAGAGTCAAAGTCCAATTCTCTTAATTCAGTGAAGTACATTTTGAATCGTCTTAAATCTAAGTGATTCGCGATTCGAACTACGCCTGTTCGTTGGCTACCAATGTGAAAAGAAGCAGGCAAGAAACTCGGCGTGGTTGTTTTTTTTGGAAATGATCCCAGTACACTTTTTGAAGCGAGGATGAGCTGGAGCAGTTTCGACCAAAACTTTTCATCAAAACTACAGGTAATTTATAAAAGCTTCACTTTAGCCAAATTTTAAAATTTCCTTACTGACAGAGTTAAAAAACAGATTAGCATGTGATCTATTTTAAGGGATTCAATCGCGTCCCTTAAAAGTGACTGGACACAACAGTAGTTGCTTGTCCGTGTTTAGTAGATTCTGGTGTCGATATAATTGAAATTCAAGAAATACACAAGAATTGATTTATTATTGAGTACATGACCGTAATTTCACGGTAATCAGTCACGAATGCGCGCTGACATGTAAAACAGGCACAATTATTACACAATGCAATTTTACAGCTAAACAATACGCAATCAAAAACAAATTTATTCGTATAGCTTTCTCATGAATTGTTGAAAAATGATTAAAAATTCACTCCACATAACTGCCAGTTCCCAAATCAAGGGCGTAGAGCGGACAAGAACTAATAATAATAGCTATATGACCAAACCTTTACCACCAGCCTTGAACAACAGATTTTTAAATGAATCTAAGTATAGGATACATCTTAACTCTTAACATATCTATTTTTATAACTTGTATTTTTTATTATGGTATACCCAATTTCAGCATAAAATATGGTAAATAATACTGCAGCACTCAACTGAGTCAAATCAGCTAGTTTTTTATAACACAATACACATATTTTGACGAAAAACATTTACCACAAGCCGTCAGCAATAGCGTGCGTGCAGATTACGATGTAGGTTTACGATAATCCGGGGAAGATAGAATATATGAATAGCACTAAGTTTTGTGATTAAGTATTGCGGATTGGCGCTTACTTAGAAAAACATTTAGTTATCTACGGTCAGTATATCAGACGCTAAGTTCTAAGACATTGTATGATTCGAGATGTTTCATAGTAAATTAACATGTATAAGTACGTCACAAGGAATTATTTACCAACGTCATATTGCATAAGTTAAATATCCTTCACGCTATGTAACACTTTGTTAATTTTCTCTCGTAATATATAATTTATACAATTTCAATCGTATACAATAGGAAGATAAAGTCGTAACATATAATACTCCACTCCAACAATTCAAATGATATACAGTGTACACTCCATATAACGTCAATCGATTTAACGACAAACTGATTGGTTAAGCTTGTATTCCACACAATGATCTTTGTTCTCTACATTTAACGACGACTCTATAAAATGCACAGTCTCCTTCAGTGTCGTTATGTAAAGTATACACTGTAGCTACTCTTCCTTTTTTTATCTTTATTAATACAATTTACAAGGCTGAGTTTCTTTAAACATATATTTAATATTGCCAATACTGCTACTTTAAACAAAGCAAAGACCTACAGCTATAAAGCTATTACCATACCAACTAATTACCCATTTGGATTCCCAAATGAGCAAATAAATGTATGACAAGACAAAGCTCTAACAAAAGCATCTATGTCGCCTTAATGAAAATGTTTATGTTAATAAACCCACAGCCATAAAACGTTTATTTGTTTCGGTGTAATTAATTGGCTTTTCTATGTGAAAATCAGAGCTTTAGTCTTATGTTTAATACTCTAGTTCGAAAAATCAACCATGAACGTGTTACTTGCATAATTTGTGTCTAGTGTTGAATACTAACTATAGAGTACTAATATTTCTCATTGCATCATTATGTATTATGCTTCATTATCTATTGTCAGGATTATATTATATGACTTGCAATATTAACCAAAACACAGTAATAATTATCATAATTACTATATTTAATAAAGTTAACTGGTCAACAATAATTTTAGAAAAGTATCATCAAGGAATAACACTTCCGTTTCGCCAATCAGACCCAGAAGAGCCCTTTACCACAGACATGACATAGCATCGAACGTTATTCAAGAAAGCCTCTAATAAATTAATTTAGTCAAAAAGAGATTTTAATGAATTTATTTTTCAAAAGAGGTTTTAATGAATTTATTTTTCAAAAGAGGTTTTAATGAATTCCTTTTTCCAAAGAGGTTTTAAAGAATTCATTATTCAAAAGAGGTTTTAATGAATTCATTTTTCCAAAGAGGTTTTAATGAATTCATTATTCAAAAGAGGTTTGAATGAATTCATTTTTCAAAAAAAGTTTTAATGTATTCATTTTTCAAAGAAGACTTTATGTATCATACTAATATGTTGATAAATGCATATGAAGTCTTGGAAGAAGGATGATCACCTTAACCGAAACGGGAGGGTTCTCAACCTGTTGAAACCACTGGCCTCAGAACTTTGTTAGCGATACAGGAACGACGACGTCAATTGATTTTAACTGCATCTCAGTTGTCGGTATAATCGTGATCACTTCAAATTTTATTTTTCCACTATTGAATGATAGGATGAATTAATTATTGCATACTCATCTTGATTCAAAAGCTTATCATAATGAAAGTCAAGGTTTCATAATCCTCAAAGTTTTTTAACGTACTCTAACCAATATTAACTATATTATTTATAGCAACAATTTGGCAATTTTTTTTACATACAGCTAATTTTGAACAGCAACTTTGGCCCTGTACACCAATATCATATGAATAACACCTTGGAGCGTTAATTTTAACTATCTTAGTTAATATCCACAAACTTGAGGAGTAAGTTGGTTATAAGTTTGAAATTATTGCTTATATGTACACTTGGGAATATTAGAACTTATTGCACTAATATTAGTTTGTCACATTCTAATTAAATTTTTGATTACCGGTAATGATCTAAGTTTTCAATGTATCAGCTTAGTTTATGTACTTGTATGTATGAACTTTTTTAGTGGATTTATCAAAAAGTGCGCAGAATGATGAGTTCCTTATATTTAAAATGATTCGAGTTACATACATGTCTCATATTTTATATAATAACATTTTTTATTTGTCCATAAGATACATATACAAACAAAAAACACACAACATTGAGGTCCACACTATGATCTTTTGTGTTGTGGTGATGTTTCTTTCATCTTTATTATAAGAAATTTAGATCTTTTTTGTACAGATTTCTAGTCGTTAAATAGAGGGCAAACATGCACAACGCACGTATTAAATATCATCGTATCAATCGTAAGTAAACACTAGTTCCGTTACAGATATTTTTATCCACATTACAAGGCGTAAATCCTGAATGACTACCTCGTTACCCGTCACCGCGAAGACGTCGTTAAGCAAATCCCCCGTGGTACAATGATTGCGAACACCGACCTAATTAGGTTGTGACCCAATTACCCTTTTTCACTATAAACCTGATTTATTTGTGATCAAATACTGATGGAACATCAATTTTAAATGCTATGCTTAAAGGCTTAACATGGGATTTTTTACGAAATAAGCGTATGTATCGATGCATAGAATGTTTATCATAATTGCTAGCCAACTTCAAACTCAAACTCAAAATATCTTTATTCAAGTAGGTCTTTATAAAGACACTTTTGCATCGTAAATTTTTACACTACCACCGGTTCGGAAGGCAGTCATCTACCGAGAAGATCCGGCAAGAAACTCGATAGCTGCTCTTTTAAAATAAACAATTAATACAAAATTGTGCTACTGACAATTAAAATAACAGAGCATTGTAAGGCTACTCAAGAACTCAACTGTCCCGATGCTGAGCCAATTGCCGACACATTAAAGGGATCTTTGTCCTCTAAATATTATTTTACGGTATAGTATGCCTATACCGTATAACTTAGTTTTGCAAGTACCCCTTCCGCAGATGAAAGCCTCCTTCAAAGCCTTCCTTTCTATCTTGGGCCATTTGTATTCAAACCGAGCTCTTTTGTTTCCTATATCATCCGATCGACTCGTTAGCGGTTCCTCTGTAGCCCAATATGTTATAAGTGACTTAATATTTTCTTAATGTGAAGATCTAGTATGAATTTTTATGTACTACTAGTAAACGAAGCCTAACAACTCTGTATATTGAAAAATGTTTGAGTTTAAATTGCTTCAAAACAATTCCGCAAAAAAAAAAAATTATGTACAGGAAGTTTTCTATTCGTTAGCCTTGAAATAAATATGTGGCAAAAAAACGTGTTCACATGATTAATATAATATAACAAGTCTGTATAAAATCAAATAAATGCAAAAAGATTTATTTATGACATGTCTGATGTATCACACACTTAAGCTTGGTTAATAATTTATTTTTAAATAATAAAATGTGTGGTATTTTTGTGGTTTCTTGATGTCAATTGAATACACGACCGTTCACGGTTGCTGATCTCCATTTATGCACACTACTTGCGATTAGTACAAACCACAGTACAGATACAAATTAATTTTGGAATGAAAGAAACCGGTCAAACAAGCTGATGGGTCACATTTTGTATTAGAAAATTACATTACATACACTTATTAAGTAATATCAATTTCTAAGGGAATATTCATTCAATTTTCATTTCAAGGTCAAGAATCGAGTCACAAGTAACGCAGGTAAAACCACGCCGAACAGCTAGTAACATAGTAATATATATATATTTTTTTTCTGTTCGTGTTTTTTTTTTGTATTATTTTTTTCTGATCTTGGATTTCATTTTCGATTGTATGTTTTGACCTTGTTTTGGCTTTGTTTTTGATCTATTTTTGTTGTGTAAGCTTTTTGTTTTTAAAAAGAAGACTTTTAAAAAAAAAATTAAATAAATTCGTTCGTATCAAAGAAATTTAAAACAATAATTTCTTAAACTGATTTGTAATTGGATCAAGATAGTAAAGGTAATAACTTCGTATAAGCAAATCACATACATACTACGTCATACTACAAAACGCAATTTGCCGACGAAAGTTTTGCTTAATCTTAGAAAAAAGTTCATTTCACAGAGCTATCCACTTATCTCTGATCCTCAAATCCCGCTATAACTCGTAGGCTTATCTACAATAGAGGAGAAATTAGGTCAAGAAATGTCATTTGAAGAGTAGTTTTTTATATAAATGCACCCATAAGAGCAAGAACAACATGCGCCAGTGAGTAACGATAAATTAAAAACTTTGAATGCCCAAGAAATTAACGAAAAAAGATCTTGATAGGTTTATAATTATCAAAGTTTCCGGTATTTGAAGCGTATGGACGTTGTAAATTAGTAAGAAAAGTTAATAATTGTTTGGTATTATTATATTATTTTTAGTTATGGTTACAACTGTTTAACGGTCAGAATTGTTTAATATCTATTGTAATCTGTTATTTAAAAGATATCTATTAACCTCATGATTGGTAGATGTTTTTTTATAGAAGAGGGGGCAAACGAGCAGCAGGCCCACCATATAGGTGAAGTCGCCGCCCATCGACACTCACGCGGCTGGTAGCTCGTGAGCGCGTTGCCGGCCTTTAAAGGAAAATTAGGAAATGGGGGGGTAGGGGAAGAGGACGGGGGAGGGGAAAGGATGGGCCCCAGAAGATCACTTCACGCCGGTTTTTTGTGAGAGAGTGGTATTTCTCCGGCCATGCCTGCCCATTCGGCTGAAACTCTAAGTTACAGCATGGTAATCCCACTCAAAGAGTTTGACAGTGACCATAGCGAAAGAGTAGTTATTAAAGGGAAATAGATTTATACGGTAACTACGGTATAAGGTCTTTATAAAAGACTTGTAAAGACTTTTTTGAATCGTCAATTAGAACGGAGAAGAACCGCCAAGAAACTCGATTGATCGCTTTTTTGAATTAAACATTTCATAAAAAAATATAATATACGTAATGTTAATACTTGACTATCGTAAAGTTTGTTTTGTCACTATTGTGAGTCATATGAAAAGAAATAACATGGCATTGCTATAAAAAATATATTATTATAATTATAAGCTAAATAACGTTACGATTAAAAATAATTTTGTGGGACTGTGCATTTCATGGCGTTATAGAGAGTTCGTTAAATGGAGACAAGTTAAACCAACCAAATCCAATCGATTAGATGGAGTTTACACTGTAATTAAATTCAATTTTAGTTTGTTAAGGTTTAAAGAACTTAGGCTATTTAAAGTTAATAACAAAATTGGCTTTAACTTTTTTCTACTAAGCCTATCGGACGGACGGTCTGCAGAAAGCCTATTAGAAGACGTTTTAATTTTTATTACAAAACGATTATTAAAATCAAAAAAATAAAAGAACAATTCTTAAGCTTTGTGCGTCTTTTGTTTTTCTCGTGCTCCGTTGTTTTTTTTATTTAATATGAATTCAATTTCCACAAACTATACGTACAAACGTAACTTTAGCAACAGTTTGCATTTGTGCACTAAAGGAAAATATTGCAAACAAGGAAAAATAATGAAAGGCTAATTCAGCCTTGCCCTTTTTTATCTGGCAACATCTAATTTACGTTAAATTTAATTTCACTTGCTAACGATCGTACCGCTCCAGTATTGGTTTAAGCGTCCCATTGATATTAAAACCAACAAAGGTATACTTAAGTTTAAATTCACTTAAGTAAGTAATAGATACACTCTAAAATTGTTTGAGTGAGCTTATCTCTGTTTAAAAGGAAAAAAATCTTGTTATCAAAAATAAGGTTTAAATAAAAATATATGAAATAATATTAACTACATCAAAAGTAATTAGACATACGATCTAGATGTAACAGATCTAGAATCTCTATGAAATGTATCAGCGGTATTGTATACGTAGAGAATGTGGCTAGAATAAAGATTAAAACCAGAGATAAAAGTATTTAATAGAAGCGGATGCGGTTAACATACAAGCTGATTTCTGAACTGGGGAGTAAATTAAAGACGGATTAAGGTTTAATAAGAGAAATCGGCCCACGACTAAAATAGCATAAAGCAACATATAAACACTTACATTAGAGCTTATTAGATACACCCAAAGATTAAGAGGTTTAAATCAAACAAACTACATGATAAAACAATGTTTGCCTTGGGACTACTTTGGGCTTATCGAGTTGTTTGAACCACTAATAATGACTAAGTTATAAAAACTTCCTGTCAATTCACCATTTGTATCAAAATTTAATATTTTTAAATTTTGTTAACTATTCGTTTTGTAACGAGATATTTTTTTACATAAAACGAACTAGGCGTTGCAATTTAATACATAATGTGGTATAGTTAAACGCTTAATTACACAATATATTATAATAACTAAACAGTATACGTATATATATATATTATAGGAATAATATTTTTATAAATTATTTACGTATATTCCGACATTAAACAAACACCCTATAGTTATAAAAGGTACATTACTTTTTTTTAATAACAACCTTTTAATATTCCTTTATAACCGCAAACTGTTTTGATTCGAATTTTAATTTGAAAACAAAACGCATCTGTCAACTGTCAGTTGTCACCGTCTATGGAGGGAGGGAAAGTCTCATAGATAGTCTTGATATATATATAAATGTTAAATATCCAATTAATATCTAATATCTTGTGATACGGATGAAACTAGTTTCAACAAACGTATTTTATTACTACTGAATAATGTGAAAACCGCGGATTCACGTTGTGACAAGAGTGACCTAGTTGTTCTATAACGCGAAGCGTAACGCGAAACTGAGTCCGATATTGTCAATCGCAAAAAACACGGCCTTAAGGGTTGATGGATTTCAAACGAAAAAGGTTTACGAGATTTTAAAGGTTTACTGATAATATTTTATCACTTACAGAGAAAATATAAATATTTTTCATGTGACAATAGGTAAACATATTTTACATTACACAAATTTCAGTATTCAGTTATTTATTACATATCCTTTTAATTACTTCGAAGGGAAGTTGGTTAGATTTCTAAAGGCACAATATGTTTTTACACAGTTAATAAACTACTTAAATCTCTGATCAAGTGTTCAAAGCTAAATAGCTGACCCAGCTTATTGGAATATTATGTTACTAGTTGTAAGCAGATTTGTGATTACTGTCATTCGCATGTTATTCAAGACATGGCGTCTGCATCTCATATGCGTGAGATAAACTACCGTATCAATAATAAAATATAACTAATATAAAAAAATAAAACAATGTATATTTAGTCACAAATTAAAATACAACACTAAAATAAATTCAAAAAGTTTTGGTTCTTGTTGCAGAGTACCCACAATGCTGGTATTTTCCATAATTTTGAGCCAGAATAGCACCAGTCCTTGGATCTCCGGTACTGACTACCAGGCGCGTACTTAATTCTTTGATAAGCGACTGTGCACTTGTACACCAATGTCCTAAAGTCTCTAATATAATGACTTGATTTCATTTTAAATATGCTAGTAGTGCATCAGACCACGGACGTGGGAACTTCCTGTTTTATACTATCTTAGATTTATCGTAGCCAAGTAAGCGAAACAAATTTATTAGCAAACGATAATTAAAATAGTTTGGGAAGGGACAAAGGGGTGAAACTTTGTGTGTGGACTTAGTATTTTCAATCAACGATATATCGAAAGCCTTGTTCCTTTAACCTTTAAATATTGCTTCCCTAAAAGAAGGCCTGAGAGGGATTAGATTTATACAATCTGTAATAATACATTTTCTATAGTTTGCGCTGTTTGGGTAGTAGGTTTACATAAAAGTATTGATTATTATTTTATAAATATTACTGGTTTCGGTTGTTGTTTTCTTAATATTTACGTGTTTTATGATTTAAAGAGTTTAAAGTTCGTTGAAACTCAATTAAGCTCACTAAAAATAAATATTTATTACAACCAGAAATTTGTAATGAAATTGTAATCATAACATAATACATTAGTCCCATGCCATGTTATTGATGCACACTTTTAGCCTTTTCAATACTGCTTTTTTACATTTGATAAGGCCCCTATATATTATAATGTAAATAGAATGTTTTCGAACTAAACCGTGGTGTTCGTAAACTGAACGAGTTATAAAACAGAAAAATATACTTTTAAGTATACCTAACTATCGTAAAGTAAGTATATTGAGGGCGATCCGAAATTTATTTGTATATAACACCTTAGTTCAGATCAAAAGTAGAAGGTCTTGTGTGTTTATATAACCGTAGTTGGTAACATTGAAGATAAAACAAAAAAATAGAGTCGTAGAAAAGTAGAATTTTCCTCAAGGTATCTTGAACTGTTTAGATGATAAATGATCTAAAAATCTTATTAAAGTTATACAAGAACATATTATTTTTATATTTTTCAGGTATATCTTTAAAAACACTGTGTTCCTAAAATTGCATAATGAGCTATTAAGCTACTTAGTAACAAGGGGTAACATTGAGAGACATTAGTAGTTTCCAATGGGAGAAACTGCAATAGTAATTACTTCAACTAGCAATCTCGCCAGATAGGTAATTATGTAGGTAAGATTTACTCTAACACGTACAGTCGAGAATATTGAGAAACATATAAATAACAATTATTCCAATAAGGTTTAACATATTCTATAGGATCTATTTCAGTACTAAGCCACGCTATTTCAGGCGCTTAACCACGTAAAATGTATCGTGCCTGATTTTATGCACAATGTTTGCATGTTTTCGTCGGGTTTTAACACACCAACAGTACACGAGAACAAAAAACCAAAAAGTATGTTAGTTAGTTTAATTGTGAATTGAGTTTAAGTACGAAGCAAACTAAATCCACACAGCTATCCGTTAATATCGCGACATAGAAGCGCCTCTGGGAATTGGTATGCCGAGCATATGAGCGATAATGCAAAAATTGTTTGAACAGTGAACAAAAGGAAAATTTATTGTTCGCAAAATTGATTTGACGGAGACAAAACTGCGTTTACAGACACAACAATAACTTATATTATGAAATTTGAATGTGGTCAGAGTCATTGGCCTATTGCGTAACTTGAAACCACCTTACGGAACAAGATAAATGGTACGTTAACAACTATACATATACAAGTGGTTAAGTGGTCTTACTGCAATGAGGGTAATGGGATCAGCAAAAAACCGGCAAATCTGATAATTGATAATGGAAGACGCTCTTGGGTACCACATGTACATACAATGTGTCATTGATTTAATTGTAACAAGTTCGATTTTATAGTACCACAGACTAAACATTTTTCTTATTCCCCATTGGAAATTTCGAACAAAAATGTGGCATTCCACATTCAAATGTCACACAGAATTCGGTTGACAGCAGCGAACTCAGAGTATGCAAATAGTTATGACAGTTTGAAAATTACAGATAATAATTGTCATTTAGATTACTTTTTGATTACTGTTTTAATAGTGATTAATTATCTATTGTCTTTTTTGTACGACTAGCGGATTTTAACGTCCACATAGAATAAGATGTTTATACAATGACGCATTTTTGACTATGTTACATACCCACATTAGATATAAGCCTAATTATAATTAGATATAAGTCTATATTGTTCATTCCCCTCAGACAACCCCTACCCTTCTAAAAATCTATCCCTTAAATACGTCATCCTTTTCCACTCAACAAGCAACAACCAGATAGGAGAGGTAGGGTTAAAAACCGCCTTCGCCGGCGAAGGCGTGGTCCCTTGTTTCAAGTGTCGCTCACTCCTACAGTGAGCTTCCGTCCAGCCCCTCAGGCTAGTCCCCCCCGTGACAGCCGAGTCCGAGTCTCACAGGAGACGCCCTTGTGCAAGTCACGGCAAACCACAATTATCACGGCTGAGCTAAGCTCGCCAACCAGCCCGAGCTGAGCTGTAAAGGCCTCCAGGCCAACAGCGAGATCCCACTCCAAAAAAAAAAAAAAAAAAAACACTCAACAAGCATTCCTGATCCAAACACATACGTTGTAACATACTTTTAAGTGCAAACCTAATAAAGTGTTTTTTTGTAAAAGCTCAAGTTGTCACTGCCCGTAACAACTAGCTGACATCTAAAAAACACAAAAAGCTCGTTAGTTCTAAAATACTAAGATCTAAAGACGGATCTTTTCATATTTTTATTTTCAGTATGAAGCCATTCTGCTCAAATGCCTTCAACGTATAAAATGTTAGTATTTACAGAATAACGTAACTTGACCAACAATGCTTTAGGAAAAACAATGCGTTCAGCATTGTACAATCTTTGAGACAACAAGCTTTGAGGTTAGTTAATTTACTACCATCTCTAATAAGTAGAGGAGTAATTGATCACTGTCCGTATAAGATTGCTTTTGGGGACCGGAACGAGATTACCAATAAAATATTCACTAAGAATACATACAAATGTATATAGGAAATGTTTTGGTCTGTATTATATGTATCTCCTTCATAGTGTTTACATACTATCATATATATTTACTGTAAAGGATGTACTAATTGTTGTTGAAACTATACTAATAATATAAATGCGAAATTGATATCATTTCCCGCGTAAATCTATACGGAAGTACGTCAAAACCATGTTTGTACTTGATAACAAATAACTAGATATTTTAGACTTATTTGGAATGGAAACTCACAGCATAAGATAACATTGTTAGAAAGTTGGATGTGGCCTTAACCCGGACGGGGGCCGCATTTTAAACAAAACAATTTTTTACACACTATCTCTATATAACGTGATTTAAAATAAGTTATTTGTTTAAATCTGTTTTTTTAAACATGACTGTAGGTAAATTTTTAGTGATGGTGAATATGCTCTATGCCAAGTACATGGAATTACAGTAAATTAATCACCACCCATCGACAACTACAGCAGTGTACTACTCCTAAAGGTACGGCCTCATGGATGTCGCTCGATGTTCGTTTACAGCAACAAATCTGGTCACGTGGTCCCATTGTTATCCCGCGACTTAATTGTATAGGGCTCAAACGTTAAACGAGCGTCGAGCGGCATACATGAGGCCGTATCATAGAAGTGTGTGAAGAATGGACAGAAATGGGAAGGATAGGCTTCAATTCTTGAGATTAGCACAGACAAACAATTTCCACAGAGCTACAACAGTATAGATTATAGAATGATATTAAAAAATATTGTTTTTGGAATTTCAAACATTGCAGAATGTGAGAATTGAGATTGCACAATGAAAATCTTGGGAGTAGAATGTTGTTATTGTAAGTTGCCGACCTTGCTTTACAGTTCCTTGATAAATTCCTACTTTATAAAAATGCATGGTACAGTTGAAAAGGGATTGACGACCCTTAAACACTTGTTATGGACTTATAAGAGTTGGGTAAAAGGTCAAAGCAAACACGAAATTCACCAATACACATCAACTATATCAGTTGGCGGTTCGCGGATGTTTTGTCGACTTTTTATGGTGTTTTTTGTAACATAACATAAAGTCATAGCGAAACCTATTTACAAATTAGAAACTATTCATTATAAACTGCAATTTCATATAGATAATTATACCTACATAAAATTTGTTGTAGTAATTAAAATTAATTGCTGCGAAATCGTATTAGCAATGCATTTCAATGTAAAATCTTTCTTTAGATTTCTACTACGCTGAGAATTATGATTTATCACATATTCTTGGGGTTCGTCAACACCTCTTCAGAAAGACCAAACGGCAGAGGTGTCTACCAGAATTAGAAGGCTCATCCTCAAAGACCTGCGTCGTTCGTGGCGCAGGTCTGTGAGGATAAGCCGAACGCATTCTCACCCTTTTGCTTTGCCTCCCCTACACACACTAACCAACAGGTTATAATCAATCTATTAGAGATAATGTACGACCATAAGTAGAAAGTGACTTCCCATTCACTTGAAAGGTGAGGTAAAGTTATTTGTGTAAACCTAATGAGAGAAAGACAAATAAATAACACCAAAAAATGTTGCAGATAAATATTAAATTTCACCTAACGTCGTCTCACTGTCACTTTTACATTGCGCAAGTCGGCAATTACAATATCCCCAAAACACGTTCCACGAACACCGGCCACGTACGAATCGATACAAGAACATACAATAAATGAATGTACCTTTCAGTTGAATTGTAAAACATAGCCGCCTGCCGTTTCATATCATCAGTCACTGCATTCTCTTCATTCATTGTTACACACAGTTTATATACGACTGCACGAACACTGGCCGGCGAGCCTTTCGTCGCCCGCGCCTTTTAACTGTCGAATGAATGCAATCACGCGATTTTCCCCCCACCGCTATGTTAAATAATAACATACCTACTGCATGTTCAACCGGTTTGTTGACAAAAAAATCTAAACTAATCGTGGCAATTCATGATTTTTATATACACACGTACACGTGTTTCAAGTATCTTTTGACCATATAAGAATGAAAATACGCAGCCTCCATGGTACATACTACAAATTGATCCGAATTACTAAGTTATTGGCTTATGATCAAAGAAATTGCACAAAATGCTTATTTTAAAACGTAAAAGTATTAGTTTTCGGTAATGTATAAGTTATGCTTGTATTTTTTTCGTTTATACAAAAACTTGTTGAATGGCAGATAGGATTCGTGAATACGTCAAACGCCCACTTGAAATTATGACGCAATTACTCTATAGAAAATCAATATTAGGCGCCACATAGATTGACTATAAAAGTTATGTGTGTAATAATTAACATTGTAAACCTACTTGATCTATCTATATATATCTAGAAATCTATTTTATTAATTGATTGATTATTAAACGATTGACTTAAAAGCAAAAAAATTGCGACAACTTTCTATGTGTATATGTAAAACAACCTATGAATTAATTTGCGAAACTGGGACATTTAGGCACTAAACTGAATCATTTGACACGTCAGCCATCAGTACTTATGAATATGACTAGGCAATGCTGTGTCAATCTCTGTGTTTTATTTTTTGTGTATAAAAAATAAAACATTTGCATTATGTTAATCTCTAGTTAGTCTTTTTAGAACGACCATTAGAAAAAATTGTGTCACCGTATTGCCTGTATTTAAGTATTGTTGAAGTTCTTAGTTGTATTGGTTTGGAAAAACAGTAACTCACAGTAAATAGCTCCATATTTTACTGTTGGCTGGTAAGAAGTGTCTATGAAAAGGCTCAGCGATAGAACAACATATGTTAAAAAAGGACAATTTTTGTTAGGACACCATATTGTTTTCACACAGAAGTATGTGGGACTAGAGATAACTGTACTAAAACATTCCATTACAATTTTTAAATCTTAACTTGAAGCAAATTTTGAAACAGATGATGTAGCAAAATGATAATAGGCACTAGTGTACTTTTTTTTCAGGATTAATAAACAACATATGGAGATTATTTGTGACAAGAATTTTGAAAGAAACCGGATAATTTCAAGTAAAATCAAACTTTATTATGTATGTGTGTTTCATAAATAAATAATATTGAAATACTTTGCTTTAGGAATAGTGCTGTTGCTGCGTCAGCTACATACAATATATACCATTATATTAAAAAAGTAATTCTGTCTGTCCATTTAAAGCTTGATACCAAAAATAATGCTCTCATTGTCATATTTAAATAACTCAATTATATTCCAAAATTATAAATACTATTATTATTCTTGTAGTTGTTAACTGGCAGCTTATAGGAAATTATTTATAAAAACAGAAAATATGGACCAATACTCATAAAAACTCATCTTTTTTAAATGTACATACTTGTATCAAATGCCTTTTTTGTTTGTCTTAAATTGCCAGTTTGATATAGTCTGATTATGAATGCATATTACTCTTAAGTTATAATTTTTGCAAGCTTACTTATACATTAAGTACATGTTAATTGTGGAAAGGTGTTATTTACTTACCCATATTCGGTAACAATCGGAGTGTAATTATACTTGTAGAGACGGTTATTCATTGTAGATTTTCATCACTAACACATTACTGAATGTACTATCATTTTTCATTTATAAACAAAGTAAAGTTAAAAATATTTAACTATCTACATTGTTTACTGTTTCGGTTTCAATTTTATTGACAATTTTGAATTTGACAATTGACAGTACTGAATGGCAGAACACCATCAAATATTCAAGACACGATACAGGAGTTCATCTGATTTATTATTGATTCACAGACAATAAATTATCCATGATTAACCTAAACTGGGCAATGTTATATGCTAAATTATTTATTATATATTTAAAAAATAATACTATTTATAGACACTTTTACTCATTTTTAAAGATTTCAGTTCCGAAGTAAGTGTGCAAATTGTGCAAAATGTGCCATTCAAAAATATTTAGTGCATCTTTTATTAATTATCTTCTTAGTTATGTTCCTGTTTTTTGAAGTGTGGTACAACAAAAAAATTATAGTCGATATATCCTTATAAACCGTAGCTATGATGTAAAAGCTCGTTTTTAAAAAGAAAGAAGCTATGTTTCGTTATAGACATGGGAAATGTAATTTTTTGGAATAGATATTAATCCCTCGGGTGGCAACAGCGTATGGGTGACCTAATTTTTTGTGTGTCAAATATTGGAGTTACAGTAATAACGAATTCCTCAAAGGTGCCAAGCGGTCTTAATATTAAAATATGATAATACGTTTTTCATGTGTTAGTCAAATTATTCATGTTTTTTCATTGTTTGCTTTAACTTCATACAAATTATGGTTTAATGAGATTTTAATTATATAATTTTAACTGTACGTAGAAATAGTTATGTTTGAACTTATGAATGTAGTGCAGCTGTATATTTAAAGGTTTTATAGTACAAAGCTAATTGCGGACATATAAACAGAACTCCATTGATTTTTGGGATGTGAACCTTTAGTAGTTTAACGTTAACTTTAACGTAGTTTATGCCACCTGAAAAACACAGGTTTTGATACAAATATACAACGCCTTAAAAAATATTAAAGCAATCACGTATAAAGTGTAAATTGAAAAGTCTATTGATATAAACATTTCATTACATTCGCTTATCCCTTATTTACATTTTGGAGTTTTAAAAAGGAATGAAGGAAGATTAGGGATCTGAACAAATTAAAAATACCGTACATCTCAAACTGACAAATAATCTGGAATACTTAAAAGTATATTGTATGACAACGGCATAATTAAACTATATATTTTTTTTATAAGATAAAAAAATATATGTTTTAGTCAAATGTTTTTAAATGCCTAAAGTAGTCATATAATTTAATAACAGTATTTCAATAGACACAAAATAATATTACTAAATCAGTAATGAGTTTAAAACAAAATTAGCACAGTTATTGTATCGTGTTCTAGCTGAGTTTGTTGTGAGTATCTTCTCAGATCGGTTTATTTTGGAACTCTCCTAGCCTTAGGTATAAGGCAAAACTTGTTGTACATAAGTGTTCTCTGATACGTTGTGAAAATATATAAATAATTATAGATATGAGTAAGATTGGAGAACTTTAAAGTGAATGCGTGGGAATGAATAAATTCGAATTTGAAGAGGAATTCTCTTTTCTCTATAAGACAGCCAGAGAACAGACCTATGGTAATATCTTTATTGTATTCTTGGGAGCGTTATTGGCTAATCTTCTCAAAATATACTTCTACTCTATATTTGAGATGTGTAAAATGCGCTATGAATACCTGTTTGGTCGCACTTCAATATTCAATTGCTGAGGGCTCAAGAACATATTGATATTTATTGCATGACGCATCTGGCAATACACAATGGATCAGGGAACTAAATTCGTTTAGGGTTGTCAAATTTCCGATTTGAAAATTCCATTATCGATTTAAATAGAACCTTAACACATGAAATATTATATGATACGAGATTTAGTAACGGTGGTCATTTTTATTGAGTTCTCTATAGAATAATGAACAGGTGGGCCACTAAAAGTATGCTATATAACAGGTGGCAGATTGCTGGTGTGTTATCGAATTTGTAGGAGAATAAGGTGGGGGGAGGGGCTGGGGATTGTACTAGTTACTAAAACGTTTGATGTAGCTAACAATAACTATATCAACTACAGTTGCATTTATTCACGGTCAACGAACCTCAAGTAACTATCAAACTCAAAATATCTTTATTCAAGTAGGTCTTTATAAAGACACTTTTGAATCGTCAATTTTTACCACCGGTTCGGAAGGCAGTCATCTACCGAGAAGAACCGGCAAGAAACTCGATAGCTGCTCTTTTAAAATAAACAATTAATACAAAATTGAGTTAGTCAGAATTAAAATAACAAAACATTGTAAGGTTACTCAAGAATTGAACTGTCCCGATGCTGAGCCAATTGCCGACACATTAAATGGATCTTCGTCCTCTAAATATCCGCTAACTAACCGTGAAGTGTTTTGATTTAACGGTTGGCACATCACTCAAAGAGACCCACCTGCTCGCCACATAAAAAAATAGGAGGACCACATAGTATTCCTATGTCAACGGACAACGGACGAAAGTTTACTATGAAATACGCGTTCAATCAAATCACTCGTTTCTGAGTCTTTATATCTGTTTCCTTTATTCCAGTATGTACTAACTGTAGTAGTGTAGTAGTTTTTTGTAAGCAAATGTTAGGTTAAAATTTATATTCGCATGAATTTCTCATCCTATTAACCTGGCTTATCGGGAGTAGGTACTCAAAGCTGCTAATCCTTTTATCTTTATGTTTATCGGTAAAGTGAAGTACTATCGAAATAGTCTGTATGTATTCAATTTAATACACAATATTTTATGGCGTACTTTAATTTTGTTGTACCTTTAAATACGATTTAATAGAACAAAGGGATTTGAGGCCTTACTGATCTTACAAATGAACTAATTTATTACTTATGTGAAAATATGAACCTTATAATATTTTTAGGGTTAGAGTTAACGCAAAATATTAAAGAATGTGACTTAAGATCCTATGTCTACTCGACAGAACAGAAGGCAATTCTACGCTTCTAAAATTGTAGTACTATAGGGAACTTTGGTCCGTCTAATAATAACATAGAACTAGTTATAACTGGGTTTCAGTTCAAAACAAAAACACTTCATTTCAATTTATTCAATGGCTTCGTAAAAAGCTTAGTTCCAACTTTGAATAGGTAAGAAACTTTCAAGATTAGTTCTTCTCGAACCTGACATAAGTCTAAATATATATACAGTGCACTCACAAAGGATGTTCAAGCGGTTTTTATAGGCTTCCCACGTCATAACATTATATTACAAAGAAACGTGGTGATAGTTAATAAACGCGTTGAATTGTAATAAGCTTTTGTCCCAACAGCTTAATCTATTTAATATTTCTATTATTTATTACATTTATATAAAAATGTAAAATCTCTCAGTCAAATTATAAGGTGTAAGAAATGGATAAATAATTAGTATATTAGAAAACTTTTAATAAACTAGAGTGTTTTTTAAATACATTTAAAATATAGTATTCAAGTTCGAGGGTAAGCATTTAAAATGTAATGTTAAAAAGAAAAGTTTATGACGAAGGTTTTATTCAAATCCGTAGAACTCGTAGGCCACAGACATTTTTTTTTATCTATGTCTTAGTAGTCGCAGATATCATGAATATATAATCTTGTCATCCGGAATTCTAAATCCAAATTTGAAGCGATACGACTATTAATATGATGAGAAAAAGATTTAATCACGCATGGGAGACCCCAAGAAGGCGTGACTGTCGAAACGCAATGGGTGGAAAATTAAATCCGCGCCTCAGAGTGAAGGCTGAACCGAATAATTTCAGAAACTCTACATTTTGAGACATTACTATATTTGAAAATAGAATAAGTTTTTTTAATGCATGAACTTACTAAAATGAGTTTCTTCAATTGAATTGAAGAAGGTTGGAAGAACGCGTCGTCCTTATTAAAGCGGGCATAACTATTAATTCAGAACCTCTGACAACCACAGCTGTGAGGCCAGACCCATGTATGAAACGTTTATTTAAATTAAAGTTCTATATTTTATGCTAGAACGCGCCCTCTCTTCTGGCGTGATTATAGCCGACACAACAATTCTGATACCATTATAAAAAAGTTAGTTGAAATATTTACTCGTCACGTTAGTAGGTAAAGTAAAGTACAAACTTAAATAAGAAAATATTCAGTCTAGTTAAAAATAAAGAAAACATACAAATTCAAAAAGTTTTCTTTGCATTTTGTAAGTTGTGATTTATATAAAGCTATAAATATTACATTTAGAACTAAATATAGAATTTCGAGTCTTAAAATCAAGTGCTAAGATACGTTTTCTTTTAAATATACATTTACAGGATGATAGACAACTGTGGTGAGTGCTAATAGTGACTAATGAAGGATGTAACGCTCAAATAAAAAGTTGTATCCTTCAGACGATGCATATCTAAGCATTTAATTCTGAACCAAAGACTTTTAGTTATAATAATAATGTAATTTTTTTTTTGAGATTGCAGTATTCCTACAGCACGATGGAATTTCTCAACCTAGAAACAAAATTAAGAAATTAAGAATATTTTGCCATATTATTTCTTTTCATGACTTTTTTGAAATAATTATCTGTTTCCTCAAATGACTCATGGGTAAGGTAGGTAGGGTAAGGTATTTAACGTATACATTATATATAATATTACAAATATTTATTGGCAAATGTTGCGGCCCATAATGTTTATTTGATTTTATTCAAGAAAAGAGGCCGGTAATACTCATGTAAGTCTCATGCCTTTGAGTTGTCTATGAGGAGCGGCGGTTAGCACCTCACTCAAAGTGACCGGCACGTTTGCCTCCAGTTCGATAAAAACAGATTTTTAATTTTACAAAGATTGAAAGATACAATACAATTACGAGGTACGGAACGATAGCTACTTGGTGAATGCTTTGGTGGAATGCGAGGAAATACGCTGTACGAGATGAAATCTGGGGAACTCCGTCGGTATTTAGTCGATTGAACAAAATTGTTTTAAAGCAAATAATTGTACAATTGTTTATTATATGTTTAAGTGAAACGCTTTTAGTGAAATTTAATATTTTGAATTAATTTAGGATTAATGTTTTATGGTATATGCATATACCAGAGGAGGGTGGAGATGATAGAAAGCTATAGCTCTGCCTATGGGCACGAAATATCTTCCAGGCGCTGGACGGACTAGATCACCAGTTCCGCAGTGTGGGGCGGGGTACAAGTGCTCGCGAATGTCGGCGAGCCGAAAAGGATGTCGGGCCATAGTGAGGACCGTAACTTTAGCTGCCGATGCCTGGTCCACGGAGACTTCATGTTGGTTACGACCGCTCTGCAAAAAAAGTGGGAAGAATGTCATTGTTATGCATTGCAGACTTTAAACTGACGTCGTGGGAGGTCTGTCATATAACTTAAATATAATTTTTCAATATAATATACATGTGCCAACCTGTACATAATAGCACTATACATTGCTTGACATGTTTGTGCTATATATACCTTGTTTACAGCGTAGCATGAAAAAGCTTTAATCTTGTATTTCTATACAAACATACCTCACATGAAAAAGAACAAAGTAAAAAGTAGAACTCATAGAGCAAAGTGGAAACTAACGTTTGAACTTTAGTTAACAGTGGACATGTGTTTCAGACATGTTTTCCTTCACATAAGTAAATTAAAGCTTAAAAATTAATTTAGTGGAAGTGAAATTAATGTATTGAAATATAATTAAAATACAATATGTATTAACTGATACTGATTTTATATCACTTTAGATTATTGTATCTATTGTTTTGGTTTTAATGAGCACTCCTTTTTTATAGAAGAGGGGGCAAACGGGCAGAATGCAAACCATAAAGGTCAAGTCCATAGACACTCACGTGGCTTGAGCTCGTGAGTGCGTTGCCGGCCTTTTAGGGAGTGGTACGCTTTTTTCTTCAAGAACCCTAAGTCATAATAGTTCGGATATACCCTGGGGGGCAGCTGGTTCCATAACGTGGTCATAAATGTCTCACGAAACGGGCAGTGCTGGAACGACAGACATCGAGGTGATACGGTTGAAATCCTCTTAGCTACTGTTCAATAATTACACATAAAATTTAACAAAACATAATGTAGTAAGAACACACATCTCTTATAAACAATTATGAATTTAGAATAGAGTCAATAAACCAAAACTGCACAAATGTGTTTGGAAGGTGTATTATTGTATCTTTCAATAATCTCAATCGTACGCCTGAAATTGTGGCAATTGAGTTGTATTTTAGTTTAATGTGTTTATTGCTCCCCGATTGTATATATGTACTATTAATGTACTGAACGTAATAGTATTTATATCAGATATATGTTTACAAATGATTTTAGTCTTTCTTAAAGTCCTCCAACTTTTAAATATTGGCATAAGCTTCCTTGTAGCCTCTATTAATTCTGCGAAATTGCTCTGCAACAACCACGTCTTGTTTCTACTGCCAACCATTCTTCTGTTGGTGACCTTTCGATTATTAATTGCAGAAGAATATGGCCAAAGTGTCAGATCTTATATTGTTTTACTGTGAGCATAAGAGAACCCTTTTGGCCAATCCGTTCCAACACTGTATAGTTGGTTACCTTCTGTAACCAGCTTATGGCCTAGCGACTATACTAGATTATAGCCCATATTTTGTAAGCCACTAAAAGGTTATTTTACGGTCCTAACATAACAATAAAATATCAATTTCATAACACATTATAAAATGAAAAATTGTGAAAGCTGTTTTGATTTTTCATCAAACTTCAAAGCAACAGTCGAGGTGTGAAAATGAATAATTAATATTCAACATTTTTAAACATGAGTTAAAAATGTATGCATGTATTTTGTCGGAATTTTCCAATGTTCCCAAGTGGTAACATTTTAAATTCCAACGAAAAAAGCTAAATATCTTTCATACAAGTGAAATGCAAATGAAACTGCGGACGTTCTAGTTTTTCCGAGTTGTTTTCTCGTACACCGCTTTTAGGTCCGTTAGAGTAAATTTACATTTGAATAAATACTGTATAACTAAGCAGGTTAAAAATAATAGGAAGCGTTGGCCAAGTGTCTTAAGAACTTTTCAGAGCTTCGTGATTTCCCATGTAAGCTTAACGTTGACTATAGGATAGTTTCTTTAAGTGAAAAGTAGGCACCACTACCAGAAGTTACTGGTAACATGAACTGGTGTTATTCTCGCTCAGCGTATAAGCATCGCGATAAAACGAGGGAATGCCGCCAGCTTTATGTAAAAATCTGCCACGAGGAACAAACTTTTTGAATTTATTGTAGTGCTTTAGTTGTTTAATTTGTATATTTGAAAAAAAACTTAAAAAACATATCTTTTAGATAGTACATTCTTAAATATACAATATTCGGTTTAGGTAAATGTATTTAATATTACTTCCGCTTTATTGGCTCTTCCCGGTAGATAACCGGTCTTCCGAACCAGTGGTAATTTCAAAAAATTAAATTCAAGTGTTTTTATAAAGAATGACTTGACTAAAGATATTTTGGGTTTCAGTTTGTGGTTGGAACTTGACCTGTACAGTTAAAAGAAATTAACAAGCCTTTAACAACGATGGACTTTAATAGAAATTTTAAAATAAGTAAAATTATTATTATTATTATTATTTATTAGATTTATGATATCTTTTAAAGAGATCTTTTGTGAACTGTGATAACACCATATAAGACATTGAATAATTTAGCATGCATGCATAGCATATTTCTAAATATTTGCAGGCATTAGAATATTTCTTTGAAGTATGAACTTTTGCGTGCAGAGAATACTCGGCCACACAACATAAATAATTGATGCTTGTTTCTGAGCGAGCTCATAGACGATTCTGCAATTTGGCTTTTTCATCTTCGGGATATTAATCATTCAAGAGACATTTTTGTGCCCATTTTTTAAAACCACTTTTGTCTTTATCAAAAAAAAATCGTATCGGTACGGCATACTATTGGCATATAGATCAAATCAAAATCGCAAGAAATAACTGGTTTTTTATATTCATCCCTTTCTTACACTTATTTTTTTTTATATAGAAGACGGTGGCCCCGTCTTCTAGACGCAAGAGGTCTCTGCAAGAGGCCCACCATAAAGTTGAAGTCGCCGCCCGTAGACGCTCACGCGGCTGGGACCTCCTGAGTGCTTTGTCAACCTTTAAAGGAAAATAAGGAAATGAAGGGGTAGGGGAAACGCGTATTTATGTAAATTCATTCAACAAAATATAACAAAGATTTGATCTTCTAGTTATATAAAAATTTGCCTGTAGCCACAACGCTCATACTAAATGCATTTGTATTCATTTATGTTAAGCGTATTAATAGAACGCTATGCAAATACAAAGGTGACTCAGACTATCGTAAATTAATCGTTATTTTTTACGTACTCAAATTTTCATATGAACGAACGAGTACAAATGATGATATCTTACGTTAATAAGTATGACATTACTATTACATTATTATTACATTATTTGTTAGTAAATATATTAATAAAACTATTAAGAAGTTATCTTCATTGACTGCAATTCTGTCCATTCATTTCTTTAGGCTAGTTATTAATACCACTCTTTATATTAAAAAAAATCATGACACTTTTATTTATTCACAACTTATTGCACTTAAACAGTAGAAGTAGATGATATTAATATGCAATACATATAAGAGCAACGGGCGGCCTTATCGCTAATAAGCGATCTCTTCCAGGCAACCCACGAAATAAAAGAATACTTAAAATAAAATAAGAATACAATTTGTCTGGTACAAGTCGTGTAAAGAATACCAAAACAAAACACAACATACATTAAATTAAGTAAAACAGGAAAAAATAAGCGAATTATAATGTTATAATATAAATAATTACACTATGGACAATAATTGCTTTCTAAGAAGAGATTTAAAAGATGACAGTGAGGAGGCAGTTTGGAAAGACTGATATTAAATGACCGTTCAAGATCAACAATTATAAAACAATTGTCTAATTAATATAATATTTTCCGGCACAAAAGGTACCCATTGCTGGCTGAAATGCCTTTCCGAAGAAGCCTTCACCAACAAAGCCCCATTTCGCGCATGATGTCCTTAATTAATCGTTTTCTTCACACCAGAATGTGACATTTTTATGACAGGGTTAGGAATGACGGAAGAATACGAGCGGTTGTTAGACTTAAGAATAATTTAAATTTTAACTCGGTATGATTTTTTCTTATATTTGCATGTCACAGCTAAAATTATTCTCATTCGAAATTTTTGGTTGTTCCTGTCGTGAATATCTGTTTTGCACGAACTGGTACGGATAGAGACCAATAAACAAAGTATTTAAGAATTTCCTTTATAACTAATAACCGTTTTATTTTTTCAGTGTATAAGCATTTAAGATTTAATGGAATATGCGATTAATTTTAATAGTTTCAGCGATGTTCACCAACAAGGTTATATGCCTAATGTTAACGATATATTTACGTTCATAGCGAAATGGTGTATTTACATCGCGTGTAACCTTGCCTTAGGGTACAATACACAGACATCAGCATTAAGACCATCAATTCCAAATACGTAAAATATATTTGACTTGGTATTAACTTGGAATCCCATTTTCATTTTTATAGAAGAGGGGGCAAACGAGCAGGAGGGCTCACGCGGCTGGGAGCTCGTGAGTGCGTTGCCGGCCTTTTAAGGAAAATTAGGTAATGGAGGGGTAGGGGAAGAGGACGGGGAGGGGAAAGGATGGGCACCGGTAGATAACACTCACCGAACGAAACGCGTACAAAATTAACAAAGTCCAATTGTATCACTTTACACCGGTTTTCTGCGAGAGAGTGGTATTTCTCCAGCCGTGCCTGCCCGTTCGGCTGAAACTCTAAGTAACAGCATGGCACTCCCACTCAAAATTTCTTAAAATTACCAAGGATGGTTTTTATAACCAAGCTCCCATAAGTTATCTATAAATAATGCAATACCGGAACTTAGAACATTGTAATTCTAATATATACCAATTAATAATTTGAGGTAAAATGTAACGAGGCCACGTTTATCATTTACGTCACAAGCACTTAACTACTTGACAATTAATGAAAATTGGCAAAATCAATAAATAAATTCTTTATTATATACTATATTATATCTTTAAAAAAAGCGGACCAATTATTTAAGGCTGTGATATGACCTTCCTGGTGTGCCTTCGTCAGCCCTCTCTTCTATTATGAATATTTTTTTTACTATTAGTCTTCTTACGGCTCAGGTTTCAGGAAATATTAAGATTTGATAAATATTAATAGAGATATGGTGTGAAGCAGAAATTATAAAAGGACGCATTTTTTTTTTAAATTAATCTTATATATACAATTCTCGTGTTAGAACCTCCGAAACGGGTGAGAATATCGAGTAGGTCTTAGAATCGGCCGACATCTATTTTTAGAGACTTTTTTTTATTTAAATGTAAAAATACATACAACCCTAATTTTTTAACCTTTTATCACCAACCCCTATTTTTTAAATAGTCGGGTTCGCTAGTATTCCTACATAATTAACTAATAATAAAATAAAATTATTGAAACTTTTTAAAGGCTCAAACTAGACTCAAATCCATAAAGGATAGTCTATAAGTTTTCCGCATTTATAGTACACTGAATAATTTGTGGATTCACTTATCGATAAAACAATATTACATAGAAGCGCATCAATCTATATATATATAAAACTCTTGCGTTACTGAGTGACTGACAGACAACGCACAGCCGAAACTACTGGTAGTAAAAAGCTGAAATATGGCATTTAGGTTCCTTGAGATGTGTAATGGAGCACTAAGAAAGGATTTTTAGAAATTCAACCCCTAAAGGGGCAAAAAGGGGCAGAAACTTTTCTATGAAAATTTTTATGCGTATATACGCATAATAATTATATATAAATATAAAATAATTTATTATTTTACTTTATAAGTTTACTATCTAATAATTTATAAACATATTTATTCGCTTAAACAAATCATAAACAATATATTAGGGATATTAAAATACACGATTTATATTACAAGTAGTGGTCACATTAAACCATTAAAGTAATAAATGTTGTTAGTAAAATGTCGTTGTATTATCTGTGGCTGATAAAAGCCACGCACAGATAAAAAATGTGGTCATCTTTCTGATTCGCATGGGACCAGAAGGGTAAAACTTTATTCGCTGACGTGAAATTTCTATTCGCGTTACAAATCCTTCCATTTATCGCTTCACGATGTGTCAAATATATTTTAGATATACGAAATACTACTCCGTTGTTATAATAGGAGAATTTATTTTTACAAAATTAGTCGATAGTTAAATTTTCTTATTAGTAATATGCATGACGTATCCATTGTATATAGTCAAGACAATTTACATAAGTATACTGAACTAAATAAACTCAAAGTCAAAATATCTTTATTCAGATTCTATTCGGTTCGGAAGGCTGTTCCGATCTACCGAGATGAACCGGCACGAAACTCGATAGCTCTTTTAAAATAAACAATTAATACAAAATTATGTTGTTTACAATTGAAATAATTAGAGCATTGTAAGGCTACTCAAGAATTAAATGTCCCGATGCTGAGCCAATTGCCGACACATTAAAGGGTCTGTCCTCTAAATATTCGTTTACGGTATAGTATGCCTTTTCAACCAAAATACTCTTTACGCGCATTTTAAATTTATTAGAAGTTAATTTACGTACTGGGACTTTGTTATAAAAACGTACGCGTAAATGTTAGTGTAATAGTTTTTTTTTTATTTTCGTGTAGGCCCACTGCAGCTCATACACCGAAAAGTAATTACATTATTTTTCTAAAAAATTTTTTTTTAGAAAAATTAAACTACCCGTTAACCCAATGGCCACTGTAGCAGTACTTCAAGAAATAAGCATGCTACAAAAAAGTCCAATGTGCTTAATATATTCCTTGGATTTCATATAATATAAAGCACGTAAAAAAGGATACTGTAAGGAAATCATTACACAATCAGCAATCATCCAGTTTTTTTTTTAAATTGACGGCATCGTGTAATCTTCCCTAATTGCCGACACGATTGGCGATGTAAAAACATTGTGGGATAACTCCGCGGGACTTCACTTAGAGACTCGGCTCCGGCGCGTACACTCGCCGGTCCGCGTCCGTACTTTCGCCGCGTATAAAAAAAAACTTTACAACGAAATGTCAATTGACATAATTAGAGCGCGTAACACATTCTATTTTTAAAATGTGCCAGTGTGTTCGAAGTTTTGGCGGGAAAATGACTTTTTAATTTGGCGGCCAGAAGCGGAGTCAAGGATCACGTGAGTAATTATTTAAGTGTCAATGCAATTGCCAGTGATCTCTCATTCGGTTAAATAATAAATATAATGTCATAAATAATAGCCTGTCAAGATAATGGAGTTATTTTTATGGATACGCAATTGTGTCGAGAATGTTTTTGTTGTGTGACACTTTGACATTTTTATAATATTCTGACAGGTTTATTAAGATGTAATTTAAACGATTTCTATTTAGTTGGAAAACGGGAGATCAAAAAAATATATTTTACTGTTTTAAAAAAACAGTGATAAAAGATAAATTTATAATTTTTATTCGCGTATGTAATAATTATAAATATTGTATCCACTCAAATTTATAATTCATTCGTTTTATTAACTGAGCAAAAATTTTGCGAAATGAGAAATTAAGAAAGGCTGTTTCTGTTATGACGAATTGATACTTTAAATTAATCTAATAATATGCTGTGATAGTTAATTTTCATAAAAATATTAGGGACTTATATTATTAGTCACTTGTAAGCCTCCTGGCGTTGCAGGTGACCACTTCACTAGGAGTGACCCGGCTGCTCGTTTGCCTCCGGTTACATAAAGAAAAATACATTTTTTATTCATTAGTTATCCGGATCTCCTTTAAACCAGCGATATTCAGTAATAGAAAACACGTAAGTGGAAAAGTATCTAGAGATTTATTACTTTTTCCACTTACGAAAAATTTGTGATTTCGGAAAATCTGAGATTTATACGAAAAATAAATGCTTATAATGCATCTCGTGAACATAATTATTATGACATATGAATGGCAGTGCACTTTTGCGTTTCTGGGTTAGTTTATTCTGTACAATCCATATACTCTGTGGTATTTATTTTAGTACCATATTCTTGTAGAAGATTTTTTTTGTTTATTTATTAAAAAACAAACAACCATGCCGAGTTTTTTGCCTGTCACATTACAGATTTGTCGCGTGGTGTGCATATAATTAAGAGACCCGTGGAATATCTTATCTTATATAGGCTATAAAGGTTATAGCTCTCTTTTGTGTTTGTATAAGATTTATAACATCATGTTATTTTGTTGTTTCCTTGTCATTTCCCCTTATTATTGTTGTCTGGTGGAGATCGCTAATAGCGATAAGGCCAGTTGCTCTCGAGCGTACAGCCTTCCTAAATATTCGACACAAAAATATCTATTCAGTTCAGTAGTTGGTGCGTTGAAGCATTGAACCACTCTTCAACTTTAGTAGTGAATTTCGTATTTCAAAGCACATATTTAACTACGCTAGTTTAGTTTTATTACTTTAATGAGAGTTTGTTACGATTCACCTCGATATCACACGCGTATATGACCTCTTTTACTAGCAATTAGCGATTATCTTTTAAATGATTTACATAATTGAGTTTCTTAAAAAATTCCAAAAATATTTTGTGAATACTATTCAACATTTGACAATAATCAATCAATAAATCAAAAGTTACTTTATTAGTTAACTTTCTTGCAATGAATCGTCGTATGAAAAAAAATACACTACATTTATTGCCAGTTCACAAATCCCAAGGGCGTAGAGCGGACGAGAAGAACTGGCAAGAAAAACAGTGCCACACCTTAAAATCGCCAAGTACGTTCTACAGCACGGTTGTAAAGAGCTGCTACCATTACACCAGGCCACAGTGAATGCATCAATATATAATAAATAAAAAAATATATAAAAAATACAAATATCTGGGCATGGTGGGCATGGTGAGCATGTTGGTGAAATAGCACATTAATAGTGAAAATAGCCCACAAATATATAAAAATATTTTATTTGTTAAATGCTTGTCTAGGCCGGGCCGTGTGTCTTGCTTGCTTCTTTGTCCCCTTACGATAAATAAAGATTGGTTAGAACAATAAATAATACTTAATAGCATATTAGTTGAATGCAATATTTTCATCCGTCATAAATTATTATTGATTATAAATAAATCACCGATGGGGAGAAAATTCATTATTTTCCGGACGGAAATTCAAGCACGCGATTTGATCGGAAGTAGGAAATCTTTTAACCTCACAATGCTTGGAGAACTTGTTTCAGAAAAATTATATTCAGGATTGAATTTAAGTCTTTCAGGAATTTGTGTATAATTTTAATGGGCGAATGTATAATTAGTTATAACCTAATAGAAATATTTGTGTGGCTGTTGTTAGCCTAATATTCCTTGTATAATAGAAGGGACCCGAAGAAAGGTGATGTAGGTGACCATAGACGGACTCACAGTGGACCGTGATTAGGCTGCCGGCCTATTTATTAGGTTGGTCCACTATTTTCTTGATAATATTCCATAATATTAAACTATTAGCATTCTTAACAGTCTAAAACGCCGATTTAGTCTATTATGTACATTTATGGATTTATCATGGCGGCCTTCAGGTCAAATGTTAATTGAAAATGGAAAAAATCAAATCATTAATAAAAAAACGTATCAAAAATGATATTAAAATACTAAATATTACTCAAACTCAAAATATCTTTATTCAAGTAGGTCTTTATAAAGACACTTTTGAATCGTCAATTTTTACACTACCACCGGTTCGGAAGGCAGTCATCTATCAAGAAGAACCGGCAAAAAACTCGATAGCTGCTCTTTTAAAATAAACAATTAATACAAAATTGACAATTAAAATAACAAAGCATTGTAAGGCTACTCAAGAATTGAACTGTCCCGATGCTGAGCCAATTGCCGACACATTAAAGGGATGATTGAAGATAAAGCTCTATTTAAAGCATAGAGTTTTATTCCACAGAGTACGTTTACAAGTTATTTTTTTGTGTCCAAGCTATTCAATTAACATAGTCTAAACACTAGTCTAAATAAAAGTGTTTATGTCTCTATTTTTTAATAGCAATGACTACTGGATAGAAAGAGACAAACAGTATTTTATTTAAAAGACTGTAATTAGACAGATTTTCCTAATGAATGAAGATCAGACTCTTTCTTTTTACATTTTCTATAGAGGTAAATTATATTCGTGTCTGATTTGAAAAAAATCTTTTTCATTTTATAATTCAATTATGAAATGAAAAAGGTTTTTTTTTTGCATCTAAAACCTTCCCAATTAAGGCCTTTAGATACGTTTAATATTTTTTTAATAAAACAAATGTGAAAAGTAAAATTACTATATATTAGTTTGTGAAATTTGAAATTCGAAAAGAAAACTTGCACGGAAAATTAATAATTAACAAAAATCGAAAAGCGTAAATTTTATGTCCAAAACGTAAACAATCTGCCTTCCTTGAAAATCAAGGGTACGTCCTTGATTTTTAAACGGTTCACCCTAATCCCAAATTAAATTAAAAGTTAATCAGCTTTTTAAATAGAAGTTTTTTGTATCACGACTTGACTTCAAAAAAAGTTTAGAAGATTGATATTTAAGACGTATTCCAAAATTTGTGATATAGGATTGATTTACAGTTAACGGAACCAAATCTTAATTATTAATAAGTAAAGTTATATTATCACTAAAATGCTCCGATAACTGATTTTTAATTTGATTGATTAATGTTTGAAATAAGTTTGGCATATTTGACTTTCCCAAATCGATTTAACTTTAAGATAATCAATCAAAATTGTCCTTAAGAAATTCATCGTTCAGTTTTATATTTTCGTTTTTTATAAATATTGTTTTATATATAGCTAACAAATATATTTTTAATTAGATTTTAAATATCAAATAAAATAAATATATAAAGCCATGTCCAATTTTATTCATTGTTACACTTAAAGGAATCACCAGTTCTATTTAATAGTACCTACGTATGCTTATTTAATCCAATAAAATTTAGTTCATACATATCGCTTACCAAGCGACATATATACAGCATATTTATAAGATACGGAATACATGAGTGACTTCACAACTACGGTATTTCAATAAAAAGTCTTTAAATTAAAACAAAAGAGATGTCCACATCTCTTTACCCGGTTAGAGGGAGATGAAAGAGATAAGCGGAAGGAGAAACATAATGTTATAATAATAAGAGACGTTTAAAATATAATAATATAAATATTTTATAATGGATCTGACCGCTCTTAGCAGTAGATGAACATGATGATATGAAAACATACGCAAAAAATGTCTCTGCCCTTATGAGGTATATTAAACTTTCGGAGCCATATGATAACGCTTTGTTTACCAAGAGTTATTTTTATAGATAATTTGTTCGATATCTATGTTGAGAATATAAATTCATTCACAACTGTTCAGTCTTATACATTTCAATGTTTATGAAAATGGTCATAAAATTATTTCTTAAGTGCCAGATGCGAGCGTAAAATTCCTACAATAATTTTCAGAACAATAATTCTTGGAAATGGCCACTTATGTCATTATTTAAATCTAGATATAACAAAACTACGTAGGCAGTCTACAATAAAACGTATTCACTTATAAGATTTTTTTGTTGTTAAGGCAATAAAATCTAATTTTAACGTAACGTGCCTATATAATAATTGTGCTTGTTTTAAAGCTTTATTTTTAAGCTTACCCAGATAACCACTTATAGCAGATAACAAGCCGTGTCCCGACGGTCAGCACTTAAGTCTAAGTGACATCGACTTCTAGGGGCCTATAAAAAGGGGAAAAATATATTCAATAAGACTGACTCATTATTAAGCGTTATGAAAATATAATAACCACTGCTAGTAACCGGTCGTAGTTTTAAAATTGTGTACCGGTGGGTAGATTAAAAAAGAACGCTTGAATCTAGACTGGGAAATCAAATACTCACATAAATCACTCGAAAGCTACTAGAATAAAAAGTTAAATTGAATGTGAGTCGAACCAATGTGTTGCTTGTATTTACCGATTAAAATTACGAATGTATGTGAAAAAAGGGGTTTTAATAAACAATAAATATTATGTTGATTTGGTTTTTTTTATTTCAAAAAAGCAATCGGGCTGACTTTCTTGCAAGTTTCGTCTCAGCTTGGTCGCGTACTAACGCGTAGAATTGTTTAGATTTGAAATGCTCCAATATTTTTTAAATATTATTTTAAAATGTTACCAGAAGCTTTTGTATATAATTATTATATTGCCTTGATCTCTTAATTTTGCATTTTAAGGGCGATCCGAACCAGTTTGTGAACAATACAAAGCCAAAAATACACATCGATTGTTCTGTCAATTAAAACCTTTTAATTAAACAGTGATATATTGCTCTCAGCAATTAAAATTGGCAATTGTGAAAACTTCATTAATTAATTTTCACTTATTTGCACTTCGACAAATAATACTTGTATTGTTTCATTTTCAAATAAGTATTTTCATTTTGCATATTATTTTAGCCATTCATTTATGAAGATATAATTATGTTATGCAGTAACAATGCAGGCATAATGTCTATTAGAATTTAATTATATATGTACAAATTAAAGAAGTGGCTTCCGTCCACCCTTTAAAGTAGAGGTTTTTTAAAGATAATATCAATCCAAAAACTTGGATGAAAGCGGTGGTCGCATATAACACAAAAATGCTTTGTACAAATGGAAAAGCTTTATATTTTTAATTAATGTGTAATATAGTAACATTGAATGTTACATCAAAGGAACTTTTATTAATTATAATGAGGGTTCCGATCTGGAGTTGGATTATGTCGGTTGTTGTTTTGTTGTTTCACTGGTTTATAATACATTTATATGATACTAAAATCCTGGATTCACAATGTGTTTATGTGTATGTTGAGTGGGAGTGCCATGCTGTTACTTAGAGTTTCATCCGAATGGACAGGCACGGCCGGAGAAATACTAAACTGACAAGAAACCGGCGCAAAGTGATGCAATTGGACTTTGTTCATTTTGTACTCGCGTTTCGTTCGGTGAGTGAGATCTTCCGGTGCCCATCTTTCCCCTCCATTTCCTAATTTTCCTTTAAAGGCCGGCAACGCACTCACGAGCTCCCGGCCGCGTCACCTTTATGGTGGGCCTCCTGCTCGTTTGCCCCCTCTTCTATAAAAAAAAATAAACCACAATAGGATTAATCCAAGAAATGAAAAATATCGACTAGTTTTTAGTATTTTTCATGACCCAGCTTGGGCAAGTACTGTCAAAAAGAGGGTCTCGACTGTTACTAACATACAATACTTATGTTAGTAACATATTGGCCTTTGTTATAGTATGTGTTTATTTATAGTATAAGTCTTAGCACCAAAAGCCTTAACAATTTGAGGATATATGTATATAAAATATATTTAAATTATTTTATCAGTCGCATAATTTGGCCCTATATGAATTGTCTCATATTTAAAAATGTTTCTAACACCCGATAAAAGATGTCGCTTACACCATATTTAATACATCTTAATACATTTCACATAAAAAGCGGTCAAGCTAACTGATTAATAAAATGTTTAGTGGCGAGGGGTCATTAAAATCGGTACAAGTCTTTTAATTAAAACATTAGTTAGGTATGTGTGTCCCTTTTTGACACAAGGTTACTCCAAGTATAACGATTTCCGTTAAAAGGCACTATTTACGCGTATATGGGAATCAAATTGGTCTAGACCAGTGGTTCCCAACGTGGGGCGTACGCCCCACTGGGGGGCAATTGGAGGGGGGCATTTAGAAATTTTTTCAGTTAACATTACCCCTCTAGTTAAGAGGATTTCATATCTTTGCATGGGTTAGAGGGGGCATTTTCTTATTTTTGCATGGGTTAGGGGGGCATTTTATTATTTGTGCACGTGTTACGGGGGCATTTTCGATTTTAGAATCTCAAAAGTGGGGCGCGCACCTCAAAAGGTTGGGAACCACTGGTCTAGACATTGTTCAATCGAAACAGTATTAAGAAAATATTATTTTGATATTTCGTTTATGCCAAAATCACTATTATAATTAAACTTATCTGTTTAGTGAAATAAAGAGTAAGTATCACACAAAAGCTTTTCTAAGCGATTTACTTGAATTTAAAGTATTTGCATATATACCGTGAGGACAATATTTGTTTGAGACATTTTATAATTAACTTGTTACAGTATCTCGCTTACCGTGATTGCGATATAAAAATAAAAGTTTTAATTAAACAAAGCAGTGTTAGACTAAAAACTAAATGAGTTTTTAGTTTTTATAACAAATATATTGAGTAGCTGGTTTTTGTTAGTTGAGACTGATATTAAACATTATAAGTATTGTGACAATATTGACTGAGAATAAAAGTGTTTGTATCATCTGTGTGCAAATAAGTAAAAGAACGTATTAGAAGGAATATCAACTTTCATTTTATACAGACTGGGTGAGGTGACCTTTGACCTTTTTTAGTAATGTCATAATATTGCAATGAAAATTTTACCTATTTCTGCGAGCATTTTAAAAATAGAATAGAATCCGCATTTCCTTCGCGAATATTTGCAGGCTATACACAATCATACACTAACTTGCTGTGCCTCGCGGTTTGACACTTGGGAATTTGAAAATAGAATGACATTAAAAATAAATATTTTCCATGTGTACAACCTCCTTGGATTTTTTTTTCGGGCCAAAGACATTGTCATATTAATACTATTTATTTACTTTAGCGAATTAACGAGTGAAAATTAGCTTGGCAGTGAAAGTCTTCTTTGGTAGATACAACCAAAAAACAAAATGATTTTACTTCTCGCTTTTTTTAAGGCCTGACAACGCGTGAATAACTTTATTTTGCTGGCTGTTTTTCTAAGCACCTTTTTATCTTATAAAAAAAAATATCTCCATCATTCTATTTTTATTTAAATTTGTCAGAATGATGGAGTGTTTAATATATTTCAAATAAAAATACCCTGTTTTACATAAAAAAAACGAAAGAAAAACTAAAAAGGAAAATCCTTTGACAAATTGGAAAACGCCTTAGTATTCCATATGCAGCTGAATTTTAAGTCAGTTATCGTTAACATGTCACAAAGAAAGCTTTTTCCTTGCTCCGTATAATAATATCATTAATGGAACACTGGGGTACGCTGATATAATAGAACATTATATTAAGAGTTTTATAATATACATGCCAGTCAAGAATCGTTTAAATATAACAATAATTTAACATTGTTTTTTATAACATGCTTGGCAATTTCAAGGAACTGGTGGGAACTGGTATTAAATGTAGAGTTAATTTTTTTTAGTACTTTTTTTTTTGACGATTTATTATTGTGAATAAAGATATTTTTGATTGATTGATAAATAAATATAATATTATACTGATATTGGCTCTTTCGTCTCTATCGCAATGTGATGTAGATAAGCAAGTACTCGCATTGTTTTCATATGAAATAAATGTATAATATATTTTCTTTGATGACTGGATAATTTCGCATTTACGGGTGCGTTGACGACCCTTAAGGAATTGTAGAAGTATGAGAGAGGAAAGGTTTAAAATAAATGAGCAATTAGAAATTGATAGGGTCCAGAAATCTTAAATACTTATGGATAATGAATTGTATTTCTTCTCTGACTTGAAGCTGGTTGTCTGAGTTTCATTTCTCCGATTGTTATAACACATTTGTCTGAATGGCACTGTTAGCTGAACAATACAAGTTTATTAAGTAATTCTCTAAATTTTAGACTTTAATACCTAAGTGCACGAGATTAAAAGAAGTAGGCGTCTGGTAGTAAGTATCGGTGACCTAAGAGCTGGTGCTTTTCTCGCAGCTATATGGGTACTCTGCAACAAGGGCTAAACTATTAAAATTGATTTGATTGTTTTAGTTTAAAAAAAATATTTCAGTTTTATACTTATTAGTTTTATTATTCCCTAAATATAATTGAAATGTTTTATGCATTTGTATAAGTCATGAAATGATTACTTGGGATGTTAAAAAACAATAAACTTCGCAAACATAGAATTATGAGAATGGAATGGCTGAAGAATAACTTTGAATTATGCTAGCTAAGCTCTAGAGATACCATACCTCGTTAAACGTCTCTCTTTGTTTCAACTTTATTACTTGTGTTACTGTACTTTAAAAGAGATGAAACCACATTTTGCTTTTCTCTATTTCCTTGATTGTGATTTGAAATATAACTGTGGTTTTTGGTTTTTTATCAGTTAACTGTGTTTAGTTTTAATGTGTTGTTTTCTGCCTGTTGATTGTATAAATGTAAAACAATAAAAAAAAACAAAACACACTTTATTAAGAATATATGTGTGTGAGAGATATGAGGAATTACACTTTTGGCACTTACGTAAAAATACTGTTTGGTATTACATAATCTGAATGGCATTGTTTGAAATTTGGATTTAAAATTTTGACAATATAGATGCATCATAACACATGTTATATTGATATAACATATATCACAAGTACAAACGAACAAAATTAATCTATAGGTACATAGAAAATTACACAAAATTTTCCGGCGTGATTTAAGTTTTGATTTCAAATCACATCAATGCAGCGGATGGGCAGGCAAATATAACTGTATCAAGAAAATATGTCATACATTTATTCATATAAAATCAATGTGAGTGCTTGCTTATCTACTCTCACCACAATACGAATGAGCCAATATCAGTATAAAATTATTTTTATTTATCAACCAATCAAAAATATCTTTATTCACATAGGTAACTATGTTACAATAATGAATCGTCAAAAAACTAAAAGTTACTGCCAGTTACCAAATCAAGGGCGTAGAGCGGACAAGAAAAACTAGCAAGTTAGTAACTTACCTAAGGTAAAGATAAATCGCTTTTTATGTGACTCGTTATGCTAAGAATAACTCCCCAAGCTATTCACCTAGTAAATTCTTTAACTGGGCTAACTGAGTCTTTTATATATAAATTTCCTTACTATTCTAAGATGAAGTCAAAGAATTCCATTTATTGCATCCATACTAAATATACCCTCGAATCGCTTTTAATGGTATTTCTATAGAAATTGGTTTGAATGTTACTTCGCTAGTTAAAAATAGAATTCAAATTTAGAATGATTTCTATGTAGGTGGATACTGTCCTGTGATGTTGCTTATGAGATATTTCATTTGTAAAACTTTTGGACGGTGCCAGTTTTGGTAAAATTTAACCAAATTATTTTCATTCACCTATGTTACATTCACAAACATTAATATTCTTTTTCATTCTTCAAAGTTGCCTTGATGAAACACATTGTTTTCTTCAAAATGCTTAATGATAAGCTACACATCTCTTTTATTTGTAATTATTTAATTGATTGATTGAAAACATGTTTAATACGTTTTGTTTAAGACGATAAGTCGAGCTTTAAAACCTATATGTAATTAAAACATTTTTGAAGTGTTTCCTTACCGAAAGGTTCTATTTGAGATTATTATTATCGTGATATGCGATACATAACAAAAGCACGTAATCCTTTTGTTTCACATACGACACTTTTTGTGACGTTGTCATCTGTCATCGGAATTTTTAATTGGATATCTTGATCTATACAATTTCTGACATTTTGTGTTAACCATATAAAGGCCGTGACAATGCTAATAAATCAAGCAAAACGCCGGCGTCGTTTTGTATTTTTAAACACAATTATAAATCTTTGGTGACAGGTTTTAATCACGTAAAAGTGTCGTCATGTATTTCTTTTACTAGGAAATACTTAGTGCAGTTCAGTTAAGCATAATTAAGTTAAAGAATGAAAGATATCAAGTCATCAACAAGCACTAATTAAGGTTAGATCGTAAGACAAGTTATGTCATGAAAAGAAACTATATTCCTGGTCACTATTTTTATTTTATTTTATTGTATCTGTCCCCAGACATCTTATGTGCTAAATACATTTAAAACAATAAACTTATGAGACAATTATACAATAACAAAATACAATATACATAACACCAACAAGATACGACATACATGTGACCACTACCAGGATTAAAAGGTTTTATTTATTTATTTTTTTTACTCTCTCTTACTCTTTACCATAATTGATGAACCTGGGTATCCTGGTTCGATTCTCGTTACAGTGTGCGAGGCTGTATTTTGGGTGTTCCATATATGTAACATACACATATATTTTAATGTATTTAACCTTAAGTTCTTGAATTGAAATATATAAGGCCCAGTAAGGTTTTCTCCATCACGATACAAACTACAATGTAGCGAATTACACTTGAACTTCACATTGAGTTAAATTAGAACGATCGGGCGCCAGTCGGAATGTCGATGGGTCGGGATTAAAATCGTTTTCATTACATCCACCGTCGATCAGTTGATTTCCGGTTCTTGAATTCTAATGTACTTATTTATTCACATTTTTTTACCATAATTTAATTCTAAATATAAAAATACTGATAGGCTTACATAATATGTTTTTTATACATATGTTACTAGCATTCCTTTTACCAGTTGTAGCGATTCAATTTAAAAAAAAAAAAATTTCAAGCCGAACGTCCTTAGGAAAGTAATATTTTGTAATCTGTAAAAAAAGGTTCGTCTGTTTGAACCCAAATTACCTTTTCGTCGCAATATAACGGGGCATTGGTCAGTAATGGGACATTATCGGGGACGTTAAAGTGGAACATTATTATTATTTATGTGCCAAGGAAATGATTATTGAAATTCGCTGCTAAACTTTACCCTCTATATTTAATGTCAATTGTAATCTTATCGTTTTCATCACATTATTAAATTTCCTAGATAATAAAGGTAAGTCCTTGAGCTATAATCACGTTCTAAAGGCACAGTACACACATGGGTATTTAATACCCAGAACAACTGTTAGTTCTCCAGACAGATAAACCTTCTAAGTGATGGTGCAGAATTTTACCGATTCGTTGATCGCGTGATGCACGGTCGCCTGTACAAAAGTGAAGTCGCCATGTAATCACCGTGCAACCATCGGCAAGACCAATATTTTGCGTGAATCAATTATTTGAAGGCGCATCATCAATCAGTGTTATTGAAGCGCCGTCAAATATTTTTTTTATTAGGTACTATGTCAGTTTGGAAAAATATGCAGTCAAAATAACATATTCGCGATGCAGACGTTCCGTATCATCGTAATGACACATCACAAATGTAACTACAGTTCAGTCATAATGATGGTCATCATGAGACAATGGTCCACCTTTGAACATAGCCATAGACTCAAATAGACCGGTATTTACAGCCACTACAGCGGGTAATTTTCACGAATGTCTTAATTTTTATTATTAAGAGTCCTTCACTATTAACATATATTAAAAAGAGTCTTTAACATAAAGAGACAATCGACAAATTATCTATCTGTTCCCAGGTACTACTACTTATTAAGTAGTCTGTTTATGAGGTATGAATAAAGGCAAATTTCAATCTTCAATAGGAGTTTTTTCCAATTCTTATTTACATACGACTGTATAATTCATACAGCCTTTGTTTTACAAGACGGTTTTGTTTGAAGCTCTCTCTCTCGGAATCTGATATTATTACAGAATATCAGTTTGCTTAAAGGATTTTTTTTTCACAAGTATTGATGTCATACCGCAGTGAACTTATAAGCGATTCTGAGAATAAAAGAAAGGTTCGCGATATTTTTTTTAGGGTAATTACACAAAAACAGTTTCGTAATTAGGCCTGTCATTGACGAGATCGTATCTTATACTAAGATAAATCATAATGAAGTAATGTTAACACAAAACATTCTTCTATTTTATAAGTATTCTTTTATTTTTGCGGGTTGCCTGTAAGAGATCGCTTATTAGCGATAAGGCCGCACGTTGCTCTAATATGTACGTCTATTAACATTATGTTATTCTACTGTTTGAGTGCGAAAAAGTGTGAATAAATAAATATAACCCAAACGTGATTATAACATTTTGTAACTGCACAGGAAAACTAATGTCTGATGTAAATTTTCATTTTAAAAGTATTTATAGCTTTACGATGTCATAAAGTGTTGGTTATGAGAAATATTGCTCGTTAATTTTGTTAATCAGATACAAAATAGGTTGAGGTGTATAAATATTGTCACTAATAAACACAGTGACCACGGATTAGTGTCTCGAGCGTGCGAAATTTGCGAGAAATCCCTCAAACACTATGAACATTTCTATATTATTAACGTATTTTGGATTTTAATGTATTTACAATATATACATGTACTCGTACATGGGTCTATTTAATCTTACTATAAATAATTTTTATAATTATTCATGATCTATGAATAGAGTTATTTTTGATTAGATTTTTTTTGTATTTTAGCTGTTTACTCACCTGATTGCTGGTAGGTTAACTACAGTGTGTTGAGTATATTTATGTTATGTAAAAAGTATATATATTTTTTTATTATATCATCTCACAACTAAGCGATTTATGGCGCTTAGTTGTGAGATGATATAATAAAAAAAAAATTTAGTTTTTGCATCAAATAATCATTATACTCCTTATAAAGAAATTAATTATCACTCAAAATAGAAATATTATCGTTTGTTTTTATACATTTAAAATCTTTCTTTTATATTTAAATACAATATTGGGGTTAATGAACAGGACATTATTATAGTAAGATTTCGTTTGTTACTATAAAATAAAAATTACACAGTCGCAGTGTATTTAAATTTAAATAATTTGATTCCAAATCTCAAATTGTGAATACACGATATAAAAAGATTTTTTATTCTATCATAACAATCGTCTTAACAAACTCAATTGGAATTGTCACTATTGAATTATTCTTGTATTGGGTTCACGTTTTGTGTGAATAAAGTAAATCATGCTTCGCTCCGAATGTCCAATTGTCACCTTTTCTGAATTATGCTAAGAAATTGTTGGCTACGTTATTACTATATCAGTGACTGCCTTCGACTTTACGCGTTAATAATAGAGGCTTAAGTATGAAATTGTCGTTTTATTGTCAACACTTAAAATTTACATAGAACCTTCATGATGAGGTTTTTGAGTTAAACTTTTTCACCACATTCGATTAACGACTTTCAGCTGTTTTTTTATCCTATCTTCGGTTCTAGCTCTTCTAGCGTAAACAGTTAGCACTATCAGTGTTGCGATAGGGAGACTGGTAATGAACGCAGCGTACTATTTAAGTTAAAAGGTTTTTACCGAACCACGTGACTGACCTTACGGGTATAACAATTAATTGAGCCACCCTCTTGTGGGACCACAGTTGGTTATACACAGGTTGTTCACAGCGCAAGTATTCCCGAAAGGCTACGACTTAGGGACCTTTAAGAGCGTACCTCTCCCTTAAGACTCCTGAGGTCCATGGGTGGTGGTAGAATTTCACTCAAAAATCAGGAGGCTAGGCTAATAACCAGCCTCGTTTGCCTCATGTTTCAGAAAAAGAAGTCGTAAAAAATTAAACATAGATAAACGATACAACAAAATATTATTCATAAAAAACAGTATCTAGTATCTCTTAGTGAAAATTATCGCCGGTACTAAAAGCACAAGAGGCTGTCTCAGAGCTTCTTGTGATTTTATAGGAAAATTTTATTTTCACATAAAAAATGTCTCGGCATCTCTGGTTGGTTTTGGTAAGAAATTGAATGAAAAAAGTCGTTAAATCTGTGAAACGAGAACGCGAGCTTTTTGATAATTTTTTATGTTACATTTTTATAAAAAGCTTACTATTTATTTATAATAATAAACTTAATATAACACAGATCCATTTGTTCGTATAAAGCTTAATATATAGGTACTTAAATATAAAATTATTTAATGTTGACAACAACAAAACATCTCATCACATGAAAGTACTAAACAAGTTGACACGATAAGTTTTAGTGGTGGCAAAGTAGCTCACGAAGGCCCTCCTCCTTCCCTCCCGGCTCCTCAGCAGTGACTTCTAGTATACTGTTAGCTACCCTGCTTTAATGTTACGATGTTTTGAGGCCTAGAACAATTATTATAATCGTTAATGTCATTACTTCTTTTTTTAAGGGTGCCCCTCCAAGTGCCTCTCCATTTATCCGTTGCCTATTGTAATGAACAGACGAACAGAGTAGAGAACAGAGTGGATACTCTGTTCTCTCCTATTATATTGTAAATGGCTTTATACGATAAAGCTTGGGCATTAATTGCCCTAAATTCCAAGATTAGGACGTTTGCTGAGTGGTGATCATGATTAAAATGATAGTTAGCTGAAGAGTGTGTTGTGGGTATGTCTCCGGTCTAGTTTTCCACTCTAAGCTAAAGCTAAAGGTGAAAGTGCAATCCTGGAATGGTTATCTAATAAAACATATAAGTATATTATATTTGTTTGGCATATTTTATTCAGATTATGGATTATTATTTAACCTTGTATGTCCTTTTTTCAGTAATAATCGAAGCTATATAGTGCCGGTATGAAAACTTTTCTGGCGAATTCAATTCGTTTTGTACATATATATAAGAACGTATATTCCAAAGAAATAAATCAAGAATAGTTCAATGACATTGGGACGATATTTGTATACTATAGCGAGTGACAGATTAAGATTACTTATTTTAGTGGATTTAAACGCGAAATTACTTAATGTAGAAAGCGCTTAGCAGCAAGCACTTCAAAAGTGCACATTAAAAATAATATATCCGTTAAATATAACACCCGAATTGTTATTTTATTTTAACTTAATAATTATTTAAGTACAAAAAAGGTCGACTAACGTGTTATTGTAAGCGGTTTTATAAGTAAAGAGCGTACTAACTCTTAAAAAGCCGACGCTCTGCCAATGAGAAGATCTAAGACAAAAGTTATCTGTGACACAGATTTGTATGTAATGTTTAGCCTACGTATTAATTGAAATAACGTGCTGAATGTTTTATCTGTGGTGAAATATTACCACAGTTAAAAAATTCAGTATAATAATACAGCTGGGCTATATGGTTAGTTAAACTGGATTTTTATTTTCTTTCATTTCTCTGACCCGTACAGCAAAAAACCATAGTACATATTAAATATAAAAATTAAGGCCGAAACAGGGTTAAAACATTAAATGTAGCAGGAAGCTTAAATAGACAAGAATAAAAACAATAATATAACAAAATTTAAACAAAACAAAAAAAAGATATTACAAGCAAATCATTTATAATATTAATCGGTTTTTTACCATTTTGCGCTTTAATGGTCTTAATAGCATGGAAATATTGTGTACTCAAATGTCCAATCAAATAAAACGGTATACTTTCTTTACATAATGTTACCTGTGAGTCAATGTTAATTTTATACACTATTCACAAGAGGTGAACAATTCACCTCAATATTACGACGAAAATGTTGCATCTGTTTTGCCTATCACAAATTTGTTCATTGAAATTTCGACTTTATCACGCTATATATAAGGATATATATTGCTTTATAAATGGTCGGTTCTGGGTAGTATAATCGGCACACTTTAAAATTTTACAGCGAGTTTATTGGGCAAGCAATTTGATGTTGAACGGTATGAAAGAAACACCTCGGTTATTTGGTAAAACCAATAGTTAATGTAACGATTCGTATGTGTTCGAATTTTCGCTGGTACAAGTTTTCAGCTCTTCACAGCTCTTCGGCAGTAAATGTAATGTGATGTTTTTTTGACGATTTATGTGTACCATAGTTACGTATGTGAATAAAGTTATTTTTGATTTAGAGGACAAAGATCCCTTTAATGTGTCGACAATTGGCTCAGCATCGGGACAGTTCAATTCTTGAGTAGCCTTACAATGCTTTGTTATTTTAATTGTCAGTAGCACATTTTTTTATTAATTAAATAAAAGAGCAGCTATCGAGTTTCTTGCTGGTTCTTGTCGGCAGATGACTGCCTTCCGAACCGGTGGTAGTGAAAAAAATGACGATTCAAAAGTGTCTTTATAAAGACCTACTTGAATAAAGATATTTTGAGTTTGAGTTTTGAGTTTGATGTCTTGAATAATAAACCTGTATGTGTGACGGTTAGTTAATTTTACTAAAATTTGTTTAATAAAGGTTTAATAAGCATAAAAAGTTTTAATAACCTAAAAGTTAAGGTCTAACTTGTCGATGAGTTTTCTGGAACGAAATATTGAACTTTACACAGGAAACAGTTTTTGTTGTTAAAAGAGATTTTCATCGTTTTCCATTTAATGAATATATTAGTGACGTTATAAAGATTTCTTTAATAAATATTAAAGTAAAAAATATCTTTAATAATTATTATTTATTTAACTAATATTTTTTCTTTAATACAAAATGGAACAAATAAATAATTCTTAACAAGACAAAATGTCTCTAAATATATATAGAATCTTACGTTAATTTCTAATAACTAGAGCTACGGGTTGTTTTGCATTCATACTAGAACTACTACTGTTTGAAACACAAAATAACATGACGATTTTCACTGTATTTCGTAGGTCCGTATCAACTAACAAGGAAACTATTCCTTCAGAAGATGCCTCCTAATGCGAACCTTTTCTAAAAGCCTCTGTAATATTTTGCTTTTATATTTTCCCTAAGCATTATTAGCGTTTAATGGAGTTTTTCACTTAAGGCTTTTAATTCGGGGCACTTGTGTCAATTTAATCTACATAAAGTCTTCTTAAATTCGAGACTTATTACTTAACAAGCGTTCCTTCGCGGCTTCCCTTGCCTTAATTATATATTTAATAAAATTAAAGTGATCTATTACTGATACCTACAGATAATAAACCGGTTTCTTACATGGAAATTGACTCCTCGTCAGAAGGTAAGAAACCAAATATTACGTAGTTATTTTCATAAATAAATACCAAATAAAGTCTACTGTACCATTAGTAAGTCTATGATTTAAGTATAAAGCTCCTAAGTTGGATTATTTTATGCAGTAACAAACTTGAGTTACTGAGTTTTGTATTACCGTGAAAAAGTAGCAACAATCAGTAGTAGGTAATGACTGAATTTCAATTCAATTTAAATAAACGACCGGTAGCGTTCTGATATAGATAACACGCGGATAATATAATCGGTAGGCAACAGAGCTTTTGACGTAGGCTTTTGTCGAAAAACTTAATAGGCCCGGTCGTCAGCCTTCCCACTCGAATGAAGTGACGTGATATCAGGCTAATCTTACTGTAAACACGCGTGGAGCTTCGGATAAAACGATAATTTTTCTATACTTTTATTATGGAATATTTTCATGTAAAAATATGGATGCATAAGTTTCACACAAACTCAGACATGGAAAATATTAAGTTACACATAAGAAATTGTATTTAATAACACAACATTAATTAAGCTACATGAAATTACCACAGGTCTATCATACTTGAACGTAGCTGGGGGACACGAAACGTCTGTGTCAAATAAATAATTATTTCTAAGCATATTAATAAATTGGGTTAAATATATTAAAAAGTTAGTATGAAATATTCATTGTAATAGCAAAAAATATGTTCGTCCTTGTGAACTTCTTATCTATTAATGATCTATGAAACATACATTTCCTTGTTGAAGGTTTTAATAAGAAAACGATGACAATTATTCTCTTTGCAAGACTTAACAAATCTACTCCTTCAAATTACAAGAAATATATAATCCATACAGGTTTACAAGCATTAGCAAAATACAATGACTAAAGAACTTTGGTAAGTTTTGTCACAGTTATTATCATTCTTTACATAGGTATACATATTATAACTAGTTTTGTGTGATTTCACATTTAAAAAGTTAAACCTCTCCACTCCAATTTATTTTCTAAATATCTAATCAATCAACATACTTATTTTTATATTTCCAGTACAACACAATAATCGAATACCAGGAATAGATCAAAGTGGATTGAACTAGAATTAACTCAAAGACATTTTATGAATGGCTTTATTACACATTGATATTTGTATGAGACTGCTCTCTGTTTTAGATGCGTTAATATGCGCGTACGGTTATTCACTCACCAATTGGATAATTATTGATACAATACGTTATAGTTAATGCTTTGTTAGTTTCTTAAATTTACTTGTTTCTTTCTTATGGTTGCCTGACAGAGATCGGTGATAGCTATAAGCCAGTTGCTCTAGTTATTTAAAATTTACTTGTGTTTTATACATAGTATATCAATAAATAATAGCATTTTCATACTAATAATATATTGTTTTGTCATATTTATACTAAAAACCACAGCACATCACAAAAAGGGTTTATTTAATACATAAATACTGCGTAAAAGGCTGAGTACCTTAACTCTGCCTCTAGTACAAGGACTGTTCAAACTTGTTTTATTATAAAGTAGTATTCAATAATTTTCTTTGTGTAAAGCTTAATTAAATGGTTCAATTATATATACAAAAAAATTAAACACAAAATTTACATCTACATAATAATTGCTATGTAGCAAATAAATGTTACTGGCGTTTAAACCCATTTTAAACGCCAAGGCTAATTATTTCGATTACATCAAAACACTTGAGTGACAAGGGTAGTAATTACGATTATCCCTTTTGAGTTTAATTAATTCAATGGCCGCTAATTAGTCAACCGTCCGAACAAGTCTTTTACGCAGTATATAAGTATTAAATAAAACCTTTTTTAGTGTACACATACGTATAAACGATTATGCGGGCTTTCCTACTCACCAGATTTCTATAGATTGTATTTGACTTGTCCATACAATACCACAGTTTACATATTAAATATAAAAATGAAAACAAGGCCAACACAGGGTTAGCGTCAAAGTCCAAATAGAAAGAATCTAAGTGGTTCTACGCCTGTTCGTACGCGACCAAGCTGAGAAGAAGCAGGCAAACGAAGGCTAAGCTGGAGCTAATTCATTCCCAAACTTTTTTGTCATCAAAATAATCTGACAATTTATAAATGCTTTTTCTATAAGCTTCCGTTTAGTAAATTTTTTAAACTACTTACTTATACTCCAGAATCAACAAATTGTTTGGGATTTTGTTATAGAGGCGTACACATTGTCCTTTATATGAATTACCAACTTTATTAAAACATTAAATATAAAAGTAAGCTAAAATATACCATTTAGTTATTAGATATATTTGAATATATCTGTTATAATAAAATAATGATTTTACATCTGATCACCATACGCCAAGTTACAATTGTTTTCAATTATTACTAGCTTAATTATCAGTTTAATTAACGCATTTTAAATACACTAGCCTCTCAAAGTAAGCAATTACTCCATATTGTATATTTTTAAGAGCCCTATAAATTTTATGACGCTGTTATTAAGGTTGTAATAAAAATTTATGATAACAATAAACGATGCTTAGCAATGAATATTAATTTACAATTAAATTACATTTAATTGTTTTTTGGATCGCTTTATATTTATAGTAAGTATATAATATGTTATAAGCTGATCCCGACAGAGATGTATTGCCAAAAAAAAGTCTCTTAAAATATATGTTGGCCGATTCTCATTCATACTCAATATGGCCACAATTTCAGGAGAATCGGTCAACCCGTTTCGGAGGAGTATGGGAACGAACATTGTGACACGAGAATTTTATTTATTAGATTTCATAGTTTAATCGGATGGAACAAATCTTGTATGAACAGGTTGTATGACGGTATTTCTTGTATCCATTATCCACGTCCTAAAAACATAATTAAAATTAATAATATTGCTTTAAGAGATTTGAATTTTTTTTTTAAATAATTGCTTATGTTTGGAGAACACGCTATCTCTTATTTAAAAAAAAGAAGTACCATCTAAGATCCGAGGCTCGGCCTTTGATGTAAGTATACAACAATATATTATTAAATAGTGCCATTAAAGCTATACATATGGGCAACAATGAGAGAGCATATAGCATATTACGTAACAATACTTTAAATTCAATAATATACGACTAAATAAAATATATAGTTGAAAATGTATATTGTTATAATCGTTAATGTAACAAAATATTCTTAATATTAACCTAACTAATATAAGTAACTTAAACAAAACAAAACACAAAACTAAAATTTAAAAAGTTTGGTCCCTGTGGCAGAGTACCCACAATGCTGGCGGCATTTCCTCGCTGTATCGCGATGCTTACACGCTGAGCAAGGAAAGCACCAGCTCTAGGCTCACCGGTACTGATTACCAGGCGCCTACTTAATTCGTCAATAAGTGCCTGTGCACTTGCACCCCATGGTCCAAAAGTCTCTACTCCAAATGAAAAAAAAACATAGTTTAAGAGAAGACCTTTGTACTTTGACCTTTTCATTTTTAACAATAACATCTACTTTTGAATTTCAGATGAAAATCCAAATAAACCTTGGGTATTTTGAATGGAACCGATGGCTTAGCGCAAGTCAAGTACATTCGCGTATTAAAAGGTTTTACGAGTTAACAGCGGGATCTGAACCAAATTGATCACTTATTCTCTAACAAGGTGTCAGGGTCGGTATTATCGGGGACACATAAACCCTACTTACATCAACCCATAACGGTCCTTTATTGTTTCTTTTATTATATCTTTTTGCTTCCTAACTGTTTTTTTTTCTCCGCTTGATTTGTGTTTATGAAGGTGCAGTGGATTTCGCTTGATATATGGGAGGAGTGGTCTTTATACAATATAATTATTTCTAATTCTAGATTTAAATTAGCATATTTTTCGGTTTTTCTTATTTTAATGTATGTTGTGTTTTGTTTCTGTATTATTATTACTATTTTTTGTACACTTCGCACCCTTTGCACCTGTCTTATTATATTTTAAGTATTCTTCTATCGTGTGGGTTGTCTGGAAGAGATCGCTTATTAGCAATAAGGCCGCCCGTTGCTCTTATATGTACTAACGTCTGTTAACGTCATTTGCTTCTAGTGTTTAAGTGCAATAAAGTGTAAAATAAATAAATAAATAATAAATATAAGTTTGTAATGGGTATGATTTATCTAGCTAAGAGTAACATTAAAATGACATTAATTTTATTATTAACTTAGCCTCCGACTTATATATGTAAATTATGAGAGTTTGGTGTTTTTGTATTGTGCTTTTTGGATGTTCGTCATTTTGCATTTAAAGTTTTAATATCTGTGTTTGAATTATTCAATTTGTGTTTCTTTGTTGTAATTTTATGGTTAAAAAATATTTTGTGAATTTAAAAAAAAAAATAAAAATAAAATTGTATTAGTCAATTGTCAACGGTTTGGATTTTTATTTAAAATGAGAGTTAACGCAACGAATAAGTATAAAACTTGAATAATTAACACTAAAATAAATTTAAAAAGTTTGGTCATTGTGGCAAAATGCTAGCGGCATTTCCTCACTGTATCGCGATACATATATGTTAAGCTTATATAGCTTATCGCTAATACTTGATATTCAACAGTATTAATAGAAAGCTCCCTTTTTAAAGCAAAACTTCAGATTATTGCCCCGTATCGTTATTATTCTGACACTATTTATATTTTAGACTGTTAGGATTGTGTTAATGTGAAAATGGTGCTAATTAAATAAATATTATTAAATGTAAGTTTCGTTTAATTTTGATATAAATAGCAGGTTAATTAATGTGTTGTCAATACTAATTAACGACAAATATTGTAGATTTAAATCACTTGCGATCCGGAATTCCGATAAGCGTGATAATTGTTAATAATTCAAGTTATTATCATTTATTTATAAATATCCTATATAGAATCGTATCAGCAATCAATTGTGTACTTCAAAAAAACTTCGAGAGCACTACGACGGTTCCAGAATAAACCAGTCTGAGAAGTTGGAACAACTTTTGGTGAATAAAGTTATCAATAGACACATTTGAAACATAATGTGATGTTTGAAAATACCGAGATAACTCATTTTATGAATCCTACTAATGACTTGTTTGATTCGTTGTGCTATACACATCAGCGATTTTATTAAACTTTTATTGAGATAAACAATTTTCCTAAATAAATTAAGTATTCACTGTCATTGCTTGACTGCAATTGTAATTTTGAACTTCTATTATTATAGCTTTTGGAAGTATTGTCCATTCAATTGTTATCGTTATGTAACAATCAATTCAGATAAATCCAAAACCATATACCCGAAACCGACTCAAGGCATTACAGGATAACCGTACAAAGGCTTGTTTGAGCTTTTCGCATTCCTACAGAGGATTATGCAATACAAAAACGATTGCATATTAAAGTAAATGTTACCCATTTTTTGGTGTATCAAGATTACTATCTCCTTTTTATTGTCATGACATTTTAAATGATACCTTTATGTCTTTTTTATCTGAATCGCCGATAGTAAATACTGAACCTACATTGTTATTTATATCTACACAGAATCGTGTCAGCGTTCACTTGTGTATGTCAAGCAAAGTCAAAGTGAATATATCTTTATTCATTAAGGTATATAGGACCTTTTTAATCGTCTTCAGCGTGTCTCTAAGAGCCCAATGACGTATCAAAGTGACCTCCCTAGGGCTGCAGCGTTCTTCTAGCTGACGCTTTGAGCTTTCAATATTCAGTCGAATCTTCAACTTCTGAAGTAGTTCAAGAGAAGTATTGAAATGGAGTTTCCCCGGTTTATTATATTATTATATTTTATTTATTAAACTGAGGGTCAATTATTTATATTGTATATTCCTTAAAATATTCCTAGATTGTAATAAAGATACATATTTTACAATATTTTTATATTTACACCAATTGAGCTCGCATACAAGAACTGAATAAAAAAACACCTCGATTTGTTGCTGTCTCTATCAGTTTACACAATATAAGGTGCCTTGGCCATGGTCTGGTCGTTAATGGAAGATAGTCTGGCAGTCTGGCGTAGTGTCCCGTAAGTCATAAGAGACCACATATTGGAACAGTCGGTCCGCCACCCAGACAATGGAACCGATAAGGCTTTCTTAGCGTCGGACCCTGGCTATAGGTGTTGTGTATGGTGTTCTGGACAGTCTGGAGTTGATGCCAAATCGTTGTTTAAGTTACGCGGGCCCCGCATAACTGAGATGGGGGCGGAAGTATAGCTTAGATTTAGAGCCTGTCGAAATGAGTGCGCAGTTCCCCTTCCACTGGTCCACCTGTGTTATAACCTAACAATATATTAAAAGCTAGTCCTACATGCATATAAATCCTCTAGAACTGTATAAATAAGTAACAGAGATATTATGATGATTTGTTTTATTATTATTCCATAACCCCATTGTAATATTTTATTAACGGCTTCCCTTTCAACAAAACTTCGACAATCAATACCATATATCAGGATATTCACATTAACAAAGGCAAAGCAAATATATCTCTGGTTAATTTGCTCGGAATATCCAATATTTAGGTAACGCAAACGATTTAAAGTTTCTCCTGGAAATACTACTATCAATATATATATATATATATATATATATATATTGATAGATGATAGATAGATAGGACATGATAAATGTGATAATGGCATTTAACCTGGCAGTCAATCAATGTCCGATTTTCATATCAGCAAAATATTACGGAAACTTGTAAGAACGCTTACAACGGCTTAGTGCGGTGAAGAACATTAACGATTGCTAATATAAAGGCTATATACGTATTCGATGACGTATACGCTGAGTGAGAAAATCACTAGCTCTTCACCACCACTTTAATTTGCAGTTAGTTAGTTCCTCTAGTGTTCTCCAAAAGTTTAACATTTACTGAGTCTCTTTGAGTACTAAGGGCCAGAACAAATCGTTGTCTTTGTATTGAGCGAGTTCACAGTTTTATTTAGTATTCAGTAAAGTTCTCGGTATTTCCTAACCACTACGACTTAGGGTCCTTCAAGAAAAAAACGTACAAATCCTTAAAAGGCCGGCAACACATTCATGAGCTCCCAGCCACATGAGTGTCCATGGGCGGCGACTTCGCCTTTATGGTGGGCCTCCTGCTCGTTTTAAAAATTATTAATCTGTTATTATGTAACTGGGTTCAGGCTGTAATTAATTACACATGTTCAATAAATAGATTTCGTATGAGCTATTCTTTACGCCTATTTACCTAAACAAGTATAATTGTTATACAATACGTATATTAGAAAACCATTTTTATTATTTTTATCAATTTGATACTCAACACTACACATGATATCACATAGAATTATAAACTAGTACCAAAAAAAGAGACATATTCATGCATTACAATAACTTAGGAACTAAACTAAACAATGTCTCTATGTACTGTGTGTTTGCGGGTTATTCTCACTATAACGTAAATGTGTGCTCCTATTTCGCTATAGTAAAGGTTATTTTTTTATTGTTTTTATTTAATATAGATATTTACGCATTCGCTGGTCCATGGTGCACGGACCTTTACAACCGTACTGCGAAACATGCTTGGCGATTTAAAGGAGTGTCGGAGAGATTCTTGCCAGTTCATCTCGTCCGGTCTATGCCCTAGGTTTGGGGACTGGCAGTGAATGTAGCGTCAACATAGTTTATGAGTTTTTGTTTTTTTTTTTAATTCATAAGTGTAGCATTTACCTGTGTGAATAAAGATATTTTTGATTTATATACATATTTATATAGATATAATAAAAGCCAGCCATCATTAGCTGACGAAATCTTGGAATTGTACAACTAGACGTTGTATACTAAGATCGTGTATGTGATGAGCGGAATTTGATAGTAAGGGAAAATCCTATCACAATATCTTTAAGCAATTCATTTCTAAGCTTTCTTGGTATAATTTTATGCATAACATTTTCAAAAGGATACCGATTTATATATTATGCTATCATTTGAAAATTTATGTTAACTCGACTCAAAACGAAAAATATACAATATAACCAACATTGTTTGTAGGGCTGGTTGATTTATCAAACTATTATTGCATATTTTTATTTTTTTATACAGTGTACACTCCATGTAACGGCACTCGATTTGTCGACAAACTCTCGAAAGCGTCGAAATCAATTGACTTTGGTTGGTTTAGCTTGTATTCTGTAGAATAATTTTTCTTCTCTCTATAACGCCACATGCATAATACATTCAGTGTCCTTATAAAGAGTTTACACTGTATTTTCAGTACAAAAATTTATTTGCACGCTAGAGCACTGTGGGTGGCTAGTAAAACTGTTCCTATATCATGAATGATAGCATCTATTTTCATTTTTAATTAAAATATGAACACAGTAAGGCGTACAGTAGAAATTTGCAAGAATTTAATAAACTAATACGAGTAGCAGCATCTGTACAAGATATAATAAATTTGTAAGAAGAGTACTCATCGATCTTCTGATGCAGTTATTTTAAGAAATTCTTGAATATCAGGAAATAAATTAAATTTTCACCTTATTATTCTAAGCACGTCCGTCGAGTCAATTAAGGGACAGGGGAGAGGATTCTCGGAATTCATTATCTTTTTTATAGTTAATTTTGATTCATTTCTTTCATTATATAGGGCGCGATTCACTACATTTGTGGGTATAAGATTTGTGGGCAAATTGGTGAAATGTAAGCGAAATCATGTAAAAACTGTTTTTAGAACATTAATTAAAGTTTATAAATGTAACAAATTACTTATCACTCCACTAAAATTTATTTTAAGTAAATAATTGCAAAATTAAGCAGGTTGGCGGCAGTACCTCCGCGCAATTAAAACACAAAATCTCTCTTAGCCCGTCATATCTAATTTTTAGTCATAACAGACTACATCACGTGCCACGACCCCTCACCACGACGACTCAAAGCGATTGCCTTAATTTGATTGGATATTCTATAATCATTGTCAATACAACAACTTATTAAATTTAAAAATGTAATTTAATCAGTACAAAAATATTAAAATTTACAATTCTTTTAAAAAAATATTTTCATACCCATAAAACAGATTCTATCAAGTGCCGACATTACTATAAAACAGTTCTACTCTAACAGTAGTATTGGTCCGAATGCAAATGTATTTCACCTTCTTATATAAGCTTGTCAACTAAACTTAAAATCGCAAAGTTATTACCGCCGTTTCAACTGACAGTGACAATCAACAAAATGGCGGCTTAAAAACAACAGACCTATTGAAATATCGATAACACAGACTATTGTCACGTTTTTGCATCAACATAGAATGCAAAGGTAGCACTTTGCAATATCTTTTCAAACTAGGCACTACACCTTTCATGAAGGACGCATTATCGCTGATACGAATCTATGAAGAGAAGCCACAGTATACTATATATCCAATAGAGAAACATAAAGAATTCTCCTAACAATAAATAAAAACCAAACTTTGTTTATGTAATCCCATTTGGAAATATTCTAATGAAATGATTTATTACAATTAAGCATTCATACTCTTGGAATAAGTTTCATTTCGAAATTATTACCACTCTTTCAAACTAACATTTCAAACTAGTGATTACATATTAAGTTCAATTTATCGCGACACTTAAGTGATTTTAGTGTCAATATATATATGATTTTTTTAAATAGAAGAGGTGGCAAACAAGCAGGTAGCTCACTATAAAGGTGAACTCGCCCATAGACACACACACTTAATGTTTACAATTCTCATTTTGCCAAGTGTATTTAAATGGTTCAATGAATGTATTATCTTGTAAACATTCAACGACGTCACTTATTAAACAAAATAATTAGATAAATACAAATAAGCCATGAGAAGTTACAACACAAATTAAGTTCTCAAACAACAAAGCAACAAGCGGTTTGAGTGGGAGTGCCATGCTGTTACTTAGAGTTTCAGCCGAATGGGCAGGCACGGCCGGAGAAATACCACTCTCTCACAGAAAACGGGCGTGAAGTGATCTTCTGGGGCCCATCCTTTCCCCTCCCCCGTCCTCTTCCCCCATTTCCTCATTTTCCTTTAAAGGCCGGCAACGCGCTCACGAGCTACCAGCCGCGTGAGTGTCTATGGGCGGCGACTACACCTATATGGTGGGCCTGCTGCTCGTCTGCCCCCTCTTCTATAAAAAACAAAAAAATAATAATAAAACACATTAATAAAATTTTACATAACTATTAAAATTATCGTAATACATTTCAAATGATACAAATTAAATAACTCTAAAACTATCATATAATAACCCCTTCTGCGACTCTCCCTAACCCTATCAAACTGTCACATGAATGAAAATAATTGATTAGCATAATCAATAATCATTATTATAATTGCCGGAACACTTTTAACAATCCTGAAGATAATTCGCAGATCCCTGGCTGATTTTTTGTTATAATTACTGAGAATGTAAGTAGCAATTACTATTCCGAAAGGATATCTTTTATAAAAAGATAATAAGCTTGTATACTTTTATAAATTGTATTTGTAAGTTAAACCACTGCTTTTCAACCGCGTTCTATACTTTATTGATTGTAACCCACCCCACTGTGGTTAGAAAAAATTTAATTAAGATTAAAATCATGATATTGTTTGCGTTGGACCCTTAGGGGAGGCGATGGTGTACTTCGATTTCCGCTCCATCAAAAATATAGCCCGATATGAAACTTATTTTCTGTAAAGTTCAATAAGATATATACATGCGAGCTTTTTACATGCGAGTTTGAATTCGTAAAGCGCAATTTCAAATAATATTTATTTTTCATCGATGTAAAATACAGATTAATATACAATAATAGACCACCGATGAAACGAGAAGAAAAACAAATTCTACAAAATTTTATCTAACTCAAAACGGATTGTATCCCGTATACTTTATATTCACTTGATATAGGTTAAACTTATTTCATTATTAAGTTGCATCAAATTCAACTTAATACTATTAAAACAAAAAAGAAGAAATTATAATAGTTTCTTTTGAAGAAATGATTAAATATTTAGTTGTTATTCTATAAATACACACCCTTCACGCCGACTAGAAACTTAGTGACATAATCTGTGGAACTTATTTCAATAATTTTCAAAACCTGATAAATAAATCCGATAAGTTGGAGACTGGTGTATTATTATTTTCTTATTTCTTAAGAAGATACAGACTTGGCCTAGTTTAGATACAAACAGTTATATTAATCAATTTACATTCAAATTACGCCTAAACTTGTGTTCCTAATACATACTTTTTTCATAAATGATATGACAAATTTAAATGTTTTCAGAAAATGGAACCGCAGCTCTTTGAAGAAATGGAGGGTACGACCAGCAAGTCACTCGCCACCACCCTCTACCCTGGACACAGTAATCTCACACAAAACGCTACCGATTTGAACATGTTCTTTTTCTATGATGTAAGTTGCCTTAATTAAAAATTGTATACCTTAACACAAACACAATAAGAGAAGAAAAATATAAGATATATCGTGAATAATATATAATACACAAAATATAATATATTCAGTTGCCTTATTTAAAAGTTGCATACCTTAACACAAACACAATAACAGAAGAAAAATATAAGGTATATCGTGAATATTATATAATACACAAAATATAATATATTCAGTTGCCTTATTTAAAAGTTGCATACCTTAACACAAACACAATAAGAGAAGAAAAATATAAGGTATATCGTGAATAATATATAATACACAAAATATAATATATTCAGTTGCCTTATTTAAAAGTTGCATACCTTAACACAAACACAATAAGAGAATAAAAATATAAGATATATCGTAAATATTATATAATACACAAAATATAATATATTCAGTTGCCTTATTTAAAAGTTGCATACCTTAACACAAACACAATAAGAGAAGAAAAATATAAGGTATATCGTGAATATTATATAATACACAAAATATAATATATTAAGTTGCCTTAATTAGTTTTGCATATGTTTTATCCTTAATTTAACGCACTAAAATCGGTCAAAGAAATGCCAAACCTTTCCTTATTATATTGTGTAACAGTATTATCGTTAGACAATGACATACAAGGCCTTAATGTATTATCATCGTTTGTATTTGACTTTGTTAAAAAATGGTACATTCAATTGAAACAGGCGGTGATGTCATGACGTGACCTCTGTGTGGTAAGTGTGAGTTTTTAAATGCACTCGGTTATTATTAAGTAAACTTAAATTTGTAATTTCATAACTGCGAGGCGCATATACAATTCCATACAAAATTCACACTAAGCAAACTTGTTATTACTACTAACTAATATAACTTAAAATAAAACAAAACACAAAACTAAAACAAATTTGAAAAGTTTGGTCCCTGTGGCAGAGTACCTAAGTAATCTAAGTAGTAATAACTACTTAAAGGACTTGGGTACTCTGCCTATTTAAGACGATTCAAAATGATCCTTTGTACCATAATGAATAAAAATATTTTGACTTAGACTTTGAGTTGACCAATTACATCTATACTAATAATAAGACAGTAAAAATCGAAAATCTGTACATTAAATATTTTTCCAAAAAACTGAAAGGAGGCAATTAAAGAAGAGTTAAAAAAACAGAGAGAGAAAAAAACAATTTTTGGAAATCTTGCCTGTCTGTCTGTCTGGTACGTTATAACTTCAAAACTACTGAACGCATTGGAACGCGGTTTTCGCAGTTGGATTACATATAATTGGGAGCGTAGTCAAAAGTTTATTTTGTCAAAATCGGTTAAGAGAAAAAGACGTTATGGTCAATTGAAAATTTACTTCAACCACTGCTTCAAAATTTTTAAACACTTATATTGATTGATTAGTTATATATTGTTAAATATGTTCTAATATAAGTTAATCTTAATATTAAAACTTATGAGAGGTAACAAAAATAACAAATAACGCAGTGCGCGCGAGCGCGGTTGAAGTGTTGAACAATGTGCTCGATAGATGGCGTTGATAAAATTCGTCATCAACCTAGGTTTATTTTATTTTTTTATTTCTTAAACCTATACAGCTTATCAAAAACAGTTTACACAATAAAAATAGATTAAAAATAAAGCCAAAATAAGGTTAAAATATAGAACCGGAAATAGAATCTAAGATCAGAAAAAAAAATAACAAAAAAAACACGTACAGAAAAGATTAAATAAAAATATATATAGACATGAACAAGTGGAACTATGTGTAGTACGAACATTTTAGTGTGTGAGTGTGTATCAGTGTGTGCAATGGTGTTGCTGTGTGAGTGAGTGTGCGAGGTTGAGTCTTAGTTTTTTTTTAAAGAACTTCTACTTAGGCCAAATATATCCATCGCGGTATTAAGATGCTCCATTGTGTAATGACTACCATGCAGTTCAACCTTAACGTTAATGAGGTTTACCTTTTATTATTTGGTCAAGCTAATAAGTAATAACCTCACAAGTACGTATTTCGTACTCATAACTTCGTAAGAATTTTCTTTCAACTCTTAAGAGTTGAAAGAAAATTCTTGTTGAAATGCCCATGCCCATGCCCATGCCCATGCCCATGCCCATGCCCATGCCCATGCCCATGCCCATGCCCATGCCCATGCCCATGCCCATGCCCATGCCCATGCCCATGCCCATGCCCATGCCCATGCCCATGCCCATGCCCATGCCCATGCCCATGCCCATGCCCATGCCCATGCCCATGCCCATGCCCATGCCCATGCCCATGCCCATGCCCATGCCCATGCCCATGCCCATGCCCATGCCCATGCCCATGCCCATGCCCATGCCCATGCCCATGCCCATGCCCATGCCCATGCCCATGCCCATGCCCATGCCCATGTCCATGCCCATGCCCATGCCCATGTCCATGACCATGACCGTCACCTTGACCGTTCCCATGACCGTCACCTTGACCATGATCGTCACCTTGACCGTTCCCATGACCGTCACCATGACCTTGACCGTCTCCATGACCGTACCCATGACCGTCCCCTTAACCGTCCCCATGACCATGACCGTCACCTTGACCGTCACCATGACCATCACCTTGACCATGACCGTCCCCATGACCGTCCCCTTAACCGTCCCCATGACCATGACCGTCACCTTGACCCTTACCGCCCCCATGGCCGTCACCAAGACCTTGACCGTTCCCATGACCGTCACCATGACCTTGACCGTCTCCATGACCGTACCCATGACCGTCCCCTTAACCGTCCCCATGACCATGACCGTCACCTTGACCGTCACCATGACCATCACCTTGACCATGACCGTCCCCATGACCGTCCCCTTAACCGTCCCCATGACCATGATCGTCACCTTGACCCTTACCGCCCCCATGACCATAACCGTCCCCTTGGCCGTCACCTTGACCGTCCCCATGACCGTCCCCATGACCGTCCCCTTAACCGTCCCCATGACCATGACCGTCACCTTGACCCTTACCGCCCCCATGGCCGTCATCAAGACCTTGACCGTTCCCTTGACCGTCACCATGACCGTCACCTTGACCATGACCGCCCCCATGATCGTCACCTTGACCCTTACCGCCCCCATGACCATGACCGTCACCTTGACCGTCACCATGACCGTTCCCATGACCGTCCCCATGACCGTCACCTTGACCATGACTTTCACCATGACCGTCACCTTGACCATGACCGCACCCATGATCGTCACCTTGACCGTTCCCATGACCGTACCCATGACTTTCACCATGACCGTCCCCATGACCGTCACCTTGCCGTTCCCATGACCGTCCCCATGACCTTGACCGTCACCATGACCGTCATCTTGACCATGACCGTCACCTTGACCGTCCCCTTAACCGTCCCCATGAACATGACCGTCACCTTGACCGTCACCATGACCATCACCTTGACCATGACCGTCACCTTGACCGCCCCCATGACTGCCCCCATGACCGTCACCTTGACCGTTCCCATGACCGTCCCCATGACCGTCCCCTTAACCGTCCCCATGACCATGACCGTCACCTTGACCGTCACCATGACCGTCACCTTGACCATGACCGCCCCCATGATCGTCACCTTGACCGTTCCCATGACCGTCCCCATGACCATGACCGTCACCTTGACCGTCCCCTTAACCGTCCCCATGACCATGACCGTCACCTTGACCGTCACCATGACCGTCACCTTGACCATGACCGTCCCCATGACCGTCACCTTGCTGTTCCCATGACCGTCCCCATGACCTTGACCGTCACCATGACCGTCACCATGACCATCACCTTGACCATGACCGTCCCCATGACCGTCCCCTTAACCGTCCCCATGACCATGACCGTCACCTTGACCCTTACCGCCCCCATGGCCGTCACCAAGACCTTGACCGTTCCCTTGACCGTCACCATGACCGTCACCTTGACCATGACCGCCCCCATGATCGTCACCTTGACCGTCCCCATGACCGTACCCATGACCGTCCCCTTAACCGTCCCCATGACCATGACCGTCACCTTGACCGTCACCATGACCATCACCTTGACCATGACCGTCCCCATGACCGTCCCCTTAACCGTCCCCATGACCATGACCGTCACCTTGACCCTTACCGCCCCCATGGCCGTCATCAAGACCTTGACCGTTCCCTTGACCGTCACCATGACCGTCACCTTGACCATGACCGCCCCCATGATCGTCACCTTGACCCTTACCGCCCCCATGACCATGACCATGACCGTCACCTTGACCGTCACCATGACCGTCCCCATGACCGTCACCATGACCTTGACCGTCACCTTGACCGTCACCATGACCATCACCTTGACCATGACCGTCCCCATGACCGTCCCCTTATCCGTCCCCATGACCATGACCGTCACCTTGACCCTTACCGCCCCCATGGCCGTCATCAAGACCTTGACCGTTCCCTTGACCGTCACCATGACCGTCACCTTGACCATGACCGCCCCCATGATCGTCACCTTGACCCTTACCGCCCCCATGACCATGACCATGACCGTCACCTTGACCGTCACCTTGACCGTTCCCATGACCGCACCCATGACTTTCACCATGACCGTTCCCATGACCGTCCCCATGACCTTGACCGTCACCATGACCGTCATCTTGACCATGACCGTCACCTTGACCGTCCCCTTAACCGTCCCCATGACCATGACCGTCACCTTGACCGTCACCATGACCATCACCTTGACCATGACCGTCACCTTGACCGCCCCCATGACTGCCCCCATGGCCGTCACCTTGACCGTTCCCATGACCGTCCCCATGACCGTCCCCTTAACCGTCCCCATGACCATGACCGTCACCTTGACCGTCACCATGACCGTCACCTTGACCATGACCGCCCCCATGATCGTCACCTTGACCGTTCCCATGACCGTCCCCATGACCATGACCGTCACCTTGACCGTCCCCTTAACCGTCCCCATGACCATGACCGTCACCTTGACCGTCACCATGACCGTCACCTTGACCATGACCGCCCCCATGATCGTCACCTTGACCGTTCCCATGACCGTCCCCATGACCATGACCGTCACCTTGACCGTCCCCATGACCATGACCGTCACCTTGACCGTCACCTTGACCGTCACCTTGACCGTCACCATGACCGCCCCCATGACTGCCCCCATGGCCGTCACCTTGACCGTTCCCATGACCGTCCCCATGACCGTCCCCTTAACCGTCCCCATGACCATGACCGTCACCTTGACCGTCACCATGACCATCACCTTGACCATGACCGTCACCTTGACCGTTCCCATGACCGTCCCCATGACCGTCCCCTTAACCGTCCCCATGACCATGACCGTCACCTTGACCGTCACCATGACCATCACTTTGACCATGACCGTTCCCATGACCGTCCCCATGACCGTCCCCTTAACCGTCCCCATGACCATGACCGTTACCTTGACCGTTCCCTTGACCGTCACCATGACCGTCACCTTGACCATGACCACCCCCATGATCGTCACCTTGACTGTTCCCATGACCGTCCCCATGACCGTCCCCATGACCGTCCCCATGACCATGACCGTCACCTTGACCGTCCCCATGACCATGACCGTCACCTTGACCGTCACCTTGACCATGACCGTCACCTTGACCGTCCCCATGACCATGACCGTCACCTTGACCGTCCCCATGACCATGACCGTCACCTTGACCGTCACCATGACCGTCTCCATGCCCATGACCGTCACCATGCCCATACCCATAACAATACATCTATACTAATAATAAGACAGTAAAAATCGAAAATCTGTACATTTAATATTTTTCCAAAAAACTGAAAGGATGCAATTAAAGAAGAGTCATAGAAACCAAAAAAACAATTTTTGGAATTCTTGTCTGTCTGTCTGTCTGTCTGTCTGGTACGTTATAACTTCAGAACTACTGAACGGATTTGAACGCGGTTTTCACAGTTGGATTACATATAATTGGGAGCGTTGTCAAAAGTTTATTTTGTCAAAATCGGTTAAGAGAAAAAGAAGTTATGGTCAATTGAAAATTTACTTCAACCACTGCTTCAAAATTTTTAAACACTTATATTGATTGATTAGTTATATATTGTTAAATATGTTCTAATATAAGTTAATCTTAATATTAAAACTTATGAGAGGTAACAAAAATAACAAATAACGCAGTGCGCGCGGCGCGGTTGAAGTGTTGAACAATGTGCTCTATAGATGGCGTTGATAAAATTCGTCATCAACCTAGATTTATTTTATTTTTTTATTTCTTAAACCTATACAGCTTATCAAAAACAGTTTACACAATAAAAATAGATTAAAAATAAAGCCAAAATAAGGTTAAAATATAGAACCGGAAATAGAATCTAAGATCGGAAAAAAGAATAACAAAAAAAAACACGAACAGAAAAAATAAATAAAAATATATATATACTCATGAACAAGTGGAGTATATTATGTGAAGTACGAGCATTTAAGTGTGTGTGTGTAATGGTGTTGCTGTGTGAGTGAGTGTGCGAGGTTGAGTCTTAGTTTTTTTTTAAAGAACTTCTACTTAGGTCAAATATATCCATCGCGGTATTAAGATGCTCCATTGTGTAATGACTACCATGCACTTCAAACTTTCATTAACGTTTTACCCTATGATTATTTCGAGTGAACACTACCTATACAAACAAGTAAAAGAAAACGAGTGAAGAGACGTTTAACGTTTGTCCGCATCCATTTTTCCACCAACATCCTTAACGTTAATGAGGTTTACCTTTTATTATTTGGTCAAGCTAATAAGTAATAACCTCACAAGTACGTATTTCGTACTCATAACTTCGTAAGAATTTTCTTAACCGCTGAGGAGATTTACCTTCGATCATCAGCTCATCCACATAAAAAGATGACTATCAGAATATAAAATCGTCAGAATAGTAATTGCCTGTACGTTAATTTGAAAGTTGCCCTCGATTTCCCTGAATCATCCGATCCTGTAAAGCTACATCATCCCTGAGTAACACGGGCTATATATAATTCCAATTGTAACAAGATTTTAGCCCGTAAAAGAAAGCCCTGTCGAGATCATTAAAAAACGCTATATACTTAACCAAATTACACGTGGGCGAAGCCACGGGCGGAAAGCTAGTATGACATAATCTTCGGTTGAACAACAAAAAACTTTTTGCTCAATGCCCTTAACATAGCTTAAACATTTCTCGTTGTCTAATAGAGCGGGATGTAGAATTGCTGTGAATGATATTTCTAATTAAATATTTTTGCGAACTTCGCAAGTAACATACGTAATGACGGTAGCACTTATATATACAATCAAACAAAGTAAACGCCTACGCGTTGTGGTAGATTAGTATAATAAAAGCTGAAAGGTTCAATCGTGTAATGGACAGTTGTCGTCACGGATAGATAAGAGATGTTTAATGGATACGAGTTTCTCACTAACGAATAATATGTTAAATAATACAATTATTATATGTTGTAAGATTTTTGTGTAGGTTTTGTAGTAACGTTACGTACGTAGCAGTATGTAACGAACGTAAATTCGTCATCATAATGTAACGAGACATTTATTTTTTTATTTACACATTTACATTTACACATTTTTATTGCATTTAAACAGTAGAAGTAAATGACGTTAATAGATGTTAGTACATACTCGTATAGGAGCAACGGGCGGCCTTATCGCTAGTAAGCGATCTCTTCCTGACAACTTTTATTACTAACTTAACTACACAAATCAAGGCCAAGTTATATCATATTTTAATGGCACGAATGTTAGTTAAAACCCTAAATGAATTTACAAGATGTTTCATGCGTGTGGTAAGCGGCTCTTCTGGGTCCATATTTGGAACGAGAAGGACGCAAGTGTTATTTCTTAAAGTAGTAGTATTAGTAGTAGTAAATATAAATCCGTCATTATTTATATCACGATTTATACACAATTCATAGTAGGGTTTTTTAATCTCAAACGCTAATGACAATTTAAAATTTATTAAAATTATTAAATTAACACAAGTCTTGTATACCTCACGGAAGTATACACAGTTATACATGTTATAGTATAGTATAGTGTATAGTTATACTATTATATATAGTTATATATGAAGTGAAGTGATTAAATCGCCGTGTTGACATACAGATACTTTGTTTTTGTAAACATGATTTTTTGAAATACAATAGTTTAAAATATATTTCTATAAAACAATTGTTTGCAATATATTTCAAACTTAAATTTTCGTACAGAGTCAAGTTGCCAAAACGGATGTGTTCGATGCAACTTGAACAATCGTTTGATATACCGCTTCCTACACAACAAATATACGTATCACGTACGAACGGTCGAACACAATAATGTTGACGTTATAGCATTGTTGGCACGCACTCACGCTAGGTCCTGTCAATAAAACAAAATTTATCGCGACGTAAACCATAATGCTTTTGAGATGAACTTTTTTTATTAAATTACTCGATACTCAATATGCTTTCAGGCCATTATGTATTTAAGCATCGAATATTTTTAATAAGTGTACTATAAAACCTTAAAACAGACCATTTTCTCTCTTTTTCTGCTTAAATATGATTTATGTAACGATACAAGAGCTTCGTTCAGTTTCAGAAGAGACTTTTAGGACTTGGACAGGTACATGTTCACAAACGCTTATTAAAGAAACTCACTCACATAGAAACACCATTGCACACACTAATACACACACACACACACTTAAATGCTCGTCCTTTACATAATATACTGCACTTGTTCATATGTATATTTTTATATACATATTTTTTCTGTTCGTGTTTTTTTTGTTGTTGATCTATTTTTGTTGTGTAAGCTTTTTGGAATAAGCTGTATAGGTTTAAGAAATAAAAAATAAATTAAATTAAAGAAGAATAAGTATCTGTGCTCTAAGACTCTAAGAACTGAGCTTAAACTTGGCGTAAAGGCCTCGCTCATAATTCATATGTTTTCTATGTTTATACATTGTTATATAGCTAAGAAATCTGCATAATGTGTCACTATTCAATATATTTTATCTAATGTTAAAGTTTTATAGTGCTAAGCTTTAGAAGAATGTTATGTATGCTTTTTATTGTTTATGTTATAATCAATATTACAAAACAATACTCCATAGAAAACGGCACGTGGTCGTCATCAGTCAACTCTGTATTCATCATGGCTGCCGAGCTATCGTGGGTAGGCGGGCGAGAAGAATTAAAGCCACGCATTAAAGATAATTAACAATGTACGATTATTATTTTCACAAATATGAACAGAATTATGATCAGCACGTTATGATTAATTGAGACATAGTGGCATAACACTGTGTCTTGCTTGGGCGCGATGCAAACGGATCTAATCCTCCGACGATCGTGGTACTTCTCCGTTCCAACGCTGCACGCTAAGAGCCCGGAGTTGCGTCAGAGTGAAGAAACGTCAACCCGCCATTGTCATTCTTGACGTTTCTTGACAGTCTAAAAACATTGAAGCGCCTTCAAAGATAATAATAATGGGAGACGATTTACGTACGACACGGTCGTAAGCAAGGCAAACCGCAGCCAAGAAATGATTTCATTACATATATTATTTTCCTGGGCGTCGAACACGGTTACCCGAACACGTCAGCTGAGTCGTTAAACTAAAACAACATATTAAGATATAGTCTAACGGTAACATATAATTGAGATAAAATATTGTTAAAGTGCTATTTCTAATACGACATTCAATAAAGGTTATTAACCTAAAATGTGTGTCATTTGGTAAATGTACAAGTCAATTTGAAGTTTCCAACAGATCTATTTATAAGTTTTTCGTAGTTCGTCTTAAAATAAATTTGTACTAAGCTTATGATATCATAATAATAGATTTTACGTAATAAATTCCCAGTACTTATTCTGATCAAGAATAATATTATTCTAATAAAAGGAATTCACCGGAATACCGCTGCGGAGCTTTACCATTACAGAACAGAGAGCTAGTTTAGAGAAAGCTAATTGCCAACTGTCACATATTGGAGAGCCACTCTTAAAAGAAGAAGAAGATTCTGATTATAGTGTTATTCTTATCTGGTCTGCAATAACCATTTGCAATGTACAGGAACTGTTATTAGAAATATTTGACCACCTTCCGTCTCCGCCAGACCTTGCATAGGCTATTTTCGTGATCTGAACTATTTTCCACGATATTTTTTTTTCTTATCAGGAGGCAGAACAAAATACATAAATACATCGTGAGTTGACATACAATAGTAACGTCGACTTGGAGTATGGGACGGGCTTTGATTTGAGAAGTTACTTATGGATACTCTAACCTCGGTCCAAAAACCAAAAGGTCAAAGTACTCTAGTATTTCATCAAACTCGGAATTTGTTTGTTGTTAGGATACAAGCGTTGCGCGCTTATTAAATAATTAAGTAGGTGCCTGGTAACCAGTATCGGTGACCCAAGAGCTGGTCGTGGTACTCTGCCAGAACGACAAAACATTTAATATAGATTTCAGCGTTTAGTTTGTTAATTGTGTAATGTAACTGTTGTAATATAATAGTATTTTATGCATGTAATACAACATTTTCTTTCTTAATAACATATTTTTTTGCCCACAGTACATACAGTTCCCGGTGATGTGGGTGCTTTTCGTGCTGATCGTACTCCTCAACACATCGGTGATAGCCGCACTACTGTGCACAAACGCAAGGAAGAGCAGAATGAACTTTTTTATAATGCAACTCGCGATTGCAGGTAAGTCAATGCTACAGATATTTATATGTTTATATCTTTTCCACATAGAACCTTTAAAAAATTGATATAAAGTATCAAAGTATTATGTATATTGTATTTTGTTATTGTATAATGTCTCAAGTTCCCATTTAATTGTCTTATGTGTAAACTTAGTTGTGTTATCTCATAAGTTTATTGTTTTAAATGTATTTAGCACATAAGATGTCCGGGGACACATATAATAAAATAAAATAAAGCAAGATCTTCAGAAATAAACTTTATTTATATAGCTAAGTCTAAGATTATGTAAGCCTCCTGGGGATGCAGGTGTCCGTGGGCGGTGGTTTATACATAAAAAAATCACACTAGACCAGTCAGATAACCACAATCGACTCAGCTACAGCTTAGCTCTGCTCTCTATCGTTGCGGTAATTCTGAACCAATAAAAAAAAAAGGTTTATTCAAGAAGACATGCTTTCTTACCTTGACCTTGACCAATACTTTAAACGCCGTCAGCATAATCACAAGAACCCTGGCAGTGTGATTGTCTATGGGCGTCGATATCACACAGCTGCTTTGCATACTTTTTATATAAATGTGCTGTTTTATAAATAGACTATCAAACGAATTCAGAATTTTGCAATTTCAACGTATTTCTTGAGACTAACGCGAACTACAAACATTTTAATACATTTATAATGAATGTTTGGGTCTTACAAAAGATACTTTTCATTTCATTTGTAGGAGACATTCATTACGGACCTTTTTACATTTATTAAGCGTAGATGAAATTTATGTAGGCTGTACAACATGAAGGCTATTCTTATTTATGGAATAAGTATTGTATTGTCATTGGATATTGATAGAATAAGAATCTAATTTAATTGAATATTTAGCAATAATTACCTAATTATATGCATAACAATGGTTTTGCAATTTGAATTAATCATATAAATAACATTTGTATTTGAAATCTTTAAAAGAGCAACTTCTTACCGGCTATTCTCGGTTGATAGCGTTTAGAACCGGTGGTTATTTAAAAACTAACGAAAAGTCGAAAAGAAGATAAGAATGAAGATTGTGTGTTACCTGGAAGAGATCGTTTATGAGCGATAAGGCCGCCCGTTGATCTTATATGCACTAACATCTATTAACATTATTTTATACAGTTTCACGTACTTTAATATATTTTAAGTTTGAGTATATTTTCTTAATAGTTCTTAAAATTGTTTTAAAAGCTTGGATAGTGGTAATAAAGAAGCCATTTGGTTGTTTTGTGTCTACGTTAATGCTGATCTAGTGCCAATTGTATATGTTTCTGTAAATTGACTCGCTAACAACAAGATTAACGCTTTGATAAATTTTACGAACATTACGTATTGTTATCAGATTTGCATAGAAAGATCGAAATTTTATGTTTTTTTTTAAATTATAATATTTTAAATCCTTCAACAATATATATTAAAACCGTAGTTTATTAATGCTGAGAGCATCTACAGCAATTCTCTATCGCACTGTATGTCTTACTCCAAGTCTTACCGGCTCCCTTCGTCTCACCTGCAACAATACATCGTCTAATAGTAGCATAGTCTAATTGGGACGACCCCGCTTCCCTTCAGGGTTCCAGTTAAGCAACTGCTTGGTATCTCTCCGGGGACTGGGAATTTCCCAACTACAAATAATCATACAATATAGAAAAATAATAAAATATTTGCATAATAACACATCTGTTATCCAAACATATCTCTGCGATGCGGAAATTGTTTCAAAACACCACTTTAAAAATAATGAAATTCATGAAACAAACACTTTGACCGTTTTCACTTTGTGGAGATGTCATCGCTTCAATACATCCATCAGCGACCCGTTTGCCAACTGAAAGGCGTGTCAAAATTCTAAACTAGATGAATATTAAATCAAACGGATGTAGACTCTATAACAAATTGCTAGTGATCCATTTTCTAAAAAAAGATTTTTCATTTATTAAGACTGTTTCATAATACACATAATTGTATATTTAAGGGTTTCTCTCTCGTACTCTTAAACTTGAAATTGTGATCAAAGTTAGTGAGTGTACAGCTGGATAGATTTTTTATTATATTTACTCAGTGATTTTACTGATTAACATGGCTAACTGAAACTTAATTCAAATAAGTTTGGCCTGAAAGAGTTCAATTTTCATTAGATAAAACTTAAATCCTTCTTCATTAATTTTTTATAATATTAGTGTTAGGTTTTTTAAGTTTTTTTTTTGTAAATAAACACTTTAATTAAATAAGTTTTTCTAATCCATTAAATAATGCTACGGAACTCTGGTAAAACGAAGAAAAACATCACAAGGAAACCGACTGAAGAACCAAAAGTTCACAGTTTGTCAAACAACAACTGGCCAAGATAGTGTTGTTTTTTCTTCTATATCTCAAATTTTCATGAAGGTGGCAAACGAGTAGTTTTAGTTAAGTGTAGTTAGTATACGTATATATTATTAAGTAATTACAATCCTTTAGCTATTCAGGCAAAATTCGGAAGGGTTAAGACATGGCCTCTCTAAATCATCATGCTCATGTTTTTTAAACTCCTTGGTTTTTCTGCATATTTTCTCTTTTTTACAGTATTAAAATAGTTACTATACATTCGTCAACTATGATTTAATGTGGGCAAAATGTGGGTATTTCTTTTTAGCGCATAGCGTATTGTTAACCTGTTTATTAACTGTCAACAACGAACGGAATAAGGACAATAATTGATATCAAGCACCACCACGTCATAGAACCAGCTGCCCGCCATGGTATTTTAGATCCAATAAAACTTAATGTCTTATAAGAAAGGCTTAAGGCAACGCACTCACAAGCTCTCATCTACGTGGGTGTCTATAAAAAACTTCCCCTTTATCGTCTGCCTCCTGCTCGTTTGCCCTCTTAAATATTTTTTTTTATAGTTGTAATTTATACACGATCTAAGATATTACCAATTTTAGGTTGTGTTAATGGGATCACTAGTGTTCAACGAATCGATGTTAATACAAAAAGATCCGTTTAAATTTTAAGGAAAATCGCGTTGCTGTGAAATACTAGCTAATATAAACATTCGGATTCCCGAAAAACACAAATAGATCTGGTTTCGCGGTTCAATGTTGTATTCAACCTTCAAACTATTATGATTATAATCTATCAACATCATGTTCTCAACATAATAAAATCATTTGTAATGTATTAAACTGGCTGGGATGTATTAAAAATCTTTTACGTATAATTAATTATATATGAATGTATGTTAAATTTATAAAAATGATTTTTTTATATGTGTTTATACGTTCACAGATCTAATGGTTGGCCTGTTGTATGTATTTGTGGATATTCTGCAGAAAATCACAATAGCTTGGCTCGCTGGAGAATTTATGTGCAAATTTGTTAAATTTTTACAGGTATAGTATATAAATATTAAACAGAATTATACATTCGCATGAGAAATACACATCGCTTAAGGAGTCTCACTTTTTTTGTCGCTTTGGGAGAGTCAAACACACAGCTCTTTACAACCGTTCTGTAGTACTGGTTAATTTAAAGTAGTGGTGGTGAGTTTCTTGCCAGTTCTTCTTGTCCATCTTAACTATACCATTTATTAATGTAATTATTCTCATATGATTTTTTCTTGTTTTACTAAGGTGTTTATATTTTTTGGTATTTTTCGCATCTCTTGCACCTATGTAAGTTTATTGTTATTTTGTGTTTTGTCCGGAAGGTATTACTTATTAGTGATAAGGCTGCTCGTTTCTTTTTTATGTAAGAATATATGAATACCTACATATGTGCAATAATGTGTCAATAAATGTCCAACACAACCATGTTTACCAGATAAACTTCATGAAAATTTGGTTTCCAATGTAGTCCTGGTTGTGTCAAAATATCCTTGTTATTTCTGTTAACATCCTCTACAGATGCTTGGACTTTAAGCATAGTCCAAGCATATTTTTAACTTTATTCATTTTAAAATACAGATATGCAAATACTAGATAATGCAGCCAAGTTTAATCTTGTTAAAATACTTATCCAAATTACCATTTTACACAAATAATTTTATATTAGTGATGTTCTGCCATGCGGCCATGAAAAATCGGTTTAATTCCAAAATTTATAAGTGCCCCTTAAATCTTTTTAACGCAAATGGTTTTACCGCTTTTCTGGACACTATAATAAAGGTAATTTTAAGAATAACTTTCTAAAAAGCCATTTTTCATGTAATATTTATTTTTAGGCGGTGGTCATGTACGCCTCAACATATGTACTTGTTGCGTTGAGCATCGATCGTTGCGACGCAATCACTAATCCAATGAATTTTTCAGGAAGTTGTAAGTATATATTTAATGTTGAAATTTATATATATAACGGCGCCTTCGAAATTTAAAATTTAAGTTACTATGAAAATCATTCAGTCGATCGTATCGATTCGTATTTTTGTGTTGTCTGTGGTTTGATTATCGCTAATCGAATAAGAAGCAATGTTTATTTTTTTGAGCGGGTAACACCTTATGGAGTTGTCAGGTGTGGTGGTGAGTGGAACGGCCGCCATGATGAGGCAGACGTGCAAGCATACCTGCAAACCCATAAGCTCAATCTGATAAGATCTGTGTGATCAGTGATTATTTTGTTATATTGTGTGTGAAATACACTAAATAAATTAGTTATCAAAGTGTCCCGTGTTGTAATTGTGTGGACTTCCTGCCTTTACGCGCCCAAGATGTTGGATTCTCACGACAGCGCGGAAAACCCGCCGCTCTCGGAGACGCCTAAACCCTTCTGTCATTCCGACATATTTGAATAATTGATTTTTATCGATATAATAATGTTATACCTTTATCTTTGTCTGTATTTATTAGTATTCTTACAGACATATTCACATACAATAAAGTCCAGTCAAAATATAACAAAACCTAAAACCACACATTTCTTTTATATATAACATATTACAATATAACAATTAATAAAAATATTTTTTATGTATTGTCAATCACGAGGATAATATACTTTTTTTAATGAAATCAAATAAAAACAAACTATTAAAAAAAGAGTATTTATATTTTTGATTTTTGAGCATTTATATATTTTAGTAATTATATTCCTCTTTTGTCACTAATAAATATAAAAATAAAACAAAAATATTTAAAAATGAATATATCAACACATATATAACATACGGCATTTTGAACACGTAGCATCTTTAGCTAGATTTACACTCAACCAAAATATTAGTACTGTTAAAATGCTTGTATGAAAATTTAAAAATAATGCACTTCAAAAATCTGAGATCAAAGGAAAAAAAAAACAAAGAAGAAACACGAGTCGTACATGTCTTCATATTGAATGATATTATTAAGATCTATGAAAACTTAAGACTGTTATCATAAAACATTCAATACAAAAATCTCCCATTATATAGATCGTTTGCACCAAGCTGGCGTGAGAAAAAATAAAAACAGGTTTTATATTTCGTATAGAATCCATATAAACATTGCATGCAACACGATATTCGAAATTCAAAAGTGTTTGATTTAGAACAATGCTTTTTAAAATTCAAAAACAACAGAGTTGATATTTTCACATTGTCTGCAAATAGTTAATCCTAGTTTTAAGTTACCAAGTTAAAATCAATTCAAAATCGGTGTTATTCTTAAGCTTTTTATTTTTTATTGCCATAACTAATATAACTTCTATGTTCAGCCCAAAATTAGACCTAGCCTCGAGAGTAGAACTAAATTAATTGTTATAGTTTTATTTTATAAAAAAAATTATTTTTGCTTTTCTTCCCGTGGCGTTTTGTTGTTTATGTACTTGTGTATACAACATATTTTATCTGTGAAAATTGTTTTAGGATACCTCTGTATATCTGTCATACATATTTTTCTGTTATTGTATTATTGTGATGTGTCTGTTTTGTTTCCGTAAAATAAAAAAATTTAGGCTAGATTATTCACGAAGTTACAGTTTAACTATCAGTATTCAGTCTTAAATGAACATTTGAAGTTATAGAAAATAATTATAGAAACCTATTATTTATTTAGGGAATCGAGCGCGCACTCTGATCGCAGCAGCTTGGATCATTAGCATTATTTTCTCCATACCGATTCTTATTCTATACGAAGTAAAGGAAATGCAAGGTAAGCCTTACAGTGTTACCAAATTGATTTGTTAATAAATAAATTACAATGTTTCTAATAACTTTGCATCAATTTAGACAAGGTTTATATTAAATTAATGAATTTTATTGTCATGAATAAATAGTTATGGGTCAATTATTAATCAAAGAATTAACATTATGTTTACTATTAAAATGTGTATCATTATCCACTCAATCCGGTCCAGCTTAGGCCATAGGCAACCTTCATCTACCTCCAAACTGATTTTGGACCGTCTTCAACCATTTGCAACCTGAAGACTTTGAGATGTCATTGTCCAGCCGCGTGATACCTCCATGTTAAACTTAAACTCAAAATATCTTTATTAGGTCTTTATAAAGGTACTTTTTAATCGTCATTTCGCCAGGAAGGCTGTGTCCATCGGTTTAAGGTTACTATATTCCATTTATACAGTAACACTGAAATAATTTCAGGTCAACTCCAATGCTGGATCGATCTGGGCACGCCACAGCGCTGGCAGGTCTGGGTCACGTTGGTAGCGGCAATGATATTTGTTCTGCCAGCATTGGCCATCGCTGCCTGCTATGCTGTAATAGTTCTCACTATATGGACGAAGAGTAAAGCGGTGGTCATGTCACCGCCGGTAAACTCTAGAAGATCAAAGAACATGAGAAATGGTATGATATAAAATTATAGATGTTTTTTTTGACATCAGTCGTTCGTGCGAACGATATAATATGAACCAATTTTTTCATTTCAATCATGTCTCAATTGATTATTAAGAAGCCAAGCCGATCTACTTGTTAATAAATAAATTAGCTGTAGCATACTTTGCTACTAATGATAAAATCTATAAAAAATACAGTCTACTACCTATAATGGTACTAATAGAAAAAATATTTCAATACGAAGCAGATCCTAAAAGCAACAATGCTGAGAATATATATATATAATATGAAATTATGAGTACAGATCTTACACTAAAATCCATTAACGCTCATTATGTTTACATATGCAAATGTTAAAATACCGCGTTATGTATATTATACGTTACATATACGAATTACTGTTTGTTACATAAATGTTATGTAACAAACATATATATACAGTATTATTACAGACAGTAATTAGTTGATATTTTAATCCTTATTACTTTGACTTTATTGTATAAGTGGCATTGCTCTTAGTCTATAATTAAAATAGAATATAGCGACATATATTATTTTTTATTCAGAAATTAAACCTGTCTTTACAATTTTATTATGTTTTTCATGTATGTTTAGTAGTCCAGCTAGTGATCGTTACTGATAATTACAAACCTTATCAAACGATAGTTTGACAACTCGAATCGTTGTCAAAATTGAAAAGTATTCGTTTCAGTAACCTGTTTTTCATACGATATTCTATATTTGATGATCTACAATTCTGTCGACAATTTAGTGTGTAATACCTGAATGAAAAAAATTTAAATTGATTGGCGTTGATTTTGACCTCAAAATGTTAATACTAATTATTTATTATATGAAAAGAACTAGAAATTTAACAAGACATAAGTTAACATCCATTTCTCAGTAATATTCTCTAATAAACAGAAATTATTAATTTAATATAAAAAGTAGAATATTCCAAACACATTAATCTCACGAGATATTATGTGGGCTTAACAAGAAATAGAGACTGGAACAACGTGTCACGGACGAAAGACGGAAATGGTATCATCTGACGGATTTCACTAATGACGCTAAGCTTACTATACACAGGGTACAATAATTTAACGCTTAAATCTTCATTTCATAACATTTTCCTACTGTTCTTTTATTTATATTTTGATTCTTATATCGCTTCATGACGCCAGGAGTCATATTTTAATGTTATTTTGCCATTGCTGTCATTTGTTTTATTGTTAACACGTACTGTTAGTTAGAAAGAGACAAAAGAGTACATTTGTTTAAACTTAAAATTTAGGTAAATCTATACAAATGCATATTCAAAGTTTTTTATATAGTATTTTTAATACTATACTTCTACTACTTTATATTTATCTAGTTTTTTGATAACTATGTAGTAATTAGTAGTCTTTTAACTTACACGGTTTATTTGTGTTTCTATATCTCATAATTTATATTATCTGATAAGTCGTCTTTAATAGTGTTTCAAGAGACTAATATATTTTTTATTTAACCACAAACAGCTGACATATATTCAAATTTCCAGACAAACACACAATTTATTCAAACTTAAGTTTAAAACAATCTTAGCTTTATATTTGATTAATTATGTATATACAAAACTTAAAAACGTCAATTATAAATGTAGGCTTTAGTGGAAACTCGATGAACGTTTTTTTTTTCGTTTCCAGGACAGGTGGAATGCGACCCAGATTCTCGGCGTGCCAGCTCCCGCGGCTTGATACCACGAGCCAAGATTAAAAGCGTCAAGATGACTTTTGTTATTGTTTTTGGTGAGTGTGAACTTGGCCTAATAAAGTGATGAATTCCCTCGCAATTATATACGGGATGTGAATTTACAAATGATTTTGCAAATGTCAGAATAATTTTGATGTTACACGCGCTAGTTACCAGGTGTTACTAGCAATACATATTAATGAAGATTTATGCTATAACTAATTTTATACCATACATATATTCCTTTTAATATGTTTTTTCCTACGGATAGTCTATTTTTCAAATAATATATCTCGGGAAGCTTAAAGCACGTTTGTTACAATAGTAATCAAGTATACAATTATGAAGAGCAGTCGAACTCACTTTCAACAGATATGTTTAAGACCCAACTCGATCAAACATCCTGTACAATGGTTTTCGAAAGACCTACCTTAGAATCCCGAACACACAGTCACCACAACAAGATGGCGCCCTTACTCCACTAATAATAGCTCTGCTCTGATTCGTCAATACAATAAACGTACTATTAATATCCTTACAAATGTTTTACACTATTAAATAACTATATAAAGTCTAACCAAATAGAATAAGATTTTTAAACAAATTATAAGTGTAATTCACTCACTATGATACAGCTGAATTAAAAATTTATATCAAAATGAATTCTGTGTAAATGATCGCAATGTGTACCACAAATGATTTATCTTTATAGTTTTTAAGGCTTTAACACCAAATTGTCGAGAGGATCCTATTCGATACGGTATGTTACTGACAATATGCTAATGTTTGTCATGATCGGATAAAACTCATAATAGGTAATATAAACTTATAAGCAAGAATTGTTTTTCTCAAACTTTTAAAGATGACAGTTTGATTTATCAACGCGTGTTCATTGATCAGCCACATTCGAGTTACATTGCTGGGATGTCTTTCCAGATCATAGATACATACAAGTTTTATATAAGATATAATTAACTGTAAATTATTTGAAAAATCAACCAATAATCGCTTGCATTACTAATTCATTTCGATTCGTTTTAACACGGGTCACGAATCAAAATGAATACGAATTTGGTATAAACTTCAAAAAGCTTATACTTAATTATTGACGTTCTACTAACGTTACTAGTATCTAATACTTAGATAGATAAGTCCAAAAAAGTAAGCTCACTAAAACACTTACGGCTGGACCTTCGGGAGGTTTCCGGCGAGAACGAAGTATAATTAAGTTTATTTACACATAGTTGTATAAATGCTTTAAAATCATTATGAAGCTGACATCATTTTATAAGAGAGTTTTAATACAATATTACTATTAAGAGTATGTATCGCCTGCCAGTAATGTTTGATATAGGATAGTTCACACACCACATTCCAAATTAAAATCCTGAGAAACAGAAGTTCCTTTGAGTGTTAAAAATAATCTAGTGGCCCCAGATTGATAATTTTATTGAACTACTCTTGACCAAGCTATGCGTCAGTATCCCATATCTTCCGGGTTTCAATAAAAAAAACATGTGTAAACACCGCACAGCACCAAGAATAGCAAGTGTAAACAGCAGCAGCCGATTATCTCTTACGCTCGTTTGTATGTCAGACATCTTAATGATTTATGGATCTATTATAGACGCACTCAAAAGTTCAAGATCATAGTGGCTCTATATAATAGAGAATAGTATCGTGATAGTATCGTAATGATACAAATTAATTAAAAATATATTTAAATAATTTAAAACGGATCAGAGTCTCGAATAGGTATTTCCGAATCTCGAATTGCAAAGAACGGCACATTTTTCCGATAAGAAATCACTATACATTTATTTATATTCTACTAGCTGCCCCGTCAAATTATTTCTAAGTAGTATCTAGTGTAGACAAAAAATAACTGGTGGGGATAACTAATTAAATGATCGTTGATCAGTTATCGAGCGGGATGACAAATAATTGGATTATTAAAATTGCCAAAAAATATAGGGGTTGTTGATAAAAAAGTAAAAATGTATTTTTAATGCCACATTATAAAAAAATAAAAACAAATAATTTAAAGGTGAACAACCCATATGACTAAGGGGTATGAATAATAGATCTTGGCCGTTTCTTATACCTACTGAATACGCATATAAAATTTGGTGAAAGCCGTTTCGGAGGAGTACGGTAACTAACACTGTGACAGGGAAATTTTATATATATATTAAATTTCATTCATTTTTTATATATTAAATTTTATTAAGTCCTAAACGATGAAATTTGTAGGGTATTTGTTTTATCACAGTACTAACGAATGATGTTCTTGTTGTTTCTGTTAAATTTCAAGAGATTTATTTTGTCTTTGTAATTAGAATCGTCTTGAAATACAACGGTGGCCTTGCCAAAAACTACATTTACGTCAAGATTACAATTTTATTAGACGAGTCGTAAGTGTCGATTTTCTATATAATTTATTCATTCAAAATCTGCCGTCTGCCACTCTTATCCAGAGTGGACAATACACTAGCAACACTTTATTTGGACCCAGCTTGCACCGACACTTCCCTTCGAGTCAAGTTTTAACCACTTGGTTCACAATGTTCATGTATTAAAATAAAAAATCAAAAGATACATTATATATTTGCTATAGTGTAAAGTTATTACCGCGCCATCTAGTATAACAGTTGAACAATCACACCTTTCACATTTCAGTGTTCGTTCTCTGCTGGTCGCCGTACATCGTGTTCGATCTGCTCCAAGTCTACCATCACATACCACCGACGCAGACAAACCTGGCGATCGCTACCTTCATCCAGAGCCTCGCACCTCTCAATTCAGCAGCTAATCCGTTAATTTGCTGCATGTTCTCGCCGCATATATACAGTAGCCTAAGGTCAAAATCTGTTATTATATTGTTTCATACAGAACATCAAAAATTTAATAGAACTTTTAAAGTTTATAAATCAAAAATAACTTTGTTCATATAGGTCTTACACTTAAGAATCGTCAAAAAAATTAACTTGCCCACATCAAGGGCGTATAGTAGACGAGAAGAACTGGCAAGAAAGAGACTATAATACTATTTAATTTACAAAATGTATAAGTTAATATGTTTCTTATTGTTTTGTCTACAGACGCGTTCCTCCTTACCGCTGGTTATGGTGTGGGCGTACACGCAAGCGCCACGCGCGCGGTACTTTACGCTCTCGCTCTGACTCTACAGCGAACTCAGATCTCCTTAGTTCTACGCATACACGACGATCACATACCATTGCGACGGTAAATATACTTTTGGTATGAACATTCTCAACCGATACGAGCTTGAAAGAATGCTTTCTATGATTTAATTAATTTAAATATTAATAAATGCCAAGATAGTCATGTGAACCGATTAAAAAGGAAACCGTACAGTCTCTAGAAATCGGCTTTCCTCGGGTAGCTTCGTAGATTGAATGTTGCTGATTTCGTTGAGCATGGATGATGGTTTATTACAATTAAACGGGAGACATTTCTTTCTTATATCTTACAGTCTCTTTACCAACACTTATAAACTATAAAACTGAGTGAAGCTTTCCAACTCAAACACAAAATACCTTTATTCAAGTAGGGTTTTAAAGACACTTTTAAATCGTCATTTTTTACATTACTACGGGCTAGGAAAGCAAACGAATAGAACCGCCAAGAAACTCGATAGCTGTATCTTTATATATCTAATATACAATTACATGTTAATTACACGACTAATTCAAATAACAAAAGACCGTACATACGGGCTGAAATCCTATATTGTCTGGAAAAAGATTAAGTGTGATTAAAAATGAAATAGCTGCCTGTAACAAAAGAATAGCATAATTTTCTATCAAGCTATATCTTATCTTATATATTTGTGTTCTATTATTATAAACGGTAATTTTAATCTCTTGCTGTTATGATAAAATGTTTTGTTTTGTCTGTCTCACAAAACCTATTACGAATATTTTTCTGCATTAAATACCTCTGTTTCAGGCATTAAACCGCACCTGCAGCTCTACCATCCCAAGGACAGAGCAGCGCCGCACGCAACTACTAGTCCTACTGCCCTCCAAGGACTGACCCAGGCTCTCTCCAGCGCATGACGTAATGCTTTAATTCGACATAACAATTCTTCAAAAATCCATTTACCCCAAAGCTAGCTCACACTTCGATAAACTAAATATTTAAAAAGAAAATTCCGTAAATCAAATACATATTGATTTCATATTGATATATGTTTTGATCGAGAAACAAAAGAATAGTTAAGTTTTCATACAAAAATTACACAATATATTAAAAAATATTATAAAAAGTCTATATATAAATATCTTAGTGAAAATAATTGAGTGCTGGTTACCACGAAATAACGATGATGAAAAGAAGTAGAAGAGTAGAAAAAAATAGCTAGTAATCATAATGGTCGATTGAAATGTGTTCAGAATGATTAAATTCAAATTACGTAGAGATCGAAAGGGAGACATTCTTAGATTGAGCGTCAAAATATTGGTGCACCACCATAGTATATATATATATATATATATATATATATTTATGTATCACGCACACATACACACTTTGTTTGTTAAGGCTAGCTTTTCATATTGTTTTGTTTATTGAAACTATAATTATTTATTTAGGAAAGAAATTTCGCCTTTTTTTTCAAACCGTCGTCATTTTACATTCTAAACCACGTTGTGTAGTTCGTCGCTTTATCTACACTTGTATAAGAATAGATTCTAAGCTGACATAGTGCCAAGTAGTAACAACGTGTACATTTTATTCTACAAAATGTATAAAAAATATAAATTAATTGTTTTATGACGCTTGTAAAAATGTCTTGATGAATTACCACCAAAAGTAGTTTGTAACTTGTCAGTATCTATATGATTACCGTAATATAGTCTCAGGGATTCTTAGGTTTTCGTATATTTTAAACCTCATACAATTTCCACTGCCAATTTTCAATTCTAATACAGAAATATCAGACTTCATAGCAACTTAACATACTAGACCATTTGATTCTAAACAATTTATTACAACGCAGCAAAACTTAGTTCTATTAGTTGAAAAGAACTCATTACTAAAGTATTATTCCGTCTCTATCAAGTATGTTATACAGAAATGAGTGGATAAGATGAGATAAAAATGTTTTTTTTGACAGTCTTTCATTTTTATGATATTTATTTGGCGTGTACTTATTTCAATCTTAAGTTATCCTATCCTAGTGTCATTTGAAATACTGTTCGAAATGTATTTTTATTGGATTAGTATAGTGAAAAGATAGAAGAGCTTTTGACCGAGCTTTGTTTTCCTTAACACCAAAACCAAATTTAATTTAAGTTTTCTTTTTATGACGTTACCAGGATTAATAATACAATATATGTAAGCTTACTGTTCCTAAAGTGAAGTATATAATAAATAAGATTTCACTACATCAAGTCGAGTGATTGTATTTAATACTCTGCTGTTATAAGGCCCGTCTTGACCCATGCTGCAGGGGGTGCAGCCCCCTATGTTGAGGTGACCTCGGTGAGAAGACCCTAATTGCTTAAAAAAATATATATTTTAAAATATTTTGTTGGTAATAGGGTGCCAGAGTAGTGCTTGTACAAGGCCTGAGCTGGGCTTAAGACGAGCCTAGATGTCATAGTAGTTAAAATGCATTTAAACTGATTTATGTGTTTTATTAAATTATTATTCATAACTTAAGTCCATCACTTCCGTTATTCAAAACTTTATATGTACTCAAAATGTTTCGGAACCGATTCAAACGGTTTTAACTGTAAAATACGAAGATTTTGATTGTATACATTTCTTGTACATAGTTTGTAATAATGATGCAAAAACACAGAGGCTGTAATCCAGTCGTATGCTGAAGTTATTTGTAAGAATTTTTCATATTATTTCTAGTCTCGTAATATATATGTAATCTATATTAAGAACACCAAATGACTCAAAATTTTGGCTATGAATTCCGTGAACGTATAATTTTAACGAAAATCTTTTCTGAGCCCCACCTGTATGCAGTTTCATTTTTAAACACAATACAACATTTTAATCTAAGTTAATATAAGCATTTTAACATATATTAAGCATATATTGTGTAATGTGTTACACATATGTATTATTTTTGTAATATATACCAGATATAAATGCAATAAAAAATACTGATAGTATTCTTATGTGTTTCATTCCTGTTTCATAAATTTCGGTTACATTTATAAACGAGTTTGTTAAAGCAGTTTTGAATGAAAAAGAATGCGATTAATTTAAACTGACCCGGCTAACAGACAATGAACTAACAAATTATTTACTTATTTTTTTATTATACTAGTATAAGAAATATAAGGAAAGAGATAGGCGGGTGTAAACTAGAGCCATCAGTTAGTTATTTATTGTTTATATATTGTTATTTATTATATATATATATAATAAATAACAATAATATATAACAACAATATATATATATATATATGTGTTATTCAAGTTCTCAGGAATATGACGTCTAAGCTTAGCGTAGGGTAGGCGTTTAAAAATATTGGTCCAGCCGTTCTTGAGTTATAAACTATGTTACTATTAAATTTAATGAAAATTTAACGTCGTTTCTTATATTTCTCGTTGATATCAAATTAATACGCCATTTACATTTTAACTTCATTTGCATCTTTTTATTTACTCTTTTATTTTTATTCAGTTTTTATTTATTATTTGATTTAGCTTCTCTATTTATTCTTATATTTGTAGGATATTTTCAGAAATTATTATTAAATAAAAATAATTGTATCGGAAAAGTATTCTTTTGATAATGTCACGTGATAGTTCTTTTCTACCCTATTGTGGTATATTAATATTATCTCGTATAATTTTAAGTTCAACAATAAAACAAAGAATAATGGTAAGATCATTATCATTAAGATTCTGGGTGAGAAGATTTAATTAGATTTTACTTCAAATAAAATACGTGTTTACTGGGAAATCAAATAGAAAATATCCATTTTCAATTGCCCCATTCGCAATATTGCCCGGAGCGGCAATCGAGGTCTATAGCAAACAAACTTTATACAAACTGAAAGTTATCGAAATACATTTCTTTATTGAATTGTCGGAAGCTTTTTTCACATATGTACCTATAACGAAAACAGGAAACAGGATGTTTTTTTACATATGAAAACTATTTTCTATATTTACCATCATAATTTGTTATATAATGTAAAAAGTATTTATTTTTGATTATTTCATTGCCTGATTAATTTTTGTGTTTCGGTACCGTTCTGTTTTGAACCTAGAACCCACAAGTACTGATACATTTCTGAAACCGCGATGAAAGCTACCAAGTAACTGCACGCTAATCAGTTAATGAACTAAAATATATAAATAATATTCAGAAATGAAGTGACTACTGTGGGGGAATGCTGCAGATATTAATACTATATTTACGTTGCAAAAGAGGGCTCAATCTATAAAATGAGCCCGGGAGAATTTCTTCGTAATAAGTTTAAAGAGATAGAAATTCTTACAGAGTCTTAGCCAGTACATCCTTGAAAACTTGAGAAATAAGAATAAGCTTGCTGTTCCCACTATTGGGCTCCATAAAGTTGGTAATTCATTTAAAGCGCAATGTGTACGCTTCTATAAAAAAATCCCAAACGATTTGTTGACTTTGTCGGTTAGTAAATTTAAAAAAGTAGTTAAACGAAGGCTTTTAGAAAAAGCATTTTATAAATTATTTTGATGATGAAAAAATTTGGGAATGAATTAGCTCCAGCTTTACACTTGCCTTAAAAAGTGTACTGGGATCATTTCCAACAAAAAAAAACCAACCAAGCCGAGTTTCTTGCCTGCTTCTTCTCAGCTTGGTCGCGTACGAAAGGGCGTAGAATCACTTAGATTTAAGATAATTCAAAATGGTCCTATGTACCTTAATGAATAAAGATATTTTGACTTTGACTTTAGTTAAGTAGTTTTAAAAATGATTCTTAAGACATGCAATAATTGCATCTGTAACAATTAGTTTAATATGAAATTTAGCCACATAAAGATTAATAGCGAAGATCGCACTGCCACCGAGTCAAGAATCGTGTATTAAAACTAGGTTTTCCTTTCATTTCTACCTGAAAGCTAGCTTAAGTTCAATCGTAAATAACCCTTAACACCCTTAAGCCGAAACTTAAGCAGCCATTAATTGAAAAACTTTTTGAGTTCATTGAAATCAACTCGATGTCGGCATTACCAATTGAGATAGGTTCGCGGGAATTTCAATAACATTCAATTCACTCAAAATGCCTACACTAAAAACCTAATTAAATTGATCGAATATCAATAAGGTTATTGTGACGTCTAGATTTTGAAACGATTTGATTAACAAGCCAGTAAATTTGAATAACCTACAATATTACCGCTTCCGGTACTTTAAATTAAATGTGTGGGTTGCCTGGACGAGATCGCTTATTAGCGATAGGCCGGTCTTTGCTCTTATATGTATTAACATTTTCTACTTATGCTGTTTAAGTGCAATAGAGTGTAAATAGATGAATAAACGGTATTTCTCAAGTAAACAAACAAAAATATGTTATAACGTCAGTTAGAACCATTCTGTCCAGTCAATGTATGTGTATACATAAACTTTAAACATACTTAAGGCTATTGTTTGGGATTTAATTTACGCGATTGGGATTTTTTTATTTATTAAGATGGGACCATATTTAAATGTCTTAAATTCTCCTGTCTATTCGCCTGTTCGTACGCGACCAAGCTGAGAAGAAGCAAGCAATAAACTGGGCCAGGCATTTTTTTGGTAGTAAACGAAAACTTGACCTAATCATTTAGGCAATAAAAGCAATAATCTACTTGGCTTAGATGTCAAAAGTTGTGTGCCCGGCAAATAACCTTCCAGTTGTGTTACATATATAAATTTTAATAATAATCTATGTAATAAAAGTTTCCCATACGTGTATATTGCACCAGATTCCTGGCGAACTTAGCCAGTCATCTCGAGCTTGTGGAGCTTTACGAGACATTTTTAATTTCCCCGGCAATGGAAAATGCAATTTCAGACTGCATTTGGCACAGTGCAGCTGTGTTAACCATATATGGAACAAAATAAAATTTAAATTACGTTCTAAAATGTATACATTTAACAACCAAAGAATGAAATACTTAGATTTAATATTAACTGAATTAACTATATTCAGTTATTCATTAAACATGAAAGTTTTATTCTCGGATTAATATCAGATTTTGTAAAGCGTCTGTCTATTGAGATAAGTAAGACATAAGATAAGTTTTATCGTGTGGGTTGTCTGGAAGAGATCGCTTATTAGCGATAAGGCCGCCCGTTGCTCTTATATGTACTAACATCTGTTAACGTCATTTGCTTCTAGTGTTTAAGTGCAATAAAGTGTAAAATAAATAAATAAGTTTTAATGGAAAATTACAAGATCTTTTAAAATATTCATGCGTTAATTTAATAGCTTAACTTAATCAATTTTCTTGTGTAAACTAAAGTATATGTCGTAGGTCTAGTTTGTCCTAATATTTTTTAATATTAATATGAATTTGTTATGCTCACTGCTTTCATCAATTTTTTAAAGAATTCATTCTCTTACCAGCGATGTATATTAAGAGAATAAATTCTTTAAAACTAATCCTTTATTATGGCATCGTCTCAAACGAACGACTAATTGTGGGTTGTCTGGAAGAGATCGCTTATTATAAGGCCGCCCGTTGTGTGACAAAGTGTGAATAAATAAATAATTACATCAAAAGCTACAATTTATGCAAGTGGATGCGAAAATTTGTGCTTTTTGTAACTTCATTTACACTATTACTATAAAAATCTTTCCTTCCAATGTTATTTATTTATTTCCGGCCGAAGCCAAAAATCACATACAATTTTTAACTTAAATCTAGAAACCTCTTATATTCGTTCCCTATCATTCCTAACCCTGTCATAAAAATGTCACATTCTGGTGCAGAGCTAATGAAACGATTCGTTAGGGCGATCATACGCGGCATTGGGCTTTGCCGGAGGAGGCTTGTTCGAAACCGTACATCAGCCAGCAATGGATGCCTCCTGAGTCAGTAAAAATTATCAGGGGCATGTATTCTTAGCAATGATTGCAGAATATTACTGCATTCGATTCGATCTAAAGTTATTATGCCCCCTATAAGTGAAATCTAATGAGAATTAAATAAATGCATTTGGTTCTATCCTATGGCATCCCGTTGCCAGCAAAAGCTACCTGATGACCCTGAAAAGGTAGTCGACGTCGACTGATGGCAGTTGATGGGGAAAATCAAAAACCTTTGGTCCTATAAAAATGTAAATGATTATAAGCCTCGCTCAAAAGAGACAGTGTCTTCTACTCGATAGAGCGTATCACCTATCACGTTATAAATGAATAATTCAAATTCCCTTTGGACGTGATTTATTTTCAGAAGCTCACCGATGCGGTTATTTAAACATTTTTTATATTGAAATAAATGTTTGTAAACAACTTCAAAGCTAATGTTACTTAGTAGGTAATAGCCGGATGGTCTCTGACGTTCTTAAATATATGAATGTGTATGTACTCCATATTATATATAACAAAACATGCATAAGTTCAACCACACTGCCTCATCATAACCTCTACTTCGAGTTTTATCAACGCCTATATTTTGGCCCTTCGATCTTTGCCTATAATTATAGTATTAAATAACGATATCACACACAGCTTCGCATCTTAATAGTCTTAAAACTAAGCATAACTCCTTACATCTCTGGTATAATAATCAATTTTAATAAAATTATTCCTGAGCGGCGTAATCAAAATCAATTACTTAGTTAACAATCTTCTTACCTTTCAAGAAACCTACAGTCTGGTCAAATTATGGATATCACGTACCAAATTGGAAAACTGATTTAGTTAATTGAAGCGTAAACCCATGTATACAGTAATACCAGAAATTTCAGTTGAAGAATATTTACAGCACAAAGAACCTTTTTAATGTGTCAGCATCGGGACAGTTTAATTCTTGAGTAGCTTAACAATGCTTTTGGTATGAATTGGTCAAGTAAGTAACATTATTTTTGTATGAAATATTTATTTTAAAAGGACAAAACACAAACCGGTGGTAGTTTAAAATTTGACGATTAGAAAAGTGTCTTTATAACTACTCGTAAATATTGTACATACTATATATGTAGATAAATTATAAACTACAATTCATTTAAGCGTACTAATCCCTAAAAGGCCGGCAACGAACTCACGAGCTCCCAGCCACGTGAGTGTTTATGGGGGACGACTTCACCTTTATGGTGGGCATCTTGCTCGTTTGCCCCCTCTTCTAAAAAAAAACTATTTATTTTTTGAGATAAAATTTTATCATGTGGCCATCTGTTTAAACTATAACTATTTAAACGTGGAACATTTTTTTTTTAAATGAATTTAAATGGAATTGTTGTGAATAATATTTATAGGGATGTAACATTTTCTTTGGTAATTTATGGATTCGATACAAAAACAAAGTACCTACTGTTTCAGCCAAGTCTCCTATCAACCTAGAGTGACAACTTTTACGACTCTATGAAGATTTTACCCGTATGAAGTATTGTACACGAAAACTATGAACCTCTGTCTAAAAAAATAATAGTGGCTGTTCACGGGCGGTGTGTTACCTTTTTTCCTATTAATTTATTGAGTATTACTACGTGGTTACTACCTCAATACGAGAAATGAGGATAAGCTCGTTGTTCCTACTACCTAGACTTCATAAAGTCGGTAGTGCATTTACATGCCAATGTGTATGCCTCTATAATAAAATCCCAAATAATTTATTACTCTGACAATAAGGAAATTAAAATAAGGAGTCAAAGAGAAGCTTCTACAAAATGCGTTTAATGAATTGTCAGATTATTTTGTTGATTAAGAAGTTTGGTGATGAATTTGCTCCAGCTTAGCCTTGCTTCAAAAAGTGTACTGGCATAATTTTGAAAAAAAATCAAGCTGTGTTTCTTGCCTGCTTCTTCTTAGCTTGATTTATTTAACAATAATTTATTTAATCAATAATTTGTTTTGTTAATTCACTTAAATATTCAAAAGATTAAGGCATTTATTTTTAAAATTTATTTAAAAGAATGCTTTTTTTTAAATTTATTCAAGGCATGTGTGTATACTCTGTGGTGTTAATGTGAAATATGTGTGCAGTTCATGATAACACACATTGGTGGTATCCGGGTCAACGGATAAGGGTTTTCACGTTAAACGACTAAAGGGAGTTCTATAAACTATACACAATTCACTTTTACTTCAACATGCCTTTACATTATAGGCGTCCATAGATTTTTACATATTTTTAAAATAAGTAAAATACGCCTGCTTGCGAAAATGTGAAACTTGAAGCGCCACAGCCATTTAACTAATATATATAAATTACATATGATTGTTTAGTTGTTTTTTTTTAAATTGTATAATGTACCTGTAATGCTGTGCATCCCTATAATTTATGGACATACATGCCTTGTGTGTTTTTTTTTTGTAATTTTGTTCGGGTTATGTTGGTGTATGCCTTATTAAATAAATAAATAATTATTTACTATTGATTTTTCCGGCCACCAACACAATTCTTTAAGAAATCAAAAACGATTCCAGTACATTATAGAACAATAAATATATAGATCGAAACAACGATCGAGACATTTTTATAAGAAAAAAGGACTTAATAGTAAAATACCCAAATTGTTAAGATTCGGTACGGTATAACTATTTTTATATTAAAATATAATACTTAGTCTGGCCATAAATACTGTTACTATTCAAAAAAAGAAAATATTACGTTTGAATTTGGAATCTGTCATTTTTATATGATTGCTTGATGTGTTTTCTTATTTTCGCGCCATTATATTGTTAAATATTTTGTTATATTAAAATGGAGTGGGGTGATAAAGAGAACCGAATCGCTGTGATTGCCTTACATAAAGTAGGTATGGAGAAAAGTGCAATTTTTAAAACCCTCCACCCGCTTGGTATTAGTCAAATGTTTGTTTACCGGGCTATTGATAGGTACAATGATACCTCCTCTGTTTGTGACAGAAAAAGATCTGGCCGTCCACGTACCGTTCGTGTGAAAAAGGTGATTAAAGCAGTTAGGGAAAGAATTCGAAGAAATCCTGTCCGTAAGCAAAAGATTTTATCTCGGGAGATGAAGATAGCTCCTAGAACCATGTCGCGTATATTAAAAGATGACTTAGGACTTGCAGCCTATAAGAGACGTACTGGTCACTTCTTAACTGATAATTTAAAGAAGAATAGGGTGGTAAAATCCAAACAACTACTTAAGCGGTACGCAAAGGGAGGTCACAAAAAAAATTTGTTTACGGATGAGAAAATTTTTACAATTGAGCAGTATTTTAATAAACAAAATGACCGTATTTATGCTGGAAGCTCTAAAGAAGCTTCGCAATTAGTAAACAGAGTACAACGTGGGCATTATCCCACTTCAGTGATGGTTTGGTGGGGTGTTAGCTATGAAGGGGTGACTGAGCCATATTTTTGTGAAAAAGGTATTAAAACGTCGGCAAAAGTTTATCAAAATACCATTCTTGAGACGGTAGTTAAGCCTTTAACTAACACCATGTTCAATAACAAAGAATGGTGCTTTCAACAAGACTCGGCACCGGGTCATAGAGCTCGATCCACCCAATCTTGGTTGAAAACTAACGTTCCGGACTTTATCAGCACTGAAAACTGGCCGTCGTCAAGTCCTGACCTAAATCCATTGGATTATGATTTATGGTCAGTTTTAGAGAGTTTAGGCTTGCTCTAAACGCCATGATAATTTGGAGTCCCTAAAACGATCCATTCGGTTGGCAGTGAAGAATTTTCCTCTAGAAAGAGTTCGTGCTGCTATTGATAACTGGCCTCAACGTTTAAAAGACTGTATTGCAGCCAATGGAGACCACTTCGAATAAACATTGTATATTTTTAATAGTTATATATTGATGTATTAAACTAACTCACTATGAAAGGAATAAATGTTACGTATAAAAAAAAATCGTGCTTTTCTTTATAACAATATTTATGGCAAGACTAAGTATTAATGTATCCCAAGAAATTAGGACTTCACGTTACGTTATCACATTTATTAATTTTATCCAATTTATTTCATAAGTTATTTAATAAGATAATAATATTCTCATCTTCTCAACTTAATAGGACGAAACCAATTTCAACCTAATTATTTTAAATTAACTTTGTACATTATGACTGTCTTATACAAAACTTTAATATTTTGTATCAGACTACTAAACGTCACCATAGACACTTGTCTATAGTAGTGTCGTCTTTAGGAAATCAATCAATAGGTGAAATTTAAAGGCAGTTATTCCCATATTCATCTTCTGGCCAAACACTATCAACGAAATTCAACTTATGAGGTGCCATCATGTGAAGATTCGTAAATTAAGCTGACTTGGTCATACTTCGCGCAGATCTAATATCTCAAACGGTACAACTATACCTGGTGAACTAACTTCACGCAAAGCATTGGTCTGACTTACAAAATCGCGTATCAGACTGATAGGGATGGTAAAGTATACTGACCTCTCATCCGACGTGGTGCTTTAGGCTAGTAAGTTGTACATTTGAAAATTTAACACTCCCTCATTTCGAAAAATCTGCATAGACCTTAAAATTTATGGATTGTGTCACAGAACAAGAAAAAAAGCGACAAATATAATCTGTGGACGTATTGAGTATATAATTGTTTCTTCATCTAACCGACAGCAGACGGCTGTCGGTTAGATGAAGAAACAGCTACAACATACCGTTAACTTAAATCCTAAATATGTAAAAAAAGACTACCTTATTCCCGAACCATTACCGACTTACTATACTTCAAGGCAAAAGCGTACGACTCCCTAAAAGGCCTGCAACTCACGAGCTATGTGAGGGTCTATGGGCGACGACTTTACCTTTATGGTGGGGCTTATGATCGTTTGCCCCCTCTTCTATAAAAGAAAAACTATTCTCTCTTGTATTGTACCTTTGTAATATAAACCATTTTTATGAAAAAGGTAAAACTCGCAGCTTAATGTCATACGGTGATTTTTTGTGTTACAAGTGTGTCGATCGCGTATATCATGAAATGGTTTGATAAAAAGTTTATGATTGTGTCGATATATATACTGATTGCAAAACATAAGTGTATAAAGCTCTTTGTCACAGAATTTACGTGTTGTCGACGTGTATTGACGAGGGTCGCTTTCCGATTTCATTATTCAATATTTTTATATACACTTTATTAAGCTTTATATAAAAGTCGAGATGTTATTGTATGCTGTGTATATTTGTTATGGGAATGTCAGTTTTCACATACTTGCATAAAACGAATTGAAATGTATATACATGAATAAAGTGAAGACTGACTAATATTTAATGCGTGTTTATTTATTTTTGATTAAAATTAATAACAAGAATAACTTAATAGTAAATATAACTCTAATAGCAGGAATTTTGTAGTTTTGTTTAAAGATTTAAATTTTGTTGCTTTTATCAATATAATGCAATAATTCTTTTTTATAGAAGAGGGGGCAAACGAGCAGGAAGGAGCCCACCATAAAGGTGAAGTCGCCGCCCATAGACACACACGTGGCTGGGAGCTCGTGAGTGTGTTGCCGGCCTTTTAGGGAGAGGTACGCTTTTTTCTTGAAGGACCCTAAGTTGTATTGGTTCGGAAATACCGTGGCGGGCAGCCGGTGGTGCGTGGTATTACAAACTCTAATTGAATAACTTATTGATTTTTTATTACAAATTTTTACTAAGATACGAAAAATATAAAACATTAAAGGGATGATTTGAAAATTATATTATTATAAATGTCATACAATATCACCTAGAGAATTGCAAATAATGTTGTTTGGTAAATTATTAGATCGCTACAGCAACTTGGCAAGGACTAAACCAAACTTGTTTGCTTTATCACTTGACACCAAATGCAAAGATATTTGGAGGCATTCCAAAGAAACACCAGGCAATTTACATACTAATATGTCGTAAAAGTTTATTTTTCAAAAGCGCTATATTACAACTGCGCGTTTCGTGCCACGCACCACCACGTTATGGAACTAGCTCGCCACGGTACTTCCGAACCAATACGACTTAGGGTACTTCAAGAAAAAAGCGTACCACTTCCTAAAAGGCCGGCAACACACGTGCTCCCAGCCACGTGAGTGTCTATTTGCGGTGACTTCACTCTTATAGTGTGCTTCCGGTTCGTTTGCCCCCACTTCTTTAAAAAAGAATATTTTTTTTGACTCGGTAAAAGTCCCACACGATATATAAACTTAAATATTTAAATAATTAAATATTTTAGGAGCTATTTTGAGGTACCAAAACATTTTTGATTTAATAGATTTTTCATTATAGGTACTCTATGGATAGACGCTTTATAAACCTGTCGTAATATTAGTTAAACACTTTTGTTAGCAATAAATCAACTCTAACGATATATATAAAGATAAATAAACTTTAACCAGTAGTCTTTAGTATAAACACTTTACAAGTGAAATGTAGAAATTAATAATGTATGCCATAAATTTATTAAAACGATTCATTTTGAAAGTTAATTTATTAAATTATGCATTTCTGATACATAAAAAGAAATTCTGTGCAATAAAAACAGATTAAACCTTATTATGCTAGACTAAGTAATAATACAAACAGTTAGCTATTGATACGTATCTTGTAAAACATTTACACTAGCCCCTAAGTACATTAAAATGTCTCATACACACATATAAATATTTATAGTTAGGTGAAAAAAAGGTGTTTAATTATCAATATGGATTTTAAAATATTACTTGAGAAACTATTTAATCATACAAAACACAACAATCGCAAAATAATTAACATACATCGTTATACAGCAATATAATTAATAATCAATCAAAACCCAAATCACGCGTGGTCAAGTGAAGTCGCAAATAATAACTAACACAAGATTTAATAATGTGGAAAACATAGTAACAACGTGTTAGCAAAGCTACCATATCCTAAGCTTAATGAGAGAAAATGAGTACAAATTTTTACGGCGTAGTAAACTTCAACATCGTAAATTAAGCGTGGAAATTCATCGCTCTCCTAAATACGTATGGATTAAATGTATGTTTTATTTTCAATTGGAAATGTAATTACATAATATAATATATAATAACACGTTTTAAAAGCACTGTATATAGTTTACTAATGGAAAACATGAAGTACTTTTTTATACAGAATAATGTTTATTATATTAGTATTTGTATACGTACGTACGTATTATACCAGTATATGTTTCTCTTAGTAGAGGTGGTCGCTCAAAGCACTCAAAACTTTGAATAATGCAAACATACGGATTTACGTAATTTAAATATTCAATTAAAGAACTTGACTAAAAATTAAATTTAAAAATACCACGATCAATCTGACATAAAAGGACACCCTTTTGTCTATAAATAAAGATCTTGATAGTTTATGGTGTATTTGTCAGCCGTGAAGGCAACATCACTATACAACTGGGACGGTTTCAATGGTAATGATTTAGAAGGGTTAAAGTAGTTGTGTGATAGTGACAGGTTCGTTATTATAATCAAAGATTTATTACTCTCAAAGTTTGTATTAAGACGTATTTATATATTTATATCGTTAAAATTATTTGTACTGGATTATGAAATGTAGCCAAGGCGTGCTGGAGCTAAAATTTAAATGAAATGAAAAATAATTTTATTCAAATAGGTAACTTATGAATCACCAAATTAATTTTAAAAATGTTGAGCCTACATTTGCCAATTCTCAAATTAAGGGGAATCAGCGGAGAGAAGAACTGTGCAAGTAACTGTACGCCTTTAAATCGCTTTTAATCAATAGAATGTCACATGTTTTGCGTTATATTTGATTCTTTAAATAAATGAAAGCTCGTTTGTGTCGCGACCTTTGTGAGCTCATACGGATTTATTCTGATACACCTAATCTAACCTCAGGCTATTCAATAAGTTTTTCGTCCCAAATCCTCGGACTTGGCATTTGCATTACAATTTCGACAAACTTTGGATTGTGTGGTCTGTGAGAATTACGGTATTTGAAACCATTTGCTATTTTAAATATATATTTGTAACATTAATATATCTGGCTACATTGGATAATACAATAAAAGTAATTTGAATATATAAAGATTGAGATACCTAGTCAATTTGCTTTGACAAAGACAGAGCCGACTTGATTATACAACTACTACTACTAGAGTCCTAAGGCCCCACGTCGGGGCATATGACAGATATGACCCTACTCCATTCTGCTCTGTCTGCTCACTCCAAGTCAAAACCGTATGTTTGGCTTCCGCAATGATAGATCGCCGTCTGCTTGGGTCGGCCTCGTTTACGCCGTCCCTGAGGATTCCAGTCTAAGGCTTGCCTTGGGACGGATACAGGGCACAGGGCGGATATTCTGCGCCCCATAACAGAATCCTCTCACAAGGGACGATACCCGAAAACAAACTTAGCTAGTCTGTGAGCTCAAAGGAACAGCCCACCAGTAGACAAACGTACTACGGGTTAATCGCCTGCATGCCCGACTATACCATCAATAACAACAATATATATATATATATCCTATGACATAGGATATAAGTCAAGTAGCCTTAATAATATATGTAATTATAATTACCGTGTTAAAATATATAATATGACAAACATACGCATAAACATATATATATAATCTAATCTAAATACTGATATAATCTAAAAAATGGAATATAATCCTAGTCTTAAATTAATATAATATATAGTATAATGCGTAAAATTAATAATTATATTTTGTAACAAAATTTAAAATGGTAGGGTACGCGGAATCCTGAATATGCTTAGTTAATTTTCAATGGCCATAAAGTTACCTTTCTAGGAAAAACTAATTAGACTATTAAATGAAGTCAACTTAATTACAATGTTAAGCTTTCAGTAACATTTACAGTCCCAAGTACGTTTTGTTCAAGTTGATAGAAAAAATGTTTTTTCAGTCAGGTGTTCATAAATTTGTTGTATATATTTTCTCCTGACAGCGCTGTCGGTTAATCCCAATTGCCCAGCAAGTAAAGCGTTGCAAGTGAAACTGGCCACACTCTCCGGAGAGATCCTGATCATACTCCCAAACAGGCACTTGACTGGAATCCTCAAGGGAAGCGGAAGCGTGGCCGTCCCAAACAGACCTGGCGACGTACTGTTGCAGATGAGCCGAAGGGAGCCGGTAAGACTTGGAGCGAGATCAGATGCGAAGCGTCGGATAGAACGCGACGTAGTGTGGATTCCCTCTGCCCCATCGTGGTTACATAGGATTATAAGTCAAGTAGACTTAATAATATATGTAATCATAATTACCGTGTTAAAATATATAATAGCCATCTAGAATCTAACCTAACATCCGCAATGCAATCACAGAGTAGTACAGATCTTTACATCGATTGGACAGAAACTCCACAGATGTAACCTCATTCAACTTAAGATTTTAACTACTCAAAGAAAAAAAATCATTTTCAACAAAGTTTATACAGTAAATACCCTCCTTAGGTAAGTTTTAATAAAAAATAAGCTGAAAAAAATGAGTTATAATCTACGTAATAGATTAACGTAATAAGAAACCTCATACATACTATAACCGAAATCCCGTGGACTGCGAAGGTTAAGACCTTGGTTGCCCTTGACTTGCCAATAGGTTTACGAGCTTTTTTATTAGAACCTGCCGGAAATCCCGGAGCTTCTTGTCAATATAATTCGCTATCTCGCTGATGTTAACTATCGGTACAATTTTTATTTGTGTTTTTATACGAATATCTTTCCCGTAAATTGATTCTTTTATGAAGTTTCCACTTTAATATACTTCGAACTTGAATCGTTCGACATCTATATGAATGAAAAGAATTCTTTGGAAACTTTGGTAATAAATTCGTGGTAGCACTATAAAATAAATAATTATGGCAGACGAAAAATTTTTATACTTTAATATAAAATATAACTTTGGAAAAATATGTTTGCTGTTATTCCACCGTGACTTTACTAAAAGTTTATTTTATATTTTATACATATGACAAGAAATATTTGTTCCTTGCAATAATTATACTTGAAATTGTGATGCTGTATCATAGAAGCTCTTGTCACACGCTTTTACGAAAGTTCTGTAAATCTTAGATGTCGATTTAAAGGAGTAGTTTTTTTGCCAGTTTATCTCGTCTGCTCTACGCCCTTTGGGAGAGTTAATTTATTTGTACAGTCAATATTTTTACCTATGACTAGGAGATACCTATTTCTTGTTAATGTTTACGAACAATTAAACAAAACAAATTGAGAGTAGGTTACCTAAGCAAACACTGCTAGTCTTACATGATTGTTATAAATATTTTTGATATACATTTAATGTAATTATTATCTGTCTATAATATTACTGTTAATAGTTAGACAAACAGTACCTTAAGTATGACACATGGAAGCTAACTAAACTCCATTACACAAGAAACATTATTAATATATTTCTTTACATATTGTAATTCCAAGATCTTATTCGATGTGTACGGATAATGAAAGCAAATAAATAAAACAAAATTTAATATAAATACTATGTTAATGTGAAATACGATTTAAATAACACAGGACTTGGAAAATTTATATGTATGCAGTTTAAATTCGTTTCTAAGCGCTCAACTAATTGGAACTAATGTGCCAGCTTTGAGGGTTAGTCACATATTCCTATTAAGAAGTTTAATTAGACTGTTAGGTTGGGATTACTTTAGCTAGTGAAATTTTTACTTATTTTAAAATCATCTAAATTTAATATTTTAAATGATTTAGATTTGTATTCTCTTATACATAAAGGGACCATGCGTTGTGACTTTTCACAGAGTCCCTCTATCTAATAAGGTAGAAATTGATGATGATAAAAATTCAGATTTATTCAATACTGTACATGGGCGTAAATATACACGGTGATTTAATGGACTGGCGAAAAGATTCTCACCAGTTCTTCTCTACGCTATGTATTTGGGTAAAGGCAGCTAATTGTACCGTCAAAATATTAATTCGTAGATTTCAACATCAAAAAGTTAGTTTCTAGCCTGTTTCGCGTACCAACAGGGGTATTGTTATTTAGAATAACATGGTCCTACGTACCTTACTGAATATAAAGATTTGACTTTGACTCATAAGTGTAAGAAAGTTATATGAATAAAGTTATTTTTTAGGTATACGTTTAGATATAGCCAAACATGTTTCAAGCCTCACAATTGCATAATGTATTGCTACATTTTCTCTATCTTTTCTATTATGGAATAATTTATCTTCTTTACCATTATTATATACTTATATTTATTTTTTCCTATTTTTTTATTGTTATTGTATATTATGAAATGATTTCAATGAAGTTCAATTACAAATGAAATCGAAATATGTTTGATTTGTTCCGGTCGCCGCGAGCGATATTGAAAGTTGTCATTTTTTATTGGTGAACCGAACGATTTGAAAAGTCATACTTTCACTTATACAATTGACGGTTTGTTGGTAATTTTAATTTACGCAGGTAATACATCTCACGCTACGAGTTGAGTGATACGTGGTGAATGGTATCTGCCCCGATAGTCGTGATCGTCTAGTGGTTAGGACCCTACGTTGTGGCCGTAGTAACCCAGGTTCGAATCCTGGTCACGGCAACGAAAGCTCTTACGGCGGAGTATCTTTTTTGATTCTATATATTCTACTTAGCGAAACATACTCGTTCAGTTATACATATTTATTTATGTAACTGGTTCTATTTATTTTTTAATATTTTTTTGTCGTAACATATAAGCACTCTTACAAATTTTATATAATTTATGTATTTTAGTATTAAATAAATACAACGTTAAATAAACCTGTCACAAATATGTCAAAGAATTGCGAATGTACAAGAAAGACCATGTATCAGTTCGAAACAACAAAACTTTTAAACTATTTCGATAAAATTAACTAACAAATGAATCACTCAAATCCATTCAACGCATCGTAACATGCCGAAGATACGGACAAATTTAGCGCCTTCTTTACGTCAGCTAAAAATACTACATAAAAGTAGAATGAAATCTCTTTATTGCCAAAATGTGTGTGCATTTCGATGAAGTACAATATAGAATGCAACATTTGCTACCTTAGTCAATAAATGTCGTGGGCAACAACCTCAACATGCCTGTTGTTGTCCAAAAATGCTCAGTAGTGAGGAGGAGTGGAGTGCAGTGGCATCGTTCTGCGAGACGGTTATGTTATTGAAGGAGGCGGCTGAACGAGAGAGAGAGAGCGTTCCACCACAAATCCATTGCGGGTTGGGAGACATGGAGAGCGTAGGAGAAGGTATGCCAACCTTCTTATTGATGTAGACAACTACATTAGCAGCCGCTGGGTGCCTGATTGAGTGTGAGAGCGACCTCAGGGCCCTTTCAATGCGGTCTTGTAGGTTTACCCGAGGTGGTTTTAGTGGGTATTGCCCACCTAGTCTCTGAAAAGCAGACACCAGCGTGGGTTGAGTCCCACATATCCCTTATCCTTTGGGACCAAGGAATGCGGAAACGCATTTCCACATCGGAAAAAAAGTCTATATATGTCAAAGAATTTATTCATTATTCGATTCGTATATGAAAGATGCTTAATGATATAGAATATTCTCTCCAACTGCGACTTTTCTACATTGTCTTGTTTGTATGAATGTCAAACTTATACTTTTTATTTATTTATTTTATTAAATCTATCCCCAATCATCTTATGTGCTAAATATATTAACAAACAAGAAATTTATAAGGTAATAAAAAAAGGTATACACACAAAACAATTATATGGGAACAAAAAACAATACTGTTATACTTGAGTAAGTCAAAGTTATGCCAGCACGTTAGCCCAGCAGACGTAAAAATCCGTTAATGGTATATGAGTGATGGTAGTCACGTCAAGATATCAAATGGCCAAGTAAATGAAGGTGCTTTACGAGGTGTCCTGGTATAAATTCAGTAGTAAACACATTGTACTGTTGGCCCAGCGCCAGTGATTTCATATATTTGCGACCGCGTAAACAAAAGACATTTTTAGAGTTCCTTATCACATTCGGTTTTTTAAACATTTAATACAATACTTTATTTTTCAAACATGGTATGTGAGGTGCGTATAAAACTATTATAAATGCCCACCTATATGTAGGAAGATTTTATCAGTCATTTATCGAAGCGTAAGTAAGAAGTTTCTTTTAATTTTAAAAGAAAGGCTTTGAAATTGACAATAACAATATTACGCTTAATATAATTAGTACGCGGATCTGTCCGGCTTCCGTCAAGTAAGATATCATCTGCTGCATATCCTTATTTTTGGACCTAAGCTTCCTTACCTCCATGCTAACAGAGTATTAAAAGTCCATGACTACACACAATGATGCCAGCATACAACATGGTTGAGTCAATCAAAGTCAACACACTGCTTTAGTAACCAATTCACTAGAAATGAATATTACACATATGTTGATAAATTCTCGCTGACGTGTTATAAGCTTGAACCATTCAATTCTGAGAAACCACTTCACGAATTCTCTTGTTTATTCCACAATTTTTCATTTTCGTTAAATTTCACCACCAGTCAACGTCAGCGTTTCCCCAAAACGATTTACGACAAACCGAAGACAATTAAGCGCAAAAATAATAACCTCGCCCCGACAAATGTCAATAAAACGATAATGCCGTCCATTAGCTGTATTTATTCGTGATTCATGTGTTAAATAAACATTCAGATTCCTTTCTATACGTACTCTCGAAAATTATATGTATCGCATTTAAAACATTTTTTAGTCATTACCCTAAGCATAAAGGTTATTGTTTTATATCACCTTGATGTTTGTCGTTCCACTACTGCGCGTTTCGTAAGACATTTCTCACCACGTTATGAAACCAGCTGCTCGCCACGGTTTTTCCGAACCATTATGACTTATCCCGAAAAGGCCGAGAACGCACTCACAAGCTCCCAGCCACATGAGTGTCTTTGGGCGGCGACTTCACCTTTATGGTGGGCCTCGTGCTCGTTGGCCCCCTCTTCTATAAAAAAAATATAATATCGATATTTACCAATTCACTGGTGCATGGTGTAATGGTTTTTTTACAACCGTACTGTAAAATTCGTAAGTTTAATATAAGATCTATATGACTAAAAAATATTTTCTATTTTGTATATAAGTAGTTGCGTACAATATATTAAACTTAAAAGTTTAAATTATTTGTTACTGGTCAGACCATAAGTACTAAAGAGGCTATATACAGCTGAAAATCGTTTTTTATTATTATTTATATATTCACACTTTATTACTCTTAAACGGTAGTAGTTGATTATGTTAATACATATAATATAACCCAAAAAATAAAATAATAATTAAAATACAATTTGACTGATGCAAAGGGTGCGAAGTCAAAAAACATAAGAAAAACAAAACACAACATACATTAAATTAAGCAAAACAGAAAAATAATCTAATTTAAATAATCTATTTTATATTATGAGCATAAATGCTATTTTTTGTTGTTTATTATATTGTTGATATAAAATATCTTATTAATACTATATTTTTATGTCTGCGGTCGTTTTTCTTAACTAATTTAAAATAGATATGTCGATCGAATGATACCTGGATTAACAACCGTCTATGATATAATAAAAACAGGGCTATAAGACGAGAAGAGAGATTTTATTACATCACCATAAATGCGTAATGCCTTTATGGCACTACAATAAAAATAGTGAAACCACAAAATCTTTTCAGGTTTTTACCGACGAATATCAACAATAGAAAAGTATTTAATCGATTTGAATTTTAGTTTAAAAAAAGTGTTAAAATATAATGAAAACAAAACAAGCATTACAGATGCAAGAAACGTACAGAGTGAACGATAAAAAGGCGCTCAACCGCACTTCTATTCTAGTTGACGGTTTCATACCAAAGCAACAAGACGGGCGATTAACATGTAGCTTTGTTATTTTAATTGTCAGTAGCACAATTTTGTATTAATTGTTTATTTTAGCTATCGAGCTATCGAGTTTCTTGCCGGTTCTTCTCTGTAGATGACTGCCTTCCGAACCGGTGGTAGTGTAAAAATTGAGGATTCAAAAGTGTCTTTATAAAGACCTACTTGAATAAAGATATTTTGAGTTTGAGTTTATAGTAATCTGTATAAGCTCAGCGTGGAACTGACACATCACAGATGACTATTACTTATTTGCAGTCCTTATTTTGAAATCAAACAAAAATATGATAAACTTTTGAGTGGGAGTGCCATGCTGTTCCTGAGGGTTTTATCCGAATGGGCAGGCACGGCCGGAGAAATACCACTCTCTCACAGAAAACCGGCGTAAAGTGATGCACTTGGACTTTGTTCATTTTGTACTCGCGTTTCGTTCGGTGAGTGAGATCTTCCGGTGCCAATCCTTTTCCCCTTCCCTCGTTCCTCTCCCCTTTTCTTTAAAGGCTGGCAACGCACTCACGAGCTACCAGCCGCGTGAGTGTGTATGGGCGGCGGCTTAACCTTTATGGTGGGCCGCCTGCTCGTTTGCCCCCTCTTTATCATAAAAAAAAATTAAACTCAAATTATTGGGCAGCAGTTATGTCGAAAAAATAAAACACATCGACCTGATAAACTACTTTTGAAACTCAAAATACATACAAATTGGTCTTTATAAAGACACTTTGTATTTTTTTTTAATACCACCGGTTTAGATCAAATGGATTTACCAATTGACGGAAGAGTTTTTTTTGTAGTTTATATTTTATTAAACGTATGTTTCATGGCTCCACGAAGTAGTTGCATACGTAAGGGATCATCGCACTCGTAACCCATCAACTAGGAAGGATTTTCACTGTATATAAGATATGGTCTGTATATTATTATTATCTGAGAAATTGACATATGATTTTTCATTGAATGAAAGAATTTAATATCAATATAATCAAAAGCTCATTATTATTAAATGACCTAAAAGTCAGTCCTGTACTTTAATATTGTCGGCGAAAGCTTATCGTTAGCGGTTTAAATCAATCTCGATAAGAATTTATATGCGCAATAAGAGTTTTAGGTAAACATTTTATGTTTTATTACAAAATGCTGCAAACTTAGATTAAATTGGTTTACGATTTTAAAAATAAAACAAATTCTGCATGTATAGTAGAAATACTAGTCTGAAAAGGTATTTTCTATTTGGTTATTACTTTCATTGACTTACAGTTAAGACAGCATAACCAACAAAGCACCTATTAATTATGTAAAAAATATATAATTTAAAATAACCTTATTTATTTAAAATAAATTAGTTATTATATTTCCTATTTTATTATTATGTAACAGTTATACTTATTTAAATATTCTTAATGACATACAGTGTAACTGTTGTTGGTCGTCTCAACTAAATCCAAATCTTGCCTCCGCTGATAATTAAGTAAAAATAAAATCGTATCAAATATACTTACTTACTTAACACTTTATCGCACTTAAACACTAGAAGCAAATGACGTTAACAGATGTTAGTACATATAAGAGCAACGGGCGGCCTTATCGCTAATAAGCAATCTCTTCCAGACAACTTACACGATAAAAGAATACTTAAAATATAATAAGACAGGTGCAAAGGGTGCGAAGTATACAAAAAATAATAATAATAATACAAAAACAAAACACAATATACATTAAAATAAGAATAATCGAAAAATATGCTAATTTAAATGTGGAATTATAAATAATTATATTGAAGACAAGAAATGCTTACGAAGAAGTGATTTGAAAGATGATGGTGAGGAGGCTGATCAAATAGGATCGGGAAGTGAGTTCCAAAGCTTTATAGCTTTATATACATAAGACTATTACATATAAAGCGCTAAATGGTTCTATACCGTCTAATCGTACTATTCGAACATACAACACTAGGTCGCTTAAGGGTGTCAATTGTCAAAACCTGCACAAAATAGGTTCATTGTGTCAATAGGTTAGTTGCAGTTGTTTTTTTACAGCGCCACAATTGTATTAATCGTAAATCTCTACGAACACTTCCTAGCTAATAAAATAAATTGTATTAGATTTTCATCAATCACCATGGTCGTGGTCGAGAGATAAAAAGGGCGACATCCCTCAATTTTCCTTTGTTACACATTGGGGACGAAAGTCAAGGTCAGTCAAGGGTAAATAAACTTATACGAGAAATCTTGCGTAGATCATTTTTATTAATACGTTGATGCTTAAATATATTATCGCAGACGAAACATGTTTAAATATCAATTCAAATTAGATAAAAACCCAAACATGTATCATTTAATTCTTTAACGATTCATAAGTGTGCGTAACTTATCGCATTATGAGTCGTAAATTAAAAAACAAAACCACAATTTACTGCCAGTTCTTAAATGGAAGAAAAAAAATCTGGAGTAACTTTCCTCTGCTACTTCTACAAATAATACATTACCTTTTCCTTTCATAAAAAAACTTACGTGTTTACGTATAAGTTATGAAATAACAGTATCAATTAATCATTTTGTAATCGTCAAAAATTAAATCTAAAACATAAAACAACGAACGCGTAATTGAAGAAATATAAAGATTTCAGAAAATACTCTCTAACAGGAGAGCGGTTTTGGTTGATTAAATTTTAATCAAAGAGAATTGGCTTTTGAAACAAATGCTATATACTAAGCTAAGTAGCATACATGACTGCCAACAGTCTGGTCATGCTTTCGACTGTTAGCTGTGTTTATATGCCTGCAATTAGCTTATAGGATTTCTACCGTATTTACGTGAAACCATAGTAAGGAAACATGTTTTACACCCAAAGATTAATCTACGTCATATTAGGCACATTTAATCACGCACTAGACTATAATAATTGAGTTGTCTAAAATCATAGGCGGCAATCTTTTCTGGGGGTCATTATCGTCAATAAAAAAAAGGTTGATAGTAGCTTATGATTAAGCTTTATTACGTTATCTGCTTGTTACCATGGAAACCAAATACCCATAGATTATAATTATAGTTCATATATTTTTTATCAGTTGCACATTTTAGAAGAAAACATTTTATCAAACGATTGCTTACCCAGCGAAGCCATTGAGTTATTATTGTGTAACATTTAAGACCCAAGTAGACCTGGTGGCGATCGATCATCGCGGAAGACAAAACCATTGGTTTGATTTGGAGTGAACTCCAGCAAAGGACATAGAGATGTGGAGAAATGTTACCTGTCTATTACCCTGACGTGGGGCCTTAGGACATTTGGACATAGGACCAAAATGTCGTATTCTACTTCGCTGCACTTTATACCATAATGACTGGGCCTGCTAGTCAAATAATAAATATTTCCATTTCTATAGGTGACATTATTTTTTAAATATCACGTCTGAGAATAATCTCTTATAAATACTTAGTGTCAATACTGTGAATTACTGAACTGAACACTAACATTTATTAAGTGCAAATTAAACACTTCAGAGCTGTGATTGTCTTTTATCAAACAGACGAAATCAAGACCTCAATAGTCCTTGCTCCTTCAAAACTCGTGTAAATACTTCTTTTATTATATTGACTCACTTATGTTAGCACAGCTTATTGCCGACAAGAAAAAATTCTGATCCACGTCTCATTTTTGGAGGATCCTATTCTTATTTAATATCAATTTTATAATAACTTTCTGTATTATTCTGTTAATTAATGAACGTGATAGATATATTTTGATTTGAATTTTGTATGTATAAAACTCCTTCTATATCTTGGTAGGTGTGTTATTCCAAATAAAATGACTGCTTACAATATATATTCTTTATTGTACTTTTTAAAATTTTACAAAGTAATCTTCTACACCGGAAACCCCATATTCCAAAAAACAACCCTGTCGTTAACTATGAGACACCTTAAATGCTCTCATAAAAACTTAAATGAATAGCATACACAATAGTTATCAACATTCAAATATTGTTATTAAAATAAATTATTCAAAGCGAAACCTAACATATGTTTTATGAATTTTTCAATTCTTCACATTTTTGTGTAGGTACCTGACAGAATCACAACAGTTGTACATACAATTATTCAGTTTTGGTTAATTCAATCTGCTTATTATAAACCAAAACTTAAATTTAAACATCAATGTAATATATATTTTATTGTTTTGGCTTTGAAAATTGACACCATTTTTTACTTTTTAACAGACAACAATTTAGATTATTTAAAAAAAGCCAATGCTGTGTAATATCTATAAAATTCTATAAAAATATTATATTGTCTTGATTGGTTAACAACTTTTAAGCTATAAATAAAGGGTTACCTCTCATCGTTCATTCGGTCATTCGTTCAATTCATACCTCCATTGATGTGTAATTAACTTGTTGCTATGGTAACGGCGAACATCGTAATGAAATATTAAAGAAATAGCTGTCATAGAAGGCGCTAGCCTATACGAGTAAAGAATGATCCTAATAACAGTTCGAACAATTTGTCCTGGTTGTTCCCGGCTGGGTTTTAATTCATTAATATATCTTTGTTTATATATGTCTGCTTTATACACTTGTTGAATAAAGACAACAGTCTGCGAATGTAAATATGTCGTAAAGTGAAACAGTACTTCATCTAAATCACTTATAACGCGTTGTAACGAATAACACACCTTGTGTATATTGTTTTATGACACATTATCAAATATAACTTGCCGCTTTCACATAAGTGAAATTTAATTAATGTTCCCAAAGTTGTTTTACAATTTGTATTAATTTCAAATTTATAAATTTTCTATTGCTAGCGCGATAGTGTCGATATAAACCTTTTTTTTATACAAAACATATTTTATATTGAAAATTAATATATATAACTAAATGCATGCACTATACAATATTTAAGTGTGTGTTAGCGTTACATATATTTTGTCTAGAAGTTGTACTATTCTATATATTAATCAACTATTTAGTACTTATATATCTCATTGCATAATTATATATTATGCTTAGTTATCTATTGTTGCAATATCAACCAAACACAGTAATCATTGTCATAACAGTTATATTTACTAAAAGTAACTGTTTAATAATAATTTTACAAAAATACAATCAAGGAATAACACTTACGTTTATCTCGTTTGCCAATCGGACCCAGAATTGCCACTTACCACCGAAATAACAAAAGCTATCGAACATTATTCAAAAATTCTTCTAATCAATTCATTTAACCAAAAAGAGGTTCTAATGAATTTATTTCACAAAAGAGATTTAAAACAAATTCATTTATAATCATATTTAAAGATGTGATTATATATATATATATATATATATATATATATATAATGATATATTCATGAAAAATACGTTTCTTTATATCAAAGTGTTAAATTGAATTATTCTATCAGTATTTGTATAATATTAATTCTATTATCAATGTAATAGTCCAATGAATTGTCCACGGAGTTCCAACGTCCAATATATTTATGTCGGCTTAAAGTTATATTTCAATACAGTTATAATCAACAGTGTCTTAAGCCTCGCTGAAAATCAGTGTTGTCTAATGACACCAGTCTGAATGACCACGGCCAGGGTACTGACTGTAATTAACACTGCGCACTTAGTGTGTTTTCTTTATTAATTAGCCGAGGGTTGGCTGAAACAGATCGCTTATAAGAGAAAAGGCCGCACGTTATGTACATCTATTAACATTATTAAATTCTACTATTTTTGTGCATCAACGTGTTAATAAATAAATAATTTATCTTCGTGTATGTTGGTATGTGATAAATAATCTATTTATTTCAATACAAGTGTAAAAATTCATATAGGTTTTACAATTAAAAGATATAAATATGTTTGGTTATTTCGCCTGTAAATCTATAGTTTAAATTTCTTCAGAACAGAGAGTATATAAGCAGAAACGGCCGGTAACAGGAGGCTCACGAGTCCACAGGCAGTGTTAATGTCTATGAGAGGCGACTCCACCTTTCTGCTATGCATTTTTTGACCCCTCCTCAAAAAAAAAACAACGTATATACCAGAAGATTATCCTGGTATAAACATGTCAATACTTATTTAGTTCATTAAGTTCTTATATTACTATTGAACTTTTGAAAAATTTCAAACAACCAACTACGAAAACTAAGGCTGTAACGTCACATCACAAACTTTGCCAAGTTCGTAGCGAAGTTGAACGAAATATCACCAACTGCGATCGTTTAGAAGTTTAAAAGTCACTATATTACCCGGAATCTTGTAATAAAAATTAAATGTTTTGTCACAAACAGTTAAAGTTTGCGATCCCTAATAATAGAGTTCGTTGCACTTTGATGTACGTACATAGTAGGTTACAATTTTGGATTTTGTATATTTTCATGTCAAACATTTGGACTGGCTGATGAACCAAAAAACCATTTTCTGCGAATCTTTTACTTGTATCGCTTTTCTAAAGATACACTTGCTTAAGTAATAAATAGCTATTTATTTTTAGTTCTCGCTAATTGAAAATCAGTATAATTTTGTTACACAGACAATTGTTACAATAAATAATATAAACAGAGACATTGATTTGATGAATTGTAACAAAATGTGTTCAAGTTAAAGAGTGTACAAACATAATTTTCTACTGTATTACAAAGTTTTATAGATCGCGGTTAAACGAGTAATTGAGTAATACTCTTCAAAATGTGCTTCTCAACTCAATTTTGAACGTTTTATCATCTTGTAAAGCATCATTTTATTGATCGTAAATATTTGAAAATTTAAAGCTAAGCTAAAATTTCCTTCAGTAAAAGCCGTTCACAAAAGAAAAAAACAATTGTGATTTTTTTTTAAAAATTCAATTTCAACCCAAATTTCATCAATGTAATTTATTTTTTAACATTAGGATAAAAGTAACAGTGATTTCACTAATACCAATCCTTTTAAATTTATTTTCAAATTTCACAAAAAATTACACATATATTCTCCTTATTTTAACAGGCATTTAAACTGTGCAACGGTTTGCCCATGCCGTGGTTCACTCGTTGTTCAAGTTTAACCCTTTAACCCAAGCCTGAAGTGAGAGGACACTCACGCTATCCCACGTCATGATACACCGACATAGCTTAAAGCTTGTTACTTAGTATTTATTTTCAGGCAGTACTCTGGTTGAGGCGAATTAATTAAACGCATTTTTTATCTCTAATGGATTCAATCATTCGGCTTAATATCTCACTAACACTGGACTGCAATATGGTACATATTAATATACATATAATATGAAGAAAATTCTATCGATATCTATTCTATAAAAAGCTACATTGAACTACTACATTAACTTTAATGTAGCTTTTAACATAAAGCTACCACAGTGCCAGTCTTAATCTAATCATTGTTAAATGATTTTGTAAAAACAATAGCATTAAATACTGTCAAGCTTATTCATATAAATATACAAGCCTATATAGAAAATGTATAAAAATGTAAACATATAAGCCTATATAAAAAATGTATATAAATATAAACATACAAGCTTATATAGAAAATGTATATAAATGTAAACATATAAGCCTATGTAGCAAATGTATAGGACGGCGCTTTTCGCGCGCACTGAGTTCCGTTACGTCGCGTCGTACGCACGTCCGTAGCTTTTCGCATTATAAAGTTATATCGACTTGACAGCATTTGTGGTTGAAGTTTGGGTGTAATTATTAAATTTAATAAAGTGTGATTTCTTATATTTATTAGGTAAGTACAGTTAAAAGATTATTTTTTATTTAATTTAAAAAAAACGGCTAAAGTTTTTAACTGTTATGTTAAACAAATTAATAAAAACATAAGAGATCTCTCTTAATATATTTTTAAATATTTTCTCAACTTTATTTGCAAACAAATATATAATACAAGCGTAGTATAGTTAAAATTAAAGGCATTAAATGGAATAAATAATAAATTTATTAAAATACTATAGAAACAAATTGTGTTCTGCAGAAAATTATTAAGGAAAAGCGCAATTGATGTTTAGTTAGGCCATACACAATGATCGATAGGGCCACCATATACGTTGTTTACTATTATACCATTAGTGTCACCGTAAACACATATACAATATTTTCTATGAGCATTCTTGGAGGCTAATCGATTTTATACGATTTTATATGGAAAGGTAGAAACTAAATATTTTGCGTGCAGCTAGTCCGGCACGTAGACAGAAGGTTGTTCTCGGCCTGTGTATTAGAAGAAATATCAAGAAACAGAAATTGCAGGCCAATACCAAGAATTATATACATTGCTATTATATGAAAAAATATAAATGACACTTACTTGTGTGTGCTTTTTCATACGGTTGAATAATTCTCATTCTAATTTTCGTAACTGTTCATTTAACTAAAAAACAATCATAGTACATTTTTAATAATAACCATACAGACTCTAATCAAATGATTAATAACTAAATGTTTGTTATTTACAACAAATACCATCCTAAAAAAAACATCTTATGAGTTTTCAACACTTCGCAAACACATCCTTAACTGTAGGCAATCTCTCACATGCCTGTATTTGTCAAAAAGTGCCGTCACAGAGACGGCCAAAGATCATTCTTAAAGTTTTCCTCGTCAAGGACACCCAAAAGTTCTATATTATCACCAATATCCTTACATAACTTTATCCTTGTGAGCTTTATAAGTGTACAATTTTTCACAAAACACCCACATCAAACACCAATAAATCCCGTAAATAATTATTATTCACTTGCCTTTTAATTTTGATAAATAAAACAAAAGCTAGTGATCTTCTCGCTGACGTATAAGCATCGCGTTACAGCGAGGTAATGCCGCCAGCTCTGCCACAAGGACCAAAGTTTTTACATTTTGGTCTTTTAGTTTTTATTTCTACTTATAATACAGACCGGTATTAATAAAAGGACTAAAAATTAGTAAGCTGTAAGTCATTAGTAACATGGATGAAAGCATAAACACAAAATCGGGGATAAATTAAAATAATTAAAAGAGAAATTTTCTTTTGATTTATTTATTATTTCAAAATAAAACGGTAGAACATTCCAGACACATGTTTATACTACTTATTCATTAAGTATTAGACATAAATGGTTTACGCAAGCCGAGACAGTGTCTTATTTATTTTATTTTAGCATTTCCAATTGATTTTATATCTACGAGAGTACTTGTGAGGACAATATGAAATATTTTGTGTTAAGGGATGAAATCTGATGGAGGATCCATATGATTGTTGCTAGACAAAGATAATAAACAGTGTCAGCATTGTCAATCCATTTTCATTCTCGATACACGATTCTCACTCATTGGTTTGAACTAAAAAAAGAATAACTTTATTTTTATCTTACCTAACAGTTGAATGTAATTTACGATTATTTGAAAAATGTACTATGTGATACCTTTTTGTATGGTTGTCAAATTTATAGTGTTTCTTGAGATGTTGGTCAACCGAATTATGTATAGAAGATATTGTTTTGAGTTTCGTTGATTCCTTCAATCAAGATCCCGTCGGCGATGAAAGTATAAATCAAAGAAAGGTCATGGAATCGATTTGACATACGTGTAGCTTAAGAGCTGCAGCATTTTTTTATAGCAACTAAATCAACGAAAAGAATTTGATGGTAATTTTCAATGGAAATACTATTATATAAAAAACTGCAGTTTTAGGATGGGAATTTAAATAAATAGATTAAAATCAAAAATATCTTTGTTCACATAGGTAACTATGGTACACTTATAAATCGTCAAAAAACAAAAAATTATAACAAATTTTGACTCTATATTCAATGCCAATTGCCTAGAGTATATATAAATATATACAATCACTTTATACATTTAGAATCTATAAAAGCACATCGATGAAAATGACTCCTGAACTAACTGACCAACGTCATTATTCTCTATGTATTTCGGATCGAATGTAACTCGGTGGAAAATTACTTATATCAATCGAGGTCATTTGTAAGTTTCAGTCCTTGGCAGCGACCTTCTATTATTCCATCTTAGTATTAACTAATGAAGGATAACAAAGGTTTATAAATAACATAAATGAACTGTGTGTATAGTAACAAATAATCAAGTAAAAACATATTTAGAGGCAAATAGTTTAGTTTAACACCAGCGCCAATTAAATAAGCGATTTCGCCGGTTGGCCTTTCAAATCTCTAATTTTAATTTGTATGAATTTAATTCGTTTTGTAACTAAATTATTATATAATTTAATTAATTATTATTTAATTATTATTATTTAATTTAAATTATTATATATTATGCTGAAAACAACACAGCGCAGCATACACTAGAGGAGTGCCCACGGTGGTCACGACTCCGGAGTGATTTATGTTGTGTGGTGGGCAACAACCTCAACATGCCTGTTGTTGTCCAAAAGATGCTCAGTAGTGAGGAGGAGTGGAGTGCAGTGGCAACCTTCTGCGAGACGGTTATTTTATTGAAGGAGGCGGCGGAACGGGAGAGAGAGCGTTCCACCACAAATCCACTGCGGGTTGGGAGACATGGAGAGCGTAGAAGAAGGTATGCTAACCTTCTTCTTCCGATGTAGACAACTACATTAGCAGCCGCTGGGTGCCTGGTTGAGTGCGAAAGCGACCCCAGGGCCCTTTCAATGTGGTCTTGTAGGTTTACCCGAGGTGGTTTTAGTGGGTATTGCCCACCTCGTCTCTGAAGAGCAGAGACACCAGCGTGGGTTGAGTCCCACATATCCCTTATCCTTTGGGACCAGGGAATGCGGAAATGCATTTCCACCTCGGGAAAAAAAAAAAAAAAAAAAAGCGTATAAGCATACAGCAATACAGCGAGGAAATGCCGCCAGCATTATGGGTACTCTGTCGCGGGGACCAAACTTTTTAAATTTGTTTTAGTTTTGTGTTTTGTTTTATTTTAAGTTACATCGTAAAGTTAATTATAATACTGCTACCTACTATTAATTATATATTTATTAAATACATATTATTCAAAAAACGTAGTCGTAAATATTGACTGCATTTAACATATAATTCGTATAGATAACAATTTAAAAATACAATTACATTTGCTATGATAAAACAATTCTATTTACAGCGAAATCCTTTGCCTGTTGCTGTTGATAAGGACTTTGAATAAACAGTCACACGGGAATAACATATATAATAAAATACGATTTTTAATCACGTCTATTTTTTTCCAATATATGTTCCATATAAAAGGTTAAGTTAATGAAACTTCGGTTCGTCGGTGTAATTCCTATTAATTAACAAATAAATTAACTGCCGCTCCACTGATTAAAAGTGGACTTATTTTTATGTGTACAAGTTCAAGGTTCGTGTCAATAATGTCAAATGAAAATACGTACGCCATAATGTTACGCAGCTGTTAAAAATATATTTAATAGATTACAACACAAATATATTTAGTAGACATAGTTTCCGAAAAACTTTTCACAGTCAGAATATGAATATCAATTGCCGTAAATAACTTCTTCTATGCATCATCATGAATAACCAATAAATTGTTTGTTATATCTAAAAATATAACCTATATACAAGACCATGTCATGTAATAACATGACCTCATTGTATTTGAGAATGACTTATATAATATCAATTATATTTTTAAAATACAAGAAACCCTCGAATTTTAAATTTGTAGAGTGGACGCTTGGGATTTGCGGTACAAGTAGCAATTATTAAAGAGTACCGGTGAGCCGGGAGCCAGGTTTTCAGCTTATAAGCTAATACAATGCTACTTACGGCCACTTTGCTACAAGGACTAAACTTTTAAATTGTATCATTGCGTTTTATTTTTTATTATAAGAGTTTTATTCAATATATTTATTTAATTTTAAATGTTATCTTATATAACGAAAACTTTAAAGAAATGTAAATTTATATGCTTTTAGTTCCAAAGATATTAGATTAATATGTTTTCCTTGTATACGTCAAACACCGCATGGTGTTATAAGTTAGCCGAGGTCACAGATCTCATAATATAGGATTGTTTTACTCCGTTCGGGTGATATCCTCTTTTGTTTAGCCTTTGAGTTTCGAAAAACTTGCGTAATTACACGTTATACGTTAAACATACATCTCTTGTAGAGTTTTGACTACTTTAAAAAATATAAATAAACATCCCTGTAAGTATAATTAAATTTTTAAAAAAGCTCACTACTGGGTTGTCTGGAAGAAATAACTTATTACTAACAAGTATTAACTTTATTTATGCAACAGAGTGTTAATAAATAAATACTTAATTGTGATGTTATCTGTTGATGAATATTAACAATTCGTATAGTGTCAATTGTCACCATGCTGTCAAACAGCAGGTGACGTAAAAGATATTAATCGCTTACTGAGGTCTCAACTATGTGTAAAATAAGTCTCATTTTACATAAAACTAATGCAATTTGTTAACGGTTTTCTATTTCATTTCAATATTTCCAAGACGTAAACCATCTCCCAATATAAGTATTTACGTACGTAAGGATCTATAAATAGATTTATACATGTATTAACATTGTTTATATTGTAATAAAAATCTAGTAGCGGCCGTTCGTCGATAATAAATCAATATAAACGCATTCTTCAGTTATTATGTGGTAAATATTTTAAAGAATGCCTTGCGAAAGAATTATATTTATTATTACCCAACCAACGCGTAAGCTTTAACAATAGACGTGCTTTTTTAAAGTGATTAATCTATTTGTAGTGTAAGAAACTTCCAGTTCAGTTAATTTTACGCTATTTTGTAAGCTAGCTTGAGGAGAAGCAGTCAAGAAACTTGGAAAGGTCTTAGTGTAAGTCCCATACAAGCTCAAAAGGTGTTATTCCCAAGACTGAGTTTTTTTCATATCTGAGAAAATAAGAGCAATTTATATGGTACACTAAGTTAATGTTAGAAATATTCATTGTAATAATGCAATTCTTATAATTTATAGAGAATGGTCGTTTTCAAGATATTCAAATATTATAATCTAATATATTATAATATCAAGGAATTCAAGATAAACCAAACAAAGCCAATTATAACACTTTAGAGAGTTTGTCTTTAAATCGACTTACGTTACATGGAAGTTATGTCATAATTTTCATTTGGTTTACAAGTCAAAGTCTGACCTCAATGATACTTGACGATCGCTCTTAGTGCAAATCGGTTCATTGGGTCGTTGTAATGGAACAGATTGAAGGCTTTGCTGCGTTTGACAGGAACTGATGACGCGTCCTTATTTTGTTTATCATCTATTAAGGCACTTAAGAACAATTTCCTGTTTTATGTGCCTGGATGAGATCACTTATCGATAAGGCCGTTGCTTTTATTTGTGCTAATATTTACTTAAAATATATAATATAATCTTGGAAATCAGAAGCGAGAGATTTAAATTATCAATAATCAAACTAGCAGTCATGAAAATATAACCGAGGCGTCCGAGGCTAGCTCAAAAAGTGTTCCCCTCCCCATGCGCCTCCGAATTAATGTAAACAATAACATATTTATACTATATATAACAAAACTAAACACAAATAAAAAGAACAGCTACGTATAGTTGACCGAGGTTAGTATTTATCGCCCAGTAGTAAAAACAGTATACTTTCGATGGATGATAAATATTAGAGATATTCTTATATAAAATAGCAAAGATGTATAACCGATAATAACAGTATACTGTTCTCCAGTTGTATCGAACATTGTTAACATTAATAAATGTTATTTAATAAATAACACGCGAGAAACGTACTCTTTAAGGTTCTACAACTAGAACAAAAACGGGGAAAAGTTACAATTGTTAAATTATTCATAATTTTTTTTGTTATTAATAATAAAAAAAAATATATAGGAAGATAATTAGTACAGGATTATATTGGTTATAAAATTTATATTGGTTAGAATTATATATAAAAAGTCGTAAAAATAAAACTTTGAAGTGTTTTTTTTTAATATATTACAATAAAACTTATCACATATACGATATATTTTAATATTTTTCTTAAAATAATACAGCAGTCAGTGTACCACATGGGAATTTAGATTTCTTTTGAGTTATGTAAGCATTTCATATTGGCTAACCTTGTCTGACCTTGGCCAACCAAATATGAGCGACAATGATAAAACAAAGATGAGGCGTATGAATTTGTTTTATGACGATGCCAATTGTCTAATGGTCATGACAGGACTAAATTTTATGGAAAAAAAAATTGGTTTGACCCTTATTTATTGATTTAACGTAACAAATGCTATTTGAATTCTCATTTAATACAAAATATTACACTCCAATTGCATGAACGAGACAACATAATTCTTTTCTTTAATATAATATTAGCGCAAAGTTCCCGCGGTTCACCTAGTCTAAGTTATGGAGGCGACAAATTGAATTTTTTCTCTGACCGTAAAATCCCTTTTGTCTGATTACTTTAACAAAATACGTAGATTGAGCTAGCACTGAGATTTATATTGTCAGACTTATCGGACTTGTATTAAGATATATAGTTTTATTTAAAATACTTTACTGAAAAGGTTGAAAGATTTGGAATGTCAGGAAATTGGTTTGATAAATGTAAAGTGTATCGAAGCCTCTAACGAAAACTGTGGAGAATTCAATTTAAAATGTTTACGGCACTGTTAAGAAGTTAGTTTTATCAAACGTTCTAACATCTATATGATTGTCAAGCTTGCATATAAAATATCGTAAAAGTAATTTGTACTCAACAAATTTCGTCCCTCACCCCTTTCCATTAAAGGGCGGCAACGCACTCACAAGCTACCAGCTGCGAGAGTGTCTATGGGCGGCGGCTTCACCTTTATGGTGGGCCGCCTGCTCGTTTGCCCCCTCTTCTATAAAAAAAAACATATTATTTCATTATTATATTTTTACCTTATTTGCATGCATATCATAGTTTTGAAAGGCTTATCTTTTTTCAGCTTAACAGTCAAATCAGACCGGTTTTGCATCAAGATATCTAAAAAAAAATACTTAAAGTTTGCCTGGAATATTATCAGGGAAGGGACTGATTGCAGTAATATTCTGCAGTCGTTGCTAAGATACACGCCTCTGATATTTTTTCCATCTATTGCTGGCTGAAATTCGCATCTGAACAATCCACCGCCAGCAAAGCCTTATTTAATCATTTTCTTTACTCGGCACGAAAATGTGACATTTTTACGACAGGGTTAGGAATGATAGTGGAAGATTATAAGCGGTTGTTAGACTTAACAATAATTTTGTTTATTGTTAAGTTATTCTCTTCAGCCGTAGATAAATAATGAAAACATAGCTTTCAATTAACAAAAAGTATTGTATGACAAAGTTCTAGGTAGTATTGTATTACATTGTTAAGTTGAGAGGGTTATACGTGCCCGTCCCGGAATTCAAAAGTTGCCTTATATCCATTTATTTTATCCAACACACATTTAAAAATAGTTTGTCAAAATTATTTTCCTTGTTGAGTTATACCAGTGGCTACGACTTTGAACTAAGATGATCGTTTGGGGTTCTAATGCTACTGGATGTTATCTATTTTTATTATAAATAATACGAAGCATTGTATATATAAAACAGTATTTACATAATTAAAAATTAGGCAACTTAAACATTATTACAAATAACAAAAAATAATAAACAAAACTAAAACAACATTAAAAATTTAATCGAGAAAAGCACCAGCTCTTGGATCAGCGGTACAAGTGCACAGGCGCTTATTAAGGTATTAAGTAGGCGCCTGGTAGTCAGTAGGTCTCAAGGTCTCTACCCCATAGGGAACAAAATCAAAGTTGGAGAAAAAAATAATATTCTAAATTAATACATCATATCAGATAATCTTACTACCTACCTAAGTTTTATATCCGATAGAATAAGATACAACTGACCTAGATTAGGTTTTCTTTCGTCAATTTCTAACCAAACCATATACAAAGATTAAGCTTTAGTTGACAAGAATGACCTTTATCGCATCTTGTATTATAATCTAGAGTGGAAATTTGTGTAAGCCACAGTAGCGTAGCAATGAAGGAGTTTGTATGTCATCCCTAAGGGATAAACGTAGCAAGGAAATACTGCCCGATGGCTTCGTAGCATCGTAGCTTGTAGCCGCGTAGGCGTCCCCTGTTTTGAAGCAAGAAGCTCATTTGGCTCCAAAGAATTAGAGTGCCACAAAAGCTTTCAAGGCCTATGTCATAGTTATCCGAAAGTATAGTTAAAAAAGGAACGACCCGCTATCAGACAAAAACTTTTATTCAGTCACGTACGGCTGATAGACGGACATCCATCCTTCAGGGTAAAGTTTTTAAATAGAGTACACTCTGCGAAAGCCCTTTTTATTTATTTAGACCTTTTTTCATATAGATCATGTATGTATTCAAGGCTATGAGGGTTCTAAACTATACTGGTCTAAAGCTTACTCTCGCATACCACTGCCTATACAATTTATTCGAGGCGAGGAGTAACTAATGTGAAAATATATGAAAATACAAGAATTAAATTCTAATTTCCTGGGTTCAAAATATTTAAATTGTCGTAAATTGTTATGAGGCCGTTACTTCTTCTCACCTAAAGGAATTAAGTTAAACATTAACTTGAAATTTGCTGGAGATAAACAAACTCGGCCCAATTTACGATCAAGGTCAATTATATCGTAAACTTAGGTTAAGATGTTAATTGTTGTTACGATTTAACTTTTAATTATTTTAATTTACCTGGACAAGATGTTATAATATCTTGTTGTTTATTGGTAAACTCCAACGAAACGGCTCATATGACATATTGTGTGAGAGTCAACATTTCTCATACGCCTTAAAGTTAAGGGTCCACTCTTGAAATATATAAATATATATACTGTATATGTATTACATAATAACGCAGCAAGTATTATATAATAAAATCAAGGATAAATTCACAATATACATTTGTCTTCCGTAATTATAAATACAAGTTATAATATTTAATGAATAACTGAGACAATGTTTAAGAAAGACAAACTCGTATATAATTTAAATATGGCTTCGTACAAATCCTTGATATTTTATACTTGACTCGGAGAATACAAGATTCTTTCCGTGGCAAATATTTGTAGAACATTTGTTTTATCTGTGCTTTATCTATTGCATTGTTGCAGTTGGTTTTACAATGAGATTTGTATACATTTTACACCACCTGCTAGTCTCAATTTATACCTTCTGCGTAGAGCCTGTACATTTAAATTATTAAATATAAATGCAAAACTTATTTTAAAGATTTATGTGTATGAGGTTGACTTTAATAGTTTAATATTCAAATTATTAGTTTTATATATTTATTTACAGTTTGTTTCACAAAATTGTAGGAGTAAATCAATTGTAAATAATTGTAATACATATGACGGCCTTATCGTAACTACTTTTGATTTGTTTATTTAAGTCTATTTTAAATGTTAATAATACACATATTTGTTCTTAGAATAGGTCGGTAGGAATATATATATATATATAGAATATAGGAATAGGTAGTCTATTAGCCTGTTTTAATCTGAGTCTAATTTTAATGTGTGTATTTTTTGCTTTTTTTTTTATTTGCGTGTCTACTATCAAGTCATATTAATCAATCAATTACAGTATGACGACGCTTTGAACACAGCGCGATAATGTTTATTAGGATTTCCAGCATTTCTTTGTTCTTTAACAAAGTATACAAACAAAGACGATCACAAATTAGCAAAATTATAATGGTTTTGAACACAAGGCTTATCTCCATTCTATTATTAAAATTTGAAAAGAAAAGCCTGCGATTTGTTTTAGAGACATTTTCCACAAAAAGGGACATGGTGTTTGTCACTGATTAATTACGTCAGTCAAAACGAGGTTTATTGCATAAAACCTTTTTGAGACTTATTTCCGGGACAATAAATGTTGTATGAGTTTAATTTTGCATTGATAGGAAAACCTTTTAGAAACGTTTACCAATCTGAAAGATTATTACGGTCCTTTAATCCTCTTAAACGCTTGTTTTGATGGCTGATTTCTGATAATTTAAGCATACAAGTGAATCTCTTATTAATTCTGAACATAACCAGGCTTGAAAATCTTCCGTATTGTTCCGGGATCCTGTGTTCTGTCTTCCTTAAAGTTTGGGACAACCTTGCTCAAATTTTGAACACTGTGACTCAAACACAAATTGGAATAAGTAATTCAAATTTCGAACGATTTGACTTGACCTAGTTTCAGTGAAATCTCAAGTTTTCTTTTCAACTAATTATCATAGGGTTCTTTGAAATGTCAGCTAAACTTAGAGGTGACGACCGATAAGTGCAGAACTCATAAAACTTTATTACTTTAGTTATCAATTCTTGAATTTTACTTTAGAATTTCGTGTGTTCTATACATTTATCTCCAAGTTCTGTTACTTAAAACACAGGGACAGTTTAATTCTTGAGTAGCCTTACAATGCTTTGTTATTTGAATTGTAGGTAACATAATTTTGTTTTAATTGTTTATTTTAAAAGAGCAGCTATCGAGTTTCTTGCTGGTTCATCTCGGTAGATGACTGCCTTCCTTGACTGATCTTTGATGACTGTCTTTATAAAGACCTACTTGAATAAAGATATTTTGAGTTTGAAATGTGTTTATTTACTAAAAAAGATAATCAATTGTAAATACAGACACAATTTAGCAAAAATGAAATTAATAACGGTATTTAGTTATTTCACAGCTATCCCTAATAAATAACGCTTAGGGTCCTTCAAGAAAAGAGCGTACCGATTCCCAAAAGAAAGGCAATGCACTTACGAAATCCTTTATGTTATGCCTCAGGCTCGATTACCCACTCTTCTATAAAAGAAAGGTGAAAACATTATTGTTTATTATCTAGAACATGATCTACAGAGTAGGTAGCAGGGTAAATATTACTAGAAGAAAGACAAGAAGAGAAACATCACTGGATTGTTGACAATTTTTACTGTTACCGTAACGATACATATTATAGACAAAATTGGGAATAAAAGTTTTTAGTTAGATTAAATTAACTATATATCTACGGTCCGTTTTGACGTAACATATTATTTGTGCAGTTGAATCTTATAAAGGCACCAATTCACAATAACACGATAAGATCCACAAATTAAGTTTGTGTTAGTCCTTTTTCCTGAGCACAGTCACATTAAGAGAAATGAGGCTTTACGTAGGCTTAATACCGTAAGAAATAGAAGTATTTCTTTCATGACACAAATAAGCTCTTTTTCAGTCACCGAATTAATAAATCAAATGCTTTTTATTTCATTACATAAAACATACATGCGTCATACTATTCTTGACTCAAATATGTGTGTGACTCGGAAGCTTTGACCAGAACGTTTTGAATATGAAAGTTTCGGGGCAGTATGTAGAGAATGAAGGGACTTATAAAAAAACTCATGTTTTTATTGCTGAGTAAAATATTAAAATTAGGGATTTATTGAAGCGCTTTCAATGTTGACATTTCAATAAGAAAATATTAACAGTTCAACCAGCATGTTGACGTAGCTGCAGAGTAGGTGGAAATAGGTCAATCTACAAGAGTCTTTCCTCTAAATTTGTTCCCATTAGAGATATGTTGACCTTGACCAGTGCACAGGCGCTTAATAAGTAGGCATCGGGTAGTCAGTACCGGTGATCCAAGAGCTTTTCTTGCTCTACGTATAAGTATCGCGATACAGCGAGGAAATGTCGTCAAGAACAAACTTTTCAAATTTATTTTAGTATTTCGCTTTTAAGTTATTTATTTTATTATCTATACATCAGTTAAAAATAATATATTGAACTTTAATTATGGAATAACAATGATATCTGATATTTTTAAATGGGTAATTTATATCTTGTTCCATAGTTAGTAATTCTACCAGTAAATTAGATATATTTTACGGTGAAATTTGAAATACTCTTTGAGATCATCAACCTTCTTATACACATTCACTTTTATGGTAGTTCCTAAGTCTATTCAACGTGATGTGAAGAATTTTTCATGAATGTTTGTCATAAATGTTTACGGTTCTTTGTAGGCAATAGAAAACTTATTATGCATTATGAAATGTATCAAAATAGTGTAGTCGTATTTAAGTATTTTCACATTGTATCGACACACTCTTCGCATCTTAACACTGATTTGGGTCTTGTATTTTAAAATTATTCTATTTGGTTAGTTTAATTTATGTGATTTATATAATCTTACATAGAATAGCATATAATCTTATATTGTGTACGTCAATAATTTACTTATATCTTTGGCCACAAGGGTTCAAAGATAAACCGGTTTAACAAGATACCGTTAACGAACTCAGCTGTTTAACTGTTTTTTCACCGTGATCACTTTTTTACATATCTCAGCATTTGGAGTCTCTCAGCGTTTACACTCCTTTACACTATAATATAACCTGCTCAACAATTTTCTCTCATAATATTTCTTGATAATACTCTCCTGACCCATATAGTTACTCACTTAAACATTGATAAATTATTTATTTAAATTGAATACAACACCCACACACATTAATTAAGTTAGATATACTTTCGCATATTTTGTTTGAGATTAAAGGTGGCAGTTATTTAAATTTAATTAAGGGCCTTAGCGGTATCACAATCTAACTCGAAAGGCCTAGCTTTGTTTATCAACCTTACGATACTCAGATTTAACTATCTGATTATATTTTTTATGAGTGTGTTATAAGGTGTAATGTTTTCTATATAAAAATAGGTATTAATAGGACCCAGAAAACAAGATCACAGACAGATATGACGTAACATTTTTTTTCAAAAATGCCTCTCATTTAGACAAAATGAGGTTTTAATGAACTTATTTTACAAAATCACGTACAATCAATTCATTCCCAAGCTTTTTTATCACCATTTTGCTTAATAATGTTTATGAATTTGTTTAAAGACAGAACATCGAATTGGAGTTTATTGAAAATGCGTATACATTTGCAAATGAATTTGTAATTTTATAGAGCCTTCTTATGGGCACAGACAATAAGCTTACTTATGTATAAATATGTAGATAATTGACTAAAGTACCTGTCTCTCAGAACACAAATTGTCAAAACGAGACGAAAGAGTAATTTAGCTAAATAAGTACAATAAGAATTTTTACCATTGAAATATGTACTATTTAAAGTATGTATGTTAACATGTAAATCACAGACAAACCTTAACATTATTTTTATGACAACAATTTTCAGTATACGTCTAGAAACCTAGACACGTTAAGGGATCGGTTGCCTTTATCGTATGTATCGGATACAAAGTGTGCGAATCGTTTAATTTTATTATTTGATCCCAAAATGTTCTCTAGATATAATCTAGTACAAATTAAATAAGTAACAATTGGAAAATATTTTATATAAAAACATTACCAGGATATATTTGACATAAACTTCCTAGTCGAAAGCAAATAAACGAGCGTAGGCCAATAAGGTAAATAACTTTTAGGTCGTAGATCCAAAACCAAGCACAACAGACTCTTAACTACTAAATAAAATTTAGCAATCAATTTTTTTAGGAAATGTGTATACATAGGACAAAACGTGCAATTAGAATTAACTTATTAGATTCAACCGCATCGGATGGAGCTTATAAAAATACTAAAATATAAATACATGCATAAAAAATTACAATTATAATATATATATATATATATATATATATATATATATATATAATACTTCAAGACGTCAAAAAATTAGAATTACTTGCTAACACTTATATCATAATGTTTTATTCATTGTTTAATTGTTTTTAATGACTAACCATTCCCTACAGATACCAAACAAAATGTGAATCCGGGATGGAAGAAGTCTGTGGCAACTGCAGTCTATACATAGACGAGAATGCAACTCTTTGGAACACCACCCAAAACAACACTATTAACAAGTTTTATTTCTATCAGGTAACAATATTTGAAATATATAATTCTAAACCTATTAAAATGCCGGCCTTGGCGGTTCAACTTACTTAAATTATAAATGTGTTTGTTGATCCAGCTTGACACATATTTTAGATAAAATTCATTATATAAATCCTGCTTTGAATGACAATTAATCAAAATCGTTTGGCACAATTGACTTATTCAAAAAGCGGCAGGAACTCATATTTGAAAATGGAACAAAATTCAAAGTAACTTAAAGGCGATTGTTGAGAAATATCCAAAACAACTGAATGTCGCCCACATTAATTTTTTTTTCTGTGATCGGTTACTTACCTTTGTAGTCCCGAATACCCACAAAAAATAGCAACTCTAAGAAGGCGCCTTGATTTTCCATACGCAATTTCAAGCCATTCTTATTGATGATCATTTCTTAATAATATTTTCATACAGCATATTTAGTTTATCACTTACCACACTTAACACAAGCTATAAATCTTACCCTAGGGCCTAAGCGAATGTGAAATGTGTTATTGAATATTATTATTAATATGAGTTGAACAATATATCTATATATTCTTAATTGATGGCATAAATAGTATGCTCTGTTTTAATCATCATAGTGTTTAATTTATCTTCAATTATTTCACTCAGGATCCACTAAAATATAACAAATCGGCCCTTACAATCTCACACGACATTTGTCATTTCATCAAAATGTATTAATGAACTTTATTACATAGTGAATAAGACACAAATTAAAATAGCATTTAGCCATGTAATTGGGTCGTTTTTTGTAACTTGAGTTATATTACAAAGAGATAAAGTTTAAAATCGTTTGTTTAGTGAAAAAGATACTTGCTTTTTCAATTAATTGAGACTGAAGGATGGGTCTAGACGCAGTATTCTAATCGCGAATAGATATTAGTACATTAAGTATATGTGACACATATGAATGTAATCACGGCATATAGGCTAAAAATAACATACCTCACTATAGTAGTTCATTTTGAATTACGATATACCCACCTTTATATAAGACTTACGTATTTACATATCCCATATAGTTAAATAGACAAAGATTCATAAATTAATATTAATCACATCATTGTACCTAGAAATAATCTTTCGTCACTTTCTATCAAATTGTTATTATGGTGTTATGAAATGAGAGAGTGCTTCAGTTATCAAATACATTTATTATTGATATATTTAATTGACGACTGTATATCTCACAACTCTCCAGAAGAACTCCAGAATTCACTATTTTAACATATTTCAATGAGCCATATTTCTTGTCAACTCGTTCCTTGGATATTGCTGCATCGGGCTGTTTATGCAAAATGTATTTTAATTTACAACGAAAACCCATTAGTCCTGCCCTGTTACTCAGAACTCCGGCGCTTCCATTATGTATTTCATGGATTAAATATTAGTTAACCACTCAAAAGAGTTTGCTACGAAAAAGTAATCGGTCATAAATTTTAGTTAAATAGATTAGCTATACAAATTCTTTCAGAGTATTTTTTTTCTCAGACCGCACAGCTCGCAGTCCTATGGCTATTACTTGTGGCAATCGTTGCTGGCAATGCAACGGTCATCATTGCTCTACTCCTCACAAAGTCCCGAAAAAGTCGGATGAACTTCTTCATCATGAATTTAGCTATAGCTGGTAAGTAGCGTATGTACATGTATGTACTGGCTATATTTAATCTTACTTTATCTAAATAAATATTCCAAACGGTAAAGACTAGTGTTACTGAAGTAATTACCCTTAATAGAACGTCTTTGCTACTACGTCAGAATGCGATAAATCATTTGTAACATTTGTTAACTGTCTTAGCTTGTTGCTTGGTTGATTTTATGATATAGCAACAATTAATCTTTCAAATTAAATAAGCTTATTTGCTCTAGTTACAGTATTAAAAATAATTTTGCGCTGTTTCGTATATTAAATCGTTATTGGATTCCTTTTTTTGTGTTCTGGCAAACGGTACTACAAAATTAGGTTTTTTTTTTATATCAAAAAATACAGACAATTAGTACAGGAACAAAGCTTAAAAAAAGCTCTGTAAATAAAGGGATGTTAACAAGATATAACTATCAGTGTATAATATACAACATTGCAGATAGTTTAACATAAAAAGCCATGTCATAATGTGTTTTTAAGTTTCATGCAATTTGTATATTTAAGCAGCTGGATCTAGCACATGACTATCGTTAAATTTGGCGTGACAAGTTCTTTGTAGTCAATTGCATGTCTAACACATCACATGAATTCTTGATAAACTCTTCAATGACATTTTTAATTCCCACGTGTAATTTCACCTCTGCATCAACATCCCAACAAATACAAAATCGATGTTCATTGTTTAGAATTACCGTTGCGCTATATTTGTTTAGTTAAATCTAAAATTATATTCAAGTACCTTCTAACACGTGCCAATCCTTGCCGATATGTGCCAATTAATGGATGCCATACGCGTCGATAATTCTTGAGTACGCAAAGGTTGCATATCTGTGAATCACTGAAATATTTAATTACACGATATTATTTTATTTTATTTATTAAATTAGCCACACATACAAACACACGCAAGACGTGTATGTGAATAAATTATAGGAATGCACAGCATTACAGGTATACAATGAACAATTTAAAAAAACAACTTATATAAAACAAAAAATAAAGAAAACTCTACACACAGAGATAAAACAAAAAATGAACGTTCCTAAATTGGAGTCTATTGGCGAAACAAGGTCCGCAACAATTTGCGTCTGAAGACATGGAGACTATCACTAAATGGATCAGCGTCGCATGTCCTCAGAGCACAGTTCATCGATGACAGGCATCTAATGAGTGGACTGTTACAACCTACGTTTATTACATGTATTAGAAGATAGATTAAAATGTAGGTAAATTACGGCCAGCGATCGATCCCAAAAAAAACAATGAAAACAATTAATCTTAATTCTTTTTTCTTAATACTTAATATGAACCTAATGGGACCTTTTGGACCTTGGGGTACAAGTGCACAGGTGCTTATTAAGGAATTAAGTAGGCGCCTGGTAGTCAGTACCGGTGACGCAAGACCTGGTGCTATTCTCGCTCAGCATTGCGATACAGCAAGTAAATGCCGTCAACATTATGGGTACTCTGCCACAAGGACCAAACGTTTTGAATTTACTTTAGAGTTGTAGTTTAATTTGTTTATCATTACGTATTCCATATTAAATAATTCATAATTAATGTAACTTACATATTAATCTATGTGAAGGTAAATTTAAGACTGGTGTTTGAGTCGTACGCATATATTTGGTCTGTGATGTAAGAGAGGATACTACTTATGGGAGAAAAGAGGAAGTGAAAAATGCATATTATGACTCAGCTTCATGTTGTTTTTATGTCGCGTTGGTTTTCCGTAAATTTAAACGCACCAAACATAATCTAAGTCTTTTTTAGTCTGTTTTGTAATTTTTTAAACTGTACAACTTGTTTCAGATCTATGGGTGGGTCTTATAAGTGTTTTACCCGATTTAATACAGCGGGTAACAATATCGTGGTTCGGTGGATCCGTGGCGTGTAAATTAATGAAATATTTACAGGTAATACATAAAGCAATTTTAACGATCTGTATTTAAAACATTATGTTTATGGGATCTCAGTTTACTTAAGAGTAAACATTACGTTCTGATTTCAAATAAGCCTAAAGCTTCTCTCATATTTCCCATTGTTGATTATGATACATCATAATGTTATAATGACAATGGTGAAAGTTTCATATACCCACATTACAAGTGGCACATTTAATTTTGTATGAGCAAGGCAAGGTATTTTTTGGTTAGCTGGGACGCCTTAATTGTATTTTTAATTATTTATAAGCATATTTGTTTAAAAAAAGCTATTTCTTAATATTATAACATTCGCGCCTAATCTTTTTAACCCTTTCTAATTTTTAATAAAACTTGTTTATAATAAAATATATCATATTATCATACACGCTCTTTAAGAGCGTATATTTTAATTTAATGTCCAAAAACTCCTTTGTTTTTTTGAAAATATTGTCAATTTCATCAAAATCAAATGTCACCGTTCAGTTTATCTTGTAATGTGAATTGATGATATTGTTTCAACAAACAATTTAACTGAAAGATAAAACAACGTCCAACTGTGCCAAGATATAAATTAAATCACCATTTCACTGTACTGAAATCTGCAATTGATTTATTTAATTCAATCGTGTTGAATGTGTTATCGTTCTTATTGTCTTAATTATTGGGCATCGTCACAGTTTTGTTAACAAAATAAATCTCTTATTTATATTTGATTAATTAAAACATATCTTTCTGAAATTAACTTACAACTCATACTAGTAGATCTTTATAAAGACACCTTTAAAAAAATTGAAAAGAACCGTTAAAAAACTAGATAGCTGCTCTTTTAAAATTAATATTTCAAATGTTACTTACATGATTAATTCAAATGACAAAAGCCTAACAATGCTTTCAAATGCTATTCAAGAATTTAACTGCCCCGATGTTGAGCTATTGCTGACACCTTCCAAGGATATTTGTCCTATTAATATTTTTTAAATAGACAGATAAAATGCAATTTAACTCGTACGAGCCCAGAAACTGAGTTTGATATTAATTTAGGTTACCTTGAAATTTCTTCCATTGAAAGCATTTTGCACCAAACGTCTTGAAGTAAATTAAGTCCGTTACATGTCAACTGAAATTTCAGAAACCGAATTGGCATATACAGGAAATTACTTCTCCGGAGCTCTGGCTAAATCAAAAACATCGATTTATAATCTATACTAATAAGACAGTAAAAATCGAAAATCTGTACATTAAATATTTTTCCAAAAAACTGAAAGGAGGCTATTAAAGAAGAGTCATAGAAACAAAAAAAACAATTTTTGGAATTCTTGTCTGTCTGTCTGTCTGTCTGGTATGTTATAACTTGAAAACTACTGAACGGATTTGCAGTTTTCACAGTTGGATTACATACTATTAGGAGCGTTGTTTATTTCGTCAAAATCGCTTAAGAGAAAAAGAAGTTATGGTCAATTGAAAATTTACTTCAACCACTGCTTCAAAATTTTTAAACACTTATATTGATTGATTAGTTATATATTGTTAAATATGTTCTTATATAAGTTAATCTTAATATTAAAACTTATGAGAGGTAACAAAAATAACAAATAACGCAGTGCGCGCGGGCGCGGTTGAAGTGTTGAACAATGTGCTCGATAGATGGCGTTGATAAAATTCGTCATCAACCTAGATTTATTTTATTTTTTTATTTCTTAAACCTATACAGCTTATCAAAAACAGTTTACACAATAAAAAATTCAGAATATAAAATTGTCAGAATAGTAATTGCCTGTACGTTAATTTGAAAGTTGCCCTTGATTTCCCTGAATCATCGGATCCTGTAAAGCTACATCATCCCTGAGTAAAACAGGCTATATATAATTCCAATTGTAACAAGATTTTAGCCCGTGAAAGAAAGCGAGATCATTAAAAAACGCTTTATACTTAACCAAATTACACGTGGGCGAAGCCGCGGGCGGAAAGCTAGTTATAAATAATTTCAGATTTCTGCGCTTTCAGGTTGTAGGTATATTGTGGTGTATCTAATAAATGTTAAAAGGTTATATTGTTACAGGGTGTAGTAACATATTCGTCTACCTATGTCCTGGTTGCACTAAGTGTTGACCGTTGCGACGCAATCACCCATCCTATGAACTTCACAGGAAGTTGTAAGTTTTGTTATTCAGGTTCTATTATAATAATACATAAAATTCTCGTGTCACAAAGTTCGTTCCCGTACTCATCCGAAACGACTTGACGGATTCTCATGAAATTTTGTGAGTATATTAAGTACGTCTGAGAATCGGCCAACATCTATTGCATTAAAAAATACATACAACCCTAAATTTTTACCCCTTTATCACCAACTTGTATCGTTTAGTAATTTTAGGCCAATAACAAGGGCATTGCATTATTTTTTTAAATATGATTTTATCTATGTCAATTCTTTAATGTGTTAATATCATGACTCTGACACTGTATATATGAACTGGGTCGATATATGATTCTCAAGTATCAAGTAACAAATAAAATAAAATAAATATATAAATAAATATATATTACTTAAATTTGCTTAACATTTATGCTACTTTTGTACATTTTTTTTTGACTCTCCCTCAGAGGCAATATTAAGCTGTAGCAAATATAATAATTCAAATAGAGAATGTGTCAGTTTAGATTTTTTCATAGTTACTTTATTAGATTGTTTGTTCACAGGGCGTCGCGCGAGGGCTTTGATTTGCGGCGCTTGGTTACTTAGTTTCTTATTTTGTATACCGATGCTTATATTATTCGATGAAGCTGATATACAAGGTAAATTATAATAATAATCACACACCCAACACAGACTCGCATTCAAACATAAGTGAGAACATACATTAATGTGGTATAGGCATATGACAACCAGCTAACCAATACGACTTAGGATCCTTCAAGAAAAGAGCGTATTCTTTCCTTAAAGGCCGGCAACTCACTCACAAGCTTCCAACCATGTCTAGGGGTGGTGACTTCAGCTTTATGGTGTGCCACCTGCTTATATGTGTGTGGCGATTTGTAGTGCCTTATTATAAGATATATATAATATTATATTATTAATATTATTATAATATAAGATATATATATATATGTAAATCTCCTGTCACGATGTTTGTCCCTAATGGATTCCTAAACTACAAAACTGATTTTAAATTAAATTGGCACACCGTTAGCAGTCTTGTCCAACTTGAGATATATAGCTTAGATCTTTAATTATAATTGCAATTTTATTTTATTGCAAATTATTTGTCTATATAATTAATTGACAGTCACAATTATCTGTTAACTCCAAAAGATTATAACAGATGTCGATACTTTTCGACTGGATTGAGTAAGTAATCAATAGATGGCACTGCTATGGTAAACCGACACACGTGTTATACAAGCTACAATTCAATGGCATGACTACCACGTGTTATTGATGTATATAAATAGTTTGTGTGGCAAAGCAACGTTTGCCGGTTCAGCTAGTATATATGTATATATATACATCTTTTATATCGCCACATGCTATGATCATTAGCTCTCTCGCTTTATCGACTTTCATACAAATCATGATACATATATTATATCACTGTATTTTAATATGAATGTAACACTTTCCCCTTCTTTTGATATATCCACATTTTCCTTTATTGAATTTCACAATAATAAAAACGATATTCACTCGAAGAGGTATCTAAACAACCGTGGGAAATATACTCTTTACAGTCGATGGAATAACTTGTATTATTGTATATTTTTATAATACACCAAAGGTTTCTTGTTCGTTCATGTTGAAATTCGATCTCTTAAGTACCAGTTTAATAAAAGAAAGTTATATCGTTTTTATCCAAAAAAAAACTAAAAATATTTATTCACATAGGTAACTTTCATTAAAGAAAATTTATTTACTGTCATTTACCAAGGGCGTAGAGTGGACGAGAAGAACTGGCAAGAAACTCTACGCCACTCCTTTAAATCACCAAGCACGTTTCACAGTACGTGTTGTGGCCGATCAGGTAGTTAATCGGAGCGGCGAGGCCTGCACAATGTCAGTGTGATACAGAGTGCGATAACCAAGCCGTCCGTAACTGTTCTGGCTTGTAAGACCGGTGATCGTTGACGCCACGGAGTTGCCGAACGAACGTATATGCGCTGGTCTCGTTCGGCCCACGCACCCCTGTTAGTACGTAAGGTGTAGAAGGGCAATGCCGTAGTCTTGGGTCTTCGGAGGAGTGAAAGGCTTCTTTAGTTCGTACTGCTCCGCCTAGTTGTTGATCCGATGAGGTCGCGCCGTGTGAGAGAGTGTCGCATAGATCTCGGGGAGCTTAGGTACCTCGATCATTATACCGCGACGAGAGCTCCTACATCGTTACGGAGCGCTCCCCGCTACACCCCCGCCGAGGTTCATTTGTGGGCGGGGCTTTCGTCGTATCGGAGCCCTTGCAACATGTTACACCCCACCGAGAGCTATGCGACCGTTAAAGTTTACCTCTAGGCGAAGCAGCGCATTTATTAACATTTTGCCAATTTTACTATTTCTTAAAACTAGTACGTCATACATTATATAACCTTAGCTTAATTAACGCACAACTCCCTACTTTCAAGTTGGCTGGCGTTCCTTTATTAACTTAAGTCTAAGAATTATACTTATGTACTAGTTTTTCTCAGTTACTTATCTATGGACTTTATATTTTTACACAATTTATTCTATATAATACTAATTCCTATTCCTAGTCGCCGACATTCTCCCCCTCGTGCGCAGCACAGTCTTCTTTGCCCGGCGACTTCTTTGGCACCAACAGCACGATCCTCGACGTTGGTCTCCGCAGCACTCCACCTCTTGTCTTAACATCCACGATCCGTACGCGTCCGTCGGGCCCGGGATAGGTGGTGTGGACCGTCCCTCTGGGCCAAGTGCATCGTGGAAGAGTGTGGTCGACAATAAGGACCACGTCACCTGGCTGCAACTGAGCGCTGTCTGCTCGTCCCTGCGCTCGTCTTGGCAGAAGCGTGGGCAGGTATTCCTTCAGCCATCTCCTCCAAAGGTTGTCGGCTAGTCGTTGCACAGTCCTCCAATCGTTTTTGCCGACCAGCTTGGCCTCCGGGAAGCTACCGATGCGCGCCGCTCCGCTAGATCTCCCAATAAGAAAATGGTTGGGAGTTAGCGCCTCCTCTTCGTCGTTGTCGGACAGGTTGGTGATCGGTCTTGAGTTCACCATGTGTTCCGCCTCCAGCAGCAGCGTGTGCAGTACCTCTTCTTTGGGGACTCGTTCTCTCAGGGTCACGTCTAGTGCGGTTTTAATAGAGCGCACTAGGCGCTCCCAGGCGCCTCCCATATTTGGCGCCCCCGGTGGTATGAATTTCCACCGCACGCCTATTCTTTCCGCTTCGACAATTACCTCCTCGTTTTGTATGTTCTGTAAGGCTTGGCGAAGCTCCTTGTCGGCCTTCACGAAGTTTGTCCCGTTGTCGGAGTAAATGACCTTCGGCATCCCTTGTCGCGCCGCGAATCTCCTTAGTGCCATGATAGTCGAATCGGCACTGAGGCTAGGCACTATCTCTAGATGAACTGCTCTGGTAGTGAGGCACGTGAAGAGTGCGCCCCATCTTTTTTCTCTTCGCCTCCCGATTGTGACAAGCATAGGGCCGAAGTAGTCCACTCCGGTGCACGTGAAAGGATGCTCGCCATGACGCATTCTCTCCGCCGGTAAATCACCTGCCGGTTGCTCCGCTGGCCTTGCCTTGAGCGCTTTGCATGTTTGACACGCCCGTTGAATGCTGCGTAACACTGATCTTAAGCCAATTAGCCAATAGCGTTGTCTTATCTCGTTCATAACGGTGGCATGATTTCCGTGGTTAAACTGACAATGATAATGCTTCACTATCAGTCTTCCAATAAGACTTCGGCCGTCCAATAAGATCGGTGAGCGATAGTCGTGACCAACGCCCGCGATCGCGTTAATTCTGCCACGAAGTCTAATCACGCCGTCCGTTAGCGCGACGTCTATTTGTTTCAACTGGCCTCCGCTCGCGATCGGTTTTCCTCGTTCTAGGCGTTCTATCTCTTGCCCGAAGCTAGCCCTCTGACTGTGTCTAATCAGCAAGTCCTCGGCGTGTCGTAGTTGCGTCTCTCCAATTGGAACGTAGAAACGCTTTCTTGACGTCCGCGCTTCACCTTTTGGCACATCCTCGGATCGTTTTTCTGGCCTCCGACACAAGTCGATGAACTGTAAAACTCGTGCCGTTGATCGCCACAGTCTTGACCATGAGGAAAATCGTTCGGGAGGTGGAATGCTCTCAGCCTGTCGAATCGCGTTGACCTTTTCTGTTATCTTATCCTCTTCGGTTTTTTCCTTAGAGAAGCATCTCGCGGCAGGCCATTTGTCTTCATCTCTCTGCAGGAAATCCGGGCCGTTAAACCACCTGTGCTGAGCGTTGAAACCCTCAGGTGGATCTCTGGTTGCGTCGTCTGCAGGATTTTGCGCGGTTGGCACCCAGCGCCACTCGCAAGGCTTCGATGTCTCCTCAATTTCGGCCAACCGATGCGCCACGAAGGTTTTGAAAGTTCGTGGGTCGGTCTTAATCCAAGACAGCACGACGCTAGAATCTGACCAGTATATTTTCTTGTTGACGGTTAGGTCGATTTCCTTTTCAATAGAATTGGTGAGCCTGCTTCCCAACACGGCCGCTTGTAGTTCCAGTCTAGGCATCGACGTCGGTTTCAGCGGTGTCACCCTCGCCTTAGCCGCGATAAGACGTGTTATATAGCGATTTCCTTCGCGTGATCGCCAATAAACCGCAGCTGCATACGCTGTTTCGCTAGCGTCGCAAAACGTATGCAGCTCCCCCTCGGTGGAAAATGGTGATATGCACCGCGGTAGTTTTATGTCGCGCATCTTTTCAATGCAGACGAGGTAGTTTCTCCATGCCGCGATGTCACTTGCGGCAATCTCATCATCCCTTCCGACGCCACTTCGCCATAAACTCTGTATTAGCTTTTTCCCTTGTATTAGAATTGGCGCCAGCAATCCAAGCGGATCGAACGTGGACATAACCGCGCCCGTGACCTCTCGCTTCGTAGGCGTTTCTACGCCAGTCGCTACTTCTTCGCGTATTTTGCGGAGCTGACTCCTGAAGCCCAGGTGGTCGTCGTGCGTTAGCCAGCGCAGCCCCAGAGTTTTCTCTTCGTCGTCGCCCAAATGCACTTCTTCACCGCCAGCTTCCACGATTTCGTTCTTATTCGAAGCCCAGCCTCGTAGCTCGAAGCGCGCCGCTTTATGGATTATGTCGACTTGTTTCATTATTCGTTTACAGTCGTCGACACTATGAAAGCTCTGTAGATAATCGTCCATGTAGTGGTTGCGTTCGACGGCTCGGGCGGCCTCCGGGTACTTGCTGACGTAGTCTCTCGCATTTTTGTTTTTTATGAAGATCGCCGTGCAGGGTGACGATGCAGCTCCAAATACGACCGAAGTCATTCGGTACTCCTTTACAATCGCTTCTCCGTTATTTCTCCACAGAAACCTGAGACTGTCTCTGTCTTCTTCCGCTATACGGACTTGCAAAAACATCTCCTTGATGTCAGCAGCAACCGCTACGGGGCCTTGCCGAAATCGCACCAACACACCGAACAGCGACTGCAGTAAATCTGGGCCAGATAGCAAGACGTCGTTGAGGCTGACCCCGCCGTACTTGGCTGCGGCGTCGAACACGATTCTTAGCTTTTTCTTCACAGGGTGTACTACTGGAAAGTGCGGCAGGTACCATGTTCTAGGTGAGTCGCGTTCGGCTGGCGCTTCTTCGGCGTATCCGCTTCTTAACAGGTTCTCGATCTGCGCTTGGTATTGTTTCCTTAAGTCAGAGTCCTTTTGCAGCTTTTTCTCCGTTCCTCGGAACCTGTTTAGAGCTGAAGCGTAGTTATTCGGGAGTCGCAAGTCTTCATGTTTCCACAGCAACCCAACTTTGAATCGGCCGTCTTCCATACGCTGGCTAGTATTCTCTAGCACGCGAAGCGCTCGTTGCTCCACGTCGGTTGAAGGCTTCTTCGGCTGAATCCCCAGTGACTCGATTGAGAAGTGTTCTTTTATAATTTTGTCTATTTGATCTTCTACGACGCAGGTGTGCGCACATACGTTCACGTAATTCACGGTTGCTGAAGAACCGCTGTCCGCGCCATGCAGGACCCATCCGAGCTTCGTTCGCGACGCTACTGGCTGCCCTTGTTTCCCTTTTCTCAGCTGTAGTGTGACAATATATTCCCAATTGTCCTGCCCGATGAGTAGCTTCGGGGATTCACCTTCGTAGCACACATCCTGAAGTATGCTACGTAAATGGTCGTATCTCCTTAAGCGGTTCGTGTCGATGTACTGAGGAGCCAGTTTAAGTGCCTTTATGGTTCTGGCTCCCTTGAGAACGCTTCGACGTTCCTGCTTAAGGCCTCTTAATTCCAAGTCGAGCGTCATAGATTCTCGCTGCTCCATTTGTCCCCCACCGATAGTTTCGATTGTTAACGGTCGGTAGGGGCCTTGTATGCCGATGCTTCTTGCGACATCCTCGTCCAGCAGCGTGACTGTCGAGCCTTCATCCAGTAGCGCCAGTATTATCTTGCTCCCAGTCGGGCCGAACACCTCCACCTTCACAATCTTCAAAATCGCCTTCGGCGTCCTTATAGTGTTGACCGCGGCGGTTGTCTCTGGCTCTGCTTGATTACGGTGCGCTTCGTTCTCCACAGTCACGTGTAGTAGATTGTGGTGCCATCTACGACATATCCTGCACGGTGGTTTTCGGCACGTTTCCTTCCTGTGTTTGCCGATAAGACATTTAAAGCAGATTTTCAATCTTTTCGCGGTCTCCCATCTGTCGTTGACCGCCGCTCTTAAAAATCGTTGGCAATCAGCAAGGCGATGAGGGCCATAGCAATCGGGGCACTTGACTTCGTCCTTGCCCTTGCTGTTGCATTCGGTGACGTTATGAGCCGCCTGCCTTATCGGCCTCTTCGTTGCGCTCGGCTTCAAGTATTGATTTTCTTCTATAATTGCGAACGCTCCGCACTTGTCCGCTTCTAGGTTGAGGAAGTCGCTGATGGTCTGTATGCTCGAGAAGGAATCCTCATCTCTGGAAGCCGTGAAGTCGTACCATCGAAATTTAAGAATCGATGGTAACTTCTCAAGCACTGTCTTCACTAGCTCCGGTGAGTGTAAATACTGTGGCCTCTTCAGTCCGGTGATTGACGCTACGCAGTTGCTTATTTGGCTAGCGAAGACGCATATATCCCGCGGGTTCTCTGTAACCCGAGATAACGCCTTCAGCTTCTCTAATTCTGCCATCACCAACGCGTCGGGTCTCCCGAATCTTCGCCGCAGTGCCGTGAGGATTTCTTCTGGCTTCACTTCTGAGTATAGTAGGCTCTTGATACTGTCCCTCGCTGTACCCCTAATAGCTTTGCGCAGCCGAGCCATGTTTTGTACGCTCGAGAATAATGGCGCTGTATCCTCGTAGACGACGCGAAATGCCGTCCACTCAGCGCTGTCTCCCTCGAACGTAGGCAGCTCCTGAATATACTTTGGTTGAGGAGCTGTAGTCGCCATGGCTTCCTTAATAGCTTCGGCTATTGTCTGCGCATCGCTTTTCAATTCCGGTTTCCCTGTCGGTACTCTCGGGTCTGAAGCTTGCATCCAACTGCGAATCTGTTCGTCGCGGTCCTCTTCATTTACTTCAACGACGGAGTCATCTGACTCGTCGGTTTCCATCTCTAGCCGTATACGGGCTAGACGCGTCGCCGCCTGAGCTTCTTGTAGCTCAGCACGCGCCAGCTCTTCCCTGGCTGCGGCTTGCCTTCTGGAACTGGCCTTTGATACGACCCTGGACGAAGCTCGCCGGGTGAAACCCGCTGGTGCCAAGGTCGAGTCTTGACCTGGCTGGCTAGCTGCGCCCGCAGACGTCGACTGCTCCCTGGAGATATCCGCCACCGTAACCCGAGTCGATTCCGACGTGATTTCGGGCGAGGTGGTGGCAGTCGCGGCTGATTCTTGCTGCATCCCACGTTGTGACCTCGTGACTGGCATCTTCTTGATTTCTTTACAGGATCCGGCTCGAAGGACCAAATGTTGTGGCCGATCAGGTAGTTAATCGGAGCGGCGAGGCCTGCACAATGTCAGTGTGATACAGAGTGCGATAACCAAGCCGTCCGTAACTGTTCTGGCTTGTAAGACCGGTGATCGTTGACGCCACGGAGTTGCCGAACGAACGTATATGCGCTGGTCTCGTTCGGCCCACGCACCCCTGTTAGTACGTAAGGTGTAGAAGGGCAATGCCGTAGTCTTGGGTCTTCGGAGGAGTGAAAGGCTTCTTTAGTTCGTACTGCTCCGCCTAGTTGTTGATCCGATGAGGTCGCGCCGTGTGAGAGAGTGTCGCATAGATCTCGGGGAGCTTAGGTACCTCGATCATTATACCGCGACGAGAGCTCCTACATCGTTACGGAGCGCTCCCCGCTACACCCCCGCCGAGGTTCATTTGTGGGCGGGGCTTTCGTCGTATCGGAGCCCTTGCAACATGTTACACCCCACCGAGAGCTATGCGACCGTTAAAGTTTACCTCTAGGCGAAGCAGCGCATTTATTAACATTTTGCCAATTTTACTATTTCTTAAAACTAGTACGTCATACATTATATAACCTTAGCTTAATTAACGCACAACTCCCTACTTTCAAGTTGGCTGGCGTTCCTTTATTAACTTAAGTCTAAGAATTATACTTATGTACTAGTTTTTCTCAGTTACTTATCTATGGACTTTATATTTTTACACAATTTATTCTATATAATACTAATTCCTATTCCTAGTCGCCGACAGTACGGTTGTTAAGGTCTGCAACCATTACACCATGCACCAGCGCATGCGTCAGTACCTATATTAAATAAAACAATAAAGTATACTACCATCGGTGGACATAGCGAAATACACACACACTTACGTTATAGTGAGAACAACCCGCACACACACAGTACACCGAGACTAAGGAAAAAAATATTAGCACGACGCATGGCCTATGATTCTATCCTTGTGGTGACATCTATGATATGCTGAGTATAATAGATGCTGAGCATATATGATATGAGTAAAAACACGATGGTGTTATTGATTCTGAACCGCAGTAACGATACCTTCCACTTCTTAGCAAAAGTCGAGGGATAGATGCCTTTTTTTCCCGAGGTGGAAATGCATTTCCGCATTCCCTGGTCCCAAAGGATAAGGAATATGTGGGACTCAACCCACGTTAGTGTCTCTGCTTTTCAGAGACGAGGTGGGCAATACCCACTTAAACCACCTCGGGTAAACCTACAAGACCGCATTGAAAGGGCCCTGGGGTCACTTTCGCACTCAACCAGCCACCCAGCGGCTGCTAATGTAGTTGTCTACATCGGAGGAAGAAGGTTGACATACCTTCTCCTACTTTTTTTTTTTTTTTTTTTTTTTGGGAGTGGGATCTCGCTGTTGGCCGTGAGGCCTTTACAGCTCAGCAAAGGGCTGGTTGGCGAGCGGGAGCTCGGCCGAGACTTAAAACTAAATAAAATGCCTTGACTAGCACAAGGGCGTCTCCTGTGAGACTCGAACCTCGGCTTGGGCCGTCAGGGCTGGGGACTGACCTGAAGGGCCTTATCTGGAACTCACAAAGTGTGAGCGAAGCTGAACAGGGACTCCACCTTCGCCGGCGAAGGCGGTTTTTAAAACCTACATTTCTAATTGGAATTAGCCGCGCGGGCGGCGCAAATCTGTATCTAGCTAATGTGATGTGATCATCCGGATCGGTTTAAGGCGTGGCGTACCTGTGTAATTTTGTCGCGACTAGGCCTTACGATGGCCTAGCAAACTTCCGGACTGCACTAAGGAGTCCGGCGTTTTCTATTATTATACCTAGCTTCGCGTCAACACTGTCAGCCGCACTGTACGAGTGTTTAAACGCTAGCAGGGCGTCGATGTCTACAGCGTCTATGACACTGAGGGCTAGGTGCACCGCACTGCGGACTTCGATGGCGAGAGCCGTAAGCGTCGTCGCAGTGGCGGGGGGGAGGGGCATCTGAGGGCCGGGTTTCCTTATTGGGATACTCATAAGGGAAGGAATAGGTTTTAAGGGCTCCGCCGGCAATGGCGGGTTAGTGGGAGGCACTTCCGCCGAATTTTGTGGAGCTTTCCACGGGTTGATAGTGGGAGGGGGGGCTGGGACGTAAGTTTCCTTGGGGGGCGCGGGAGGACGCTTCTCTGCACCGGACCTTGGCACGCGCTTGCTTCCCTTTCCGCTCGTCTTGGGGGCCCTAGGGCAGCCGCGATAACTCGCGGGGTGGCCCTGTTGCCCGCAAAGCACGCAGGAAGGCGGCTCGGCGCATGGCAGTGTCCGAGTGCAGTCGGCGGTCCCGTGATCGCCTAGGCACTTAACGCAACGCGCACGCGCAAACAATTGCGCGCCGCGTGCCCGTACAACTGACAGCGGTGACACTGTCTGGTGTATGAGTGCTTGATAGGTGTTTCCACCTTGAGCCCAGAGAGTTTACAACACTCACTGAGGTTGAAAATCTTTTTGCCGCGCGCTGAAAGCTCTAGGACGACAAGAACCATGTCGTATTCCTGCTTTGAGCTGCGGTGTAACATACGGAATACCTCTTTCACGGGGTATCCCTGATTTAATAGATCCGATTGAACGGTAGAAGAGTCGATCTCCTTGGGGATACCTCGGATCACGACTCTAAGGACTCGTTCCTCGGGAAGAGGGAACGTGTGGCCTCCTATGCCTTCTGAGCGAAGGTACGAGGTTAGAAAACGGTGGTGGGCGGGGTCGTACACTTGCACGCAGATGTTGTCGCGCAGTGTTTTCGCCTTGTATGTAATGGACTTTTTGTCCATCAAGGCGGACAGAGAGGGCCAAATACTTTTGTCCCTGACGTAAACTGGGGGAGGGGCTTTAATGCGATCTTGTTTCGCAGGCTTGGGATAAGGGGCGGGAGATGGCGCGGTGTTTGAACCCGCACCCGGCTGGGAAGCTGGGTGCGTGTTCCGTTTAGGAGGAGGGTCGAGAGGGGTGTTGGGAGCACGCCTCTTCTTGTTCTTTCGGTTTTGTACGGTTTTGAAACCGTCGGAATCGGAGTCAGTGTCTGAATTAGACGCTGCAGACTGACATGACATGGCGATTGAGCGCCCGGCCTCTGATTGGTCGTCGTCACTGTCGAGAGTTCTTTTGGATTTACGCGATTCCCTGCCGGAGGGAATTTCGGGGATTGAAGGGCACGGGGCCTGCGCGGAGGCCGCAGAGGGTTCGGTTATTTGGGTCTTCGCAGGGACCAGCAATTCAAGATTATTGCGCGAGGCCTGCGCGGGGGCCGGGGGGAGGGAGTCGCGCGCGAGGAATGCTTGCGCGGAAGCGTATGCAGGTCCGAGCTGCATAGGTTCTGGCTCTGGGGTCGGGGAACGCGGGGGAGACGGCGACCGTGATCCCGGGGGAGACCGGCTGTTCCAAAGGCGGACAGTCGCCGGGTGTCGTCACTGCACGAAGACGTAGAACCGCCTGTAGTGCCGCGCGAGCTCGGCGTTGAGGTCTTCTACCTCACTGTCGTCTTCCGCTGCATAGTCGTAGTCGGGAGGGCGTTCGGTGTCCGCCATCTGCGAAGCTTAAGGCCCGCAGCTTGGCAGTGTGTACCTAAACCTACGTGTGAGTACCTAAGCTATGTATTCCCTAGGTGTAAAGTCTTCGCTGGTGATAGCGGACGAGACTTTTTGTGTCGCTGACCTAACCAGCCCGTGGGGGGGTCGTGATGGCTGAACCCCCACGGATGTGCGACTGGGACCCGTCCAACAGTGGACCCTGTGCGTGCAGACGGTGGCTAGAGCGCAGTTGGAGTACCTACGCCCCGTGGCAATGCCTACTGAGAGGCTCCGCCCACACACAGGGACTTGATGGAAGCAGGCGAGGTTAACGCGCCTTGAAAAAGGCACGGGTGCTGCCCTCGAACAACACTCCCGCCTAAGCGTTAATCGATTCCAACCGTTTGGCACCGTTAGGTGGTTGGAAGATCGACCGCAGGTAAACCCACGTTAATCATATACTGCAGTCCTTCACTGCTGCTCGGATGCCGCTCGAACGCCAGGGACCTGGCAGACGGGGAGACCTCGGTGCAGCTTGCGTCGGGCTAGAATAAAAAATTCTGAGTTGATAACCACCCAGCGCTTAAGCACTGAACAATTGAACACGCCACTCGACAAGTCAAGTAGCGGGAGCAACTGCGCAACACAACCGCACTGGACGGCTGTCGGACCCGGAATGACCTTCTCCTACGCTCTCCATGTCTCCCAAATCGCAGTGGATTTGTGCTGGAACGCTCTCTCTCCATGTCCACGTCACGGACAACCATGTCCCATCAAAATTTGAACCATTCGAAACGTGTGATCACCACTTTTCCTACCCCCCCCAATCCCTAAGTACCAGACGAATTGCTTCTACCGTTCTACGTCCCGCGAGGGATAGATGCCTAGTTTGCCAAAGTATATTAAACTTTTAAACAAGTCTTAATATTTAATTATACTTAATTAATAGTTTAGAACTTAGACATTTTTTTCGAAAAGTCACACATGAATCTATGAAGGTACGTACGTATATTCAAATTAAGACCCTCTCATTGAAATTTATCGCTGAAACCAACACAGAATGGGACATCAGTATTTCTCAGTTAAGCCACGTATAATGATTTTGATAAGTAAATGCTATTAAAATGAATACATCATATTTAATACCGAAACGTGGTAGTGTATCGCTAGCATGTAAACACTAGAAAATGACAAACCTCCGACTTGCTTGTGGGCTCTTCTCAGCTAATATAACAGTTTTAGTGACCTTGAAAATTGCTTGTTAACACTAATTAAAAAAAATATCTTTCTAAATTAGGTGTGTGAATAAATTTCACAGTTTAAGAAACGATGTATTTCAGGTACTCTTCAATGTTGGTCCGGCATCAATCAGACCCAATGGCGGATATGGATGACAAGTGTTTTCATGTCACTCTTCGTTGCGCCCGCGGTGATTATATCTGCTTGTTATGGCGTTATTGTTGTTACGATCAGACAAAAAAGTCGCCGAGTACTCGGTAAACGGGCTGCAACTCGGCAATGTAAGTATTAAATATATTATGAATATGTTTTATAAAGAATCAAATCATTTCGATGCCAATCGATAACCCGGTTAAGTAAATATGAAGGATGGTGACTCCATTTAAGTTATGAATTGCTTGTTGATGCCGTAGTGTATTTTACACTGCCAAATTTACTCTTAATATATTTACATATGTGGATGATCTTATATGTAAGTGCTGATTTCGTAAATAATAAGAAAACATTTTTGTTTTTAAGTAAATAAGTTTTTAAATAATTTATATATGATTGTTATTTAAAATTGTATAAATGCTGTGCATCCCTATAATTTATGCACATACATGCCTTGTGTGTGTGTTTTTTTTTGTAATTTTGTTCGGGTTATGTTTGTATGTGTGTTGTTGGTGTGCCTTATTAAATAAATAAATAATTTTTTAAATTTCATAAAAAACATATTTTTGCAATTTAATATTTTTCACATGTATATACTAAGATGTATATCACATTACATAGTATACGAGTATGTGTTTAAGTTATAATACAGTAGTTTATATAACATGACTAAGTTCTTATATATTCAATCGTTTACGGACAAAACGGTCGGTATATTAATGGGTAAAGTGAGAAGATATATTCTACAAATGTCTATATTTTTCAAGTCTAATAGGTATTTGAGGCTTTGTTTGTCATTGAATGTATTTATTATTTATTTGTGAATGTCGAAGTTACCGCTTCAATTTTAAACTAGTCCGAAGATAATCTACAGATAACCTAATCAATCTTTAACACTCTTCCTTACATTTTAACTTTTTTATTTTTTTATTTATTCAAATCCAAAAACAATTTTTTTTTCATTCATCTTAATCTATCCGGCATTAAAAACCGCGCAACGGTTTGTCCATGCTGTTGTTCAATCAACTGACCTTATCCAACCAGAAGTGCCCACCCAACTGAGATCAATTATCCAATGTCTTTTACAAAGAAAAACCTTACAGTTACTATGCGATAAAAGTAACACTCAAAAATACCTACACAACGCCAATTTCATACTTAAACCGCTATTTTTTGTACTTTTGAAAAGTACAAAGTAATTGAAATTCACCTTATAATTTCATATTGCTTCATATGTATGTTGTATGGATTCGTTTTATACGTTTGATTTAGATGATTGTTTAGGTAAATATTGTGTATCATAATTGAATTTTCTAACAAACACGTATTTTAAATTAAAAATTGTTTAGCCACTTAATCTAGATCTGAACATCGGGACAGTTTAATTCTTTAGTAGCCTAATAAATCACGTAAGTAACATAGGGTAGTAACATAGTAACAAAAGGAGCAGTTATCGAGTTTCTTATTGAATTTTTTTGGTGGCTAGATTCCAAACCAGTGGTAATGTATAAAAAACTATTCAAAAGTGTCTTTATTAAAGAATAATATTTTGAATTAGAGTTAGATTAATCCAATAAATTGAATTTTTATTTGACTCGTCGACCAGGATTTCTGAAAGGCAGACAAAACAAGATCTTTAATCTATGTATACGTTTATAAACATAACTATAATTTAATATGATAATCGTGGAAAACAATTATGATTGGATCTATCTATTTTGGTTCTATCAGTTTAAATATCTTGCTTAGCTTAAAATAATCATTGAATCAAAGGAAATATAAAACAATTTATAGATTTCTTTAAATAATTTGTGCGCAGTTGTGGAAAGATAATTAATACGATAGATAACTAATTTACGAGTGAAGAGATATTGGCGCGGCATAAACAATATTTAATGAAAATGCTTTAAATATGTAATAATAAAACTACTTATTAACCTGAATCTTATTTTGCATAGGTCGTGATAATAGGATAATTCATATTATAATATTGTTTTATACGATTTGCTTAAATTGAAGACCTGTTACCAAAAGGCATGGGTGTGGTTTTTCTTATGCAAAGTTAATCGTGGATTTTTATAATTTAAATTATTCGCACCGAATCATAAATTTTATAATATGTTGATATTTTAAATTAATTATAATTAATAAGTGGTGGGAAAGGTATTTTTGCATATAGTATGTATGAAGTTTTACTTGAACCTCTTTGGATACCATGTGCTGGCTGGTATCAATATCAAAACAATTCCAAATTAAAAAATACGTGATTTTTATTTGTTTTTCGTACTGCTTTTTTTAATTTTAAAATGTTACTAAATAGAACTGAGGAAAAGTTTGTGTCGTTGATGGACCTATTGAAGTGGCTATGAAAGTGGCACATATTTTGTTTAAGGGCCTTCAATTGCTCAATGTATTGTATTGTATTATATTGCTTTAGTTGTTTTTTTTTAATATAGCAGGATTTATAAGTAGTTAAGAGGTAGCTAAAACACTCGCAGTTTAAGCCTATTTAGCATTAGCAGGATACACAAAAGAGCTCAATGAAGAAAAATCTTCAGTAATACTGTGTATACTTCTATATTATATATTTATTAAATATATTAATATAGATTTCGTGCTTTTCTTATGAATTTCTTAAGAATAAATCTAATAAATACTGTACGTGATTACGTTATGAATACCTAATAAAAACCAAAGTGTTTCCTTTGAATTTCATTTTCCTGAGAACCGTAATCATCTTATTGAGATCCTTTGCTCTCAAAGGATTTTATTATTACCAATATCTGTCAACGGCCGAGATTGAATTCCAATAAGTTGACTTTGTTATTACAATACAGTTGTACAGATATGGAACTAGATGGCGCCTCGAACTTTGCGACAAAGTCTTATAAAATTCGTATTTCAGATAGTGATGATCTCGACAGCAGACGGGCGAGCAGCCGCGGTATCATACCAAAAGCCAAGATTAAAACTGTTAAAATGACTTTTGTCATAGTCTTTGGTAAGTTAAAATAAATATTCTTACATTTTTATAAAGATGCTTTATTAAAAAAAATATATCTACTCAATGCATAATGACCAAGAAATTAAAATCCCTTTCAATTTATTGAATCACTATCTAACTCGTTTAAAAGTTTATACTAAAATGCATTCATTACTAAAGAAACTCTAACCAATATAGAAACTTTCCAGCTTAAGCTTTAATTAATCAGCGTCTAGAAAGTTGTGAAGAAAAACAAAAATGTATGAAACGTCAAAATAGCCCCACAATTTATATTCACTTCATATTCCCGACGGTACAGATTTATTGATAGATACATACGTCGGAATTTGCTGACATCAATTATTCTTTATGATATTTCTTTTATGATACACATGAGATTTATTCAGAGATTATTTAGTATAAACGTCGAGAAAACATCAGGTCGTGCAAACATTTTCTACTTGTAAAAAGCTAAGTTACAATTTTAAAAATATATTCACTCCTATGTGTTCAGGATAGTATTTCCATTGAAGCAATCAAATGCTGAGAACACGTGCGTGTTGTCATAATACAATACAAGATAAGAAAGATCCTATTTTAAAATAACAGTCATATTTTTGACAATGCCTTATATATGTCTAAACAAAATAACAGACAACAGAAATTTGTCTGCATACTTATTGTCATCATGTAATTTTGACATGGTACTCAATATACAACAGTATTCAAAGTCCGAATCCGATTGAAAAATCACCATATTCAAAGCAATTGCTCACATACGAAAAGGCGAGCATGTTTGCTATACGTGCAATGGGTGCAACGCACCCGGGCGCCGCGCTTTAGGGGGTGCTCGCCGATGATTGGTAAATCTTGTAGTACTCACTCGCGCCTCATACTTAGACTCAAAATCTTTTGGGACGCCAGAGAGACGCACTCCTAAGTTCCTGTTGTTTTTAAAATGGGCCTATCAAGATATTTCTATATTAGTAACAACTAACTCATCCATTTCGTTAGAAAGTTTACAGTTTTATTTGATGTTAAAAAAATTAATAATGTAAGCGTCTTGTAGACACAAGCGGGTTTTCTCGCTAAACATTACAGTGTCGCGATATAGCGAGGAAATGTCGCATTATGAGTACCAAACTTTTACAATTTATTTTAGTATTTTAGTTTATGTTCTAATTTGTTTATATAAGTGTTATTATCTGTACATAATATATATTTGTTTGTAACAATTTGTAGAATCATATCTTGAACTAACATCTAATATATAAAATTCTCGTGTCACAATGTTCGTTCCCGTACTCCTCTGAAACGGGTTGACCGATTCTCCTGAAATTTTGTGTCCATATTGAGTAGGACTGAGAATCGGTCAACATCTATTTTTACAGACATTTTTTTTTTGGTAAAACAACGATTGTCGGGATCAGCTATTAGTAATATTAAATTGATAAATACAGTGGCAAATTCAACTTATAATTACGATGTTAAAACTATGCGATATATCAATCGATTAACAAAATATAATCGCCAATTTTGTAAACTAAAAGCTACGAAAATAAACATGAAAGCTCAGTCATAAAGCCTTTACGATCGCTTCCATTATGTCTAAGTGGACAAAATTGTTATACGGTCAATGAAATACGTCAGATTAGTTCAACTATAAATGTTATTGATTCTTTAACATATTTAACAACGGGAAAGCGATATTTTTTATTCATATATATATAATAGATAGTGTCCTAATGGGAACCCTCTCAGTTAAAACAAAAGCTCTGTTTTCTGAACAAAGTCTGAGTCTATAACTGTCAAAGGAAATGATGAATGTGCCTGTGATAGAAATAAAGACGCCACCAAGACGTATCGTTAGTTCTTAAGATCCAAATGTAGCCTTGAACTCCATAAAGACACACTTGAGAAAGTTATATACTTATTTAAATTGAGTAGACCAATATAGATCTTCATTCAAAAAAACTTAAAGTATTCTCTAGTCTATCGTTTTGTTCTGGTTTTATGCAGATCTGGTTCTTTGCAGTTTTATATGTATGATTTACAATAAAATGTCTGTTTAAATATATATTTTTTAATACTCAGATTCTGTGCTTCACTGCCATATTTCGCAGGGGTCTTTTTTATTACTGTAAGTGTAACGGCGGTGTAACGCGTCTCTCTATACGGCGTAACTATATCGTTACGAATATTTATAGACGGCTGTTAATGTTTTGGCAATACTTTTCGTGTAGACCACCTGAGCTAAAACTCCGGTTTAATGGTCTCCCCTTGTTGTCTGATGATGGCATCTGAAAGATGCAAATATAGGGCATTCTATAATTATATGTGCTATTTGCTCGTTAACAGCACAATAACACCTGGGTTTTTAATTTAAAGCTTAAATTCTCAATATCCAATTTGAATAATAAACGCATAACAGTTTTTAAGGAATGAACAGTCCTCAAAAATGTATGTATTATATGTATATATTGAAGTTTTTAGTTGAAAGAGTCTAAGTGGGCGACTCACGTAATCACATAACGCTTGAGTGTACCGCGAAAGAATCTTATAAATTCACAATTCAACTCGTGACTCGACTTTTCATTTAACACACAATACTCATGGAATACTTTATTTTTTTTTAAATATACAACAAACTAATTATTTAAAAAATTCACGTACACTGAAGTGGAAAAACTATTTCAATAATAAATAAAATATAAGATTTAGTTTAGTATGAAATTCATTTAAATAAACAGACACTTACAACCGCAAATGATTTGAGTAGGATACGGCTTATTAAGACGGGACGATCTAGGATTGAGAGATCAATTCCTTCCAGCTAAAGGATGAAACTAAAAAATTATGTTGTATTACGCCTGATAGCAGTTTTGTCGTTCTTTATAAATTGGACCACATTAAAACTCGCTTGTTGTGGCTTGTTTAAATATTAAAGACTGAGCACTAAAATAGAACTTGGGAGCACAATTGTACAGTATAACCACGAATTTTTAAATAAACCTAATGAGTTTGGTATTTATTAGATTTGGTATCATGTTTTATGTTATTTTAATCATATTGTTATACCTTGCGAGTTATAATTCATAACTGTTTTTCCTACGTGATGTGGTTTTGCTAAAATTTTCCGTAAAATAGTTTTATATATATATATATATATATATATATATATATATATACTAGCTTTCCGCCCGCGGCTTCGCCCACGTGTGATTTGGTTAAGTATATAGCGTTTCTTAATGATCTCGACAGGGCTTTCTTTCACGGGCTAAAACTTGTTACAATTGGAATTATATATAATTATGTGTTACTCAGGGATGATGTAGCTTTACAGGATCCGATGATTCAGGGAAATCGAGATAAATTTCAAATTAACTTACAGGCAATTACTTTTCTGCAAATTTTATATTCTGATAGTCATCTTCTTATGTGGATGAGCTGATGATAGAAGGTTAAACTCCTCAGCGTTAAAAGAAAATTCTTACGAAGTTATGAGTACGACATACGTACTTGGATGGTTATTAGTTTGACCGAATAATAAAAGGTAAACCTCATTAGATTAAGGATGTAGGTGGAAAAATGGATGCGGACAAATGACAAACGTCTCTTCACTCACGTATGGGTAGTGTTAACTCAAAATAATTATAGGGTAAAACGTTAATGAAAGTTTAAACTGCATGGTAGTCATTACACAATGGAGCATCGAAATACTGCGATCTATTGACTATATTTGGCTTAAGTAGAAATTCTTAAAAAAAAAAACTAAGACTCAACCTCGCACACTCACTCACACAGCAACACCATTGCACACACAAATACACACACTCACACTTAAATGCTCGTACTTCACATAATATACTCCACTTGTTCATGTGTATAAATATATATATATATATATATATTTATTTTTTTCTGTTCGTGTTTTTTTTGTTATTGTTTATTCTGATCTTAGATTCTATTTCCGGTTCTATGTTTAACCATATTTTGGCTTTATTTTTATTGTGTAAACATTTTTTGATAAGCTGTATAAGTTTAAGAAATAAAAAAATAAAATAAATCTAGGTTGATGAAGAATTTTATCAACGCCATCTATCGAGAACATTGTTCAACAATTCAACCGCGCCCGCGCGCACTGCGTTATTTGTTATTTTTGTTGCCTCTCATAAGTTTTAATATTAAGATTAACTTATATTAGAACATATTTAACAATATATAACTAATCAATCAATATAAGTGTTTAAGAAATTTGAAGAAGTGGTTGAATTAAATTGTTAATTGTTCATAACTTCTTTTTCCCTTAACGAATTTTGACGAAATAAACTTTTGACAACGCTCCCAATTTTATGTAATCCAACTGTGAAAACCGCGTTCAAATCCGTTCTGTCACCTGTCTCCTGTTGGCTGTCATCTGTCTCCTGTTGGCTGTCACCTGTCTCCTGTTGGCTGTCATCTGTCTCCTGTTTGTTGTCATTTATCTCTTGTCATCTGTCATTTGTCTCATGTCGGCTGTCATTTGTATCCTGTCATTTGTCATCTGTCTTCTGTTGGCTGTCATCTGTCTTCTGTTGGCTGTCATCTGTCATTTGCCTCCTGTCATCTGTCATCTGTCATCTGTCATCTGTCATCTGTCATCTGTCATCTGTCATCTGTCATCTGTCATCTGTCATCTGTCATCTGTCATCTGTCATCTGTCATCTGTCATCTGTCATCTGTCACATGTCATCTGTCTCCTGCCATCTGGCTCCAGTCATCTGTCTCCAGTCATCTGTCATCTGTCATCTGTTATCTGTCACCTGTCATCTGTCATCTGTCATCTGTCACCTGTCATCTGTCATCTGTCATCTGTCATCTGTCATATGTCATCTGTCATCTGTCATCTGTCATCTGTCATCTGTCATCTGTCATCTGTCATCTGTCATCTGTCATCTGTCATCTGTCATCTGTCATCTGTCATCTGTCATCTGTCATCTGTCATCTGTCATCTGTTATCTGTCATCTGTCATCTGTCATCTGTCATCTGTCATCTGTCATCTGTCATCTGTCATCTGTCATCTGTCATCTGTTATCTGTCATCTGTCATCTGTCATCTGTCATCTGTCATCTGTCATCTGTCATCTGTCATCTGTCATCTGTCATCTGTCATCTGTCATCTGTCATCTGTCATCTGTCATCTGTCATCTGTCATCTGTCATCTGTCATCTGTCATCTGTCATCTGTCATCTGTCATCTGTCATCTGTCACATGTCATCTGTCACATGTCATCTGTCTCCTGCCATCTGGCTCCAGTCATCTGTCTCCAGTCATCTGTCATCTGTCATCTGTCATCTGTCATCTGTCATCTGTCATCTGTTATCTGTCATCTGTCATCTGTCATCTGTCATCTGTCATCTGTCATCTGTCATCTGTCATCTGTCATCTGTCATCTGTCATCTGTCATCTGTCATCTGTCATCTGTCATCTGTCATCTGTCATCTGTCATCTGTCATCTGTCATCTGTCATCTGTCATCTGTCATCTGTCATCTGTCATCTGTCATCTGTCATCTGTCATCTGTCATCTGTCATCTGTCATCTGTCATCTGTCATCTGTCATCTGTCATCTGTCATCTGTCATCTGTCATCTGTCATCTGTCATCTGTCATCTGTCATCTGTCATCTGTCATCTGTCATCTGTCATCTGTCATCTGTCATCTGTCATCTGTCATCTGTCATCTGTCATCTGTCATCTGTCATCTGTCATCTGTCATCTGTCATCTGTCATCTGTCATCTGTCATCTGTCATCTGTCATCTGTCATCTGTCATCTGTCATCTGTCATCTGTCATCTGTCATCTGTCATCTGTCATCTGTCATCTGTCATCTGTCATCTGTCATCTGTCATCTGTCATCTGTCATCTGTCATCTGTCATCTGTCATCTGTCATCTGTCATCTGTCATCTGTCATCTGTCATCTGTCATCTGTCATCTGTCATCTGTCATCTGTCATCTGTCATCTGTCATCTGTCATCTGTCATCTGTCATCTGTCATCTGTCATCTGTCATCTGTCATCTGTCATCTGTCATCTGTCATCTGTCATCTGTCATCTGTCATCTGTCATCTGTCATCTGTCATCTGTCATCTGTCATCTGTCATCTGTCATCTGTCATCTGTCATCTGTCATCTGTCATCTGTCATCTGTCATCTGTCATCTGTCATCTGTCATCTGTCATCTGTCATCTGTCATCTGTCATCTGTCATCTGTCATCTGTCATCTGTCATCTGTCATCTGTCATCTGTCATCTGTCATCTGTCATCTGTCATCTGTCATCTGTCATCTGTCATCTGTCATCTGTCATCTGTCATCTGTCATCTGTCATCTGTCATTTGTCTCCTGTCATCTGTCATCTGTCTCTTGTCATAAGTTAAAGCGTTTCTAAGTCGGCTTAAGTTCATATAAAAACTTTGTTGCTTCTTAGCCATCGAATAGACCAATGTTGAAAAACGTTTCTTTTTTACAAAGATGTATTTTAATTAGATAAAAAAGGAGGGATAATGACTATTTTTATAATAACCGATTTTGACAAAATAAACTTTTGACAACGCTCTCAACTATATGTAATCCAACTGTGAAAACCGCGTTTAAATCCGTTCAGTAGTTTTCAAGTTATAACGTACCAGACAGACAGACAGACAGACAAGAATTCCAGAAATTGTTTTTTTGGTTTCTATGACTCTTCTTTAATTGCCTCCTTTCAGTTTTTTGGAAAAATATTTAATGTACAGATTTTCGATTTTTACTGTCTTATTATTAGTATAGATATATATATATATATATATATATTACTACTTTTTTAATAATTTATAAGATATATATATATATATCTATATATACTAGCAGAACCGGCAAACGTTGGTTTGCCTTATAAATTATTAAAAAAGTAGGAATAATTGAATTTCACGGTATTTCGTTTACTACAAAATAAATGTTATTTATACTATAGCCTCAATAATACGTGGTAGTCATGCTATTGAATTGTAGCTTAAATGACACGTTTGTCGATTTACCACACCAGAGCCATCTATTGATTACTTACTCAATTCAGTCGAAAAGTATCGACATCTGTTAGAATCTTTTGGAGTTAACAGATAATTGTGACTGTCAATTAATTATATAGACAAATAATTTGCAATAAAATAAAATTGCGACTATAATTAAAGATCTAACCTATACTATATCTCAAGTTGGACCAGACTGCTCACGGTGTGCCAATTTAAATTAAAATCGGTTATGTAGTTTAGGAATCCATCGGGGACAAACATCGTGACAGGAGATTTATATATATATAAGATATAATTTTACACAATTCAAAGAGATGACGACTGATTTTGATAACATTGATCATTTTGTTTTGTTTCAGTATTCGTATTATGCTGGTCACCGTACATGATATTTGATCTTCTGCAAGTGTACGGATACGTCCCAGACACACAGGCAAACATTGCGATTGCCTCTTTAATTCAGAGTCTGGCACCGCTTAACTCAGCTGCTAATCCCGTCATTTACTTCATATTTTCAAATAGGATATTTCTTAGTTTAAGGTAAGAAGTTATACTACATGTTTGTAACTGATGGACAGAAGATCCTAGTTAAATAACACGTGTGTTCTATTTACTGTTAGAAACATAGAACATTTTGTTAGATATAAATAGTTTAGTTAGCACCTTATTACTAGCAATAATAAATCAAGCAGACTAGATTTGTTTGTGTTAAAATTAAATGAAATGAATATATATAAAAAATAAAATAGTGATATTACGAAATGGCCTGTTCTCAATTAAATTTAATTCTAACTTAATGAATTTCCGATCTCCGATTTAAATAATTTATTGCCAATTGTTGTGAACGGTTTTACGGTTTCCCCGAAACTCCATAAAACATTTTTCCCGATAAAGAAAAGTTTCTGACTGTTATTGAAAATTCGGGTTGATGAATGGAAATTAACGATTAAACTTTGTATTTAATTTAAAATTCTCTACTGCTTTCACAGTTTTAATACTAAACGCTATAAAGCTTACTAATAAGCTTTTAATAATATTATGAATACACTTTGTATGATATCTCAAAAAGTCATCGTAAAACAGATAAAAAAAATTAAACAAACCGAGTTTCTTGCCAGCTTTTTCTCACTTTGGTTAGTACGCGACAGGTGTAGAATCATGATTGAAGTCAAAATGGGCCTATGTACCTTACTGAATAAAACATTTTTGACTTTGATAAGGGACTTACATTGTTGCAATGCTTTCATATTCTAGGCAACCGACAAATACACACTTATACCAATGAGAATGTTAAAATATATATTATAATAAATTTATTTTGTTGGTTTTCCATTATTACATTTGATAGAAACATTCCACCATACAAGTGGATATGGTGTTGGCTGGCACGTGGCGACAGCCCAACTGGTAACGAGTCGCGTGCGCACACCGAACTGTTGACTTCATCCCATCGGCGCACAAGACATGATCTCACTATACGGGTAAATAATATATCAAAAGAATACAAAAAAAAAGAACCTGATTAAAATATGTATTATTTTTTAATTTAAGACCAGTAGACAAAAATAAGAACTTACAAAGTTTTTTTGTTCAAATTATGGTAGTGGCATGCCTTATGTGTTTATGTGAGCTCAGTCAGTCAAAAGCAAAATATATGTTAAAAAAATATTAAGACTCATGTTCTAGGTAGTTTTTAAGGGTATGTAGAATTAACTGCGAATGAGTGTTTGACATTTCAAGTTTTTCTATACAAAGTTCTATATCAATTTAACTTAGTCAAGCAAGTCTAGTAACCAGTTTTCAAGCTTTATTTCTCTAAAAAAAAAGGCCGAAAAATTAAACTGATTTAATATATGTTTACGTTTTCGTGTAATAAGCTTGTTCCCCGGGATTATCCCGACGTTAATAGTAATCTGAATATTTGTCGAAGCGAACTCATTACATATTTATGAACCACATTTTATTGGCCATAAATTAATTCGTAAAATGCGGTAGTTTGATTTATTTTTTTAGAAGTAAAATCTATGCTTTTTATGTGTATACCGCGGAATGTATACTAAGCACTTATATTGAAGCCATGTTGAAAAAGCTTCCAAGAAAAATATACAATAAAACGCTCAAGCCTTTTGTGCGCCTTAATAAATGGTATGTCTTCTAACGCGACATACTTAATTTACAAAAAAGTCTTTGCCCAAAGGCATTCTTGCTAAATCCTAAATGCATTCATATATTCTTATCACAAACTTATGAGTGAGAAAATTTTTACACGAAAAAGACAATACTTCCAAATCATCCAAAATAAGAATTCCCCCATCAGACCAATACTTAGATTGCATAATGTAATACAATCTTGTTTTTATAATTAATACAATCAACTTAGTTTTGTTTAAAATTGAATAAAGGCTGGAATTTTCTAAATCTGGATATGTTAAATTGTATTAGATTAACACAGGCATAAGAATGGCGTTTAATTATCTACTTTAAAAACTTGTTCGATTTTCCACATCTAAGTCTGTTGCATTGGTGACGAAATTATTTTCGATTTCTTTTATTCGTTTGCTGAAAAAACCATTAGTTTTTCTAAATAAGTAAAAACCACTTCATTAGTTAGGATGCGTAGAAAATTTAATTATATTAGATTAGAGATGGAAAATCATTTCATCTTCTACCGCTTAACAGAGTTTTAAGATCGTAATTTTGACCTGTCACAATATGCATATAAAACTAAATAATATTTTTATCAGGTAAAGAACGACAGCATGAAATATCCAAACCAGCGTCTCCAGACCAACAACTCTCGCAAAGTTAGGCTTAACTTGCCCGATCAAATACAAATTAATAACAACTGTCATCAGCCATTACGACGACGGGATGACACTTTTCTCTAAAGCCTTTCACACGTAAGTAAATGTAAAGCTTCAAAATTGACAAAAAGCTCCAGATTTTTTTTTATATAGAAAATAATTTTTGATTATATAAAACTAAAGTAATGCTATATGAATTTTTTTAACTTGTATAATTGTTGTGGCTTCTAATTTGACTGGGATGATTTATTGTAATCTTTATTGTATTAGCAATTCTCTCTGATGTGAAGAAACTATACATATATAATTATTCTTATTTAAAATATCAACCACCTGTTACAATAATAAAAAATAGAATGATTGTATATTGTGAATTGGCTATATTAAATGTTTTATATAAGCACTAAATCATAAATATGTCGGTATATTTATATTAATAACATTTAATTTTCTCAATCGTAATTGATTGTTGTATATAAAGATAATTTTTAAACGAGTATTACCATTTTGTTTGTTGTTATATGAATCAATATATAATTTGCATATATACTTTCAAATTTTCTTACACCTACGTTTAATACATAAGGTAAATATTTAATATAAGCGTTTTATACAATTATTTATATATTAATATATATGCTCCATACGAAAACGCCTTAAAGGCACATTTTCATATAAAAAACCTTATTTTGATCATAAGCTACACATGAAAGTAAAATCAAGCATTAAACCACATCAAAATTGACGAAAATTATACCTTATTATGGCAAATTATCATAGGCATAAACAGAATTAATGTTCACAATATCTCCACGATTGTAAATAATGATAGGTTATTTTTTTTAAAAGAAAAGTTCTTGGGATCTGACAAGGTATTACGTAATATTTATTTACGAACGAAGCCAAAAAACTCACAAAAATCAACACTCAAATTATTCTTAAGATCGTATAGTCTTCGACTATCATACATAATCCTGGCAAAAATTCATATTCTAGTGCAGAATTAAAACAATACATTTGTATAAAAGCTTTTTTATAAGTTATATTACGCACATGTCATAATTTGAGTGTGGTTCAGTGACATTTACATATATTTAAAATCAATTCAATCAGATATTAATTATTATATCAACATTGTAAATACTAAACTTTTAAGGTCGATGTATTTTGGTTTAAAATTGTTATACATTCTACGTGCATTAAGCAAAAGTTTTTACGAAGAAAACTTAAGTCTTATTAATAATAGTCATCGGCCATGTTAATTTTAAACCTCCGCAACTAATAATATTACCACATTGCATTGTCTACCGCAAACATGAAAATGTAATCAAATGTTATTTGCTGATTGTTATTGCTACGAAATTCATACTCTACGAACATGCTACGAATTCGTAGAACAAACATTATTCGTATATAATTAGAAATACCACAGTATCTTAGTATAAAAATCAAAATACAGGGACTATTTATATGTAACTAAATTTCATATAATCTATTTAATACGGCATAACCAAAGATGTATCACTTATAGTATTTAATATACTCAGACTTTAATCACTGATTCAAAACATTTTGTAGGATAAAATTTAAATACTATTAGGTCTTGGGTCGTGATTTATCAGCAAGAAATTGTAAAGAATATCATTTTCTTATATGAATAGGAGCCTTTAGTACTAAATGGCCCTGGTATATTAAAATCTCGTAACGTATGTAAATATTAAACAGTGCCAAACTACCAAGAGTCAAACTCTGGTCCGAATATTATCCATGTGTTAAATGTTCCTTGTAATCTGTATATAAATAAATGTTTATAAATTATATGTATTTTATTGAATAAGGAATTTCCAGAGGTCCTGAATTTTATTTATTTTAAGTACCTAAATCATGTTTATGTGTTCTTTGATGCTAAGGTCCATTTACATTAAATTCGTTTGAAATCCTATCTAGTGGCATATATGTATAATTATTGAAACCAGCTAACCGATACAGTATTTCTGAAACAATACCACTTAGGGTCCTTCAATAAAAGAGTGTAGCACTCACGAACTACCAGCCTCCAAGTGTCTATGGAGGGTAACTTCACCTTTTCTGGTGTGCCTCCTGCTCGTTTGCACCCTCCAATAAAAAAAAAAAGATGAGCTATAAGTCTCAGTGAATCCAAATTCGTCCCGACGATAATAAATCTCAGAGTGTAAATAAAGACAACTGTGAATGCTTTATGTCTGAGAGACGGGTAAAGTTTGAATTTTTCAAGACTGTTTCAGAATTACGGGATTTGTAAGCTTAAACTTATCTGACTTCACTCTTATGTCCATGCTTTCAGTGGCGAAGAGTTTCATGACAGTGCTTCTCGTCCGCTCTACGCTCTTGATTTGGGATTTTTGACTATTCATAAGTGTAAGAATTTCGATTTTATAAATATTCAATACAGAAAAATTTACAAAATCCATACATACAAATATTTACTACCAAATAAATCACTTTAAAATATTAAGATGTTGCAAGGTAATTACGGAATATCGACAAAGATAAACCGTATACTAATAACAAGGCGGTCACTGATTGAAGGGTGAGTTAACCCTACTCAAGAAACATAATTACTAACTTGGATCTCGTAATTATTTGTTATTGATCATACTTGGACACTTATATTAATAAGCGAACACTTGCAGTCTTCAATATAGAAATATGTTTTTAATTTAAAAAGTCTATCAACATCAATACGAGTTTTGTCGGTGATCGTATGTGCGGTGACCCATTTAGTTGATAATACATTCAGTATTTTTCTTTTATTTACAAGTAAGTAATATTTTATATTATAAACATTAGATAATATCCAACAGAATACAATTTCCTAGTTATGAAATAGTTAACCAAAGTTAAATCGAATAGGTAGCAAAGAGTAGAACCAACTTTAAAATTGGTCCCTCGAGCCGAAACACCCATGGACATCTATTGGACGGAGGTTTTTTTTGCTGATTGATCCTTTAAATAATTTAATTAAGTATGCACGGGTGTTCTAGGAAAAAACTGTTGGCTATTGGAAACAGTTCTTTTACGTGTCTCCATTTTGTACAATATCTATTACATTTTAAATATGTAGTGAAAAAAAAGAAATAACGAAGTAGTATTGGTCAGAGTTTCGATTTCAGGTAATAACAACAGTGAGATAAATCGGTAATTAATAACAGTTAAAAATAAATATCCATGAAAGAAATATGATAGTGTAAGTTATAATGGCGCTTATTTTAGTACGAAATTATTTTAAATCAACAAATGTTTCATTGTATATATTTAGAACAAGGATTAATTGTAACGAGCTGACGTTTATTGCTTCAAAAGATTGATCGTCAAAACCATGAATTCTGAAATTCTTAAGACAAAACCAGTTTATAAAGAAACTCGTTATGTACAAAATATATGCTTAATAGTTACTGTATACCATACACATACCTTTTAGATTATGTAAAATGTAATAAGTTATGTATGTAGTTAGTTGTTCTCTTAGCTATATTATACTGTGTTTTTTGTTCTGTTCACTTTTATACCGTCATATGGACTAATCTAGACATGTTATATAATATATATTAAAGAAATTTAATCTATATAGTAATTGAGAAGGTAGGTAGGTACTTACTTTAAACAGTGCCTTGTTCCGGTAAAATATTAATATACTGAGAAACGTCCAAAGGGACACATGACCTATACCACGAAAGTAGTCCTGTAACAGTTATCATACAAGAACATATTACAGTAGTTATAAAATTTTATGAAGGAAAATGTTTACAATAACACTATGCGAAAAGTTCCTATTAATAACACTGACAGCATTTCAATTACTTTTATTATAATAAAATTTGTGTCGTATCAAAACAAGATCGTCAAATATTTGGGCGCGTGTTTATGAGTTGTCGAAGACAATAAAATCGATAAAGGGCTGCAAATAATCGGTTCGGCGGTGACCCGATTTGGGAAGGGTCACGACGTTGCATGGGGTGATAGTGTGATCTATAATTTTCGCAACAAACGTTATGCGATGGGATGTTAAGCCCATACGACACATGAATGAAAAAAAGCCTTAAGCCGGCCTCTCTTGGATAAAAGGAGGGATATCACATAGATATTGAATTGGATATTTGAAATAGAGTAAAATTATGTTTTTATAAAAGGTACTGTTATAATATGCCGACTCTTTATCTTTATATGAACCGCCATCCTTCTCGGCTCGCAGTAATACACGTGCACCGGCTCCTCCATTGCGGCCCTGATCTGGTAGGTCCAGCGCCTTGGAGATCTGCGGTCCTGTGCCCTACACTCTTCCTGAGACCTCTAGACGTTCAATAGAATAACTGCCTCGCCTTGAAACGTGTCTGTTGCAACAGTTAACAAGTACACAATTTTGAAAAGCAGCAGAGCGGGGCACTGATCTCATTAACAACAGATGTTCACGACCTTCCCCGAGTCCGAGAGAATCCCGAACCACAACAAACACACTGTCACCACAAGATGGCGTCAAGATCCCAATAAAATAAATCCCAATAATTCAATATAACAAATGTTAAACTATTAAATTAAATAAAAATTTATCTAATAAGTAAGTACTAATCAAATATAATCAAATGGTATAAAGACGTCATAAGTGACACTTGAGTAGGTTTCATATGCTGGATGATCATTTCTGGGCGATCGGAAAAGAACTGTATCACTTTTATGCAGATTGCAAAGCCGTATCATCACAGGTAGGATTTTTTCTATATTTAGGTATCCTGGATTCGATTTTATTTTACGTACAAATAAGAAAAATACGTGAAAAAATGAATTAATTAAAACAAAATTACGTATAAAGTCTAATAAGCTCACGGAGAAAATAACATTTTCTAACGTCCATAATTCATAGTGATAAGTCAGACAGCTACAAATTACTCCACTCACAATCAAATATCTAGAACAATATTTATATTTCCAAAGTAAAAAAAAAATATATTATATTAAATTAAGAACGGATTTTTCTTCCTATAAACATATTTATGAGAATCGAGAGATACCTTCTTTTAATAAGTCGATAAATAAACATTTTAGTAATTCCCAACGCTTTTGAATTGAATTGTAACATTAAACCTTTTTATTTTTAATACATTATCTAAATTGAATAAAGTTATATTGATTTGTAAATTAAAAATCGTTTTTTATTATGTTTATCAGCTGCCAGACCTATTGGTTCAACATAACACAGCCTGAAAAAAGCCTGATCAAATAGGGATTCCTAACTTGCACTATCTATGTTAAAAACAAACTATTATAATATAGAAACAAGCCTTGTGTCAGAAACAGAAAGCTGACATTTGGTTTAGAGGTAAATAAAACCTCTTTGATAGATAATTTAATACGGGATACTACGCTTCTAATACATTACCTATTTACACAGTCAATGGGTACCACAAACACTACCAACATTGAAAAATGTGAGATGCAATTTTTATTTAAATCGTGAGCGGAATATTTAGTTACCATGTATGTTTTATTTCTGAGACAATTCGGTACTTTTAAAAAACAACCTTTTCTTACGGAAAACTTAGTAATTACATTTTTTACATTGTCTGGGTGTGTTTTTGCGCCAAGTTTGATGCAGGAGGCCTAATCACCACGCCGTTCTGCTAAATACTGGATCCCGGGTATAATACAATTATTATCTGATATAGTAAGCTGTGATCTGAGTATTATTAGATACAGTGTAAACTCTATATAACTATACTGAAGGGACTGTGCATTTTATGGTGTTATAGAGAGTGGTTAAATGAAGAGAGAACAAATTCATTTCGACGTTTTAGAGAGTTTATTGTTAAATGGAATGACATTACATGGAGTTTACAGTGTATATTATTATTATAGGTAAATAAAGAAAGAAAGAAACATTCATTTACACATACACACAATATAAAACGAATATTAATAAATGTACAAAAAATATTATAAAAAGTTCGCAAAAATTGTTAAGACAAAATAATATATTACAATGATGTTTACTGCAATACTAACTTACTGACGAAGTTATCGACTATGAAACACAAATAACTTCATTCATTACTAACGTCATTTGGCGTCTAAACCGCGCCGCCAAGCTTATATAGTTTAGTTTGACAGATTACCAGTATGGTCCCACCATTTAAGTGTTTGTAGGATACGCTATTACTCTTATTCCATCTTATCTATATACAAAATATAAAAAAGCAATGAAATATAAAATCAGCTAGCTAGCTGTAGTCATTAAGACTAGTCTACTGACAGCACTGATTTTCACTGATGATGAGTATTGAACATTGTAATAAAATAGACGCGAATAATATCCGTGTTAACCACAAATCGTTACATTGTGGTCACCGAAACAAAAGCAAACAGTAACTGAATCCAGACAATAGCTCACATAGAGCACTGCACATAAATCTATGTAAATTTCAACGGACCTGAATATAAAGAGTACGCGCGTTACTCCTAATAGTATGATAATGTTCTGCTGAGTTTTTCAAAATAAATTTATATCGTAAGAAGTATTAATGAAAAAATGCTACTCTAACTCAGACATATTCGTTTTAAATTTATTTTCGTCTTCTTACCTTTAATTTTTGTACATCTACTGATTAACAAGTGACCTTTTACATAAATATATAAATAGAGCTTATTTAAGCTTTTCTAAAAATGCTTAACCTAAAAAGGACCCATGAGAATCTCCCAAAGGGCTTAAAGGTCAGAAGCGTTCACATAAACTGTGAAAAAATAAAATTCCTTTTTATAGAACGTAAAGCAAAGCCTAAAAGTACGTAGACTTAAACATAAGGAAATCAGTTTTGGCCATCATGTAATAAAATTTAAGTAACAATATTATTTGCCATCAAATCAAATTCGTTCTATTTCCTAACCTTTATAAATTATTAAAAAAAAGGTTAACGTAGTTTATAAAACATAATAAAAATAAACTTGGCCGGTAATAAAAGAAAGTTAATTTTAAGACGTTCTACAATTGAAACATTGGCATTCTGTTCCTTATAAAATATTCAGCACTTTTAACAAAATGTTTATATAAACCAATATATTTTTTAACAAAATAGTATGGCCATATAACAAATAAATACAGTTATATATTTTGCACAAACAAAATACAAAATGGATTCAAATCGTAAGTTATTTATTCTTAATATTTCCGTTCTACGACTTTGCCTATGAAAAAAATCTCGGAATTAGCTCATCTAAAGATGTAAAGTTCAGTCTCAAGGCATTTGCTTCAAAACTAAATGCCAAAAAAATGTATTGCATTATGCTATAAAGTTCTTTACTAGGGCACAAATATACTCTCCAAATTCCAGAAAGTTCTTTCGGAGATCTCCTAGAACTAACAGACACAGAATCATCTTCATCACATACTGGACCATTTGAAACTAATGACCCAATTGTGTTAGAACTCCACGACATCAAGAACAACTCTACGCCGCAAACGGAAACGCCACAGACTGACTCAAAGAAGAAGAGAAGAAAGAAGCGAACCCAACCAGCAACTGATAAGAGTAACACTTCAACGTCAAGTGCTGCTTCAGATAGCGGACCCAAGGTCGAAGATGTTGGAAAGGAAGAGTTCTATGATGCACTACCAGGTATACACAAACATTAAAAAATTCATTATATACCGTGACGTAATTGTATTATTACATCAAGCCCATTTTGCTATTACTTTTGTTACCATGGTAACCAGTGTATTTAAATAAAACTAACAATCTTGTATATGTTATCTGGTAAATTTAATGTTTTAACCCTATTTTGGCTTTGTTTTAATTTTTATATTTAATATGTAATCTGTTGTATTGTGATGTATGGGTTAGAGAAATTAAATTTAACTTAAAACCACTATAATAACAAAACACTGCCAAGTTTTTATTGGCACAATATTCCTTTATTCATATTTTATAAAATTCTTACAAAAAAGGTAGCATTAAAAAAAAAACTAGACTAAATCGTCACTGGCTGAAATATAGAAATCCCGTTCTGAATTTTATTACCACCCGAATATGAACACCCATGGTAAGTTTCTTGCCTGCTTCTTCTCAGCTAGGTCGAGTATGAACAGGTGTAGATTTAAGACGATTCAAAATGGTCCTATGTACCTTACTGAATAAAAATATTGAGTTTATTTTTATCAAATTTAGACAGTGAAGCAAAGCCAGCAGGTCTTGTGCTTGCCCAAGCACACTCGGAGCATGGAAACAATCCAAAAGCACCCGTAGCTGAGAGAGCTTCTGCAACGCAGCGCCAACCTTCCACTATCACGGTAATCTGATATATCATATATATATATATATATACTGGCCAAGTAGCTACTGCACATATGAATTAAAGTATCAAAACATTCACCTCATAAAATTTTATATAAGACAATTTTCAGAAGACGCCATTTTTTATTTTGACTATTATTATGTGTCCTTATTTTACTTATATCTTTGCGACTTAGAATGAATGTGATCACTGTTTTATAAATAACATTATCACAGCGTTTAGGGCGACTCATTCTCAAGCTTTTTTTATCATTTACACTATAATGGAACTCGCTCAACAACTTTTTGCTTAATAAAGTTTTTGAATTAAGAGGTAAATAGTAACGTCCTTCGCGAGTTTACTCACGGGTAGACGTTCAATCGGGCATTCTTAGAAAATTTAATTTTCATACAAACCACTAGTATGTAATCGAGGGAAGACCTTGGCACTTGACAAGCGGTTAAGAGACGTGACATGTATTTTAATTTATAACTATTCGATTAAAATGCTTTTCTTATTATTTTAATCACTCGTATTTTTTTATATATATATATTCCTATGTTTTTAAATAAAATGCATATTCATAAACCAAATACTTATTATATAGTCTTAGAAATATCAAATGACTATTTTAAACTGAGCTTACCTGCTAGATGGTTCTGTATAATTTTAATTGATTTATTTATGCTGGTATTGTAAAAAATATATTTTACAGAAACCTGTCGCACCACCCGACTCGTGATGGCGAAGGTCAGACCCTGATATAGAAGATCCGAAAATAATTGACAAAGAAATGCCACTGATAAATTTTTGCTCAGCCCACAACAAAATTCGAAAAGGTCACCTAAATTGGATTACTCTCAATAAATAAAAGTAATTACGAAGCATTTTTATTTGACAAGAATACTGTTGAGATGAAAGATTATTTTTGGAATTTAATCTGATTAAGTGAATTTGTTTGCATTATTCTGGAAAATATAATTTGAACAAAAAACAATACAAAAGAATATAAAGCCTCAAACACGTGTGGCAATTAAAAAGGTTTGCATTAGATACGTTCAATTAAATATTGTGTTGCAAATAAACTTTGTTTAGTCTGTGGACTGGTAGCGAATAACGCTTTGCTTAGTCTGTGGACTGGCAAGGCGCGAACCGCGTTTTGGTTTCCCGCCAAT